>JAJEKV010000103.1:0-1218230 GCA_021234155.1 Isoetes taiwanensis | reverse complement strand
TATTCTCAACAAAAACCTCTTCCAAATAGAGCGATTGTGCATGCCAACACAAACAACATGAATACATAGTAATTAGGGAGAGCGAAGGGATAAAAAAACAGGAATAAAGGAACTCATGAGGGAAGAGAAATCGCTGATTAAAAGCTGATGCATAAACCCTCCCAGAACGATCTGTAATGCATACATGTGAGCCTTGCTCTATAATGACGAGCCAGATGCTCAGATTAATGCCATTCTGGTGCGAGGTGCGAGTCTCGTATAAATGCGACAAAAAATCTCGATAATAAGGAGCTTCTAATTGGATGCAGGTCTAAAAGATGGTCAAGAAATTATCCAAATCAGGACAAACAAGCCTGAAGTAAAATAGGCCCGGGGGGATAATTCATAGAACATGTATGAGTTCCAACAAACAAAAATAGACAAAGAAATCATCGATGAGAAGCTGATGCTGAATACGTAGTGTTCTAGTAGTGTTCTAACGGTTCCGAAAACGCATGCAAGATGCGCATGAGATGCATGCTCATCTTGCCCCATAATAGCAATCCAATTGCCTGGATCGATGCCATTCTTTGATGTTTTGCTTTGCGGTAAAGAACTAGTACTATATATTGTTTTTCTGTCTTTAGATCATACGCAAATGGAGGTCGATATAGAAAAATCAACATCCACTAACATCCTGAACATGTAAATTTCCACCATTGGTGTATATTGAGAATATCAATTTGGTCCTACAAAAACATTATCAATTTGGTCCTAAAAAACAGATGATGGGGTTCAGTGATTAACTTTTTCTTCATATTAAAATGAATGTGATTTGTTAGGTGTCACAAAAACTCTAGCATGCTTTACTATGTGCTTCAATTCTATTCCATAAAAGTTCAAACAATCTTCTAACCACCTCCTTCCAATGTAGGAGCGATAAACCACCATAAATTTGAGCACCTTTCTTCATAATTAGCTAGGCTTACAGGTATCTAATGAGGATCAGATTACTAGGTGCACATTAAGTTACTTAACAACAATATTAGGCAAGAACTGAATCTTTAAGCTTTGGATCACATAGTTTTTACATTTTATAAATGCATGCCATTCAAATTCCAATACAAGCTATTGAGGTGTTAAAGTGGCTTTTAATGACCATTCTATCGAGCTTATATATCTGCCATATCACAAAGCAGCTCAACTTAAAAGAGCCAATGGTGATGAAGTATATGACAATTTCAGAAGCCTAAGGTAAGGGAAATGTGATAAAGAAGAAGGAAGGAGAGCTAAAGACTAGGCCAAGCTAGAAGTTTGATGAATTTGAAAATAGTGGTTTCCTTATGTAGGGTATGGAAAGAGTCGCCAAAATCAAAATACCTTAGAGATGCCGGATTCACTGATGCGGCAACCAGATCGGCTGATGTGGTTGAAGCAAAATGTGCACACCAGCTTCAGCCACTACTGAGTTAGTGTCTTCAGAATTGACAAATCAAAAGTCTTCCCAATTTCAAGTTGACACACCAATGAAGTCTCAACATGTCCTGTCCTGGCAACACTCTAGGATATAAGATGAATCAGTCCTGCCCTCCTCAAAATCTTGGCGTTGTTACCTTGGTCCTCATCGTCCTTATCTTCCATCATGCAATCTCATCCAACCTGTGACAAGAAGAAAAAGCATCGAACTTGCAAAGCAAAAACATCTTGCAATAATGTGGAATGCAGGAAACTTACTAAAGAGTTCCCCAAAACTCTCCAGCGATCTCTTTAACGAAAAGGGCAGAGTGATAGCAGACCATATCATATGTTTTCAGCATCTTCAGATGATGAAGAACCTGGAAAAAGTATCAAAAAGCAGGTAACAGAAGGATGACCCAACGAAATTACATCATTGGCTGCAAATTTACAAAGAACCTTAAAAGAGGATTTGGCAATAAAAGCATATATCATTACTTACAGCAAGATCAAGGCATCCTACATATCATTATGCTCCAATGTGCAGTGTTGTCCACAATTTCTTCGAAACAGTGAAGGATCTGCAGCATTTCTCCTAGCTTCGCAACCCCCACAGGCGGGCCTCACGAGAGTGACTGAACAATTGTATTGAAGCACTGGCTTCCTATGTCCACATTTGTGTACATATTGCATGCATGAAGCAAAGCCATCCAGCCAGCAGTATTTGGTTGCGAAGTGGAACAGACCAAGTCTTTTGTCTCTTCAAGGAATCCTGAACGGGCCAAGAGATCAACCATACAATTGTAGTGAACTTTGTCCAGTGTTATCTCATAGCACTCTCCTAAAGTCTTAACATACATAAGACCCTCGTCCACTAATCCTGCATGACGACAGGCAGTAAGAAGAGCAGTTAAGGTTGTTGCATCAGGTCTTACAAAATTCTGTTGCATGCCCTCAAAACATTCGAATGCAAGGATGGCTTCACCGCTCTCAGCATATCCAGAAATCATTGAGTTCCATGATACCTGATCTTTCTCCTGCAACTTGTCGAAGATGTTGCGTGCTTCCCTCAAACTTCCACATTTAGCATACATGTATAAGAGAGCGTTTCCAAACGCACTACCACTTTGCAGCCCATTCTCAATGATATTCTCATGAATGCATCTCTGAGATTCTACATCCCCAATGCTACTAAACGCCTTTAGAATACTCAATAACACAACTGTATTTTGTCTTGTCCCCTCCCTTTGCATCTGATAATAACATTCGATGGCAAGAGATCTTTTATCATGCTGAATATATCCAGAAATTATCGCCTGCCATGGTGCTACACCTTGGTTCAACAATTCCCCAAAAACTTTACAAGCCTCTGGTAAACTCCCACAATCAGAATACATCTTAACAAGTGTGTTCGCCAAATAATCATCAAATTGAAACTTATTCTCAATCAGTATTTCATGAATGTGCCTTCCCCTATCTATGGCTGAAGTGTCACCACAGGCTTTCAAGATGCTTAAGAAGGTGATTCGATCTGGCTGCATTCCCTCCTGCAGCATGTCATCATAACCCACAAGGACAAGATGGTTTTCACCATGGTGGGTATATGCAGAAATCATTGCATTCCATATAGCCACATCTCGACATGCTATCTTGTCAAATGCCATACTTGCTTCATCCAAGTCCCCACACTTATCATACATATCAATAAGGATGCTTGCAATGCAAGGGTCAAATTGAAGCCCAATTTCAATGAGCTGCTCGTGGATTTGCCGACCCATCACTACATATCCAATATTACCACATGCTCTCAAAATGCCCAAGAATGTAACAGAGTTTGGCTTTATGGCTACTTGCTGCATTTGATTAAAATAGTTTAAGGCAAGAACTTCTTGACCATGAATAGCACACCCTGCAATTATTGCATTCCAACAGACAATATCACGATCGAGCAATGTGTTAAAGATTCTAAGTGCCTCTGGCAAGCTTCTGCATCTATCATACATATCGATTAAGGTGCTGCAAACAAAAACATCTGTTTGTAACCCCCTCTCAATTAGCTGTTCATGGATTACTCTGACCAACTCTATCGCTTCAATATTACTGCATACTTTCAAAATTGTAAGAAACGTCACCCTATCCGGAATTGCCTTCTCCTGCTGCATAGTTTCAAAATATTTTAGAGCAAGAGATACTTCACCATGCTGGGCACATCCAGTAATGATTGCATTCCATGAGACGACATTTCTGTTGGGCATTTCATCAAAAAGCTTGCATGCCTCTTGCAAGCTCCCGCATTTTTCATACATAGACACAAGACTGTTTGCCACAATCATGTTACAATATATTCTTTCAGTAATGATCTGCGAATAGAGTAGCCTTCCCCTTGCAAGAGCTGACAACTGTGCACCTGCTTTGAAGACAGCAACATAAATATGTTGATTGTCCTGCATGCCAATCAGTTGCACTTTCCAGTAAAGTTCGAGGGCTATCTCAGCTTGCCCAACATCAGCATAAGCTAAAATGAGTGCGCTCCATGTATAAGAACTTGGTTCTGAGACCTTATTGAATACTCTGCTTGCTTCCGCCCAACATCCAGAAGCAGCAAATAGTCGAATGATATGGTCAGCCAAAACAGCAATGTAATCAATGCCATTTTGCATCAAGAGAAATTGGACAATCCTACCGTTTTGCAGGTCTTTATTTCTACAACATTCTACCAAAAGAAAGTAGGAGACGTTTCTCAAAATACGAATGTGTCGTTCCCGAATGATCTCTAGTTTTTCGTTTAGTTGTTCGAACTGGAGTATGTTACCGAAATGGTCCTGCTTTGGAGTAATAGGACACTGTCAAGCCAGCAACGAACCACATCAAACAACCATGCACTTCATAGAGATGGTGCATTACCTGAGATAGTCGTCTAGCTGCATTTCTGAGAACACCTACATGTGAATTCTTAGCGTGGCTCCAAGCGACCGATAATTGAAACATGAAATAGGACACAAATTTCATACGCAAGGCGCTTTTATATTTTAACCCGATCAAATTTTCAAAATTTTGACGCTTGGTGTTGAGGGATAAAACTTTGCACAATCACTTGTGTATTGTGTATTGGTGGAGGGTATTCAAGGCACTGATTGGGCATATAGGGGAGGGTGTCCATTGGCTGCTCAAGCGTAAAGGCACTGATTGGGCATATAGGGGAGGGTGTCCATTGGTTGCTCAAGCGTAAAATACATGTAGCATCAAAATAAGCAACTTCCAAGCTATGTGGGCCATTCGACAAGATGACCAACAAGATACGTGGTAACCGTTATTGCATACCAAGTTGGCAATGGCAAGTCATCTTATGAAGTGCCAAAGTGGTGGGGGTACTGGTACAACCAAGGCTAAGGTAGCATCCACATAGACTACTGGGGACAAAGCTAGCTAGTTCGAAAAGACTAGTCTAGACCAGTAAAAGTTGGTTTACAGGTTACTATGGCTGGTTTACTGGTTACTGGGACAAAGCTAGCTAGTTTGAAAAGACTAGTCTAGACCAGTAAAAGTAGGTTTACAGATTACTGTGGCTGGTTTACTAGTTACTGTAAAAAGGCCTCTGGTCCTAGGATGCCCAAAAAGTCATACGTGGTAGGCAGCACTAGGCTAGCAATGTTGGGTTCAACGATGCCCCTAGAGTTGCCCCTATGATCCGAAAACTTCCTCAAGGTGGGATTGTATCCTGCCTGCAAAGTGTGCATGTATGACCAAAGTTTTGTTCAACGGATGTGTGGTGAGTTGGTATAGGTCTAGTAATGCAAAAATAAATGTTATATGTTCAAACCTAGGGGTATACGATGATGATCCCCAATGTGGTAGAACTTAAAAGCTTGTACATGTCCTCCACTTTGACTGCTCATTGGCAGTGAGGCAAACCTAGCTAGTTTGAAAAGACTGGTCTAGACTAGTAAAAGTTGGTTTACTGGTTATTGTACAAAGCCCACTAGTCTAGAATGCCCAAAAAGTCATGTGTGGCAGGCGGCACTAGGCTGGTGATGCTGGGTTCAACGATGCCCCTAGGATCCGAAAACTTTCTCAAGGTGGGGTTGTATCCTGCCTACAAAGTATGCATGTACGGCCAAAGTTTTGACCTACAGATGTGTTGTGAGTTGGTATAGGCCCAGTAATGCCAAAATAAGTGTTCATTTAGTCATGGGTTCAAATCTTACTAATGTCTCTTATCTTTGAGAGTTGATTACTATACATGGTAGAACTTAAAAGCTTATACGCTTGTTTAGCTGCTTGTTGCCAGTGGGGCAAAGCTAGCTAGTTTGGAAAGACTAGTCTAGACCAGTAACTGGCAACAAAGCTAGCTAGTTTGGAAAGACTAGTCTAGACTAGTAAAAGTTTGTTTACAGTTACTGTGGCTGGTTTACTTGCTACTGTAAAAAGCCCTCTGGTCCTAAGATGCCCAAAAAGTCATACATGGTAGGCAGCACTAGGCTGTTGACGTTGGGTTCATCGATGCCCCTAGAGTTGCCCCTAGGATCCGAAAACTTCCTCAAGGTGGGATTGTATCTTGCCTACAAAGTGTGCATGTACGGCTAAAATTTTACCCAACGGATGTGTGGTGAGTTGGTATAGGTCTAGTAATGCCAAAATAAGTGTTCATTTAGTCATGGGTTCAAGCCTTGCCAATGTCTCTTATCTTTGGGAGTTGGTTACTAGGGGTATACGATGATGATCCCCAGCGTGGTAGAACTTAAAAGCCTACTATATATGTCCTCCATTTTGGCTGCTCATTCACAATGGGATAAAGCTAGCTAGTTTGAAAAGACTAATCTAGACCATCTCTGGTTATACTAGCGATTAGTATCATGGTTACTTAATTATCCGGTGTTCAATTAAATCAATATTTATTTGTACTAATGGCTATTTGGTTTTATAGGACACTACAAGTAAAATGATGGATGCTACTCGGGTAGACAACCAGTGGATTAAGGAGCTTGTGCTACTAAAGTACAATGAATACCAGATCAATAACTTAAATTTTGATGTCCAAACTATTCTGACATGCATAAAAAATAAGGAAATCCACTCCTTTATTTTGTTTAAGGATGTAAATCTGATCGAGAAAAACAAATCCTTAGTCGCTTTCTTAGGATTTAATGGTTGGTTCAGACTATATTATCAGATGAGAATATAACTTTGAATATTCAAAGTGCAAAGAATGTAATAATATTGTTTACTAGGATGTCAGTACCGTATTCTTCAAAGGAACAGTGTTTGCAAGCAATATAGCTAATATATTCATGGATGGGTTGATCGCACTTGAAGCAGCTAATGATAGTGTTCCTTCATTTGGAGGTGATTCAAAGAAACCAACTAGTCTTAATCACCATGAAGGAAGTAAGTGCTTATCTGATAAAGATCTCACTGCTGCTGATTTCTTTCAGTTTGACACTCAAAAAGATATGGGAAGTTTTGAAGCTGAATGCTATAGTGCTGTTTATGACCACTGCATTTGGAAGAGCCAGAACTCTAGAGCTCTAGCCCCAATTAGCCTGGACACTTGGGTTGCTTTAGCAGGTATCACTAAGGAGGAAATAAAGGCAGCAAACTCTACTGCTCATAAACTAGAAAAATACTTTAACGGGATTGATAAAGGATATAAATTTCTTTGCATAGCCATGCATCAAGAATAATGGAATCCAAATCTACCGAAAGGGTCATATGGCATACCCGAATCTGGTAAGAGATGATTTCTACTTAACACGCATGTGGAGAACACACTACCTGCTTGTAAATGCGACAAAAAACATAAGATGATGAAGAAAAAAGATGACAAGTGTAATAACGATATCATCTGATTTGATCATGCCATATGTTCATTTTGAACAATCTGGAATTGATCTATCCAGGTATGTTTTCACTTGCAAAAATGGTCTTGCTCACTAAGCGCATTAATAGTTCTCTAAGATCTGTTGTCCTTGCATATATTTCATACATGGAAGTAAGAAGAGTTATGTTTGAGATGGCATCTCTGTTTTCTAACACTCCTGAAGTCTAATAACTCTGGTGGCCGATCTACTTTTGTAGCAAAAGGATACACTAAGAATTCTGCTATGATAGGAACTTCCAGAATTAAGGTGCCAAAAATGCCACCAAGAATTAATATTAATCCCAACATGATGATCAGTCCTCTTCTGCATATTCCTATCCAGCCATCAATGCCAGTTCCATACGTTATGAGTTGTAACAAAATTGACGAATACTCTATCACTAAAGGAGGAAATAAATGTATTTCTGTAAGTGATGCTTCTCCTCTGAATGTTGAGGTTTGAGTTGAGAATTCTATTGACTAAATAAGTGGAGACCTCTGTCCCATTTTGCCTTTATATAAGTTGCTAATATATTGCTCCAGCTTGGCATTTTTTTACTATGTACTTCCAAGCTGTTTACATATGAATGAACATTTCAGATGTTGCATCTGTATATGGCCATTCGGCAAGGTTTATGTTTTTTTTTTTTAATTAAGGGCTATATATATTAAAATCCATATATAGATATTACAAAATAAGCTCGAGAGCTTCTTAAAAAAAAAAAGAGAGAGAAAACCTTTTGGGTAGGGCAGGTTAGAGACCCTGATCAGTACAGAACTATCAAAAAATAAAGTTAAAGAAGTTAAAATATTCCGGATAGTTCAAAGCATCATATGAGACTGTTCAAGAAGCTGTATAGATCAGTCACATGGAAATCTCCTTTTCTTGGGCTCCTCGAGAATGGTCTTTTCTGCCCATGCCCTTGTTGGCTACAATGAAAAGGCAGTAGGGGCAATTACAGAGATGGGCCTTTCCTGGATTGAACTTGTCTTCCTTGTCTTTCGCATTGCATAGGATGTATATTTTTTCATCAAAATAGGTAGTGCATGCACAATGACAATGACATCCTTCTCCATATGCTCATTCGGTACCTCGACCCCAAACTGAGTCAGCCATAAAGCATTTGCATGAAGATTCATTCTTCTCCATCTTAATCTCTTGAACATGATAAGTGTATTGCCTACAATCAAGAAAGAATAAGCATCAGAAAAAAAAATATTAATATTGATTACCACAGATTTCCAAAACCCAATTAATATCATATTGGGATTGCTTTATAATAGCATTAGGCCAGATAATTTCATCCTTGAAGATTAAAGCATTTCTCCCCTTCGAAATTCTCCATAGGAGAATGTACCTCCGCCATTCTACTGGGTTGGCTGGGAAAAAATGGTCAATGGCTTGCATATTGGTTAGACCAGGAATATTTAGCTCAGTTTCAGCTAATTCCAATGTCCATTCTGCCCAAAGACAGTTTTTGAAGAGGTGTTCTTCATTTTCCTAGTCCTGCAAACACCTAACACAAATGTCAGAATTAGACATATTTAACCTCCATCTCTTCTTATTGGTAGCAAGGGCTTTATGCCAGAGCGGCCACATAAAAGCTTTGATTTTCGGATGGATGGGGCTCTGCCACATGAAAGTTAAGCTCCTGATAGCCCTCTCTTTGGTATGAATGGAAATATTTTGATTCCTGTTAAGATACCTGTAAGCCAAGTTGACCCTGTAACCACAAAAATCATTAATATGCCAAAATTCATCAGAATTATGCCAATCTCCCACTGCCAATTTTAGGGAAATACTATTGAACAACTGCTTGGAATCGTCACCCAAGTCCCTAAGAACTGACTCATGGTAGTTAAAGTCCTGGATGATATCCCTAATATAGATTATGCCTCTATTAGTCCATTGCTTGGTTAACTTAGGGAAGTTAGTAGCCAAGCACATGTTGGAATCATCAAGAATCTCTGAGGGGCTCCAAAAAATTGGCTGATCCTGAGAGAGCCCCTCTTTTCATGTATACATACCTTTGATCTTAACTCAAGCTCTGATCCACTTCTTGATAATCAAGGGTGTGGAGGAGGGAACAGTGAAATCAAAATATATACTATGAGGGAGCTGTAGCTTGAGGTTTCTCCATCCAAAGGGGTGGCATTTCTCAATATAATAATTAATGAGACCACTTACAGGGTGATTGATTTGGTTGTTGCAAGCCCTAAAGAAATATTTTGCAGCCAAAGCAGTGGCCTGCTTCTCAATATTAATCACCCCCAATCCTCCTTTACTTTTTTGCTTGCAACATTCCTCCATAGAGATTGGAATCCAGCACCTTCGACTTAATCCCCCTGCAATGAACCTTCCAATAATGCTTTGCATCTTGGTAAGTACTTTCTTAGGAGCCATGATAATTGAAGACCGGTAAACCTGAGAGGAAGAGATCACACTCACCCCGCGTTTTGGTCCACTGTTGAAAAGTATAGTTTTCTTAGGTCCACATGTTCTTTATTCAGAGATTTCAACATGTAGATCTGTGGAGGTGTGGTTTTACTAACTAATGGTGTTGTTTTTTAAGTGGACAAGGAACGTCCACTGTTATTTTTTTAAGGAGCTGTGGTTTTTGTTTTTTTAGGACTTGTGGTTTTTTAAGGAGGTATGTTTTTTGTTAAAGGGCTGTGGTTTTCTTTTGAGGTAGTGGTGTTTTTAAGGAGGTGTAGTTTTTGAAGGTGTGGTTTATAAGTAAGTGTAGTTTTTTTTTAAAAGGCGTGGTCTTTGCTTTTAGGGACGTGTGGTTTTTAAGCGGGTATGTTTTTTGTTAAAGGAACTATGGTTTTTCTTTTGAGGTGGTGATGTTTTCGGGAGGTGTAGTATTTGGAGGTGCGGTTTATAAGTAATGTTTTAAGGAGGTTTTTCTAAAGGATGTATGGTTCTCTAAAGGGGTGTGGTATTTTAAGGTTCTTTATAGCCAATTTTGTAAGCATCATTATACAATCATTGCATTGCTCCCATCCATATGACACCCCATAAAAGTATTCATGTTGCCATTATATGCCATGTGTAAAATGCAATATCTCATCTATTGTCCCTCTACTCCTCATGCTTATAGAAAACTAGAATCTGAGAGGCATTACGAAGATCTCAAAATTGAATTGAACTGAACAACTTTAACATCCATGGGGACCAACAAGTCTATCACAGAGAGAGAGATAGTATTTTAACGTCACGCCACTAGGCAGCATCCAACTAGTCACAGAGAGAGAGAGAGAGAGAGAGAGAGAGAGAGAGAGAGAGAGAGAGAGAGAGAGAGAGAGAGAGAGAGAGAGAGAGAGAGAGAGAGAGAGAGAGAGAGAGAGAGAGAGAGTTAGTGAGTTAGTTAGTTAGCTAGTTTTGCTCTTTTATGCCTCAAATCCATTTTTTGAGCATGATCTCAAGTCCCATTCAGACTTGCAGGAGTTGAAACCACATGACAAAAACCTTATAGAAATAAGGATTCAAAAAATTGTTTGTTGGTTCTTTCTTACAGTTCATTGAGAGAAAAATATATCCAATTTCTCTCCATCACCTTAGTTCTAAATCAAGCCAAAATTCTTTCCACATATTCGTACATGTTTTCCCTGATAGCCATTTCAAATATCAGCCAGAAATGTTAAAAAACACTCAAGATATCATCATTTAAGTGTACATACCTTTTTCTTGCATAGATGTGAAATGGCCAATTTTTTTGTCCACTTGGACATGCCACCAAGGTGGCTCAAACATGCCACCAACCAAGGTGGCTCAAACATGCACCAAGGTGGCTCCAACATGCCAAGTTGGCGCAAACATGCCACGTAGGCTCCACCATGCCATCTAGGCTCCAGCATGCCAAGGTGGCTCACAACATGCCACCTAGGCTCAAACATGCCAAGGTGGCTCAAACATGCCACCTAGGCTCCAACATGCCACCTATCCAACATGCCACCATGGCTAAAACATGCTACCTAGGCTCTAACAATCCACCTAGGCTCTAACATGCCAAGGTGGCTCAAACATGCCACATGGGCTCCAACATGCCAAGGTGGTTCAAACATGCCACGTGGGCTCCAACATGTCACCTAGGCTCCAACATGCCAAGGTGGCTCAAACATGCCACCCTAAGCTCCCCTGGGCTCAAACATGCCACCTAGGCTCAAACATGCCAAGGTGGCTCAAACATGCCAAGTGGGCTCCAACATGCCAAGGTGGCTCAAAAATGCCACCTCGAGCTCCAACATGCCACCTAGGCTCTAACACGCCACATAAAATCCAACATGCCACCCTAGACTCCAATATGCCACCTACCCCAACATGCCACAGGCTCCAACATGCCAAGACGGGTGAAACATGCTGCGGGCTCAAACATGCCACCTAGGCTACGATATGCCAAGGTGGCTCGAACATGCCACATAGGCTCCAATATGCCACCTCTCTAACATGCCAAGGTGGCTCAAAACATGCCACCTAGACTCCAACATGCCACATAGGCTCCAACATGACAAGGTGGCTCAAACATGCCACGCGGGCTCCAACATGCCAAGGTGGCTCCAACATGCCACCTAGGCTCCAACATGCCGCCTAGGCTCAAACATGCCAAGGTGGGTCGAACATGCCAAGGTGGCTCCAACATGCCACCTAGGCTCCAACATGCCAACGTGGCTCAAACATGCCACTTAGGCTCCAACATGCCAAGATGGCTCAAACATGCCAACGGGCTCCAACATGCCACATAAGCTCAAGCATGCCAAGGTGGCTCAAACATGCCAAGGTGGCTCAAACATGCCAAGGTGGTTCTAACATGCCACCTAGGCTCCAACATGCCAAGGTGGCTCAAACATGCCACCTAGGCTCCAACATGCCAAGGTGGCTCGAACATGGCAAGGTGGCTCAAACATGCCACCTAGGCTCAACATGCCATCTAGGCTCAAACATGCCAAGGTGGCTAAAAAGGCCACGTGGCTCAAACATGGCAAGGTGGCTCAAACATGCCACCTAGGCTCAAACATGCTAAGGTGGCTCACAACATGCCACGTGGGCTCCAACATGCCAGGCCAACATGCCACCTTGGCTCAAACATGCCAAGGTGAAGCAAAACAAGCCAAGATGGCTCAAACATGCCACTGGGGCTCCAACATGCCACATAGGCTCCAACATGCCAAGGTGGGTCAAACATGCCCGTGGACTCCATAATGCCCGTGGGCTCCAACATGCCAAGGTGGCTCCAACATGCCACCCTAGGCTCAAACATGCCCGGTGGCTCAAACATGCCAAGGTGGCTCAAACATGCCACCCTAGGCTCCAACATGCCACCTAGACTCCAATATGCCAAGGTGGATCAAACATGCCACGTGGACTCCCATAATGCCACGTGGGCTCCAACATGTCACCTAGGCTCCAACATGCCACCTAGGCTCAAACATGCCAGGTGGCTCAAACATGCCAAGATGGGCTCAAACATGCCACCTAGGCTCCAACATGCCAAGGAGGCTCAAACATGCCACATGGACTCCTTAATGCCACGTGGGCTCCAACATGCCAAGGTGGCAAAAACATGCCACCTAGGCTGCAACATGCAAAGGTGGCTCAAACATGCCACCTTGAGGGCTCCAACATGCCACCTAGGCTCCAACATGCCAAGTTGGTTCAAACGTGGCAAGGTGGCTCCAACATGCCACCTAGGCTCATACATGCCAAGGTGGCTCAAACATGCCACCTAGACTCCAACATGCCACCTTGGCTCGAACATGCCAAGGTGGCGCAAACAAGCCAAGATGGCTCAAACATGCCACGCGGGCTCCAACATGCCACATAGGCTCCAACATGCCATGTGGGCTCCAACATGACAAGGTGGCTCAAACATGCCACCTAGGCTCAAACATGCCAAGGTGGCTCAAACATGCCAAGGTGGCTCCAACATGCCATCTAGGCTCAAACATGCCAAGGTGGCTCGAACATGCCACCTAGGCTCAAACATGCCAGTGTGGCTCCAACATGCCCGTGTGGGGCTCCAACATGCCATCTAGGCTCCAACATGCCAAGGTGACTCAAGCATGCCACCTAGGCTCAAGCATGCCACCTAGGCACTCCAAGTGGTGACATGGCATGCCAAGTAATCAAGGTCAAGTTTTGACTAGGCCAAAAATGAAAAGATGTCCATCTTTGGTCTTTTCATTAAGTGATGTTGGCAAATTTTGGGTGACATGGCTAGATGATGGTGACATGGATATGATGACTAGGATTTTATGCAAGAAATATGATAACCTTCCAAATTTTTGGTAGAGGAATTTGGCAAGGGATAGAATAGAGGGATCTTGAAGAACTTAAAGCGCTGACACCCTTCCCCAAATCAAACCAGGCCAGGACTTTGCGCGGCTTCCTCACCCGAGGAGGGGAGAGGCGGACCCCAAGAGATGGACCTCAGAAAAGATTGCCGAGGCAGACCTTTCTGCCGTAGCTCCTCGGGGAGGGTAAATGCCAGTGCTCCCACTCCCGAGCTCGGTTCCCTATCCGAGCCCCGTTGAATTCGCCGTTCAACTAACCTGCTTTGAGCACGTTCAAAAACATCCAAGATCGGTCCAAGAGAATGTATCAAACCGCGACGCGTCCTGCGGTCGACCGTGTAGACACCCAAGTGTTTTGTCGTTGAGGCGTTACAAAGCTCGGAATGATAATTGGACTTTGCCATGCCATCAGGGGCGACAAAATTACCCTAGGGACCAAGTTATACAATCATTTTTTTGCAACGAAACAAACACGAACCCTCTACATGGCGATGATACCGAGCCAACTCTTAGACCAATTGACTACGAACATATTGGACATGAGCTACTTTGGCGCTTCTTGGAAAAGGGGTAGTCTTCTGTCCAGGAAACTTGGTCTCCAAGGTAATGTCAACGATTTGAGTCCATTGGCAGAGTCAGTTCACAGTTCTGGAGTGGGAAAGTTGCCCGTCCGTGGCCAGGGTTCTTCCGGAGAGGACCTTTGGGGCGAACTGCTTCTAGAAGGTTTTAAAGGTCTATCTTCTGGCATCAACACCTTCCCTCTACGTGATGACATTGTGCAAGATCCTGGTCGAATCTGACTAGGATATAGCCTCCAAAACGTAAACCCTGTGTGTTGCTAGGTTATTGAAGGGTTTACGTTCTGGGGGTCGAGTTTTAGTCGGTTGCACTTGGGACATGGTTGAGAAGCTGCAATTGAAAACATGAAGCAATAGGAACTGATGGAATGGGGTTTGGACTTATCCTCCTCCCGATTTGTGGCATTTGAAGTCAAAGCGCCTTTTGTAGTAGCAAAATTGTTTGGGATCATCGGGATGGACAATAGATGCAAACTCTATTATTTGATTTGCCATGGCTCGCATATGTGTTTAGCAAAGGTGCACCTAGCTATCCAAAAAAAAGCGACTACGTTTTAGCCTCCAAGAAACATAAACCCTATGTGTTGCTAGGTTATTGTAGGGTTTACATTTTGGAGGCCAAAACGTGGTCGCTTTTTCTTAGATAACTAGGTGCACCTTTCTAAACATGCATATAGAGCCATGGCAGGCTCGAATAGCATAAGTTTGGATCTATTGGCCACCCGAATGATCCCAAACAATTTTGCTACAAAAAAGGTGCTCTTGACTTCTAATTGCCACCGGGAGGAGGATAACTCCAAACCCCATTCCATCGGTTCCTATTGCTTCATGTTTTCAATTGCGACTTCTCAACTATGTCCCAAGTGCAACCGACTAAAACTTCCCCATAATAGAAACCCTTCAATAACCTGGCAACACCACGGGGGTTTGCGTTTGGAGGCTATATCCTAGTCGATTGACTAGGATCTTGCATAATGTCATCACGTGAGGGAGGGTAATGGCTTTAAGACGGACCTTTAAAACCTTCCCGGCGATTGCACACAAAGGTCCTCTTGGGAAGAACCGGCCGGGCGTGCAAATTTACCACTCGTAAGCGCGGAACCGGCTCCGCCAATGGACTCAAAGCGTTGACATTACCCCGAGACCAAGTTTGCGATAGTAAGACTACCCCTTTCCAAGAAGCGCCAAAGTAGCTCATGTCCAACATGTTAAGTATTCAATTGGTCTAAGAGATGGCAGAATCTTTGCTATGTAGAGGGTTCGATGTTTCTCTAGTTACCAAAATGACCGCGGTAACTTGGTCCCTAGGGTAATTTAAATGATTCGGATGGCATGGCAAAGTCGAATCTAAATTCCATAGCCTTTGTACTACCCGAACGACAAAAACGTCTCTACCAAAAATTCCAAAGGTTATCATATTTCTTGCATGAAGTCCTAGTCATCATGCCCACATGGCATGTTTGAGCCACCTTGGCATTTTGAGCCATCTTGGCATGTTGGAGCCTAGGTGGCATGTTGAGCCACTGCTTGGCATGTTTGAGCCACCTTGGCATGTTTGAGCCTAGGTGGCATGTTGGTGCCTAGGTGGCATGACCTTGGCATGTTGGAGCCTAGGTGGCACGTTGGAGCCCGCATGGCATGTTTAAGCCACCTTGGCATGTTGGAGCCTAGGTGGCATGTTGGGAGCCCATGTGGCATGTTTGAGCCACCTTGGCATGTTGGAGCTTAGGTAGCATGTTGGAAGCCTACACATGGCATGTTTGAGCCACCTTGGCATTTTTTGAGCCACCTTGGCATGTTGGAGCCCTGGGTGGCATGTTTGAGCCACCTTGGCATGTTTGAGCCTAGGTGGCATCACCTTGGCATGTTGGAGTCTAGGTGGCATGTTGGAGCCCCATGGCATGTTTGAGCCACCTTGGCATGTTTGGCGAGTGGCATGTTTGAGCCCACATGGCATGTTTGAGCCACCTTGGCATGTTAGGGCCTAGGTGGTATGTTTTGAAGCCACCTTGGCATGTTTGAGGCCTAGTGGCATGTTGGAGCCACCTTGGAATGTTAGAGCACAGGTGGCATGTTGGAAACCCACATGGCATGTTTGAGCCACCTTGGCATGTTGGGGCTAGGTGGCATGTTGAGCCACCTTGGCGTGTGGGTCTAGGTGGCATGTTTGAGCCACCTTGGCATGTTGGAGCCTAGGTGGGCGTGTTTGAGCCACATGCAGCGCGTTGGGCCGCGTGGCATGGTTGAGCCCACCTTGGCATGTTTCGACCACCTTGGCACTGTTGGGCCTGGGTGGCATGTTTGAAACCCGCGTGGCATGTTTGCGACTGCAGGTGGCATGTTTGAGCCCACATGGCATGTTTGGGCAAACTAGGTGGCATGTTGGACCCCCGTGGCATGTTTGAGCCACCTAGGCGTGTTGGGCCTGGGTGGCATGTTGGAGCTTGGCGTTGGCATGTTTGAAGACACCTTGGCATGTTTGAGGCCTAGGTGGCATGTTTGAAACCACCTTGGCATGTTGGAGCCTAGGTGGCATGTTTGAACACCTTGGCATGTTTGAGACACCACGGTCATATTTGGGCCCGCGTGGCATGTTGGAGCCAACTAGGTGGCATGTTAAGAGCCCGTGGCATGTTTGAGCCACCTTGGCATGTTGGACTTAGGTAGCATGTTGGAGCCCACATGGCATGTTTGAGCCACCTTGGCATTTTTGAGCCACCTTGGCATGTTGGAGCCTAGGTGGCATGTTGGGCTCCCACCTTGCATGTTTGAGCCACACGGCATCACCTTGGCATGTTGGAGTCTAGGTGGCATGTTAGACTTTGCATGGCATGTTTGAGCCACCTTGGCATGTTTGGTAGAGTGGCATGTTTGAACCCACATGGCATGTTTGAGCCACCTTGGCATGTTGGGGCCTAGGTGGTATGTTTGAGCCACCTTGGCATGTTTGAGCCCTAGTGGCATGTTGGAACCACCTTGGAATGTTAGAGCCTGGGTGGCATGTTGGAAACCCACATGGCATGTTTGAGCCACCTTGGCATGTTGGGGAGCCACCTTGGCATGTGGAGTCTAGGTGGCATGTTTGAGCCACCTTGGCATGTTGGAGCCCTAGGTGGCGTGTTTGAGCCACCTTGGCGCGTTGGAGCCCACGTGGCATGGTTGAGCCACCTTGGCATGTTTGAGCCACCTTGAATTTGTTGGAGCCTAGGTGGCATGTTGGACCCCGTGGCATGTTTGCGACAAGTGGCATGTTTGAGCCCACATGGCATGTTTGAGCAAACTAGGTGGCATGTTGGACCCCATTGGCATGTTTGAGCCACCTGGGCGTGTTGGAGCCTAGGTGGCATGTTGGAACCAGCGTTGGCATGTTTGAGACACCTTGGCATGTTTGAGCCTAGGTGGCATGTTTGAACCACCTTGGCATGTTGGAGCCTAGGTGGCATGTTTGAGACACCTTGGCATGTTTGAGACACCATGAGTCATGTTGGAGCCCCGTGGCATGTTTGAGCCACCTTGGCATGTTGGAGCCCTAGTTGGCATGTTGGAACCCATGTGGGATGTTTGAGCCACCTTGGAATGTTGGAGCCTCGGTGGCATTTTGGTGCCTAAATGTCATTTGAGACATAGGTGGCATGTTTGAGCCACCTTGGCATGTTTGAGCCTAGGTGGCATGTTGGACTAGATGGCATGTTTGAGCCACCTTGGCATCTTTGGAGCCTAGGTGGCATGGTGGAACCCGTGGCATGTTTGAGCCATCTTGGCATGTTGGAGCACAGCGTGGCATGTTAGATCTTGCATGGCATATTAGAGCCAGCGTGGCATCTTTGGAGCCAAGCGGTGGCATGATGGATTCTAGGGGCACAATGTTTCAACCATAAAATGATCATATGAATTAAACCATTAAAAATATTTTATATAACCAAGATGGAATGACTAAGATCTTGATCCCAGTCCTATTATATTATTGGCCCTTAAAATGGCGGTTTGTGATTCATGATGATCAGCGGCCGGGATGTTGATCAAGGGTCCTCTCCTTTCATTGGCTCTAGCAGATGAGATTAATGCATTTCCCTCCATTGGCTATGGCGATGGCGGAGCTCCTTGGCTATGACAATGCGCCATGTATTTTCTCTTTCCCTCCCGTAGCTATGGCGATGTCGGAGCTCTTTTGCTATGTTGATGGTGGCGCTCCTTCCGATTATGGCTTGCAGCGACATGAAGGGCGAAGATTACGGTTATGTCTTGGGGTTATGAAGGAGGAAGATTTACGGTTATTAACTCTATCTTAGACTAAATAGATCTTGTTTCATAGATTAACAAAAGCGATGCATGTATAACTATCGCAGGAGGTGAGTTCATGGGCGCGACCCTGTTTTGCCAATTTTGTCTCGGCATGACAGCCCAAGATCTTTTGCGAGGAGCCAACTTTGCATCCGCAGGAGCAGGCATTTTGGCGGATACTGGAAGCATATTTGTAAGATCTGGGATCTAGCTCTTTGGGTTTGTTTGTTAGGAGGATTTCATTATGACCTTTTTAAAAATCTTTGGCGGTTGAGAAGATTAACCATGCGAACGGTTTACTCTGTTCCAACGTTACCAAAACAACTGGCATCTATTGTGGGTCCCGATCTGCGGCAAATAATGTTCTTTATTCGCAAGCGAGCCGTAGCGGCGTCCACGGGCTTACGTAGGTTAGATGCAAAGGAAGAGAAAAATCGGATCTTTTTTGTACTCCATTCCGGACTTTCTACTCCGGTGAGGTAAAAGCTTCTATTCTATTTCTCTTTTCTTTATTTTTTGCTTTAGATGCTCAGCATTCTATTAAAGCGGGGCCGTTCTATTATCGGAGGAGTTAGAGTTTGAACTTGCGGGGGCTTGCAGCTATTCTACATGCATGTCACAGAAGCTTGACTTCAGAGCTCTGGCTTCATCTTACTTCTTATTTGGCAATATGCTAAAAGTCTGCTGATTGAAAACTAGTTTCAAATCCGTGGATATCTGAAAAAGCAGTATTACTTCTTCGTCAAATCCAATTTGTGTGCTTTTCGGCATTCAATAGCATTTTTTGCAACCTTGTCTTTGAAAACTTATTCTATTATGTTGTTAAAGGTAGGATCTAGATACAGTAGCAGTTAAGCTATGATATCATTAATGGCTTTGTACAAAATAAAATAATTCATTTCTTAACTTCAGCTGTGTAGAGTTTATGGTTTGCTTCTGTTCTAAATTTTTGTGCATCTTTTCCATCCAATCTCATGGTTATAATGACACATTTGCTTACAATGATTTATCAATGAAAAGATAAAATAAAAAAACTTCGACAGGGAAGCATTTACACTTAATGATCCATAAGAGAATAAACATCAATATTCAATTCCCACAAGAGAATAAACAATATATTTATCTTAAATGTGATCATATTAATTTTTTAATTGTGGTAAATATGAATTTTTTATTTGAATGTATGCCACGTGTCAATATATGATTCGTTAGAAGTTATATTAGAAACAACACCTCCTTGTTTTTCTATATGTGATAATAATGGTTTTTTATTTGAAAAAGTAGGCCACGTGTCGATATTTGATTAGTTAAAATAACATTTTATTATTTATAAAATATACCACGTGTCAATATTTTATTAGCTAAAGATAACTAAAAACAACACCTAGTTTTTTATATATGTTATTATAATGCTTTTTTACATGTCCTTAATTTAAAAAAACAATACTTAATGGCATAAAAAATAATAGCAAGACTTCAATAACACATGTGGTACTTTGTTAAATAACATGTAACTATTTTGAAAAACAATCTTACTTTCATGTTGTAATTTAGTTTTTCACATGTGGTAATATCGAGATCTACGCATATAATTCTGAAGATAAACAACGTATAGTTCCACGAAAAAAATACATGTTGACAAAAAATCATAAAAACTATGTCAATTTTTTCTACGCATGGATTTTTCTGCCAAAAGACCACCGTGGGAAATTTCTGCCAAAAAACCACTGTCCCTTTGTGCAAATCCGGATAAACGGGCCACGTGGACTTTTGGGGCCATTTTGGTGTTGTTTTTGGCATAAAACAACACTTCCGTACAATTAAAAAACAACTGTGGACCAAAAATTGGGGTCAGTGTGGATGACCGAATTTGCCAGGATGGCTCTTCCATTCTTGGATAGAAACTTAGAATTAAGAGAATCAACCTTCCTGTAAACTTGTCAATGAGGTCCTCCCAGAGGTCACAAGCATTGATTCTAATAGCATACGGAATGCCAAGAATTTTAGTCTTAGTGCGAGGGGAGAGATACATACATCCTAAAGATAAAGCTGCATGCTCACCCTCCTCTTGATGCCTTGAGATAAGCTTAGTCTTGATGGGATTAATTTTGCACCCTGAGCATTTGCCAAAGTCCTCCAGAATAGCATGAGTGTTCTGAATGGATTGTTCCTCCAGATGCACAAAGATAAAGGTGTCATCTGCAAAATGAACATTCAAGATCTCATTCCCTTTGGGGGGAGGCTAAGGCCTCTGATTAGGTGAAGATCCTTTGCCCTTTGAAAATTACTATTCAGCCCTTCCATAACAATAAGAAACAAAAAAGGAGCAAGAGGGCAGCCCTGCTTAACTCCTCTTTTAATATCAAAGAATGGACTGCATTCTCCATTAATAAGAACAGCAGATCTAGAATTCTTTAATACTGCTTGGAAGATGGAAATGACAGTATCTGAGAATCCCAATTTTTTACAACACCAATTCAGAAATTTCCAGCTCACCGTGTTAAAGGCCTTTGTAATATCGAGCTTTAGGAGGCCAATTGGTTGGTTGGAATCTTTGGCCCAAGTGATGCCTAAGGAGGCAGCAGCCACATTATCCAGGATATACCTTCCTCTAAGATAGGCACTTTGAGTATTACTTATGACTTCTTCAAGAATTGGTTTGAGCCTTGCAGCTATAGTACCTGTAATTAACTTATAAACCACATTAGTCAAAGAGATGGGTCTATAGTCCGAGAAAGTGGTTGGGAGCTCAATCTTGGGGATGAGAGCAATCAGACTGGTATTGATTCTACAATCCAATTGTTTAAGGGACAAGAATTCATTAGCCAAGGAAACAATGTCCTTACCAAGGATCTCCCAAGACCTCTTAAAAAATTCAGCTGGAAGGCCATCAGGGCCTGGAGTTTTACCATTCTCCATTTCCTCGAGAACCTTGAACATTTCAGCAAAGGTAAAAGGTCTAGATAAAGTCTCATTCATACCATTAGTGACTTTCTGCTGGATATGCACAAAATTCTCTATATCAGCCATGCTAATGTCTTGTTCAGTTCCCATGATTCTGGAAAAGTGATCTCTAGCAGCACATTTCAATTGGGTGTCATTTTCAATGCTGTTACCTTCCCATAGAATGCTGTAAATGTGATTCTTTTTAATTCTGCCTTTGGCCTTGATGAAAAAATATTTGGAATTACTTCTTTCATCCTCCTTGAGTTCCTTCACCTTTGCCTTAATCTTCCATCCTCTGGCAATTCTAACCTCCTCTCTTTCAATCTGCACTTTAATATGTAGCAAAATAACAAGGGATTCCAGGGGGATTTGATATGGATATAATTCCCGAAACCATAGACCATAGACCATATCCCTAAAACAATTCAATGGGTTATTATAAAAAAACAATTCAATGTGAGTCAGTTTAGGCTGGGTGTGAGCCCTCTTTGCCCTTGTTGTGGCCTTCATCGTGAGGCCCTCACTTGCAGGCTGCCTGGGATTGGGTCAGGGCTCTATTTCAGGTGAGATTGACTAGCCGGCCGATTCTTTGCTTCATGTGTATCCTGGTGCTTGGCCGCTCTTGCGGCAGCAAGCCTTGCATCTGTGTGTGGCTTGGTTGGTGTGGTTGATTTGGAGGCGGCGGCGGTTGTGGATCTTCGGGGATTGACTGCGGCCTCTCGCCGATTCCTCGACTTCGGGTACAAGCTATTTCAAAGCTTTACGGGTGTTCGGGATTAGTAGAGCGTAAGTTTGCCATTTGTGCCCGGGACTTCTTGGGTGTTGTAGATGGTGATGAGTAGGTTTGTACAAAGATAGAGTTGCGGTTGTGGAGTGTCGAGGTATCATTTGTCTCTTTGGGGCAGTTCTCCTTCCTCCTCACTTGCTTTGTAACATTACCATTCTTTTAATATATTGATGACACAGTTCTTCAAAAAAAAAAACAATTCAATGGGTTATTATAAAAAAAACATAGATTTAAGATAAAAAATAGTCATGTTAGCTTACTGGTTAGATTGGTTAAAATAGTCTTATTAGGACATTGAGTTATCTTGGTAGAGGTTCGAGCTTCCGTATTTCATATTCTAAAACCTTAAGCAAAACCGTATAGAGGCTCGATATACCATCAGAACCTTAGGCAAACTCGTATTTGACATCTCAAAATCATAGGCGCCCCCAATCATAAATGAGCATAAGCGAAACGAGAGGTGCCTAGAAGCTCCAACATACAGTCTAGGCCGTAGGATTGGCAGATCCGACGACTGTGGTAGGCCGGGGTGCACCTTGTTTAGAATATATAGCAAAATAACAAGGGGTTCAGGGGGATTTGATATGGATATAATTCCCGAAACCATAGACCATATCCCTAAAACAATTCAATGGGTTATTATAAAAAAAAAATTGATATAATTCTCAAAACCATAGACCATATCCCTAAAACAATTCAATGGGTTATTATAAAAAAAATATAGATTTAAGAAAAAAAATAGTCACGTTAGCTTACTGGTTAGATTGGTTAAAGTAGTCTTATTAGGATATTGAGTTATTTTGGTAGAGATTCGAGCTGTATTTCATATTCTAAAACCTTAAGCAAAACCGTATAGAGGCTCGATATACCATCAGAACCTTAGGCAAACTCGTATTTGACATCTCAAAATCATAGGCGCCCCCAATCATAAATGAGCATAAGTGAAACAAGAGGTGCCTAGAAGCTCCAACATACAGTCTGGGCCATAGGATCGGCAGATCCGACGACTGTGGTAGGCCCGGGTGCTGACCTTGGGCCAAATTGAGCTGAGTTCTCAGATCTTGGAGGTGAGCAGTTTCTTTTCTGTGGATTTCTTTACCCCACACCTTCAGCCATGTCTTAATCTTTTTAGATACTCTGACCCACCAACCCATCCAGCCACTATTACCTAAAGGCTTCTCCTCTTGAGAAATAACCTGCTGAAGGTTAGGCAAAACATCACTGTGCTCAAGAAGATTAGTATTCAATTTAAAATAAGAATTCCTCTTTCTTTGGATACTATTGCCATAAATATTGATAAGCTGGGGAAAATGATCAAAGATAGTGTAATTAGTGAGATTAATAACCCTAGAACTATTATTCCAAAGGGTCTCATTGACGTAAAACCTATCATGGAGACATCACACAGGCTGATCTCTGTGATCATTCCAACTATAAGAATGAGGGGCAACTCTAGCTAAAGAGAGATGATGGGAAGATAAAAGGGAACTCCATCGTTACCACTCAAGCACTTAAAGTTGCTATTCTTCATGTAGCTGTGAGTAACCATATTAAAATCACCAGCTATAATACAGTCATCATGGGGGGTGTTATCTAAACTTCTGCTGATAACACTCCAGAGATTAGCTCTTTCTGAGGGCTGGTGATAAGCATACACATTTATGAAAGCAAGTCTTTTATCTCCAATCCTTCCAGGAATAATCTGCCATCTCCTACTATTGTCGTTTGCCATCTGAATATCTTCAAAATTGAGTCTATTATTCCAAGCTATAGTAATACCAGCAGAAGTATTGTTACCCTTAAGAGACCAATGCTGGAAATTGGCAGGCAGAACCTCTCTAATTAAGCTATTTATGTTATCGTCATGAATTTTATGCTCTTGAAAAAAAAAAAATCAAGATTCATAGAGCTAAGGCAAACCTTCAATCTACCTCTTTTGTAATTCGAGTTGATTCCTTGGATATTCCAAGTGATACCTTTAAGATCTATATCCATTGGTAGGAGGTAGGATTTTTCTTGGGGATCTTCTTGGAGGTCACAGGAGATTGTCTTTCATCATTTTCTTCCCCCTTTTCCTTCTATTGTTGATGGTAGACCAAGCCCCTTCCTCTATAGAGGAGGACTTGTAGTTGACATGAAAGTCAAGGTCATCCTCCGAGTCTTCCTTCCTGGAGTCCTCATAAAGACCAAAGTTATCATTTAAAATGCCAAGATCCAAAGTGGAGATGCTCATAGTGATGGGATCGAGCTTGATAACAACTTTAGAAGAAAATTGGAAAATAATACCTTCATCAGAAATAAACTTTTTAGGGAGACCCGAATTGCTGGTGCTGCATTCAGCCTTGATCTTATGATTTTCATCCAAATATTTGGCCTTGGGTCTCCAAACTTGTTTGCACTGCTGTTTCTCCAAATCCCTGTGTATGGGTACTTCCTTACCACCTATGTTTTCCTTGGGAGGAAGCCGACGGGGTTCTTGCCAAAGGAAGCTTAGAATAAGAGATGTTAAGATAAAAAATGCCCCGATTAGGAATTTTGCAAGGGATTTTATCTTCCCAGGTGGAGAAAATTTTCTTTTGAATGCAGACAGATGAGAAGTTAGTTTGGGGTATGGAAATTTGGATAATCTCACCCAAACTGCTGGCTATGGCTTTGAGATGAGAAGCGGTCCAGCAGCCTATAGGAAGATTGGAGCTAGAGATCCAGGTGGTAGTAGAAATCGAAGAAAAGTCACCTGGAATGTAAGAAGGATCCCACTTCATGATATACACAGGATGCCCCGATACGAAGGATATTTTCTTGGTTAAGATCACAGGGACACTCCTTTCCTCTCTGCAAATGATTTGGAAAGTTTTACTGTCAACTTAAGGATAGAGAGGATGGGGATCAACTGAATTTTGGTCACCCAATGCTTCACAACACTTAAGGAGGGGCACTTTTGAGGGAAATGAACGAGAATACCATGATCAGTGTTTCTAAGAATAGCAGAATTATCTATAATATCACTGAGGTCCAAAAAATCCACTTCACCTCCATTATTAACATCAGTTTTCATAGAAACAGCGGCAACATTATTAGAACACATAGAATTGAGCAAGGCATTTTTGTAAGAGTTACCATTGATCTTGACGTACTTGCCCATGATCGGAACTGAAGACTTGAGCACTTGCTTAGAAACCTTTGTTTTATTTTTGTCCATGTTTTTCTCTTTGATGCTAGTACAGTTTTGACAGTCACAATTCGCACAGTCGGTAGGATGGAAGTAACCAGTACTGTCAGCAATTTTGCCTTTGGTAGGAGCTTCGAGAGGGAGTTGGTAAGTTTTATAATCCATCTCTACTTCCTTGAGGGTCTCAGCGGCAAAAGGGGGAAGCCTATTCTTGAAGCCTTTCCGAAAATTTTCAATCACATGATGATCTGCTTCCTCCCAAATTCTGACCAGACAAAAGGAAGCTTTAGATTTCCACCCGAGATCTTCAAGCTCCTCTGCTAAAGTCTTAGTCGCCTGCAGCATTTCAGTCATGAACCTCCTAAATATCTGATTTTTGAGGATACAGCAATCTTCCTTAGAGTGTCCAGTTTTCACCCTGATAAGCTGATAGAGAAGGATATCCATTTCTTGGATTTTCTATAGCGTTTGCCAAACCAGGTCTCTGTCACTGGCTTTCCCTTCCTTGTACTGGTTCTCGAGTCTTTGCATCTCCAATTTGCACACCAAGATCTGTCCTTCCTTCTGCACCCCCATGCAATTTGCGGCGGCCTCTTGTTGCTCCCTGATTATATCGAAAGCCGCCTTTAACTCCTTCATCTTAATCCAGGCCGGGTCCTTTTTGTCGTCAAAAACAAAGATTTGATCCCAGCTTTGAATGACAAGGAAGGGGTCAGTGTCTTTATACTCATAAGGCTCCCTTCTTATGGAGGACGAGGATCCTCCGACTGCTGGTTTGCTATGTCCCCTTATATTTCATGATACAGGGAAGGATCACGGATACAATAGAGAGAACTAGAAAAAATAGGAAGACGGAGCAAAGAACCAAAGGAAATTGAAAGAAAGATAAGCGAAAGGGGCCGGATAATCTTTAAATTTTCTGTAAAGGGGAAAAAAGATAGAGGAAAAGAAATCATGAAGCAAAGAGAGAGAAAGCTGCCATACTAATCAAGACTGACTACCCGTACCCCTGAACCGACTACAGAGATCTAACAGGGAAAAAGGGTCCCATCAATCATCAAGAAAGAAGCTAAACGGTTAAACTAGAGAAAACAGGAAGCAAGAAGGGTCAGGATGACAATATAGTTCGCCACCCCAAACCTCCAAACAACAATCCCAAGATCTGAGAAGACTTCTGCTGGCTGAAGATCAAAGAATGTTGCCCAGTGGTAAATGGGTTCCACCCCGAATTCTGTTGAGACCTCAAGGAGGAAAAGATTTCTCTCGAACCTGTTGCCTAAAGCCAAATAAAGTTGAGAGTTGTGCACAGTGATCCTGAGAGAGCCGATTCTATCGAAGCAGAGGATGCAAAGAAAATACCTGTTAAAAATTTCAAAATCTACCCTGCAAAAGCCTATTCTAGAACGATTATCCCTTGTTAGAACTATAAGATTAAGTTTCCTCATGTTCTTGGGGGGGAATCACAAAATCCAGCCCTTGGAGAACAGCCTCGAGCAAAGCCTCATCCATCAAGGTTGGGTGATGCGCAGATCCTGAGGCGCAAGAGAGAAGCGCTCATCCTCGTCATTCCCATTCGGCAAGGTTTATGAAAGCCTTTTTTTCACTAAAGTTTCTTTAATTTGTTTGTTATACCCGTCTCAGTCATACTCTAATTATGGCTTTAGAATAGAATAGAATAGAATAGAATAGAAATTAATGTCCCTTGTGCCCTCAGGCCCTTGGACTTGTGTAGCATGGGCGAGCTCCCTGAAAGGGCGCTACTAGCACATCACGCTGATTTAATGTAGCCTTTTTTGAAGGCTTACTTTTTCCTATTATTACCAGCACCCCGCTTTACATCGGCTTCGTGGCCGTGCGGTGGTGCGTCATTACCAATCAGCTTTTAACTGAACAATTTGTGTGGGGTTTATGAGCCGCCTCTTGTGCGGTTCATATTACAAGCCCTCTTTCTCTGTGTACTTCTCGGTGTCTGATCATCATTCTCTGGATTACGTCTGTCATATCTCTCATTGATTCTGTCCTTGTCATCAGAATGTGTACTGGTTGTCCCCATCTTATATTTCTGTATCTGTCTCTGATGTCTCCGTATATCGAGCACTCATTAATCATGTGTTTCTCATCCTCCACTTCCCCAGTGTCGCAGATTCTACATATTCGGCACTCCTTTTCTATTCCCCTCCACCCGTCCTTTTCAATTCTTAGATCATGACTCCCCATCCTGAATCTAGCCAGGATGTCTCTTTTGGCCTTTCCTAGCAGGTCATCTTGATACATCTGGTGTCCTATCTGCTGTTCTGGATTGAAGACTGTCATTAGCCAGATTGTCTTGGGTCCTGTGTGTTTTTGCAGCCATGCTCTTGTAGCTCTATCAGCCCATTCTTCATTCCACTGTCCTCGTTTATTAGGTCACTCAGATTCAATCCCATTTCTCTGATCCAGCTTACTACCTCTTTGAACCATCCACTGCCTGTGAGAATGTGTGACTTTGCTGACTCGATGATTGCAATACTTGACAGCTTCCCTTGGTGACCTCCTGCATTGTCCTTTATTAGATATCTGATGGTCCTCTCACCTCCATTGGTTTCTGCCCAGTTTCGAGTATCATGATTGTTAGTGGTGTATTTGCCCATACCTTAAATTCCTGTTTGTGCCATTGCCTGAGGATTCCTTCCTGTTTATCCCACTTTTTGTCTGTTAAACCTGGCCCCCAAGCTTCAGCCCCGTATAATTGTGTCGTGGCTACTACTGCACTGAATAGGTAACATTTGATGTCCCAGTCTATTATTCAGTCTATTATTCTACTTTTATCGCAGAAATTTTTCATATTGAAATAGCTCCCTATGGCTGATTGGAACCTCGCGTTTGCACCCTTAGCTCATTTCCCCGTGCTGTGTGCATCATACCCTAGATACCTGTATTCCATTGATTCCTCTATTTCTGTCTCCCTGTATCTGAAAGGTCTATGCTTGTCCTTATGCCCGAAGATGACTATCTTGGTTTTTGCTAGATTTACTGTTAGCCCTATTTTTTCACAGAAGTTTTTCAGTATCTTTAGTAGTCTGTGCATCCCCTTATTCTTTGTGGCCATCATGCTCAGATCATCAGCGTACATCATAATAGGTACCTTGGTATCTCCTAATGTAGGTGCATATTCGTCCCCATTTTACATTACGCTATGTAACCCTGTAGTGCATCTATGTATATCCCGAATAAAGTCGGGGATAGAGGGCACCCCTATTTGACTCATGTATCACAGTCTATTGCATGTCCTCCCTGCTCCATCTTTGCATATACCCTATGGTACAGTCTTGCAATCGATCCTACCATGTTTCTTGGAGCTTGCATATCTATCAACCTTTATAGAAGCTTCTCCCTCGGGCGTGGTCGAATGCTTTCCTAAAATCTACAAAGCGACAAATCATTTTTCTTTTCCTGTGCTTTGTTACGCTCTATTAATATCTGAGAGGGTTACTAGATGGTGCGTGGTTGAGTGTTCGATGCGAAACACGCTTGTCCCTGTGCCCTCAGTTTCCCTTACGCCCATTGTTTCAATTTGTTGTACGGGGCTTTTCCGAACTATTTTGCAAAGATGGAGCTCGCCATTATTGTCCTATAGTTTTCGGGATCTTGTCTGCTTCCCCCCTTGTGTAGAGGTATGACCTGTTGTATGTCCACCTGCCTGGGAGCCATGTATATATTATGCCGTTGAAGATGTCTATGACTTGTTTCCCTATTGCAGTTTCAGCGCACTTTAGTAATTCCACCGTTAGTCCGTAGAGATCTAGGGCTTTGTGATTAGCCATCCTGTTTAAGGCTATCATTACTTCCTGCATGCTGAAGCACGGTTTATCCATATTCTGCAATGTTGGTATTGGCATTGGAGATGCCCCTGTCCTGTATAATTTTAATTTCTCCAGATATTTCTCCCATCTGGCTGCCCCAGTGGTGTCCTGCTCATTCTCTGCTTTCATATTCCCACCTTCCTTCCTTTTAAATCCCTTCCAGAAACTTCGGGGTTGCCTTTTCAACAGTCTGGCGAGACCCCATTGGTGTTGCACCAGGTTTTTATTATGTTTTAACTTCAGCAATCTTAAGTATGCTGCTCTTTCTGACTGATACGTCTCCTTTCCTATATGTTCTTTGACCCTTCTTTTTTGTTCCCTGCATTCCTCATCATACCATAGTGAGGCCTTAAAAGCAATTGCTCTTCCTGGGTCTCTTTCTTTTTCCGAATACCTCTGTTGCCACTCTAACCATAATGTCATTAAGGGTGTTGTCGTTGATGCTTTCCCCATTCCCATCTTCCCATTTCTGCCCTGACCGATTGTATGAATATATCTGCATACTTTTCCTTAAATTGGATTTTTATCTTCGCCTTCTCTTTCTCCTTTTCCTGTGTGTTATCAGCTTGTGTCGGCTCTCCCCCGTTGAGTGTTAACTATATAGGTCTGTGGCTTTCTCTTTTCCCAGTCGGCTATTCCAGTAGCATAAACCCTGCGACAATTTCCACTGCTTGGCCATTCATAATTACATAGTCCACTATACTCTTCCCGTGTATATTCTGGCTCGTGAAGTTTCCTGATCCTCCCCATTTTTGTACCCCATTCGCTATGATTACCCCTGTTGTCGTACATACTTCTAACAGTAATTCACCTTTGGCGTTGATCTCTGCCTTGTCTTCTGTATCTCTCTTCCACTCCTGTGTTATTGCTGTATATATCATCTGACCATCTGTTTCATCAATGTTTGTGTTTTGTGCCTGTTCCTGTCCTGTTCTAACATTCAAATCCCCTATTAGAATCATTGGCCCCTGTTCTTTCCATTTCATCATGCTCTCCCCCAGGTCTAACAGTTCTAGCTTGTCAATGTTTGGCGGGTAATATGCTATGATCAGAATTAGGTCTTATATTTCTAGATAAATGGCAAATCCAGATGTATACAAAAGGATGTCAATCTGAAGAGATATTTCACTTTAATGGAAGGGCCAAAAGTGGCATGCATAGTTCGCCTTACATTCATTTTCAAGGCATTGGACAAATTTAACACCAAAAAAATCTTTCATACAGTCATGTATGAGGTTCTGAATGACAGGGGGCAGGGAATTAGTAGACAATACTACCTTTGCTTAGAGATACATAGACCAAATTAGAGGAAGAGTTTGCAAACTATTCAAAGTTTTTGCATATGGAAAACCGAATCAGTGTTCTTGCGATAATCCCAATATGAAAAGTTTTATTCATCCAAGCATAAACCATGTCAGGACTACAAACTTGGATATCATCCATAGTACTAAGTTAAGAAATGCCTTTGTTTGTGGCCTGAACCATATACCTGATGACTGCCTTAGCATTCAAGACTTTATGGAGGACTTTGATAAAGCATGCCATCAATTTATATCTATTCATAGATTCCAGCTGCTTGACTTGTCTGATATGGATCTAGAAAGCATCTGCAATCTTCTGATGCAGATGGCACATGTCGAAATGACTGAGTTAAAAGAAAAACTGTTATGTAAAAGATTCCTTTGGAATGATCCAGAGGTAAAGAAAAATATGCAATGGCTAAACCACAACATTTTTGTAGCAGAATTGGATAAAGCTACTAATAACGCAATATTTATTTGTCCTGCACATGCAGCCTTGGAAATTCTGAATGGTGTGCATCTGAAGAGATAAAAAAACTTGTTGTAGGGAGATTTCAGCATTAATTGGGCTTAAGCAGTTTGACTCCTTAAAACTCTCATACTTAATGGCTAGCTACAAAGCACACAAACAAGAATACATATGGCTTACCAATGCCAATGCTACAATATTTTCTGATATATCCAAAAGTATTATTGCAATACTTAATCGTGCTTGGAGATATGGCCTTACATCTGCCATAAGAAAACAGCAAGATTGAGATTGTGAGGAAAAAATAAAATAAATTCGTCTTGGATTGTAAACTGTGTATGATGTTATATTTATTTATTTATTTATTTATTTATTCTTGCTCACTTACGGCCTTGAGGCCATGGAGCACAAAAATACACACAGAATATTCACTGTAGTTTTAACAAAAAGGCTCGATGAGCATCTACTGCCTTTAAGTATAATCCTAACTCATAGCTAGAAATAAAAAGCAATGAATAAAAATCAACTACTTGAATTTCTGATTGTTCCCTGATATCCCTATATGCTTCACACTGTAAGAAAACATGTGTTTCATCCTCAACCCGGCCCGAATCACATGTTCTACAAATTCGATCTTCAAGCGGTGTCTTTGACCATCGACTGTCTCGATTTCCAATCACATGTAAGCTTTGTGTCTGTAGAACGGACAATGATGTGCTTCAAAAGGATGTCGGCATGTCTTCCGATAGGTATGCTTGACTCTTGTATTCATCCATATGATTGATCGAGGTTCTATAATGAAGCAAACCTTGCTACCTTGATTTTGCCATAACCGTTCTAGTGCCAACCGTTCAGCAAAATTCTCGCATCCGATTTACAATCCGGCGGTTTCCATCATGCAAACCCCATCTATCGCCCATTTTGCGAAGTCCACGCATCCAACCTTGCTGTTACGACATCTTCATAGCTTGAAAGGATAGGTTACGGTGATTGACCTCGATCCTGTTCACAAAATTCACACTCAAACAATGCTTCTAATTCCAAAGGGAACATACCGCTTGGCCGAGCATGATTGCGTAAGGGGTCTGAACCTTTATGCCTAACACATTTCTCGAGAAAGAGTTTCTGAACGCTTCTATCCGATTCCACAGTTTGGTGGAGAGACTAGGCCCCCATATTGAGCTTCATTATAAAAGCCTTTGTTTGAACTAATGTTTTAAATAAGATTTTCCTAAGATCCCAATCATCTGAGCAATCTTAGAGCATTTTGCAAGCATAGCATAGAGTGCCATTTTTCCCCTGTTGATCTTCTTTTGACACAATCCTTCCAATCATATTTGGAGGAGAAATCAATCCCGAGGTATTTATAGCTTTCCACCGTCTCAATCTCTTGCCCCTGATATGTAAAACCAGGCCTTTCCCGTGTTCCAAATACCATAACTTTTGATTTTTTGAGATTCACTTTCATCTTCCTTTCTTTCTTTGCGTAAAGCTTCAAGGTCTGTGAATAAGTGTAATGCGCATTACATGTTTTTGGATGCCAAAAGCACTACATCATCGATATAATAATAATTGGATCACATATGTGCCAAGCTGGACCCCTGGCAGAGACCGTGCATGCAGCCATTCTTCTAGCTCATCTATAAAGAGGCCGAATAATGTTGGGGATAAAGGGTATCCTTGGCGCACCCCAATGGTGTTCTTGATCACAGAATGGACATCCCATGATATTTTAATTAGTACTTCAGAGTATAACTGTGCCACTGCTCCTCTCATATCTTCTGGGACACCTAGACTCTCCATTCGATCCCCTAGCTCTTTTCTTTGCACGGTATCAAAAGCCTTGGAGAAATCTATAAACGCAACATACAATGCAGCAGATGGTGCTTTTGCATTCTCTACTAGCACACGAAGCATAAGTGCATGGTCAAGCGTATTAAAATCTTGCCGGAAACCTGCTTGACATTTAGATCATTTATTTTTCTCCTCTGCCCATGTGCTCAGTTTGTGCTCCAACAGACATCCCAGTATTTTGGCAAAGGTACTACCTATGAGGATAGTTCTGTAGTTCTGTAGTTCTGCACGAATTGGATGGACCTTATTTAGCTTCCAACCACGTGGCAGGCCCTGTCTAATACTCATGTTCAGCAACTCTGTAAGCTTATCCCGAGTATTTTCCCCTCCCCATTTAAAAAGCTCCACACATAACCCATCTAGATCATGCGCTTTATTATTCTTCATCCCTGATAGCACTTCACTAACCTCTTCTTTATTAAAAAGATCTTCTACAATGGCTAAAATTGGCATGCATTCTAAATCACCCATATCATACATACCTTGCACTAATTTTAGCAGGGCGCCTGTCTCCAAATTTGGCTGGCCCGATTTCCTATTCAAGGATGTCCAGAATCCTTTTGGGTCACGCCATATCTGTTCTTTCAAGGCAGATTGCTTTTGTTTAAGAAAAGCTTGCTTTTTCTTTTGCACAAATCTCTTGTACCAATTTGGCTTCCTGATGCATTTAATTGGAAGTCTGTCTCTTGCTGCTCTACATTCTGAGTCCCACCATGAGTTACATGGTCGTCCTGACATTGGTTTTTTAGTGAGACCAAAGATTTCCGTGGCAGCCTGCAAAACCAAGCTAGCAAACTTATCTGCATCTTCGGCTAGATGTCCCGTCCATTCAGCAGAAGAAATGAGGTGTTCGACCTGCTTCTCATATAGCTCATTGTATTTATAAGTGATTTTCAGTCTTGGATGGAAAGAGAGATGTTCCTTACGCAAAGGATTAGATGTAAACTCCACATGCAAAGGGGAATGATCTGATTCCGGCATTTTATCTCCCACAGTGTATCACATAAAAAATGATGCCCACATCCTCCTTAAAATACCCCCTTTTGGAAATGGGGGATTGACGAGCAAAGGATAATTTTTTGAGGAGAAGAGGATTTTAGTTCTATGTTAGGGGTACTGAGGGAGTAATAGGGGGATTGCAATTTATAACATGGGGATTTTCTATAAAAAATGAAGAATGGAGGATGAGGAGAAATGGGGTAGTCGAGGGAGGTACTAGGGGTAATGATGGAGTAATAAGGGGATTGCAATTTAGAACATGGGGATTCCTTAAAAAAAAAATGAAGAATGGGGGATGAGGAGAAACGGGGTAGTTAGAGTTAGTAGGGGTAATGAGGGAGTAATGGGGGATTGCAATTTAGAGCGTGGGGATTTTTACACGTAAGAGGGTAGTCAGGGGGGTCTTGGGGGTAATGGAGTAATAGGAGGATTGCAATTTAGAATATGAGGATTTCTACTAAAAAAATGAAGAATGGGGGACGACGAGAAATGGGGTAGCCAGGGTTAGTAGGGGTAATGAGAGAGCAATGGAGGATTGCAATTTACAATGGGGAATTGCAATTTAGAATGAGGGATAAGATTAGTAAGGGTAATGCGGGCGTAATGGGGGAATTGCAATTTAGAATGGGGATGATGAGAAATAGGGATTCACATAAAAAGGGAATGAAGGAAAGGGAGGATGAGGATTATATTTAAGTTAATATTTCAGTGATGCTTGCTTTAGAAAGTGGGTGTTGCTTTAGATTGCCAATTTGAGAACACCACTAATATAACTAATAACATTTAAACCTTTGCAGTAATCTTATTAATACTTATTATACTAGTCAAAAGATTACATGTTGGTCCGCAAGTGGTTGAATTAGCTCATACCCTAGAATCTTTGTATCATCATTATGGCAGGGGATGAACTTTTGAACTAGAGAGTTAATAAACCTGGTCTTTCCAAAGGCTATATCTAAGGAAAGGATCCATGCCTCTGTAAATGGATCTTTGTTACCTCGATAGAAGTAGTTTGCCTTGTAGTAACTCTTTAGCTCTCCAACAGATTCATGAACAAAGATTGTTGATATATTACCCTTGGGCTCTATATGGTTTTCCTCACTTAACTCTTGTGATGACACATAGTCTCCTTCTTTATAGATTGTTCCACAGAAAAGAACCTTCTTAAACTTGTAACTTTGCCTCTTCATAAGTGTTTGATCATGTAAACCACTCAGCTCCATCACACCAGTCAAGTCTATAATCACCCCTTTTTGCTCACTCCTGGCTGATCCTATAACTATGCCCTTCCTGGTAATGGCCTCCTTGCAGCCACAATGATTTGGAAGGTATTCTAACTTATCCATAATGCTTTTAGCTACTTCTACTGATGGCACTCGAATACTTCTACTTTTCGTTCTTTCTTTGTCTTATGCTGTTGTTTTTAAATGGACTAGATATGTGTTGAAGACTGCATGTTTTAGTGGCTCATTACCTAGAAACAATGGTGTGGGTCATAGCATTTGACCTTAAACAGGTGGATCCGAGTTACAATGGTGGCGGTGCATGTGCCGGCCAGACAATTAATTCCTGGCACATCTTGATGAAGCTCAGTGGATCCGATTTACAATGGTGGCAGTGCATGTGTAGCTAGCGGGACAATTAATTCTGGCACATCTTGATGGAGCTCGGCCCCTTATCTATGAATGGGGGGCTAGTCAATGGGTGCGTGACTAGGCCTAGAGTTATCTTGGGCCTTTAAATGACCTATAATCTTATCTTTGTGGCATAGCCTAACTAGATAGGGTCTAAGCCTTGTTCATGAATAATCGAACATAAGCCGGCCACTGGTATCAACTATATAAAGTGGCAGTGAATAGGCTTAATTATGGAGGACTGATTGACATGGCTCTGCCCCCTTTCATAATGTAACTTTGCATGTATATGTATCTTCTGATCCACATACAGGAATTTGTCTGAACTGTATCCACTTGCATGAATTTGGATATGAAGGGAAGATACATATCTCTCGCTTACAGATCTGCATATGGTCTCAGAAGTGTAGTTCGGGGCTAATCTTGTCAGAAGTGGTCCAGGTAACTAATCTTGTACTTCAGTTAAATTTTCTTGTAAGATAGTCACAGATTAAGCTTTAATATTTGATAATACAAATATCGTGCTTCAAGGCATGGTTGAAATGAAGCTTGATACAGATCTATAAAAACAAGGGCAAAATAACCCTGGTATTAAGATGTTCATACCAGGGCTTGTGCCTTTGATGCTATGTAACAATGTTGCTAAAGGAGTGAAGGCTTCTACCAGCAGTGTTGATGTTGTTACCTTGACTAATTCTGAGGAGGACGATTCTGATAATAATTCCATCCAGCTAAATCAGGTCGTATACTAATTTAGAATGCTGTAGTTGTTTATGCTAGTGGGGACTAATTTTATCAGCTATATATTCAGTCAGTTATCTAGGCGTAAATTTGATGATAGATTTAATTGCTTAAGTGGCCCTGGCATACGAATTGCTTTCTCAAATTACTGTGATGACATGCTTTTGTTTGCTGCTTGGCTTTTTTGGATATGGCTTAGTTGTAGGCATCTTATAACATTGGTCTATGCATATGCTTCAAGCGTAAACATTTATTTACAATGAGAAATTAATAAGGAGCAAGATTATGGCGGAAGTCGTATAAAAAGAAGAACAGGGCTTCAACACAAACCTTGAGACTTAGGTATTTTTTCTCCGTCATGAAATTTCATGTATTATATGCAAGTTACTAATCAAGATTTATAAATCCAGAGCAAGAAGAGGACGTTGTGTTTGGGGGGTGCGGGTTGGGAACTCTGCAAGGCGACCCTCTGTGAGGACCCGTGGATCTAACGGGGAGAATCCGAGGGGGACTATATGTCGCGGGATTTGCAAGAAGAGAACAAGAATAAAAGCAGAACAAAAGAGAACAATGAGAGGAAAATGATAAGCTTCCTTGATATCAATGATGAACATACATGAGCTCTACTTAGGAGAGAAAGGCGAAATGAGGCGAGACTCAAAACTCATCTAAAAATCATGTGCTAGCTCTACTCATATATATAGTACAATGGCCTTTGGCCCAATATAGACACTGGTGATCTCGGTCTTGGTGCGCTCACGAAAGGAGGCCTGATTTGAGGAATCTTGGCGGTGCCTCTTGAAGTGCCTAGAATCACTTTGGCCGCGGCTGGCGGTGGCGGGCCATCACTTGTCTGGCGCCTCCTTTTGGCCCGGCGGCGCCCTTTTGGCTGCGTGGTCTGTGCTTGGTCTTCTTTGGGCCTTTGATGGCTGACCCCGTGGTTATTTGTGGATCCTTGTTCTTGACTGGTCCGTCCGTCGTATGCATGAATAGTCTGTACCGGGAGGCTGGGACTAACACTCCCCCACCAAACGACACTTTCGAGTGAAGAAAAGGAGGAAGTGTTTTACGAGGGGGGAAGCCATCGGCCGAAAGTGATCCTCACGGGAGTGAGGGCGGGCACCATTATGAATGCGTGCCAATGAGATCCGGCGTATTTGAAGAGCGGGGAGGAGTGTTGAGCCCAAAGGCGGGATCGGCGTCAATGAGAAAATGAGAGCGCACCATGTCTTCAAAGGGCGGCATGGTCGAGGAAGAAACAAGCGGGCACTCCATGAGGAGGCGGAGGCGAAGGCAGCGATAATTGGCATTTGGATTTAAATGAAAGATGGGACGGCTGCCGATTTAAGGAGCTGAGCGAGGAGGCATTTGAGAGCAACCATGTAAAACCGGCTTGTGATTATCTTGAAGGATCCGGTGAGGTGGCGGCGATGCGCAAGAAGGTGTCAAGACCATGAAGAGCATGCAAAAGGCGTTGCCAACCACGCTCATTGGCAACATAGATCCAATTGGTGGTGTTATCAAGGGTGGCACCATCCTCCCAATTGAGCGGCGAACAAAGCAGGGGATCCCACACGAGATCCGGTCGAGATCGAGGTGGAGTCCATCGGCATGGCCATCCATGACCTTGGTCCAAAAAGGGGAGACGCCAATCGAGGGTCGGGGAACCTGGGGCGTGGAGGAACACCCAGGGAAGCATAGGGAGAGGGGATCATGCTCGTGGGCGTGGGCTGCTGAGCCTGCTCCCTGAATTCTTGGAGAAGAGCCGGATCAAGAGCTTTGCACCAATGGTCCCAGACAGAAGCAGGGAGCTGAGAATTTACAGGAGGGCTATCCCAACCCGTGGGGACTGTCTTGCTATCCAGAAGAGCACGCAGTTGATTGTAACCTGCGAGGTGCTGCATATAAACTTGTGCAAAGGGAAGATCCTCGGGATGTCCCAGATACTTCCTTATCTGTTGCAGCGCCTCAGCTTGCCAGAGAGGCAAATGATGAGCAAGCTCAGGCATGTACTCTTGATGAAGAGCGTGTGTCTGATCATGATCAGCCAGATAGGGGTTGTTATCCAAAAGCAACCATTGAAGGGTGGGGTCACCCTGAAAGTTCTGGTGTGGCCCATCCCGAAATCTCTCCTGTGTATCACCCAGATAGAAATCATGAAAAATGTAGGCCATTGGCTGAACAACTCTGAAGGTGATGAAACCGGATACGCGCGATGAATGAGATCAAAGACCAAAAGGGCACAGCATAAACCTTTGTCTTCAATAGAGAGGTCTGGCCAGATCCGAAGAAAATCTGCAGTGCACAGGGGAACATCCACAGGACCATCAGCCCCATGTCGACGAGCAACCACATAATCCAGATAACTTGCAGGAACATGGTAATCAATAGGCAGGTTGCTAGCTATGGTAACATAGCCGTCAAGTTTGGTCTGTGCCTCATCAGCAGACTGAATAGCTTGATGTAGCTGTTGTTCGAGGTCACGGATCCTGTTGTCCTTTTCTAGCGTAGGCGTGGTAGTCACGGACCCGTTCACGAGAAGTCGTGACATGTGAGGAGGATTGCCCGGGAGCATTGAGTCGAAAACGCGACAATCTCGGCGTCATCAAGAATTTTCGTTTACGAACCTCCGTAAGCTGATCTTGGAGATGTGGAGAGAGGTCTGCGTGGAGAGGCGAATTTGTGCCAAAGAGGCAATTTGAGCGTCACGCTTGTATTTAAGGTCTTGGGCTTGAGTGTTGTAATCCGAGAGAGTTACGTATCTGGCGGTGTCGAGTTTGGCAATATCTTTATCTTTGTCAACCAAAAGAGTCTCGTGCCTTGACCAACTCCAATAATTCTTGAATGGTGGGTACGCAATTGTACGTTTTGATCGGCAAGCGAGTAATCTGATTTTGGGCAGCCTTGAGATCTTCACGGGCCTGTAAAGAGCCTCGTGCTTGTCTTGAATTTGGGTCTCCGAGTATTCACTTGCGTGGTAGCAGCTTGAAGGTCATGGTGAAGCGGCGTCGGAGGCCTCGGGGCCGTTTGAACCCCATTCATGAGAGCTTCTTGGGATTCTTGTAACTTGAGAGCGGCGGCTTGAACATCCTGGCGATCTTGATACAAAAGGCGCCCGAGTCTTTGTGGTGTGGTGGAGCTGTTGTTGCCTTGTTTGTGATGTTTGTGAGACATGGTGTGAGCTGGAGTGCTTTGTTTACGTAGCGGAGGAGGAGGCGGTGACATGTGAGTGCGGAATTTTGACATGACCCGAAGAAGAAGGGCGTGAAGTGCCAACTTGGTGATTCCCGAGGAAGGGACTGGCGAGGTGGAATCATGAGAATGAGGAGGTGTGGGAGGAAAGTAATGACAGATGAGGGCTTGAAGATGGCCTCCCACGGAAACGAGGAGATAGAAGTGGCGGCCGAAGGCGGTCAACTTCTTGGAGAAGGCGGTAGAACAACAATTGGGGCCAATCAATGTGGTGGTTGGGGCGAGTAGCCGATGATCACCATATTATAGAAAGGCTTATTGATATGGGTGTTCTTGATAGAATACCCAAGGAACTTCGCCCACGTAAACTTAACAAAAGTTTCATGGGGCTTGTCAATATTTGTCGAGGCGATGCACGTTTGCTTGATAGCGGGAGCACCAAACTTCGGTGACATCTAGATCCGTATGGCAGACCAAGATAAACAAAGGGGTTTGCAAAGGGATATGGAATACCTCAAAAATTAGGTCTTTGGGTCAGTGTGAAATGGTGGTGCCATCGACCAGCATGAGTGTATCCATGCGGCTGTTGGCGATGTGAGCGAGGAACTGCTTCAAGCGGGTGCGGATTTGGAGCCGAAAGTTCCATTTGTGAAAATTCATAAAGCTTCGGGCGTTCTGCGACTTCCACGATTCGGGCCAACAAGGGCTTCCACGGAAAGTGGGCGTCAAGAAAGATCTTGACTTCGAAAAGAGCCGGTTCCACAGGGCGATAGCTTGAAGTGTAGGAAATTTTGGTGCAGCCATGGCAAAAAGAGCCGAAAAAAACGGTGATGCAAAGGCGAGGAGGAGGAGGCGAGGAAGGCAGAGAGGCGAAAAAAGGTTTAGGGCGGCGCAAATGTGGGCGAAGGGGCATGATGAGGAAGAAGCCGCAACCGTTGATGGTGCAGTGTCGAAAAGATGCCAAGGAGGCGATTGAGAGGCAAAATTTTGGCTAAGTCCCCAAACAGTAAAGGGAGAAGCAATGAGCGGTGGAGATGAGGCGTGAGAGAATGATCGGATGTGGATTTTGGCGAAAGGGCGCACATTAATGTTAACGGGCGTGAAAAGATAGAATGTCATTTAATCGGCAACTCGAAGTGGGATATCATTAAAGCGAAGGTGTCGGAAGGTACCATGGCTAGATATATGCGGCGGGGAGAAAAGATGCTCCATTTAGTAACGACCTTGCATTGCAACCACGTTGGCGAATTTTCTGATTGGTCCACGTCGGCGGGGAGTTCCTCGGTTGGCTATATAAGAAAGCGGGGGGGTTGAAGCTGAGACACCCGATGGCGCCGGTATGTACAACTTTGGATTGCATGACAAATGCACTATGCCTTCCAAGCGCACAGGTGGATTACGTGTAAAATGGGTATGCGGACCTCTGGCGGTGCCACAATCGTGGCATTGCTATGGGCCGAGGTGGTGTGCGGCATGGCTGAACATGCCGATCCCCATACCAGCGGGATGGAGGTGATTCACGACTTGCTGGGACCACGAGCATAAGCGGTACCACATCCTGCGTATCACCCTGCTCCAGAACCCGGAGTAGAGGGTGTTCTCCTTAGGATTGTAGTAGATAGGGCTCACGAGCCGATTTTTTTTGTAAATAGGGCACGCGCCCATAAGCGGAAATAGATGGGCTGCGCCCACATTTTGTAAAAATTCCACCTATAATATAAATATGCACATTTGGTTTAGTCACTATCATTTGTGTTTGTGTGCGGAGCGACACGTTGGTTGATTTTCACTTTAGCCGTGGTATGAAATGTTTTGAGGCGAAAGCCATTAACCGATGTAGGTAATGGAGTTCCATCTAACTCAGCCATTTGGAAAATATTTGGGTTGAACCACTTGAACAATTTGATAAGGGCCAAGCCATGAAACTTTAGCTTACAGGAAAATTTTTTGTACCGAGAATCATAAAGAAGAACCAAATCTCCTTCTTTGAATGTTTTTGTCTTGGGCGTTTGTCATGTAAAGATTTTTGCAACCGTTGTCCATGAAGAACACGAATATAAGCATCCTTCTAAGTTCATCCAACTGTTCTAATTGATAAACCCTTTCTTTGAGTGCGTGGCGGATTATGGGCGGTAGAGTTGAAAAACGGAGAGTTGGAAGGATGTATTCAAAGCGGCATGAGAGCTTTTTGACCATAAACCAATTTGAAAGGAGTGTGACTGTAGCTATTTTGAAACAAGTATTGTAAGCCCAAAGAACAGTAGGAAGCTTGGTTTGCGGTCGGTCGCGAGAAGGCGTCACAAATTTTCTTGAGAATTGTGACCCGAGTTTTGTTGGTGCTTTCGGCCAAACCGTTCCCTTGAGGGTAGTAAGGTGTGCTCTTGTGATGATGTATCGGGGAGATAATCTGTCGGCTCCTTGATGGTATGATTGATAAAATGGACACCACGATCAGCGACCAGCTCCGTGGGGCGGCAGCGAATCGCGTGATGATTTGTTGATAGATTGACCTTGGCTGTGCTTGCCGCGTTGTTGTGCGGAAGTCGCGCAAGCTTCCGCCCATTTGGTAAGCGTAGTCGGTGAGAACAGAATGTGGCGAACGCGGGTGTGCAGCGGGAGGATCGATGGGTCCCACAAAATCCATTCCCCATTTTGCTGAAGAAGTAGGCGTGGCGGCCGGCGTCAAGGGAAGAGCGTCCACGGGCGTGGGCGTCCCCACACCCGGCAAGCATCACACGTCTTGGGCGGGCGTGGCGTCTTTGAAGAGCGTGGGCCAAAAATAACCAGCAAGAAGGATTTTTGCGTGCCGTGGTGTCACCATGAAAATGACCACCACCGAGCCCGTCATGGGCTTCTCGAACAATATCACGGGACCTCATGAGGGAGAACCAAGCGTCGAAGGGCGGTATCCTTACCCTTTTATAAAGATGGCTGCAACCATGGTGTAGTCCGCGGACCTGTGCGGAGAAATTGGTGTCGCCGGGATTGTCGCTAATTTGGAGAAGGCGTGGCATCCTCCGGTGGAAGAGCACCCGTGAGGAGATCTTGCTGAAAGTCATGGAACCAATGTGGTGTTGACGTGACGAAAAGAGTTGGCGTCCGGAAAGGCGTCACGAGACTCGGTGGGAGGGATCATCCGTGTGGATGCGTGAAAGATAATCCGGGACAACATGAGATTTGCCTGCCTTGTGAACAATTTCAAAAGGTGCAAATTCTTGCAGAAGAAGGACCCAACGAGCTATGCGGCCCGTGGGCGTGGATTTGTTGATCAAATAAAGAAGTGCTTGGTGGTCAACAAAGAATTTGATCGACCGCCCAAAAGATAGTGACGGAAGCGTTGGACACGAAAAATTAAACCCAAGGCTTCACGCCTGTGGCGAGTAGTTGCGCCGGAGAATTGAGTTTTCGGTGGCATATCGGTTTTGGTTTGTCGATTAATGCGCATCATATTCTTGAGAAAGAACAGCTCCAATAGCAAACGCCGAGACATCGACATGAACATGAAAGGGCTTGTCCCATTGAGGAGGAACAAGAACCGGGGCCTGAGTAAGCAAGAGCTTCAACTGTTGGAAAGCAGCATCCGCCTGGGAATTCCAAGCCCAGGTGGATTCATCACCCGTGAGTTTATGAATGGGATGCGCAATGGTACGCAAGTCCGGGAATGAAGGTGGAGTAATAATTGACCTTACCCGGGAAGGGCGTGCCTCTTTGATATTGGCCGGTGCTTGAGCCTTGAGCACACAACCGATTTTGGCGGGGATCCGTGGTGATACTGCTTTCTTGACATACAACGTGTCCCAACAGGGAGAACACCGAAGTGGCGCAAAAGGTGCATTTCGGGATTGAGACTAATGCGGGACTCATCACATTTTACGAAAGGCGAGTTCCAATTTATCCAAATGATCAGCCATGGGCTGTCAGAGGGGAGAGAAGTCATCTTGAAAAATTTGCAAGAAGGGATTTTCCTTCATAAAATCATGAAAAGACTGAGAGCATGATGCGTTGAAAGCGTTGATGGAGAGTTTGATAATCCAAAAGGAACCACCTTGTAGGCAAAAAGTGCCCCACGGGGTGGTGAAAGTAGTCTTGAGTTGATCAGATTCTTTGATTGAGATCGATTGTAGCGGAAAAACCATCCATGAAGGAGTACATCTCATGTCCAAGAACCTCTTCCAACACGGTGCGTGAAGGGAAGTGGAAAATGATCACGCTCCGTGGTGCGATTGAGTTTTCGTAGTCCACGCAAACGCGGATCTTACCATTGTGTTTGAGTGCAATGGCGATGGGGCTCACCCATTGAATGTTTGACCTCATAGATCAAACTGCGGCAAGGAGTTTGTCAATTTCGCCTTGGTAGCGATCCGCGGTAAGTGGGGTTGAGCGTCTTGTCGTTGCTATCTTTGGGCGTGCATCAGATTTAGTAGGAATGGTGAGTTCCCCAAGGTTTTGTTGATCCCCGAAGATCTCTGTAGCTCGGGGGCGAAAATGTGTTTGAACTTTTGAGCAGGCGTGGACGGCCCTGTTACGATAGGGGGTCGGAAGATTTGCGGCAATGCTTGGGGCCGGTGATTGTTGCCCCGTCCACTATCTCATTGCGGAGTGCGAATATGGGGGATAACTTCCGTGTGTCTGGACAATATGAGCGGGGAGGTTGAAGCATGGCGGGATCGTGGCACTCTGCGTGGTGAAGAAGAGAGGTTCTTTGAGTTTCATCAAGCAAAGGTTGCTTCATGGCGGCATGTACATCGGCGGGGGGCTGCGGGAGGTTCAACATCGAAAAGTGATCAACACGTTGGATTCGATTGCAAGGAGCGGGTAAGGGTCAAGCAAAGCACCCACGGCCTGGTCACGATCAAGAGTCATTTCTCCCCTAAGGATCGGCATACTCGTGGTAGGATGGCCAGAGGCGGACTTCATTTGGTGGAGCTGAGCGTGATAGATATTCCGGGCGTCCTCGGAATCGATTAATGCGAGAGAGGGTTCGGCATTGTCGGACGAAATGATTTTACCGGTTTCAGTCCATAGTGGCATTGAGGTGACCATCTGTGATGACTAAGCGATCCGTGGCCCAGTAATGGATACTCTTGGCCTGGCGGAGAAAAGGTCTGCCGACCAACATTTCATAATCACCTGGATCTTCCCCAGCCTTCCAAACACCAAATTCCAAGGGGAATCGGAGATCACCAATGTTGATGTGAAGAAGAGGCGTGACACCTTGAGGTCTCGTGATATGGCCATTAGCCAATTTGATGTCATATGGGGCACGATAGAGTTGTTTGATGCCCATTTGTTTGCGGAGTTTATCCGTGATGAGATTAATGTACGCTACCTCCATCAATTTGAACATGATTGACTTGTTGATTGCCCACCGTGGCATGTACCGTGGGGTGTAGAGGTAGCAACAGGCCCAACCAAAAAAATGTCGGGAGTGGTAAGCTGGTCCTTGAAAGCGGGATGAGTTTCAAAATTGTTGCCAAACTTAAGGGAATTTTGATTTTTGCTAGCTCCTCTTGGAGTTCCAGAGGCACATGAGAAAAAGGATCTGCTGGATCCACAGGGGCTGGAGTGCGTGGTAATGAAGCAACAACTTCTTTGAGTAGGTCAACTTCTGCAGCTATATTTGGATATGTCCGAGGCGTGGAGGTTGAGGCGTGGAAGGTGCGTCTTGTCTATGTTGAGCTCTAGTGGTGGCATGAACATTAGCCAGCGTGCGGCCTTCCCGGCTTGCATGAGGTTGAGAATGCTTTGGCGAACTTTAGGCATGACATGCGGCATGAGTTTCTCAAGTCGGGTGCAAAGTGAACCTTTTTTCAGCGTCATGAGGAATGGTGTATTTGCAAAGGCGGGTTGCGTGCCATTGGGAATAATGGTTAAGGGGCGTGGCATACTGGTGCGGCGTGAAACCAAACCAACCCAATTTGGCCAATTTGGATTTGGAGGATTAAGAGCACGAAAAATTTCTTCTGTGCTTGTTGATCCATCGAGGTTGATTGGCGGGGAGCTGGTTGATAAGCGTGATTCTTTGGCGCAGCGAGGTGGCTTGCGCGAAAACGGACGCGGGCCTTGTTTTCCGTTGGCAATCGAGTTGGTAAGCCGTGAGGCGGACCGAGGTGGTCCGATTGGTGCCGGAAGCTGCTTTTGAACTTGTGGAAGTTGAGGACATGCCGTGGTGGTATGACCCCATTCGTGTGATGATAACACCGAGCTTTAGAAGGATCAAAAGGGGCGTGTGTTGGGTCCCGTTGTTGCTCCGATTCTGATAGAGTTGATTGGATTGAGCTGCGGGGGGTTGCGGTGGTATTGCGATTGGTCTTTGAGGTGTTGTTTGCACTTGATAAACCATCTTGTTGCGGAAAGGTGTAGGATGAGTGCGAGTGCACTCTTAGGTGGCATGATTGCACATGTTGCATCTTTACAATGAGGCGGGCCATTGGTGGAGTTGCATTCATTTGCCAAGTGGCCTTGGTATTGGCGGATATGGCACCGAGATCGGCTGCTTATTTGTGGATTGGCGTGTTGAGGTTGGACAACGGTCACGGGGAACCATGACCCGGTGGTATGAAAGGGAGCTCTGAAGAGCCACGCCACGGGAGGAAACATTGACCGAAAGTGATTGACAAGGTCGATAGCTTTTTGCTCCAAAGTCTTGGTATGAGTATTGATCATGAGTCGGATAATTTTGGAGGAAGTCCTTGGAGAAACGGACCAAGATCGGCTCGTGTGGGGTACTTCTTGAGTTTCTTGGCGAGAATGTGAAGGCGATCGCAAAATCAGGGCGGACTCCGTGGGTTCTTGTTGAAGGTCATTGAGTTGCTTGAGATGAAGTTGATCATCATCCGTGGTCCCATAGTGAGAAAGAAAAGCAGTTCTCATTTCGGACCAATCTTGTTTCCAGTGGCTTTTGTTGGACATTAGCCATTGATGAGGAGAGCCACGCAAGGTGGTGGAAAAGATGTGGAATTTCAGTTGAGGTTGTGCATGACCATTGAGGACAGCCAGAGCTTCAAATTCTTCCATGTGGGCCTGAGCACTTTGGTCTAATGGTTTGCCTTTCGTGTTGCCAAAGGTAGGATAAGTCAGCTTAAGGGTCTGAAAGGTAGAGGTGAAAGTGCTTGGCTAGACAGGAACAGAATAGTGATTATATTGAGGTGGAGTTGGAGGTGGCATGGTGCCTGAAAGACCACGATGAAGGGGTTCTTTGAGGTGGGAATTTTGGAGGTGCCACGATCATTGGGTTTGAGGTCGGTAAGGTTGTAAAGGGAAGAGTGGTGGGAAATGTAGGGAAGGGAAATTCACGGGGAGGAGCAAAAGAGACATGTGGATGTCCCCGTCTCACCGTGGGGGAGATGATGGTTGTGAAGGCAGAGGTGTATGGCGTAATAATGATGGATGTAGGCATGTTCGGGGTATGGAAAGTAAGGTTGAGAAGGTTGAGCGATAGGGCTCTGATAGTGATGAGGTGACCGAGGTCGTGAGCAATGTTTGCACGCTTGAGGGCGGGGACGCAGACAGACACGAGGGGTAGGTGGCGCCCGACCGAGCCCTAGACCCGAATGTGGCCTCCCTCAATGTCATAAGCAGAGCCATACATGTCGCGAACAGCTTTCCTTCTCGATGATGGCGCTTCCAAGCCGCACGCCGCCCGGGAAAGGAGTTCTTCAGGGCGAAGTTTTCGGCGCATATGGCAAATGTAAAAAAATCGAATCGCACCCGGCCCGGCATGGTGTTTGGGGTGCGGGTTAGGGAACTCTGCAAGACAGCCCCGTGAGGACCCGTGGATCTAACAGGAGAATCAGGGGGACTATGTCACTTGCGGGATTTGCAAGAAGAGAACAAGAATAAGAAAACAGAACAAAAGAGAACAATGAGAGGAAAATGATAAGCTTCCTTGATATCAATGATGAACATACATGAGCTCTCATGAATCGAGAGAAGATCGAAATGAGACAAGACTCAAAACTCATCTAAAAATCATGTGCTAGCTCTACTCATATATATAGTACAATGGCCTTTGGCCCAATATAGACACTCGGTGGATCCGGTGCGACTCACGGAAGGAGGCCTGATTCTGAGGAATCTTTGGCGGTGCCTCTTGAAGTGCCTAGAATCACGCCAGCTGTGCCTTTGGCGGTGGACGGGCCATCACTTGTCCGGCGCCTCCTTTTTTTGGCGCATGCCCTTTGACTGCGTGGTCTGCTGCTTGGTCTTCTGCTGGGCCTTTGATGGCTGACCCGTGGTTGACTGTGGATCCTTGTTCTTGACCTGGTCCGTCGTATGCATGAATAGTCCTGTACCAGGAGGCACAGGACTAACACGTTGTATCTTCTCAGGAAAGACATGCAGTCCTTGTTAACACGTTGGACTTAAGGTAACATGCATACATTATATTGATATTTTAACATGTATTGACATTTTCATTTTTCAGTGTCAAAGAAAAAGAAGCCGTTTGTATGTTTCTAATGAAGATCTCAACTGTCAATGAGATGTACACTCAAATTCCACAATTTATGGCAGAACAAAACAGGTTTAGACAAAGGACTTTTAAAGGTATTCGAAACCTCAGTCAATTAGAGAAGCTAGATCTAGTAGTAAAGCACTTACTAGAGCAAAATTCTGAGTTGGCTGCCAAAAAAAATGCTCACCAAGTGGGGTTTTGTGTATCTGATTTGTTTTTCGATGTCAGCTCATAGTTGGCAGGCTATAAGGAATGACTAATGTACTGATCTTTGATCTCTTAATAGACTGATTTACTGACTTGTTCTTTCTATATTCATGGTCTTGGTATTAAGAAATTGCATATAATTTTCAGTGTCTCTCTTTTTTTTTTTGTATGGAACATAATTTGTTTTATAGAATCCACATCCAATTCCGTCCTATCTGCATTCAAATCTACATCTTCATATGCTTTATTATCTGATCTAAGTAAACTACAAAATAGAAAAGGGGGATTGTTGAGAAAAGGGTGTTAACTAAGGACGGGATATTAAATACAAGGTCACAAAAGGGGGATGGTTGAGAAGAGGGGTATGAACGGAATAAGGGGATATTAAACACAAAATCACAGAAGGGGGGATTTTTGAGAAAAGGGTATTAACAGTATGGGATATTAATTACAAGATCACAAAAGGAGGATGGTTGAGAAGAGGGGTATGAACGGAATAAGGGGATATTAAACATAAAAGGAGTATGAACGGAAAAGGAGTATAAACATAAAAGGGGTATGAACGGAATAAGGGGATATTAAACATAAAAGGAGGATGGTTGAGAAGAGGGGTATGAACGGAATAAGGGGTATGAACGGAATAAGGGTATATTAAACTACAAAATCACAAAGGGGGATTGTTCCTAGAAAGGGGTATGAACATTATTTGTGACAAAAGGGGTATGACCATTGCATATGGCAATGGGGGATATAAAAACAATTCAAATAAGGGGATATTAATTTACAAAATCACAATGGGGGGATTGTGGCCAAATATCCCGTTTCTGAAAATCATGTCCATTCCACGAAAAAGGGGATTTTAAGGGGTTTTTTATGGGGGATTTTAAGGAGGATATGGGCATCGTTTTTGATGTGTATGCTGATACCATATCCAAATCACATGCTAAGAAATAATCCACTATGCTTGATCCCGTATGGCTGAAGCAAGTGGAATTTCCAGAGTAGGGAAACTTATGGATGCCATTTGCTATCTTCAATCCGCCAAATGGTGCACATTTCTAGCAAAAATTCTCCCATTGCATTTGAGAGTTTGTCTTGAACTCTGTTAAATAACTCTTCTTGCTCATCCGGGCATGTATCGAGAGGAGGATCTACAAATGTTGAGGCCCGATGGCGACTGTTTCGGCATTAAAATCACCAACAAAGAATATTTTTCCCTGCTCACTAAATTCCAATGCATCTACACACAGGTTTCCCAGAGGATCCTCCATATCGAAATTCCTATTTTTGTATAAAGTAGCATTGAGTGGAGCAAAATAGCATGCAGCAATGAAAAGATCTACATTTGAAGTCTTTATTTTCAACCACAGATACTGTTTATTTACATCTTCTTTCACTATCTGGAGAGCAGGCTCCATGTATTTGTTTCCATAGATAGCTATTCCTCCATAACCTCGCCCAGGTCCTTCCTTCTTTTCATTCCATAAATGACCAATTACTACATTTCCCGGTATGACTGGCAAAGAGCGAGATTGATGTTCCCATGTCTCAACAAAGATCAATATATCTTGCTGTTTCCATGTTTCAGCTGTTGCATCCACCTTAACTTGATTCAATCCATGAGCATTCCACATACTCATTCTCAAGGCCCTGAATCCCTAGTTCTTTTTTCTCTTCGTGATCACTGCTTTTCCACTTTGATCTAGGTATGCCACAAAACCAGCATCCCTTGCTTCTTTCACCCTTGCCCATTCTTTTTTCCGGATTTCCAACTGTATTGGTGTGAGATCCGAGTCAAGCCATATCTTTTCTCCTTTTAATGCAACTCGATTTTGCATGATCCTATCTCTGGCTTCTTTTGAACGAAACCTGACAAGAATTGGGCGAATATGGAAACTATCCCCAATCTCCTTCCTGATACAAACTGGGGCTCATGAAGATGCATCAATTCCGAGAAAAAATGCTCTAGTACCTCTCGGATATTTTCATTTTCTTCTTCAGATAGTCCTGAGATTTTCAGGTTCCTAGCTCGAAACTCAAGATCCGCCTGCTCTGCTGTGATATATTCATGGTGGAGTGACATTTGCTCCTTAGTTGTTTCAGCAATTAAGGTTGCAAGATTGGTTTCCAAAGTCTGGATCTGCACAGTATAATCAATTTCCGGGTGCTTATTGGAATCACTGGGTGTTGATTTCTGCTGTATCAGTTCATCCAAGGATTTTCTGAGCGATGAAACCTCACCCCTAAGATTGTGAATTTCTGATTTCAATTCCTGAACAAGGGCCACCAGATCCGAGCCCCCCCATATTCGATCCCCTCATCTTCAGATGAGGGTTTCTTCTTCGGAGGCATACAAAGATGCCCTAATGTCCGTTCAAGCCAAAAAAAATCTATGAAAACAAAGATGCCCTTTGTTTTCATAAATATTGAACTTACCCTTGAAAATCCATGACATATTCTTAGTAGACATAGTGCTATGAGAATATTTCACTTATGGGTAGCGAATGAATTATGGAAATATTAATGATATTATTGACCACACATAGGAATATCAAAGGACTGAAGAAAGAAAGTTTGACTTGATTTATAAGGTTAGAAATGAAGAGATAAAAGTTAAATGGGTAAAGTTAGCAAATAGCAAGGAGTTTATTAGGTGGTTACACCTAGAAAAGGAAACATTTAAAGCCTCTAAACCACTATTTCTTAGAGATGGAAAATAATATCTGGGGGCAAATTAGAAGAATCCCAATGGGTTTTTCTTGCAGTCCAACCTAGTGCATTGCTTGTTGCATTTTGGGCTACCATTTCTTAGGTGGCCATATGCAGCATGCACTGCTCGGTTTGTTGCCAGTTACGTTTTGAGCTGTTCATTCTAATAGCCATGACTACCATTTCATGGGTTGCCATATGCGGCCTGGGCTGCGTGATTTGGTGCATATTGTCTTTTGGGAACGACTACCATTTCATGGGTGGTGGTACACAGTTTGGGCTGCGTCGTTTGATGTTTGTTGCTTTCTGGACTGCTCATTCTGTGTCCGCATTGCTGAGGGTGGCCATACACAACATGGCCTGCATCGTTTGGTGCTTGTTGCTTTTTGAGCTTCAAATTCTGGGTCTGTATTGCTTAGTATATAGCCATACTGCATTTGGCAACAAAGCGACGATGTGAACCCGTTGGCAATCATCTAGGAAACCTAAAAGCGGTGTACAACTACCTGCATCACTAATTCATTTTTTCGATCAGTTTTTTTTTAAACTATATGTAATGATGCAGTAAGAGCTCATTTGGAATGAACTTCTCTGCACCATTTACTATTTGATGTCTTTGAGGCAAACGAGCCCCTAGAAAGAATATTTATAAAGCTAAAGAAATACCATTGTCGAGCTCCGGCGATGAATCTGAGCTCAAAAAACTGCCAGAACATTCAAAAAGAAGGATTCTCCAGCCCTCTATCAACAAATTACTTCCAATGACAGGTGTAGTCTGGTGGGTGAGAATATTTTGGCATGTACCTGGAATATATCCACTAAACAACAAAAGCGAGGGTTTGCCCTTTAACCCAAAAAGAACCCTTCTTAACATATATAATTGTTATAGGATGATTATTTTGGAATATTACTTTAAGATTCCTCTCTATAATTATGACACATTAGCTATTTTTGTGCGCAACACTTCTATTGTAAAATTGTTGACATGTTGCATTAGGTATGAAAAAAATTTGCTGGCTATGGCGTCCTTTGACACTGCGGCATCTGCATCCCTCCTCTCTAGATTCTAGAAAGTGCAAATGCCATGATGCCATCGCTTCTCCTGTAACATTAGAGGTTAATGGACATCCTATGCATATGATGCCCTGCTATAAAACTGTGGCCAACACAGATTCAGCCATGCCAGATTCGTTAAAATGAAAAAACATTTTAGGTTAAGCACAAGGAACAGACCTTTTCTTCAAGAATAGCACGAAGTTAGCATTTGCACTGAAAATTTCCATCTTTTATAGGCTACCAAAGACTAGCATAATCTTGGAGACAATGTATTCTATTAGGCCATTGAATATCAGAGCAGCATCGATTATCTGAGTAACTGTGGTGACCAACAGCAAATTATCAATCATTGCAAATCAGCCAGCATAAAAATGCAGTGGAAAATCCCATTTTTCCACAAATTTCAGGGCATATTTGCAAAAATCCGACCGTTTTTAGGGCAAGCCAATCTGGCTATGCCCTTATGGGCGGCCGTTTTGACGCCACAGGCATTCCCCATGTTTTGAAACCCTCCTGCTTCTAGATTTTTAGTGACAGATTGGCCATGCTAGCTATGTGAGACCTTCAATCCATGCACCTATTTATTCCAAGATATAAAAGAAAGCTCGGATTTCTACCGTTTAATCCATTTTTTTGACCATTATGCTTCGGTTCAAAATGATTCAGCTCTTCTTGCGAGATTCAAGGGTTCATGGGAAGCTATGGCTCTGGTGGCCGCCAGAGAAATGCAAAGCTATACCGGCCTCATGTTTACTCTGTTCTTGAAATCTGAGCTTTGCTTTGCGGCTGTAAATTGCGGTAGGTGTTGGGGGACCAGAGCAAGCAATGAACTTACAAATATGAATCTAGGTTCTTTAATCCATCTGCTTTGGCTTATCAAAGATAGAAAAAAATTCGATTCTAATTCACTAGGCGAACCCATCTGCAAACTCGAGATTAGGGTGAATTGTTTCAAATATTTGCATCAGACGCCAGTATAAATCAAATAGCAGAATATTAAAAGTGGTAAGGTCTGTGCCATCTGTTTCAGTCTGTATCCTCATGGTTTTGAGCTGCCTAAGTACGTTGTTTGGATCAAATGCACATAATCAATACAATACTCATTTTTGTTTGTTGATTACGTCAAAATTGGTATGTCCATGGCAAAGAAAGAACTCTATTTTGAAGCTCCATTGTATTTGCAGAGGCAACTGGCATCTGTTCATTCAACTTTTTTTCTGACATTTGAGACATCTTAAAAGGTATTTCACATTTGGAACATCCATTCTCACAAGGGAGATGTAGGCCAAGTGGCTATCACATGACCAAGAGCCTATGTCATATCTGTTCGAGCATGAACATAATTAGGAATGAGTATGGGATTAGTGGCCATGATTTCCACGACCTTAAATATGCAGTGTAAATCTAAACTTGCAATATTGTTACCCTCATAGGATCTATTCCTTATGCTTTTAAAGATTTTTTCAGTAATTCAATTTCAAAATATGTGATCAATAATAAAGGACAAAATTGCATCACAGGCAACAGAGCATAGTGTAAATTTTTTTGCTCAAACTTGAGATTCTTCTGTTCATATTTTAGGACCATACATGCCAATTTCTTTTGTTATGTATCTCCTGGGCATATTTAAGGGGATGCAACATTGAAGTCCATGCCATTATCAAAGACTTCTCTATTTGCAAACTTAGTATCGGACCTTTTTGGCTAAAGATTTGCAGACGAAATCCAAGGTTCAACTCCTGCATGTTCTTTTGCATCTCAAGGATGTCCAGAATTGAGATCTATTCGGCTTAGCACAAACTTCTTTTGCAGCAGGTTGGAGAAGAGAAATGTTCGCTTGCAGCCGCCGCGAGTCTAAACATATATAAATGCTATACAACGATTCTTTGGAATATTCGTGTCACCAGGGCACGTATCTTGGCTGTCGATTTTGCAAGGTGTTGATTTGAGTTGAGAAGCTTTCGTTCGAAGCAAGGGTGGGATTCTTGAGCGCCATTGGGATTAGATATTCAAAGTTGCTTGCCTTTTAAGGCAAGCAAGCGGAACTGACGACCAGGTGTTTGGCTCCTTCTATCGCGTGTTTTGCAGAAGCAGCCTGGTGCCATAACCACTTTCGGCGCAGAAGCATAAGGTGCAGTGGTGACTCGGCCTACATGTAAAAGGCGGTGCTTTGCTCTCTGTCCATTTTCCATCCAGCCCTAAATTCGGCGGCCAGGTATTAACGAAACTAATTGGACAGTGGGGATCAAACCAGTGGAAGGGCAACGATCAAGCTAGGGCAATCAACCAGCCTCATCCTTAATCCTTTTTTTGCCGTTAAAAATCTCTCAGGTATTTCTGGAATGCTGTTTGAATTCGATAAATGGAGCTCTGTGATAGAATGCCTTTCAATGCCAGTGCTGTTTTTGCTCTTAAATGGCGTGATTCTGTCACTCTGGCTTAGTTTCGGCGGTTCTTTTTACTTGAAAGACGGCGATGCAGAAGAGGTTCTTGATGTGAAAATGCCATTGAAAACTTTTCCATACCCTACTTGTCTAGTGAGCATAAGCATTAGATATTCCAGAGCTTTTAAGTCTGGTTTATCTGTATTCAGACACATCATGCATTTGAGGCACTTTTTTCTCCGATGTGATATTTTACTGCCCTGGAAAATCAAATGCAAAGGTTTTATTTCATATTCTGCAATTGGTCCTTCATCTTTGCCTTATCCAGACATTCACTTGCAGGCCAAGATTTAAGTTCCATTGTTTGCAGGTCATTTTAAATATGCCTTCTCTGCTCAAGTAATTTCCGAAGGTAGACAGAGAGAAGGTAGAGTTTATTCAATGTCATAAATACTCATATCGTTTAAGTGTTTGTTGTGCTATGGTTTGTTAGCATGTGCTGCATCAATGCTCAATAGTGCTCCAATGCTTTAGCTCATGTGTCCACCCATGCTGAGGATGCACCTACTAGATCCTTATGGGAAAAGGAAGTAGAAGTGGCTTGATCTCACGGCCTTTTCTCTCAGAATTTTAAATGTATGTGAAACAGACTAAAGCAAGCCTTCTCCATAAACATAATGCTAAGCAGTTGCATAAACTTAGTGCATGGGCTGAGTTTCGTGGGTACTATGGAAGTGTGGTAATATATTCAAGTTTTAGCAATGCGGGAAGAAGAGAAAAGGATCGCTCATGGTTACATTATGAAAAAAGCAGAAAAGGCTGGCACACAAGTGTCAAATTATGTGTTGTGGCAGCTAAGGACCATACAAACAAAATGTTTTACAAAAGCTCCTTCAATTATTCAAGACTTTGCTGATATATCTTCTAGAGCGGGATGGCATCTCTAGATCTATTAGACTCATAGTTGCTACTTGGATATGTGATAAGGGAGCATGCAGATTTGACTTGGTCTCATGACCTATTGGTCTCCGTGGACGTTAAAAAATCTATTCTATTCTATTCTATTCTATTCTATTCTATTCTATTCTATTCTATTCTATTCTATTCTATTCTATTCTATTCTATTCTATTCATGGCTCTCTTTAAGGAGGTAAGATTCAATGCAGTATTTGCCATCTATATGTTTGTCATAGCTTGCTGGCTTGCATATTTTCCCTGCAGTGATTGTTGTTTGTGGTTTGGGAGCTACCCAATGCAAGTAATCTAGAAGTGGTGCAAGGTACTTCTCTCTTAGCATGTTTGTACAATCTATTATTTTATGTTCTGATTTAATTTACTGCATTTTTAGCAACGCCGGTTTCATACAAGACCATGAATACTAAATAAACCATTTTACATGTAGCTAAGTCTTGCATGCGAAGAAGTGCTTGCAATTTAGGAGAGGTTGGACCTTAAGGACACTGTCATTTGCATGTACATTTCAACAACATTCCCAAGGTAAAATCCTTACCCCTTGGGGTCGGTATTATTAGGTTTTGTATAATTTTCAGATTGATGGATCTTAACACCACACACTGGCGAAAACTTTTCACAGCAAATCAGATAAAGGGGGAAATCTCTTTTCTAAACCAATTCATAACCACATAATGTGGGGAATGCACAAGGCTAACATTGTTTTATTACTCTCTGCAGCAAACAGTTCCAAGCTAAATAGCATGGAGGGTCAAGAGAGAACTAAATGAAACTAATGGCAATGATGTGCAGAGCAATCCAATAGAGTACTGTGGGCAGTTGAGGGGCAATGCCAATTATCAACTTATCAAGGAAACCATGGGGGCGGATTCATACAACACCAGAAGGTATTGTCAAAAGTTTCGTCAGTAAGGGATGATCTGCATCATCTGCTATATCATCTCATATATGCTAAACATGTCCGTTTGGCACTTTAAGCATGCATTACTGAATATTTACATGGAAACTTATAGGACGTTATTATCTTCCTACCAACCTATGCAACTTAAAGTTATCTCTTTTAGCAACCAAAGCAAGACCCATAGATGTTTCCAAAGCAAGACCTATAGCTGTTTTCATAGTTGCGCATCTCATACTATGGGCTTTAAAAACTTGAGTGCCTGTCTGTTGCATAGACAGCATGAAAGATATCCATGTTGTATAAGAAAGATATGCAGGTTGTGCAAGCTTACATAAAAAAAAGCAAAGCTGGTGGTGGTTTTTTGCATCAGCATATTAGTCTCAAAGGTACAATAGTTTAAATATGGGGGCTCTTAGTAGCCCTTTGCATGAGGTACTATAGTTTAAATATGGGGGCTTTTTGATAATTTATTAGCATTTCGCATATGTCCTTACCATTGTTACATACACTGCAACCGATAATTATAAGCATAAAATGCTTTCTTCTAACAAGTTTCTTTTTCTGTTTTGAGCGTAAGTGCTAATGGAAGTTAGTAAACCCCTCAAAATCGGGCTTCTTTCTGGTTGACTCCAACTTTTGCAAGTTTTAGTCTGACAGCAAGTCTGACATTCACACCAGGTATCTTTCATAATGTCTGTCATACTATTTCGAAGTCGATAGACATAAGCCTTTACTAAGTATGCATTGCAGTATCAAACGTTAGCCATTAATAGTGGGTCCAATCCACAAGTTTGGAACCATATACCTAGATCCTTGCAATACCAGGATCATGTGATACAACTTAAAGAAACTTTTTGTAGTATAGAACTCTTGGACCATATACATAGCCGACATACACCATTTTGAATAGACACAATTCAAACTATTACGTGGGTCGACAAAGCGATAAATTTCTTGTACACGTAAACATACCATCAACATATTTGCGAATATTTTAAGAATATACGCCTCTTTCAAAACGAGGGTTTGCCCTTCAAACCCAAAAAGAGGTCCATTTTGAGCCCTTATTTTGAGACTATTTGAAGGAGGGGTTTTTGGCGGATTAGGGTTTTGTTTCCGTTAAAGAAGAGGAGCGGCCGGGTTGAAGGCGCCTTCAAGATGTCGATGTCCAGGAGCTCTCGTATGCTCCATTTCATCAACTACCGGATGCGCGTAACGATTCAAGATGGAAGGCAACTGGTGGGTAAATTTATGGCTTTTGATCGGCATATGAATCTTGTTTTAGGAGACTGTGAGGAATTCCGACGCCTTCCACCCAAGAAAGGCAAGCAGAATGAAGAAAGGGAAGAGCGCCGGACTTTAGGGCTGCTTCTTTTACGTGGGGAAGAGGTTGTGTCTATGACAGTAGAGGGTCCTCCGCCACAGGAAGAAAGTAGGTCAAAAGGAGGTGCAGCAGCCCAGCCAGGTCCTGGAATGGGGCGAGCAGCAGGAAGGGGTATTGTTACAGCTCCATTGGGTCAAGCTCAACCTGGTTTAGCAGGTCCAGTTCGTGGTGTTGGAGGCCCGGCGCCCGGTATGATGCAGCCACAGTTAAATCGACCACCTATTGCACAGGTTTCTGCTGGTCCTGTTACATATACTCCACCTTCATCAGGCCCCATGCCAGGTGTTAGACCTCCTGATGGCCAATTTGGTGGACCGCCGAGAATGCAGATGCCGCCTGGCATGAGGCCTCCTGGTCCTCCTCCACCAGGCATGCCAATGATGCAGTATCCTCCAAGACCTGGTATGCCTCCACCAGGACCTCCACAGATGGTATCTGGACCTGGTATGCCGCCACCGCCATTTGGTCAGAGACCCATGCAGCCACCACAACAGCTTATGAGAGGGCCTCCTGGACCTCCTCCATCCAATACAGGTCCTCCTAGACAAGGAGCTCCAGCCCCTCCAGGTCCTCCGAGGCCTGGCATGCCTCCACCGCCTGGTGGATCTCCAATGGGAATGTTTGGCCCACCAAGGCCTGGCATGCCTCCAACATCTGGTCAACAGCAGCAGCCACCCCAGCAGTGAGCTCAATCTATGCCATGTCTGGTAATGTTTCAGGTAGGTTCAACAGGTTTTGCATTTGTAAAAGTCTAAGCTTTTGTATTATGGTCTGACTTTAAGACGTATTGTTATGTCTTATGCATCGTTTGGTTTTTAATTTTTGCTTAAGATAGTTGTCTGGCCAACTGTAACCTTTTTGGTAGTAAAATTGATTAACAAATATGATAAAATCAGTTCCAAGTACGTGTTGTGCGCCCAGATATTTTGAATGGTGTTTTAGAAACATTATTCTGTCCCTTTCTGAATCTACAATCTTAGCATAGATAATAATGTGATTTTGTATACATGCAAGGTCAGCCATTATTTTTTCTGTGGCGTGATTGGTATATTAGCATCTGTACATATTTGCTACTAGGTTGCCAAAGACACTATGATTTTGTGCTTTCCCCATAATCGTTTGCTAGAGGGCTTTTTAACTTCCTGGAGTTAGTATAAATTTTTTATGCCCATGAGGAAAATCTGCTATCAAGAGAAATGGGCATTGCCTGCACCCTATCAAAAGTCTGCTTCTGAATGCGACCACGTTATGGGTTATGGGCTTTTTGCGGCTCTTCAAGCTACAGATCTAGTGGAGAGATTAATAGAATGTTGGTTTTAAAATTATGGTTGGAGCCTCGCATGAAGAACTTCTGTTGCATGGTAAGGACTAGTAGATGAAGAAAACATTGTCATTTTTTTGGTATTTAATTCACAGCTAATGTATTGCATGTTTCCTCACAGTAGAAAGTATGATAAAGAAATACTCATGACATGTGCATTACGCTCTTGTTTAGGAATTGAAGATCAAGGCTGAAGAAATCACTAGCTGGAGCTTTATTAATTCGGTAGACAGATTTTTCCTACGGGATTTTTGTTTTCAAAAGACAGATTTGCCAATGCCCAGTGGCTCTAATATTGTTGATTTTTATTTGTTGATTGGAATGGCATGACTTCGCTCATTATGATGTTAACAGGAGAAATGTTTACGCAAATGTATGACGCTAGCTATGTAGTACGAATGTTATAATTTGCGCCCATCATTTTTCAAGTATTACAAGACGGTTGTGTGGTGACAAAGGCACCAAATTTGTTGTAATGCATGTAGATTTTAGGTTGAGGTTTTGAGAAGTCATGTTTTTTTTGAGTAACATGATTTTCAAAGTGCTTTAAATAGTGCTTCGCAACATCAGATGCTACTATTACTTAAGAAATAGTCTTAGGTAGAGTTATGGCTTACAGGTTCTAACTTAGATGCTTCTAAGGTTTTCAAATCTTAGGTAGAGTTTTGGCTTACGAGTTCTAACTTAGATGCTTCTAAGGTTTTCAAACTTTAAACCCCTTGTAGCTAAAATTATTGAACTCTAATTCTACAAAAGATGATGTAATTGTAGCTAAAATTATTAAGCTCAAAGACGTTAAAAAATGTTGAAGGTTTGTCATGCAAGTCGCAACAGCCACAAACAATGTGGAGATGGTATAACCAACTAGCTGGGTACTATTTTAGGTATAACCAACTAGCAGGATGCTTGTGCACACAAAATAATGAGCTGGGCAGTTCTTGAATTTTAGTATGTGTGTAGTATTTGAAGATTTTAGAGTAGGTGCATAATGCACCAACAGTAAACCATGGATGCGCATTTCCTCCTAAACCATGGATGCGCATTTCCTCCTATTCTTTAGATTGTTGCTGGCCCACTTCTTGAGCAGCACAATAAGCATTTGGCAGATCAAGGCTTATTTTGTTTGGATAAGCATCGAACACAAATACTGCAGACAGGGATTGCATGCCTCATATTGAATCAACCCCAAGTTTTCAACGAATCTAAACTATAAACTATACTTTACAAAGATAATCTTGATTCACTAGGCTAATGAGCAGGAGCTTGTTTTAGGGGCTGTTAAGCCATCTATTCTGCCTCACCAGCGTGAGAGCTTGGAGCAGGAGCTCTCCAGAGAGGATTTAGCGGAGGCATGTATGTGCATGGCCAAGGATAAATGTCCTGGGCTGGATGGCATCCCTGTGGAGTTCTTTCAGACTTATTGGGAGTGGGCTGGTGAGTCTGTGTATCAGGTATATCTTGAGTTGCTGCAGTCTTCTCAAATGGATAGGATCTTGAATACCGCATGCATTTCCTTGATTCCTAAGGTTAAGCAGCCTTCTACTATTAATGATTGGAGGCCTATATCCTTGTTGTCCTCTGTGTATAAGATTATTGCGAAAGCCCTAGCAGAGAAGTTGAAGCCGGTGTTGACTTCTTCCATTAGTAAAGGTGCGATCTGGGTTTGTTCTGGGAGGAACATTTTTGACTAATGTTGCATGACTTATGAGGGCCTTTATTGGGCGGAAAAGCAGGTCAAGGCATTGCCTATCTTAAGCTTGACTTTGCCAAAGCTTACGATAGTGTCGTTGGGAGTTCTTATGCGCCATGATGTTAGCGTTGAAGAACGTGGTCCACGCTTTCTGAGAAAAACGATCATGAAGCTGCATAGGTCAGCGACCGGAGACTCACGGTGGTGTGCGGGGTGAACCCTCCGCCTTTTTCTCCTTAGGCGAGAGGGGTGCGTCGGGGGTGCCCTTTGGCGCCGCGTTTTTGTTCTGATTGTGGCGGAGGCATTGTCTCGATTGTTTTTCTTTGCGATGGAGGAGGGGTGGTGGATGGGCGTCCGGATGTAGGATGGTAGTCGGCAGATTATTAACCCGATTCGCCGATGACACTTTCCTCTTCTTGGTGGCGAAGAGAGGAATTTGCGGAATGTGAAGGGTTTCTTTGGATATTTTCTCCTTGGCCTCGGGCATTCTTACGAATTGGGGTAAATGCTCCGCATTATGGGCTCGGTGACTCCGCCTCCCCTTGTTTGGCTCTATTCCCTTGGAAGGTGCTTCGGGTAATGTGTGTACTAAGGCTGTTGGGTATTCCCTTTGGAGGGATGTTTCCATGGGAGGGTGTGGGATGAGATTTTGCGGGGGTTGCGAGAAACACCTCAATTGGTGGAAGGGTAGCAAGTTGTCCATGGCGGGTAGGATCACTATTGCCAAGTCGATTACTTTGTAGCACTCATGTGTATCTGACATCTGCGATGTTAGCTCACGAGGGTAAGATCACAGGGCTTTGGATAAGATTGTTCGAAATTTTGTGTGGGGCGAGAATGATGAAGGGGCGGTTGTTAAAGTGGCTTGGTGGAAGTGTCTCCATACCGGGAGGATGGGGGCTTGGCCATTGCGGATTTAGCTTTGCATAGTAAGGTGTTGGTCTCAAGTTTGTTTGGGCGCTCTGCGCAGGATGGAGCATCTTCTCTGATGCGGTATTGTTTGTTTGCGATCTCTTCGCCATTGTGTGGCGTTTGGGAAGCCGTACGTGCATGTGGAGTTGCCCTAGGCCTTTGTTGTATGGTCTCGGCCTTTCCCCATGCATCCCCTTTTCTCGGGGTGTTGCGGGCTTGGGATCATGTGCGTGTGCTCTTCGGGTAGATTATGCCTCGGTTTATCACCACTCTTCTCCTTTCTTGTGGGTTCCTCTACCCCTAGCACTTGCCCTTGGTCGCCGTGTGCATGCTGGGGCCTTGAGCCCGTTGGAGGCGAAGCCTCTTTGTGCTCACCTTGGAGGATTAGTATTGGGGTGGTCAGCTAGCCGTGGGAGTTCTTCGAGCTTCGCTTGCCCTGAAGGGCGTGGCCCGTGCTATCACGGGAACAAGTGGCGGAGAGTATTCGCTACACATACCTATAGTCCCTCGGGATGATGTGGTGGTGCAGGTTTGGAAGGTTCATCCGGATGTTGTGTCTTCTTGTTTTGTGCGGTCTTCTTATTTACTTAGGGTGTTGGCTATTCATGACACTCTGCCCCTTGCCGGGCAAGTGGTCGATTTGCGGCTTCGGGTTCTCGATGGCCTTCGGTTTGGAGGTGGACATGGAGCTCACTTCCCGTAGAAGGTTAGGGTGCTCTGTGGCGGGTGGTGCACCCCGTATCTCGGAGTGAATGTCCTTGTGAGTCGGTTTAGGCTGGGTGTGAGCCCTCTTTGCCCTTGTTGTGGCCTTCATCGTGAGGCGTGGAGCATTGTGCGGTTTTATGCCCTCACTTGCGAGGCTGCCAGGATTGGGTCGGGGGCTCTATTCGAGGTGAGATTGACTAGCCGCCGATTCTTTGCTTCATGTGTATCCTGGTGCTTGGCCACTCTTGCGGCAACAAGCCTTGCATCCGTGTGTGGCTTGGTTGGTGTGGTTGATTTGGAGGCGGCGGTTGTGGATCTTCGGGGGATTGACTGACTGCGACCTCTCGATTCCTCGACTTCGGTACAAAGCTATTTCAAAGCTTTACGGTGTTCGGGATTAGTAGAGCAGAAGTTTGCCATTTGGGGGGACTTCTTGGGTGTTGTAGATGGTGATGGTCGGTTTGTACAGCAGTAGAGTTGCAGTTCTTTTGTGAGTTTGTTGTGGAGTGTCGAGGTATCGCTGTCTCTTTGGGGCAGTTCTCCTTCCTCCTCACTTGCTTTGTAACATTACCATTCTTTTAATATATTGATGACACAGTTCTTCAGAAAAAAAAAAAAAGAATTTGAATACGAATACCACAAACCGAGATCCTTGGGAAATATAAACTTAGACCAAGAAAAATCGATTTGATGCTTTTGGTTCATATTTTCGCAGGAATATATATGTTCACCGGATATAAGCTGCTTCCTATGTCCAAGACAAGTTCAATTGCATCAATGCTATCTTGAGACACTGGCAGATCATCTGAATCGAAGCAATCAAAGGTTGAGCAAACATAGCCAGTGGCCGTGGGAGCCATACCCTCCGCAAATTCCAGCAGCAGTGGAGGGAATGTCGAGTTTTGAGGAGGAACATATTGGTGCAAAAAGGCTTCATAGTAGACAAATAAATTTCAAGGGGCTAAGATAGGTTAGAATGGATTATTTACATTAATACCCAACTGAAGAGAACATTAGGGTGGAGTTGCTTTAGTTGAAGGTCGCCAAAGATTAGATGAACTACTAGAATGGGGTCAAAATCACATCTTAGGATCGATCATGTTATGTAATGCCCAAAATCTGCGAACACAGGCCTTCGCCTTTGTCGTTAAAAAAATCTATTCTACTCTTTGAAGTTAGCCTCATGTTTTAATCTCATATTCTATCGGATGAACTCCAAGCTTCAAAACCAACGACTAAACAGACAAGCTGCTTGAAAGCTTGAAAGCTACTTGGAGAATCGCATTTGGCGATGGCGCTTGAAGCTTCCAGAAGGAGCTGTATGTGTTTCAATCCAAATGCAAAGAATAGCTTTAACAATCCCATACTCAACTATAGTAATCTGGACCAGTCGACCCGCTCGATGTCTGCCACAAATACACCTAGATTTTCTAGGCATAACATAGTATATGGGGTCACTTCCATATAAGTAAAATATCAATGTACATGGAAATGCAATGTATTTTTCAATGTTTCTTCTTTAGGACCGAGTACCTTCTACATACAGTGTATCTTCTCCACAAGGGATCTTTTGCACTCAGTCCAATAAAAGAAATGTTCGTGGCGGCCTTGGCCGCTGCAATAAATTTTTTTGTATTTAGTAATGGTGCTACAAAAGAAGTTCCAAGTTTGTGGAATTTCCTTAATTTGTGTACAATCACCCGTGGATTAAATATCCATTACAATATCAACAAAATGAGTGGGACAAATCCCCTGATGCAATATAAAGAACAAACTGACAAAATTTGTGATGAAGGCATCCTCCTCCTCCTCCATCGCGATGAGCGACCTAACCCTAGGCGCTCAGTAGGGCGGCGGCGGCGGCCCGTTGCTTGCAGGCCTCTTGCTTGTGTTTGGTTCTGGAAGAGCAGCTCAGATCGCTGCTATTGCTGGGTCATCGGTTCCTTAGATGCATCAGGATCTATGCTTTCCGGTCTGCCATGGATTTCGTGCAACAGGTTCATTCTGCCAAGGTAAATGCCGCCACCATTGGTGAAGTTATCCTTTATATGAGATTTCGATCAGGTCAGTAGAGATATTAGGCTTTTTCTAAGTGATTTGGGTTGAGCATCAGCTAGTCTAACAGATAGTATTCTTAAAACTGTTGTTAGAGCCTTAAGGGCAGATTTCAGTAATATCTTTCAGTTTTGGACAGTGTTACTAATGGCAATGCTCCAAAGCTTCTGTGTTGTTTGCTGAGATAAGCTTGTAAGGGTATAGGATCACCCCATCTCCATCCCAGCTGGAGAGGGGTCATTGCCAGCCAAGGCTTAGCAGGGGAAAGTTATTTTATCATTGGACGGGAGACCTGTGGCATTTTCTCCTTTTCCATGTTCCCGCAGTGGTTGCTATGATCCTTAGGGGTTGCAACATCTAGTTGGAAGCAAGTATATGATGATTTTCTTCGGAAATGCAACAAGCTTTCTTCTGTAGTACTCTTTACTTCAGAAAATATGAATCGCTTGCTTTTATTCTTCTAGGGAAAAAAGGTATGATCCATAGTACTTGATGTAACGAAGAGGGTGAGGCCGATTACTAGAATGGGGTGGCCAGTACTTTAGACCGAAGGTCATTTTCTTATGCTTTCTCTCATAGTATCTTGCAAGTGGGAAGGCGGCTAATTTTTTTTCTTTAGTACTTGTTCATCACATGGAAAAGGATCACGAGCCCTTTATTACCATGAGCGAGGGAGAAGAGAGTGGAATCTTAGGGGTGCTCTTACGATCAGGAAGTATCCGTCTTTGAAAGACCTTGTTCTTCCAAGTACATATTTTGGTCACGAGCTTTAAGATATGGATGAATTTTGTCTAGTAGGGCTCCATGGCAGATTTGAATTCGTGGTAGTTGCGTGTGGATGGGAAGAGGGCCATGCCCTCTAATCTTGGTTGAGTTAAAGGGACGCTCATATCCTTCTGTTTGTGAAGAGGAAGAGGTCAAGATTGCTTTGACCATAGTACAAAGACATCATCTTATGATGGCCTCCAGCATGATGATTGCTTCAAATGTGCTAATTCTTCCTACTAGATCCATACGGGATTCTGTGCTTAAATTCTTCCTATCAGGCCTATTGTGGAGCCTCAAGTAAATGTAATCCATTTACTATTAATATAAAAATCTTACCCTAAAAGATGAACAGTGTGATGAAAAACTACATTGACATTTATGTGTCTGATAAACTGACGATTTTTCTGATGCTTTAACGTCAGATAAAATTTGTCAGGTAAGTCGTTTACCACCAGAAGAGTCTAAATAGTTTTCCGCCACCAAAAGAGTCTAAACAGGTCTATGTTAAATCGTCAACTAAAATTAGATAAATTGTCAGTCACCAGAAGGGTTTCTATTTGTGAAGACCAACGGACAATTAATCTGTCAACTAATAGCCATACTCTTTCTACGCCAAGACGGCACATTATCAACGCCACATAAATTCCAGGTTGGAGCGGGGCCCGCAATGCTACCTGCGCACTCATCTACCCATGAAAAGGCGCAGATCCATTGCCTCTATCCGCACAGGTGCACACCATCTCCGGATTGAGACAGGAAGATGGGTTGGGGAGCTCCGTCAGGAGAGGTTTTGTCAACGCTGCCAGGTTGGAGCTGTGGAAGAATGATGACATTCGGACACGCTATGCTGAGCTAGTCCATCCTGGCCAGCCCCTGCATGAGATGCTGAGCACGAGCTCGGTACGGAGATTGGGCTCATACATTCAAGAGATCGGATCGCCGAGATTAGCTTGGCCCTGGGGCGCTTACCTGATGCATGTACATATTTCTGTCTATATTTGTATTTGTTTTTATATTTGTACAGTTTGACAGCAAGCCATTCCTGTCATGGTTTTCCCCCAAACAACCCTTTAAGGGCGGGGAGGGGGTTTTTAAACCCGGACAGTAATACGCTTGCTGCGCCCCTTGTTGGATCCCATAGGCCAATTGGTCTCCGTGGACGATAAAAACTCTATTCTATTTTATTCTGATAGCCATACTCTTTTAGCTGGCCGCCTCGGAGGATACGGATCGTATGTGCAATTTGAAACCACCGAAATAATCAAAACCCACAATAAACAATTATCATACAATATACACCTTTAATTTTTCAGATACAAAAAAAAAAAAGTCGGGCACTGGGTTACTCGGGTGAAAATGAAGTCCTTATACAGTCCCTGAACGACGTCATGATCAAGGTTCTTCACCATCATTTGATGCACTTAAACAGATGGTTTTGCATTTACATGGAAGAGTTAGAAACAGGTATAGAACTTGGTACCTCCTAAATATTTTTCTTAAAATTGCTTTTAGTTCAGCTTCAAGGACCTTAGAAGATATTGGAAAGCTTTGCGAAGGAGGATTTCTTGAGGAAGCGATTGACATTGCTGAATCTGTGCATGAAAAAGGAGTTCATATAAGCAGGAATAGTGCATACTGCCTGGTGCATGAATGTGAAAAAAGGAATGACCTTGAACATGGAAGGCGAGTGCAATCCCTTATGCTGCATGCTGGGCTGTGTACGATATCTGTCTTAGGTGATCATGTTATTCGGCTATTTTCCTGCCATGAACTTTTGGTTGAAGCAAACGAGTCATTCAGAAGGATTACAAAACCAAGTGAGCATACATGGGCAGCAATAATTTGGGCAAATACTAGGCTAGGGCAAAGGGCCCTTGAGTTATATCATGGAATGCAACTATCTGGTGTAAAGAGTAACAAACATATTTATGTTGCGGTCCTGAAGGCTTGCACAATGACAAAAGCACACATGCAGGGGAAGATTATCCATGGACAGATTATTCAAATTGGTGAACAATCAGACATTTTTATCGCGAACACTTTAGTTGATATGTATGCCAAATGCGGCGACCTTATGCAGGCGTATATCATCTTTGACACCTTGATTAATCGCAATGTGGTGTCTTGGAATGCTATGGTTACTACTTATATTCAGCAAGGGAAATGTCTGTTAGCCCAAGAAATTCTTAGCAACATGCAAGCTGAAGGTATAGAGCTAAACACGGTCTCATGGGCTGCAATGATTGTGGGATTCATAGAGCATGGGAATACTTTTCTTGCATTAGAATCTTTTGGAAGGTTGAAACAAGAAGGCTTTGAGGCTGATGACGTTATATTCTTAACTGTCTTAAAAGCATGTTCCAGTATAGGAATGTTAGAGCAGGGAAGGTATCTGCATGAACAGATTCTCGCAACTGTCTTGCAGGAAAGCTTTAAGCTTCAAAATGCTTTGATAGATATGTATGCTAAATGTGGAAGCTCGGATGAGGCATGCCATGTTTTTGACAGGCTGCCATATAGAAATCAGGTATCATGGGGTGCCATTATTGCAGGATATTCTCAACATGATGAAGGTCAAAAGGCATTGGAATGCTTTCAGATGATGCAACGCGAAAGAATACTGTTAGATGAGGTCATATTTTCAAGCATTATCAAAGCATGTGCTAGCCTAGGAGCTTTAGAGCAAGGGAGGCTCATTCATGAACAAATGATGGAAGATGGGCTCCAATCGGATATTGTAGGAAATGCCTTGACTAATATGTATACAAAGTGTGGAACTATGGAGGAAGCATGCGCTACCTTTGATAAACTGCCAACCCGAGATGTCATGTCATGGAATGCAATGATATCCAGTTACATTCAGAATGGAGATTGCTTTATGGCACTAGAAACTTTTCAAAAAATGCAGCAGGAGGGCATAAGACCAAATTTGGTTACCTTTTTGAGCACGATAAAAGCATGTGCCACTATAGGAGAAATAGATCAAGGAAAGCATATCCATAATATCATCATAAAACATGGCTTCCAGTCGGATCCTGCTATTGGAAGTGCTTTGCTGGACATGTATACAAAGTGTGGAAGTCTAGGAGAAGCACATAATATCTTTGGCACATTGCTGAAACATGATGTGGTGTCATGGGGTGCAATGATTACAGGTTATGCTCATCATGGCAAAGCAATTTTAGCATTAGAATGCTTAGAGAAGATGCTAGAAGAAGGAATAAAGCCAAATGAGGTGTCATTCCTTAGCATTCTTATTGCTTGCAGTCGTGTAGGCCTAGTCGATGAGGGTTGTCGGTATTTTCAACGTATGCAAGATTGCTACGATATTATACCAAATACTTCCCATTGCACGTCTATGGTCGATCTTTTGGGCCGTGCAGGATTCCTCATAGAGGCCAAAAAACTTCTGCAAGCTACTATTCAACCCAATATTACAGGCTGGACATCTTTGCTAAATGCTTGTAGAATGCATGAGAATGCTGGGCTAGCCCAGCACTGTTTCAATGAGACTGCCTTGAACTTTTGTTCTGCCACTGAATCCATTTTAAACTCTGCTATTTCTTGTGATTTGCAAAGTGGGTAATTGTGCGTTAGGTGACAATAATAGAAGTGGAGTTCATGGTACAAATAATGCCTAAGGGAACAATGCAGCCTGAGGCTATTGGTTGCTTTACAAAATGTGGAGCACTAAAAGAGGTATATGGAGTCTGGATAAGTCATTAAGTTGAGATATCCTTTATGGACATGAAGGTGGTTTTCTGACATTAGAATGTTGCAGAAGGAAGTTAGTGGAATCCGCTTATGAAAGCATGCGATGAGCTCGTGAGCAAGCCCCTTCATCTTATAAACATCACTCCGCCAAGGTAGGGCAATGATGTTTGTGGCTACTGCTGAACATTCAGGAACCAATAAGAACTTTAGCAAGGATAGAGCTCGATCTATTTGCATTGATTAAACAACCTTTGCCATGCAACTAGTTAGTGGACCTAGTTGTTTCCTTCCCCATGCTTATGATATTCTTGTGGGTAATGATTTTGCAGGTTCTAAATCTGGACCAAGGTGAACTCAAGGAGTGAATTATTGAGATTTCCAGAAAATATGATGTAATACATTGATGTCTGCCTATAGCTTTCAATGTTTTTGAATGTTTTATTACTGTTTTCCTTGTTTACTATCCCAGACTGATGGAAACCCCAAATTTTAAAGCCCATTCTCTCCCCTCTTAATTGTTGCTTTAGAGTTTTTGTTGATCTATATTACGTAACTATTTAATCCTTAGGTTTCATGCTCAAGCAGTTTTCCAATTTTGAAGAAGAAATACTTGTAAGAGGTTGGCATTATTAAATTGTGATGCTCTTTTTCCTAAAAACGAAAGTTTATTTGACCTATTCTAAACGCGTCAAATTTTACAAAGCTCTTTTACTTCCTAAAACTTTCAGTACATTTGATCCTTATCTTTCCATTCTAAACAGAGGAAGAAACTGTAATACGCGTAAACATATGGCATGAAGGAAATCTGAAAAGTCAATTAAATACCTAACTATTGCAAAATTCTAATCTATGATCACCAGCTTCAGGACCTTCTATCTTGATGTTTGATAGATTTTATTTGAAATCCTGAAGCTTTAATGTGCTTTTTGTTCTTGGCATTATGTTTGCCTGCTTTTGCGGATAGTAAACTCTTCACAGGTTTGAAATAGCTTGAGCCATTATTTTGGAAACAATTAGGACAGCTCCGATTTTTCTATGGTGTTAAGTGGTATTTTTTTTGAAACTTTTAATTTGGGTTTTTTTTGATGGAGTTGGATGGAGGGAGCATACATGAGACCATGGATTGCTAGGTACCATTGTCAGTGATCGTGGATCTCGGTTCGTCATAAGTTTTTGTTTGAAGCTATTAGTCGACTGCTTGTTGAATTCCTAGCATTATCTCAAATGTAATGGGCAAATATAATGCACTAATCAGACTCTGCAATAATATTTGAGATTTGAGACTTTATCAGTTACCAGCACGATGATTGGGTCGTTTAGCTTCCATTAATTGAGATTGCCTATAATAACTCAGTATATGCCTCCATTGACCAGTCTCCGTTCTTCCTAAACTTTAGTTAGCATCCTCGTTGGTCTCTTAGTATCGCTGGATATAACTCTTTCAATCCTAGTGCTGAGTCTCAGCTTGAGAAACTCCAAGCTCTTTAATCAAATCTCCATCATCATCTCCTCCGAGCATAAGAACGATATCCGCATTCTGCTGATTTATATCGTCAGGAGGCGGCTACATTTTATGTTGGTGACATTTTCTGGCTGCGTGGAGCCTCCCCACAACATGTCCCTACAACAAGGTTGTCTATCCTCACCGCTATCCTTACCGAATCACGACTCAGGTCAGCAATGTTGCGTTCCAGCTCAAGCTCCCTCCAATTGTTCGTCAACATCCAGTTTTTAATGTTCTATTATTATTGGAGTCATACACGCCTAATCCTTCTCACCTCGAGTTCCTCCGCCGCCTCCAGTAGTAAGAATTTAAGACCACGAGGAGTTCAAGGTTCAAGGTATTACTTTGTCGATTAAGAAGGATATTCTCCAAGTGATCACACATGAGAACTCGGAAAACTTCCTAAAATTTTGAAGTTCAGAAGTTCTTTATGGACCCAGTTGGGTTGCCAAAGAGTTGCTATTTTGAGATCAAATGAATATAGAAAGGACGACTATAGTATCTATTTCCATTAAAAAACAATAGTAACTTGACATTCTTTTTCCATTTCGAATATTATGATGTGAAATCATCTATGGGTGTCTGTTTCTCAAAAAGAAATTGGGGACCTGAATAAGTCTCTCAAGGACTAGAATTTTGATTTGCTCATAGCCACTTCAATTTCTTAAGGAATTGCAGAAAACTTCAAAGATATGTAGTATTTATAGAGTACTTTTATGGGAAAATAGTGTTATTGAAATTTATACTCAATTTCGAGTATCATGAGATCGTATCATATCGTTGAAACCATTGAGTGAATGGATTTCGGTAATGTAATTCTTTTGTGGGTACATGATACATGAATGCTATGCAAAAATGCCACGTGGCTTCTAGAGCTGCAAGGGCTCCCAATGACATATAACATATGTACCTTAAAGAATAGTCCCATGATAATAATCTTTGGCTTCTTCTAATAGGTATGTTAATTTTTCAAAATCGAAGTTTCTCTGGTTTGGCCTTTAGGGTATAGACATTACTGATTTGACCAACAACAGAGAAAACTGAAGAAGAATGTAACACAATAGGTTTGTCTCAGAATTTTAGAGCTTATCATAATTTTTGAGCTCATTGTAATGCGCTTCATTCCAATTCCTTGTCTCAGTGGCTCGTTAAGTTCTATGACTCAATAGTGTATTGGCCTCACATATCCATGCTTAAATCTCATGTATGCCGTGTTTGTTTCTTAACATCATACCATCTCAAAATGACTTGTATACGCATTAGGCATTATTACAAGTAGCACTTTTATAATAAATGTGCTAAAAGTTTCTTTCTCTAACATCTTCATGTGTGGAGACATTAACCAAAATTGATGCTTTACCATAGCTAAATTCTCAAATTCAGTTTCTGGAGGGATGGGAAATTAAAATGCAATACTAAATATACGAATGGATATGATGTCGCGAAATCATCATATATCCTTGTGCCTTTGACTTTCACATTTGTCCTGATCAAATGTGAGAATTTTTTCTAACATTACTTAGGGATCTTATCAAGCAACTATTCATTGATTTGAGTCTTGCACAAAGATTTCTACACTTGTCTTGCATGGGACTCCAAAGCTCATTTCCAAGTACTTATAATTATGCTGCTTCTAGATTTTCAATCAATCAAATGTCAAAGCTCTGAAATGCATCAATTAACTCTAAATATGACATACACATGTTGCTCACAAAATATAAGTTTAATTTGTGCAGTTCTCTGACATGTCTGCAGCCACATCCAATTTCACTACGAACATGTTTTTGCACTTATCTCTCAAAACCTCTCATTTAACTAGGATAATCGTCAGCGCTTATCAAGAACTGAGCTGATGGCAATTTGATGTCTAGTCTTGCTTGCACAAAGTCATATACTCAAGGTCTGCCATTACTCTAAGGAAATTGCCTAAAGTAATACTAACTATTTCAAGTAGTTTTTTGTTCCTTACTTGTAGAATTAAAAGCACATCTCAGGTTAACCAATACAACAAGTATTGGATTAGGACGACATATCATTATTTATAACCAGCTCCTCCTCCCTCTCTCACCGTCTATCACTGACCGAATTTCTACATCACTATGACCATTAATATCCATCCATTTTATTGCTCAACTAGTGCGCTTTCTTTGTCGTGGTAATCAGGTGACCTTACTTCAACTGACTTCCATCACATTAAATCACCTTTAACAACAAGTAGTTGTCATGATAGACTATTTTCCAACAATGTGTTTGTAGCGAAAGATGGAGAAATGAAGTTCCAACTACTGCCCTCGATCTTATAAACAATATTCTTCAGGGGTCATATCAGGTTGCACTAAGGCTGATAATCGGCCATGTTTTGAGACATAATATGTTGTTGCCTGGAGCGCATATCCATTTCCTTTTGGGCCATATTTGGCCAAACAAATACTTTATTTGGCATAATTTACTGATGATGTACACCTTGAAAACTATAATCATCTTCTTCAATCGGGCGCTGAGATTGTTTATGGTATCAAAAAATCAGTTGAATCATTAGGTGAAACAGAAAAATAAGAAAATTTAGGTAGATAGCTTTGTTATCTCGTAGTTCCACTTTAGCATGTCAATCTTGAGGTTGAATCTAAGAACATAATCGAGCAACAAGCTGGGGAAGATCAAAGTTCGTGGCATTAGCTTTTTCCATATAATCAACATGTCATTTTCACATTTTATTCCGTTGGTGATGGCACGCTAGAGCTTATAATTTGTCTGGTCCCCTTGTATTTGATTGTTTAAAATGGTCTTACATATGTACTATTTTATCTGTATGCCATTATAAGGCTTGCAAGTTTGGAATTCTGACATAAATTAATGTTCTTCATAAAGTTTTCTCCGCAAATGGTAAAATTTATGTACCTATATGGTCAACAACAATAGAAACGCGCTTACCCATGCCCTTGCCCTTGGAAATGACTTGCCTTCAACTTGTAAAAGAATGAATTGAATAACAAAAAAATGCATATATCTTTCTAGCTCTTCACTTTTGCAACTTAGGATTGGTGTTTGTCTTGCATTGGAACATATTGATGGTGTCATGTGTACCCCAAAATGGGGGGTTCTACAAGTAAAAATGGAATGCAAAATTTAAGCTCTTTTCTTGCATGCCTATTCATTACTACAATTGTTGAGGAGAATGAATTATTTTGGTTAAATCTTGAGTCGCTTGGGATCACTGGATCCCATAACATTCTTCAAATTTTGCAAGATCAGGGTAGAGAAATATACATCTTATAGCCCCGTAGAAAAAAATGCTTCTCATATATCAAGTAAACATGTAAACATACAGTCTATAAAATCAAATAGGGTCTCAACCATTTCCAATCCAATAGAAACACCTTTGCAAGCACATGGTCTCAACCATTGCCAACATAAATATCTTTAGAAATACCTCTGCTGGGTATAAACATGACCGAATTTTCTATGTAAGACAAGCGACAGAAACATCAGAGCAAAGCTCTGCCCACTTGCGATACCCAAAACATCAAAACACCAAAGCTCTTCAAATACCTTTGCAACCAAAACTTGAGGCCATAGTGAGAATTGCAGAGCAAAGCCTACAATACCACATGCATTAACATCATTATTGAAATGCCCACATTTGCAATAGAAATGAGTAAAAAATCAGGGGCCATTGATTGCCTTTACAATCTGATGAATAAACATAATAGCATCTCTTTACATGAGTTGGATAGATGCAGAGTCTTTGTTCATAGCTAACCATACTAAGTTGGGTTGATTAAACATATGCAAGACATTAAAAATGAAGGATCATATATAAGATTCATTTATCAATCTTGTTAATTTGGGATTTTCAGGTGTGGAGAAAAATGTTTTTGGAATTTTTTTTAAGTTATTTTGCTATGATTTTGGGGATTTTAGCCACCGGAAAGAAAAACCGATTTCGGAGAAACTTTCTTTGGCTATGATTTATGATTTCGATTTAATTTTGCTCTTCCCAATCAATATCGATATGCTCCCTTCAAATTATCGGCATGCATATGCCAAAGATCGGCGATGTATTACATAGGGATTCGGATTTGATCTCTAGGTAAAGGGTTTTATGTCGTTCACTGATGCTTTCTCTCTAATATGCTGCTCATAATATTTCAGATCGTCATTTCATAACCAAGGAGGCTGGGTTTTGCATCATGGAGAACCAGGTGATATGTCAGACCAAAGCTTAACCCCGTTATGGCGAACATAGACTTTTCTGCTATTCTGGATCCGGAAAAAAGGTCAATCACATATCCATCTCTGTATTTTGTCGCAAAGGTAGAAGTAAACGATGGGTGTTCTAATTTTTACTTGATGTTCGAAGAATATTAAAGACGGCCTTAAGCCCCTTCTCTGTTTCTTTGAAATTATACCACTACTATCTCTGGGGAGCTGGAGCGTTTATGTAATGGTGAGGGATGGATGGAGACACAAATATATTCCTGACTATGATCTCAGATGCTATGGTAGGCAATATCTTGCGCTATTTTTTTTGTCCATGATAAATTACACAACTGCATATAGGAATTTATAAGCTGCCTAGCATCGGTTACCATTCTTGCCCTGCAATAGTTTGGCATAACAAATGCAATAATTAGCATTTGTAGATATAATATATTCGACAAGGAAAATAGTCTTTATGACCCAAGCTCTTCAGATAAACATTTGATCTTCAATCCTGTTTTGGATTTGTTCAAACATGACTGTTTAAATATGCCTGATCATTTGATTAGTGATCCCTTTCTGCAAGATGTCTCCTGGTTACTATGCAATCGAGACTGGATTCTCACTGTTTATAGCCTTCTTGATCTAAGCAGCCATTACATCATTACATCTTTATGTAGAACTATCTGCCATGATATAGAACTTTCTAAGACTAAGGCCGAATGTGTAGACTTAGATCTAAGTGAAAAAGGTCAGATTAATCTAATCTATATTTTATGCTCCTTTCCCTGACATATTGTATGCTCCTTTACCTAGCATATTTTATTCTTCTTTGCCTAGCATGGGAAACTATTCTTGCCCTACAAGAGTTTGACACAGCAAATGCAATACTTAGCAGACTTAGCATCATTATGTCTAAAGGTTACATTAATCTAATTTATCTTTTATGTTCCTTTGATATATTGCTCTAACATTTTCATCTCTTTTGGTCGTTTATTTGCAGAATATGCTGGGATGCTGGAGAGAGTATTATTTTTACTAACTACTCTTGCATCAGGAGAGTTTTGCTAGGACGGGCACATATTCTGGATGTTAAACAGGTAGCACAAGAACAAATCATGGTTGATCAAATGCAGGAGTTTGATGGAACTCAATATTGGATGTTAGGCAGTCCTAGCATATTATGTGCTCCTTTGCCTAGCATGGGAAACAATTGACACAGCAAATGCAGATATAATCTTTTCTTATATATTTGGTAAGAAGAATAGTATTTACGACCATAGCTAATAAGGTAAACATTTGAGCTTTATTCCTACTTAGCACCTGTTGAAACATGACTAATTATCTGATTAATGACTCCTTTCTGCAGGGCACCTGCTGGTTACTATGCAAGATTGGACTCTTACTGCTTATAACCTTCCTGATCTATCCAACTGTTACATCTTTACATCTGGATTACATCATTACATCATTACATCATTACATTGTTACATGCAATAATACGGATGAGAACATGGATCCAAATAAAGCATCTATTAAAGGTCAGATTAATGTAATCTATGTTCTATGCTCCTTTGCCTTGCTTTGACTCATTCTTTGAATCTTTTATACTGTTAGATGGTATCTGCGGCATTCTAAGGATAGGGCTCTATGTTGCACACTCTGATACAGCTATACAATATTTACCATGGCCTTCACCATTGTAAGTTGCCTTTTTTGAAGCATTCTTGCATTGCGGAGTTGGATGTGATGTTGAAAATGAAACTTTTGTAAATTCCCTCCCATCTGCTATTTCAATTTTGTAGAGTTCATTTTGCAAATATTGGAGGCAAATGGGCCAACCAAAACACATTGTTTTGAAGGTTTGAAGGCATATTCTTCAGCGAATGGTTTTATTACCAAATGGTCAGTAGTAGCAGGCTTTTATTTATTGATTAGTTGATTCTTTCATATTCAGATCCTTCAGGAGAACATAGAGACTTCGGTGTCTATAATATAGACAACCATATTTCTTTTTGCAAAATACAGGGACAAGAATGTAGAGACAATAGGCATTTTAGCTAATGTTGTGCTTTTAGTCTGGCTTTATTCTCATAGATGCAGATATGGTATGAATCAAATAATCATGCAAAGTAGGTCACATTTCATCTTACAATTCATCTGGCAAATGTTGGTACTTTCGGTCTGACTTCATTCTCATAGATGCAAATATGATATGAATGAGACGGTCTTGCAAAAAGCAGGTCATATTTCACCTTACAATTCATCTGGGTTTTTAGCTAATGCTATATTTCCAATTTTGCTTTTGGCTTCTGGCATTTTAGCTAATGCTATACTTCCAGTCTTGCTTTCAGCTTCTTCCTTTAGCAGGAAACAGGGACAAAGAAGACAGGGACGGATTGGCATTTTAGATTTTTCCAGCAGATATGGTATGAATCAAATGGTCTTGCAAAGCAGATTACATTTTATCTTACAATTCATTTGGCATTTTAGCTGATGCTATTGCAAAAAAAAATTACATTTCATCTTACAATTTTACAATTCACCTGGCATCAATCATGTTGCGGCCTTGCTAAGCTTGGTCTAGAAAGCCAAAGAGTAGTACCATCACAATCCGATTTGACATATTGCAGAGGGAGCTCATGTTTCAGCAGGAACTCACATTTTTAGAGAAGTACTATCACAATCAGATCTGACACATTATAGCGGGAACTCACATTTCAACAGGAATTCACATTTATAGACATTGGCTTATATTTATGGAAATCATTTTATCAAATGAGGATGTTCCATTGCAATCATCTTGGGAACTTGCTAAGCTTGGTTTAAGAATCCAAAAGTAAAACCATCGCATCAAGTTTGGATCTTGCTAAGTTTGATCTAGAAATACGAAAAGTAGTACCATCAACACATGTATGAGCAACACATGTAAGACCTTTGAAAACTTTTTAAGCTCGATCTAGAAATCGAAAAAAGTAGTGCCGTCATATATAAAGAGCTTTTATTTGCTTTGATGCAGCGATGACATACCTTCTACGATCATATTTCCATAGAGCTTACTTATTGCTCAATTGATCAGCATAACTAGGGGAAACAAATGTGTATAACTAGGGGAAATAACCTTGCAATACCAATCACCTTGCAACGATGACATTGTTTCTATGATCATGTTTCCATTTTGTTCACATGATGTGCATAATCGGGGGAAAAGAATGTGAATAACTAGGGAGAAACAACCCAACAACAACAATAAAAATAACCAAATGTGTATAATTAGGGGAAAAGTATGTGTATAACAAGGAGAAACAACCTTGCAACAATGATCACATTCTTAAATCCTACATCTTATTCGTATAATTCTACCAAAATTATAGTTACGCCCGGCAACGCCGGGCACCATAACTAGTTCTATATTGGTTTGATTTGGTCATTGAAAAGACAAAGGATGTGGGTTGTAGATACACAAGAAAATTTTCCAGCACGGGGCAGATTCAACAAAGCAGGATAAGGCGTCACGTATACTTAGGATTAGAAACAAAGGGGGTAGGAACTAGAGCTATAAAAAGCCCTCGATATGCGACACCAACATCGAAAAATCTTCACCAAAATCCTCCATGGCCTTTAAATCATCATGAATGTTAAAAATCTATTCTAATCTATTCCATTCCATTCCATTCCATTCAGTTCCATTCCATTCCATTCCATTTTATTCTATTCTTCTGCTTTACATAAATGCCTAAAGTTTCTCCATGATTAGAAGCTTGGGGCATTACGGGATCCCAGATTTCTTGTTTGGGGTAATATTACGATTAACTCTACCAGACTTGGCTATGTCAGATTAGAGCTTCTGTGACATATATATTTGATTTGATGGGGACTTGAGATTTTGAGATTTTGCTTCACTTAGATATGGCGGATTTGAAGATACTAGGCACAACTTTGTGGACCTGACTATGATGGACTTTAAAGAAGAGATGCGCTTGCAAATTCTAGTGTGTGTCGTTTGAGATTTTGGACTTGAGAAAGGACAAAAGGAGGATATCTAGTCTATTTTACTTCTTAGAGACTGACAACAGGATCCACTAAGTAGCCGTAAGAAGTTTTGGTATCATCCAGTTGCATTTTAAGGACGTTCTGTGTAATTCTTTTAAGTGCATGCAACATGGTGGACAGTTGACTTGACCAATGTATAGAGTGCAATTGCATATATTCTTGTCATTTGAATCTAAGAGACACACACCATTGCCTTTGCCCCATTCATTTTAAACTTTATGTAAATGTCAGGTGACATTATTCCAAGAGGAAAAGCTCACTTTTAAATGCTTTCTCTTCTTTCTTTTTACTATAATGCGATCTGTCCCTTTGCCTTGGAAAATTGAAAATGTTTTTAAGTTTATTTTCAATTCTACGATGCATATTCTTAATATTCTTAATTCTGTGGTGCACATATCCTAAGATCTTTAGCAAGCTATAAGAATTTAGATGCTATTTTTCTATCATCTAATTCTTTGCACATTACCACATACTAGGAGTTAAACCAAATTTTAGATTAGGTTAGTGCATATTGCATCCATATGTATTATGTGGCTAACATCCTAGCATTCTCAGTCATATTATACTACCATGCCTATCTGTGATCTTTATGGTCATGTGCATTGACGGTTGTGCTGTATGTGATACCCTTGCCAAATAAATGCACAAACTTTGATACAATTTGAGGGCGCTTTCTTGGTTAGGGCTACTTGATGATGCAGATGAGGAGTTAGCAACAAAGGATATGGATATTTGCTTACATTATTGGGCCATGATGGAAGAAGTGGATATGGATAACTGCTTATGTTGCTAGGCTATGATGGAAGAAGCCGGGCAGTGTGCCATGTCCTGGTGGCCTTGCTTGGAGCTTGCAGAAAGCATGATAGCATCTCATTGGGAAACGCGTAGCAAAAAAATGTTATTCAAGTAGATTTACTCAATGCATGAAATACATTTTTCTCTCCAATATTTTTCGCAATTGGTTCTAGAACTACTATGCAGAGACACGAAAAAAATGCTAGCTTACTACGGGCATCTCCTTTCATAACCAAAATCAATACACATACATATTGATACAAGATAGTGAAACCATAATGGTTGGGATTAAAGAGCCTCACCTTTTTAGAATTTCGAGGAAGAGCCCTGACAATAGTGGTGACACTAATCTATGTTAGGATCATAAACCATAATAGAATCTATGCTCTCATGCTGACTAGCCTTGTTGGATGAAAATTACATTATAACAATGAAGTTGAAATTGAAGAATTCATGTTTGAACTGTCTTTTGATCTTCATCTTATGCCTCGACCAAAATGCCAAGCTATAGGAAATGCGCTCACCAACTGTTTCTTGCATGCATGTGAAACGAAACCAAAAGCTACTAGGGGCTTATCCAGACACGAGAGCCTCCCTTTAGGCCAGGCCTCCAACCAGGCACTAGGGTATCCAACAAGGTATTAGATTACACAAATAAGATACATTCTTGGTGGGGAGTGGGGCCAAACACTAGGAAGAAGGAAGGGAGATGCACAAAGAGAGTTGATACGGAAGTAAGGGACGTGAAAGAATATAAATAGGAAAATAGAAGGAAAAAATTCAAACCAGCTAACTGCTAACTACCTCATAGTTCTAGAAATTTGTTTACCTTCTATTCTGCAAGATGATGCTAAAAGGGAGATAGAGCGAAAGAGCAATTAAGTCGCATTTAATTAAAGTGGGTCTCATTCCATTCCCACTTTTTTTTGGAACCCTGTTATTTTACACGAAAAGGACAAGGGAAACTTCTAAAATCGCATTATTGCTTTAGAAGATGCCTGTTTTCCTATGTGAAAAAAAAAAGTTAAGGAAAATTACGTGGTCTATTTTCGTAAGTTAACGAGTCGAGAAGGTAAAGAGCACATCTAAAATCAATGAAAGTGGTACTCTGCCCTGAATTTTTATTCATAAATTATTTTCACTACATTGTATTTTATAGTGGTTGAAGAGACGATGATGGTCGAGCTATCAAACCTATTATATCGTTTTTGCACGCAAGTCTGAGAGCCTTTCTCGACTCGCGAGTCGAGAAAATCATTTTCAGATTGAAAACTAGGTCGAGGGGCCTTTCTCGACTTCATGAAGTCGAGAAATGTAGCTCAGAGAAAAAATGGAATTTTTTTTTTCCTTTTGTTATGGCCTTTCTCGACTCGCGAGTCGAGAAAGGCCCTCAAATCTGCGGTTTTCAATCTGAGCTGCTTTTCTCAACTCGCGACTCGAGAAGGGCTTTTAAAGGGGCGAGAAAGGCCCTCAGCCGTAGACTGAGGCCCTCCACGCAAAAAAAAAAAAGCAAGATTATAAGGGTTCATTACAAGCAGATCCCGTATCTGGAGGCAAAAAGACCAAACAGATTTCGTAACCGATCTTAGAAAAGATCCAGGCACAGGCAAAAATTCCTCCCAGAATCACACCCTTTCTGCAACTAAAGACAATACTTGGCAAAATTTCAAAAATATAGAGAATATACAAACAACAAATTGCTACAAACTGGAACTCAATGCAACCCCAGAAGAATGCCCTTAAAATTCAAGATAGAAGAAAAGCGACCATTAAAACATATACGATGTTTTCACGTCATTCCATAATGTGAATACAAAAAAAATTAATCCCGTAAAAAGCAAAACAGAGCTCCATTACAAGTACGATGGAAATTATGCAAAAAGAGCTCATTCTTCGTCTCGTGAGGCAGAATCAGCACCATTCTGCTTGTTATGCTTCCTCGCATAGCGCTGGTTTCTCAAGAACTTGGGGTCCATCTAGAGACAAAGAACCAAGGCAGAGGTCAAATTCGAATAGCACCTACATATTGACAAGCTAAACAAGAGATGACTAAAAATTGACAAACATACTCCTCTTACACTTGGCCATGTCTGCACTGGATTCACTAAAAAGTGCAAAGGCTTTAAATGAAATGCCGATCAAACATGCGTGCAGGGATGCAAACAAAACAAAGAAACGGAAGAGGGCGCCATAGCCATACCTCGAAGAAGCCGCCATATTAAAAAATAACGGAAGAGGGCGCCATAGCCATAGTGTAAAAAAAAATATGAGGGCTTTTTTTTCCACCCGTAGCTTTTTTTTGCCCGTGGCTTAATTTTTCCCGCCCATGCTTAACATTTAAAATTTGGTACATAATTTTAGGTGAGAATTTTGGTACGCACCTTTGAGTCCAAGCATGGGCGCCATAGCCGTTTCTTGAAGAACGATCAGTCGTGTGCTTCTTTCAAGATAGCAAGCTTTCTTGGTGGCCACATCTCGCATCCTCTGAAGCTCCAGAAGTAGTCTTGAAAGATCTAGGTAATATCGACCACTAGGGTCTAGCGCTCAGTGATTATCAGAAAAAAATGGTTCAAAAATGTGTTCAGTGATTCGCAGCATGGAGATGGCAGGCATTCCGGCAAAGGGAGGGAAGGCAAAGGGAGATTGCAGGCATTCCGGCAAAGGGGGGCCCAGAACAAACTGCCAAAAAAGAGGAATCTGTGCCTCCGTGAGTCGTCTCTGAATCTGATTTGAAGAATCTGCATGGCAGTGAGTCGTCTCTGAATCCGCTGAAGCATGAAGGCACAGATTCATGACAGATTTTGAAGTCTGCCGCCTCTGTATTTCTGACCCTTTTCTTTGCCATTCTTTTTATCAAATCCTTCCCTTTCTGCCATAGCCGGAGCTCCTACATCTTCAGAGCCTTTCACCCTTCTTTTCTCCACATTTTCTTCCCTAGAAAACTCTGCTTCCTTGTTGAATACGAATCTGTGCCTTCGTGAGTCGTCTCAGCGAACTCAACATCTGTGCCGAGAAAAAGGGGTCGGGTGTGCCTTTGCGGACACTGCCAAGAACTAGTTGCCGGATCTTGTAGCTTGAATCTAGAACTAGTTGCCAGATCCTGTTGCCAAGAACTAGTTGCCGGTTCATTACAGATGCTCAGATCGAAAAGCTTTTCAAGATAATGAGCTTCATTTCTTCACGCTCTCAGAAATTTGAAAAGGAAAACCGACAGTTGTGTGTCAGAGATGGGGACGTTGATGTTGAAGGAGATCCGCTGAAGTGCCCACAGGTACCCACAGATGCGTCGAAAGCCCTGAAGCGCACACAGATGCGTCGAAAGCCCTGAAATCTTGGATCTACATTGTTCTGTGTAGAGTAGGCCGCCGTCTAAGAAATGAATGGGGGATTTGTACAGAGAAATGGGAGTGAACGGGGAGGTCGAGGTCGAGATATAAAGTCGCTTCTTGAAAGCGCAGGTCGCTCTTTGCAATCAGAGCGTTTGTCTCAAACAGAGGTGAATCAAGAGCATGGGCATTTCAAAATCTGATCTGCTTGAGGCCGAAGACCCCGTTCTTGAGCTGATCTTTGGCATGCTAGCATTTGATCGGCAGATTTTAAACCTCAGCAAATGGAGTGAAGGCATATGAAGGCATACTTTTCAATTCTTGACTCACTAGTCGAGAAGAGAAGAGAACGGTTTATATTTTTTTTATTAAATTAATTAAATTATTTTATATTTAATTAAATTAATTATTAATTTATTTTAATATTATCATTTTTAAGCTCAAGGGGATATATTCCCCTTTAGTTATTTTGGTTTTTCCCTCCCCCCTTTCCCCTTCACCTCTTCCCCCAACTCTTCCCACTTGCCCCCTTTTCTCACCCCCCTTTCCGAACTTCCTCCCCTTGCCCCCTCTTTTCATCCCCCTTTCCGAACTCACCTCGCCTTGCCCCCTCTTCTCACCCCCTTTCCAAACTCACTTCCCCTTGCACCCTCTTCTCACCTCCCCTTGCCCCTCTTCTCACCCCCTTTTTCGAACTTCCTCCCTTCCCCCTTCTTCTAACTTATTCCCTTCCATGACTTCTCTCAACTTCTCCCCCAACTTCTCCCCTTCCCCTCCCCCTAATCTAACAACGATTCAATGTAAAACTTTTGTCAGTATGAGTCCCATTTTCAGTCTGAGTCCCAAACTTCGAGATTTGACCCACTTTAATTAAATGCGACTTAATTTGTAAACACGTTCAGCAAGGGCCAAGAGTAAGAACAGTCAGAAGTCGCTCATATGAATTGGAAAAGGCCTAAAAGTTGGGGGCTAGAAAATAAATTTCTTACACTGAAAGGGAATATCACTATCCAAGTTTAACCAAAACAAGGATAAAAATGAAGATAAATAAATAAATAGATCCTAAGGAGCATGAACACATAGCGGACAAAGAAGACTGAAGTGATATAGGAAAAAGGCATAAAGTGTGCACTAATCGTCTTGTATTGATTCAGGGTATTTCCTGGATGGTTTGGAATGTGATTTTGGTATCGTTTAGTATTCGGATTCGTATGTTTGTGAGAAAGGAGCAGCTTTTCTTGTTTCTGCATGTGGATCTTGCTAATTTTTATTCTATCTGACTCAACATGTTAGATAGAATAAAGTTAGGTTATCACATGTGCCAACATATTGTACACATCAGTGAACTATATCCTAGTACATCTCAATTGCGTCGATAGGTACATTGGTATAATATATGTACTTTTATTGTATATTATATTGGAAAATCACATCCAAGTTCAAGGTCCTGCCTCCGTCATGATAGGACTTGGGAGAACGACGGATAGAAATGGACCCTCCACCTATTTGCATATGACTTGCCAGCCTTGTCAGTAGCTTTCTTCTCATTGACTTAGTATTCAGCTCTCTACTAATTCTCTGAAGGTAAGCTTCTCCATCCCTATTTCTCATGTACAAGTGTTTCTATATTGGAGTTCAAAATTAGCTGATACAGCCTGGTGTGGAAGTTTACGATTATATAATAGTCTCATTTCTTGATTATTATATCAATACTAAGTGTGCGTCATCAACGTGAACACCTTTTAAAGCAGGCAAGGCAAGCACATAAACAAGTTTTTCAAACAGGCATTGGCATTTTTTTATTACACAAAAAATTTACAAAATTGAGCCGGTGCATTTATTGGCTCCCCATTTGGACTTGGATTCCAGGGGGGTATTTGACTCGTGGAATAGGGGGTATTAGACTCGTGGCTTCGGCATGCACACTTATTCCACAAGTCGAATACCCCCAAAGTTAAAAAAATATTCCACAAGTTGAATACCCCCAAATTAAAAAATCCCGCAAGAAAACTGAAAACCAAATGAACTAACCATCTGCGCCACACAGCGTTGCTGCAATAAAATGATTCTCATATTATAATAAACTATAATAATTATGGATGGCATATTTGGCTCGCTGTTTTATGGATGGCATATTTGGCTCGCTGTTTTCTAGTCCAACCCCCTTTCGGGAGCCAATATTTCTCTCGAAATTGAGCAGGATATACAAAAGCACAACAAGGCATTTAAAAATTCCGATTGACATACAAGAAATAACAGTTAGCGGTTGTCAGTTAGCGTCTGGGTCTGGCTGACATGGCAAACTCAGGAATGAGTACACAACCTCAGACTCCTTTCTTACGGCAAGACCACATACTTCGGCGATTTCCCTATGAAAATCATTGTAATTTTTTGGATTAGGATCTTTTCCTAGTTGCTATTGTTTGACAAAAACAAGTTTTATTCCTCGAGCCAAGGTGTTTAATGATTTCTATATGTTCACCGAAAGAGGCTGTTCTTCATACATGTGACTTTAGATATTACAATGGTCGCAGCTGATCCACTTGACCTATAGGTATGAACCATCAAAAGAAATTTTCCTGCTTGCAATTCGGTTGGGAGCAAGGTGAGGCTCCCTCTCTATGGTTTACAAAGTTGTTACATCTATATACAATAAAGGATGTCCAATTAACAATTATGGAAGCTCTAGCTTTATACCAGTCTTAACCATATTAGCCTTCAAATTGCTTCCCAGCTTCTTCAGATTTTGGAAAATCTGTTTAGAAACGGTCCGAGATGAACCATGAAGAATCTTTGACACAATGAAGTATACATCCTCATCTTCCAGCGAAACTTTAATTTCATTAAGCAGAGATGCAGCATTGTTTGGGTCTTGTAGTGCAATATAAACTCGAAGCAATCTGCAACACGAGACTATGTCAGTGTCACCATTTCAGTAAAATTCATTAATTTACCAGTGTGAACATGGGCAGTAGACAGGTTAGATTTTCAAAAACAACATCTCCGTTTTGCATTCCACCTAACTGACGACTTTAAGTTCGGTGCCCTTTATAAAAACTCCCACAGGGCTTCTAAACATAAGCACGGCAGAACAAACCTATCAGCATGACTTTACTAGGTAAAGATAAACCGATCAGAGACTTATGGACTTAATAGGCATCCAACTCCATCTTTGTCAATTCGTTATAACTGTCAATGTTTGTCCTCCGTTTCTCAGTACAGCACAATGCGAAGGTTATAACGTTGGGTGGCCTCTACAAGAAATCCCACAGCTGCTAAGACATAGGCATGCTACTAGGTAAGGACTAAACCCATACGGAGTTAGGAATGTCATGGAAATCCAACCTTATCTTTGTCAGAATGTTTGGTTTCAAGCCCTCCTCTTCCATCTTCTTTATAACTTTACAGGCTCGCTTTCTGTTTTTGAGTACAGCACAACCATCAAGCAAAACTTCATAAAACATCCGAGATGGGCGCACATCTAATTGATGCATTGCATCAAGCATGCTAAAACCATCATTCCAGTTGAGAGATGGGACCCCACTTGTGTCATTCTGACTCTCTGTAATCTGAAGGATGATCTGGGAAGCATGTAAGATAAGGAGTCAGAAATAGTTTTTTACTCAGAACGTGCTTGCAATAACAGACTAATACCTTGTCGCATATCATGCTTATGTCAACATGTCCTTCCTCTTTCAGTCCTTTAAGAAAGACAATCATACGTCTACAAAAACATCAAAGTTCCATTAATTTATTAAGGTTAAGAATTGTTAACCACACAGAAAAGGACATACCTTAATTCCTTACGGCGAATACATGACTCTGCAATGGAAGCACACCAATCACTCCGACGTTCTTCAACAACATTATCCAATCTTTGAGGCCACATTCCTTTAGAAGTCTCAAATAACTCAAACATTTGATTGAGGTCCCCAGAATGCCCAATCAAAGCCTACCATAACACGAAACTACATATAAAAAAAATGCAAAGTACGCAAAAGAAGACAGCATTTATTTTTACCATGGACTCACAATGAGATCTCCGTATGCATATGGTTCAGGTATTTTCCCCTCCTCTTTAATTTCTTGAAAGATCTGCAGCGTCTCAGGGAGTCGATGCTGTCTGGCAAGGCCTGATAACAGTGCACTCTTTGCTCCTGCCCCAACTTTATCACCAGACTTCTCAACATCTCTAGCTATCTGGCGGCAATTTCAGTTAACATTACAACGCTTGTGCACAAACATAAATCTTACTTCAAATCCCCAAAATATCTATAATATCAGTGTTGCCCACTGCATTGTTTATATAAAAAAAAAGGTACCAAAAAAGGGAACTACTTTCAGGCGTGACGTATGCAATTCAAAAATCGAGAAGAGGATGACAGTGATAGTGGGATTGCTGAGGACACAACAAAAATAAAACTGGTTAATCGCACCTAAGGCCCAAGACAACAACGTGTTTGGTGTCCTTCTAAAGGTGTATGTGTTAAATAAAACAAGAAAGCAAAGGAGGGCTGTTTTTGGCTAGCTAGGCATTCTTCCTCTCCTCATCATGGAATTTGCCTGGAGCAATCATCTCCAGTCACACCTATAGTGTTCACCTTATGCATTGAAAATATAATAAAGAAGGAAAGCCCTCCTTTGGAGGAGAAGTAATATTGCAATACATGATTGTAATTCTTGCATAGCTTTCTCTTATTCTGCAATAAGTGTATAAATAAAGACCTGCAATGCCCGTTCCAATTGCCCATTTTTCACCAAAGCCTGGACCAAGGAAGAATAAACCAATGGGTTGGGTTTGATACCACGAGTTTTCATTTTTCCAAATAACTGCATAACATAAAGAAGTTCAATATTAGATACATTCACAGTAACCAGTTCATGTGATATAGACAAGACAATGTGCACCTCAATGGCTTTCTCTGGATTCTCTGAAGCATCAGAAGCATATATAAGTTCTGCAAACGTCCCTACATCAGGCTTTATGTCATCTGCTTCCATGTCATCAAGAACTTTGATTGCACGATCAAGTTGCTTCTGTAGCCAAAGAAATCAAACTCTTATCAAAAAATAGTTCACAGATTTAAAACAAGATTAAGGCCAAGAAGTGCAATGCCTTATAATATCTATTATGAGAATTAAATACATAACATAGCGGCTTCATCCTCTAAATCTGAAATCCCTATTTCACAATATAAACTATATCTCAAAAATAAGTGAATTCCATACCAAAGTGCCAAAAGCCTGAATAATCGCATTGTATGTCTGAACTGTTCTTTCAATTCCCAGCTCCTTCATTTCCGCAAGCAAAGCAAATATTTGTTCAAGCTGCAGCAGAAATTGAATATTAAGTAACACTATCATATCATGTTGCTCTTCCATGCTGTAAAAAGATACATTGTTTGTAAAAAGAAATGCACATTGGACTAAGCTGTTTGTATATGTATCAACTAGTAAAGTTCTAAAGATGATGTGAAATAGATTGTCGTCTCCTATAGTTTTGGTGCCTTGTCATTGACATGATGAAACTTTAATAACTATGCACCTCAGATTCTCCTGAGAAAAGGAAGCACAACAGCATCGTTGAATGCATTGCCAAGCTTATGGAAAAGGTTCTTCTCAAAAGTAAAGATGTGATTAGCTCATACAGTAATGCAAAAAGAACTTCCTTGAACCCCATAATGGCTACTGCTAAACTAAAAATACATTATTGCAGGCATATGAAAATGAAACGAGAATGAACACACATTGTTTGCCCTCATACAAGCACGTATGAGAAAATTGTATGTTTCTGGTGATGGCTTCACCCCAATTCTCTGCATAGCTGCAAAAGACTCAAAAGCCTGCAAAGGAAAAGGAAAACAACTTAAAACACAAGTTAGCTAATGTTTTAATAAACAAATTTTGTCTCTGAAATATGCAGCCTGATAATTGCCTAATAATTCTTTAAGTTTTTAGGAGAGAAAACAGAGTCCATATCTCAAAGTATATGCAACGCCCACATCACTAATCAAAGTACACAGCATGTCTATTTCAGTATAAAAAGATCAGATGTTGCACTTTTTAAGAGCTTCATACTACTATTCTGAAGTTAATTGAGAGACAAAAGGACCAGCGGAAAGCTATCACTACCAGATTCATGACCATCATATCAATACATAAGCTGGTTATTATGAATGACGAGGTGGTAAAATTGTTTATGCATTTCAAAATATAGTGCAAAAGAGAAGATAATTGAGTTCAAAGGTATAACTGGAGTATTATCATCTTTCCTTTGAAATATTTATGATGTAACAGATAAAGTTTGATCTTTTAACTTGCCCATCCATTTATAATATATGTTGCAACATATACCATGCATCATTTACTCACCCCTTCAGTCTGCTTGCCATGAACAAATAGAAGAAGCAGAGGATGAAATAGTTCAGATGACAAGTGCATGCCTCTGGTATGCATTTCTTCTATGAAATCAAGGGCCTCGTGTACCTAAATAACAAATAAGAACATTAGCCGAAACAGTTTTTGAGCTTTAAATGATAGTTCATAGCCTTTTAGCAATTCGCATGTTTGCTGATAAAGTGATTCTGCTCCTAGCAAACCTCTTCATCCTTCAATGGAATTTAATGTTGGGTAAAGCAACAAAATGCGACTAGCTTTTCGTGAAATTGCCATATCAATAAAGCTTCTTTCAAAATTCACATTTTTAGTATTTCTTTATTATATGCTTGCCACATTCCGCATCAGTAACCTCACCATGGTTAGATTAATTATCTGTCAAGCTATCCCCATGATGTCAAGATCAAAAGTAAACTTCTGTAAACACATTACCCTTCCTTCCTTGCATGCACTTTGCACCAATTGGTTGTAAGTCTCGAAATTTGGCAGCACTCCTAGCTGCTTTGTTACGTTTCTGAATGCTTTCACTGTCACGTCAAACTGCATCCAGAAAACGCGAAGATGAACATTTGAGCCAATAAAAACAAATGTTGAAGTTAAGAAAAACTTTTTAAAATGGTTGTAAATTCAAATTTGATTACAGATTAGATTGGAAGAAAATTATACTTTCATCTAGGCAGCATTGCAAGGTTTCTCATAATCACCTTGCATTCTTTAGACATTCCTTCGACATAAGCAGCCACGTAACTCGAGTTTATCTCTTCACTGGTTCCTATTAGATTGAGAAAAATTAGACCAGCATCTTGTATGTTAAGGAATTTTATCATTTTCATATCTCTAATGTGGTTCAAGGGAAATTGTGCTCCGACAAAACATTTATGTTTTTGGCATGTAACAGCATGGAAGTTGCCCCAGTTTGATTGCTATCAACGGCTATTAGGTCAAGAAAGATACGCAGCAAGGTATTAGTTATGCAAGATGGATATTCCAGGTGTAGCAAGCCATGTTACAAGGCCAAATTTCGAACTTGCCTTGCTACAAATGAGAAGCTCTATAGGGGGCTTAAAATGTAAGTCTCATTTATCTTACAGTCACTGAAACTCAAATGAGCGTTTTGATGTGGCTGCTCGTATATCCATATATTGGACAGCTGCAGAAGGGATCCCGTATGTGCAAGGCACCACTTGGTAAGCAAGAGCCTAAAACTGTGAATGTTAATGCTATGAGGAATATTTGAGCAACATTAAACATCCATGCAGATGAGGAGTTGCTAAAGTCTGGATAAATTCAAAGATTGGTTCTTTACCTACAGTCTTTGCTGACATGAAATATTTTGCAAACTCGTCATGCTTATTGAACTGCCCAAGGTATTTAAACAAACAAGTCAAGCAGGAGAATGATTTGTCTTCCAGCATCCAGTCAACCAGCTCGTCAAGCTCACTTGACTTTTCGTGCTCTATAAACCATGAGACAAGGGGCTCATATGTGTCAGCAGTGGCAGGCAAACCTTCCTCTCGCAAAGCGTGTAAGTGCTTTATGGCTTCAACAATGAATTGGTCGGATTCTTCTTCCTGTATTTCTGCACCAGGTTCGGCCGCCAGACACCTCCTGGCCTTCTCTACATACTGTGTAATCATAATGGTATAAATTTCTTCAGGTTTTACCCCTACTTTCAACATTTGATCAAGCATTGTTTGTCCAATTTTAGCTCCGCCTTTTTTCACCCATTGCATCATCAACAGTACATATTGGTGTGGTTTCATCTCAGTTATTCTCTTTCGCATTTGTTTCCTCATCAAGTTTCTTTCTGCTGCAAAAGCATTGTTGCTCCTCTTGTAAGGACTATAAATATCATTGATTCTGTTCTTCCTAGGACCAGCATATGATGATGATGTTGAAGCAGGTGAAGCAGTTTCTAGCAACTCTGTTATTCTTTTGAAAAGAGAACTAATATCCTTGTTTTCTGAATCCTCCGGCAGGTTGTCGTTCTGAATTTTTGATCCTGTGGGCACTGCAGAAATTAAACATATTCTTCTAAGTATGTATTGAGAAATGGAGAAGCCAGGAATATTGGGTAGATACCTCTAAAAATTTCAGTTATGTCTCTGCTAAAAAAAGATGGAATTTGTGAATCTGGATTTGTATTCTTCAGCAAAACATTGGAGAATGCTATGAAGGGGCGTTTTATGACAAAGAATCCACGTTTACGTAGAGCAGAAAGAGCATTGATCGAAACCTTCATAGTTTGTGATGTTGTGGTCTTCGAACAACCAAGCATTTGGTGACCAAAACATCACCTTCCCGTTCCACACTACATCGCCAAAAACCCTAAACCCCAACAAGGTGAATACAATCGAAAGAACATGCACCAGGAATCATATCCCTGCACTGGATGCTGCCCACTGCACTGGATGCTGCCCACGTGGCAAGATCATTGCAAGTCAAAGCTAGGTTGGTTTAGGTTTGTGTTTGCCTACAACAACGTGTTTTTGTTAGGCAATCTAGGCCTACATGCCTTTCTTGGCATGGAAACAATATCGCGTCGCCCTATTCCATGCCGAGAAAGGCATGTAGATTGCCTTTCTTGTAACGCAGAAGACAGTTAAGAAATATTTTGCCACTGTAAAATTGCTTCACAGACCCTTGTAATGCTGAGTAAAGCTTCGGAATAGCAAGTAAATCAGTGAATTGTGGAGTAAATCTGGTTTTACAGCAACGGGAGTAGTTCGTCGCAGGCAGTTTCCTATTACTTAATTCTTGGCACCCCATTCCTCCCATTTTAGACCCGCCCTATTTATCTTGAGTTGGACGAACCAAGGGCTGGAGAAACTTTTAGGAAAATCTCCTAACATTAGGACATTTTAAGTCTTCAACCAGAATTTGTATTGCCTTTAAAGAAAAGTACACGAAAATCTTCTGGAAAATGTCTTGTCATGCACTAACTCAATTAGAAGTTTTCAGTTTACAATCAGAGAAACCTGGAGTTCTCTCAATGCTAGATGGAACACCCAATTTGCGTCAGCCATTTGGCTTCTTGCCAAGTCTGCAATTTCAGCCTCGCATGTTCGATAGAATGCCACTTTTGAAGTTTTGCAAAAGACAAAGCACTAGCGAATGCCCAGAAGTTAGGTGCTTGAAGAAAGTACTAAAACAATACAGCATATCTTGACACCTTGTTGGTGAGGAATAAGAACAACAATCGCAATGCAACATTTAGAATAGATGATACGACACCTTAATTATCGTGCCCCAACCAACTATGCAAAAGCACTAGACGTCGAGGTTTGACCCTCTTATGTGATAATTAGATGTCGCCTCCCCAAGATCCTCTCGAGTGGTCCTCATGGTCCCCTTGGCAATTTACCAATTGGGACGCTTCCATAGAGATTTAAACTCAAAACTTGGCTCTGATGCCAATTGATATGACACTTTAGTTATCATGCCCCAACCAACTGGGCAAAAACATCTAGACGTTGAGGTTTGACCCTCTAGATATGATAATTAGTTTCCGCCTCTATAAGATCTACTCAAGTGGTCCCCATGGCTCCCAAACCATATCAATTCCTCCGGCCTGCCCAAGATCCTCTCGAGTGGTCTCCCATTGGTCCCAAACCATATCAATTCCTCCCCCTCCTCAGAATGCTCGCCCTTGAACATTTGGGACTTAATTCGCCCATGAGGCAATTTACCAATTGGGACGCTCTCATGAAGAATTGAACTCAAGACTCGGCCTGATACCCATTCATACGATACCTTAATTATCGTGCCCCAACGAACTGGACAAAAGCATCTAGATATTAAGGTTTGACCCTCTATATGTGATAATTAGATGCCGCCTCCCCAAGATCCTCTCGAATGGTCTCCCATAAGTTCCAAATCATGTTAATAGAAGTCTAGTTTTTTGTTAATTTTGTTTCTCGTATAACGTGCCAAATAGATCAAGGACAAAACATCTCTAAAATAGAATTGTAATTCTTTATCTGCTTTCGTAGAGCATCAAAGTAGCATTTTACCTTACTTCTAAAAGTTGTTTAGGCTGAAAGTTTTGTGCATTTTAAGTTTATCAACCTTTTTTTCAACAAGATGCTTCTGCTAAACTTTGGCATCGGAAATGGGTTTTTCAATGACATAAATTTGGTCCCGTTTACATTTCATATAGAAAAGTTCATATCTAGTTGTGTTTTTGGAAAATCCGAACGGTTTAAAAAATTGCTAGCAATGAACTTTTCCCTTTACTCTGATCTTGCTCTTTTGTTTATTCTATGTTTATACTTACATATGATATAAACACTCAACATAGAACGTGTCCTCTAATCCTACAAGAAAATCATAGTGACGACTTTTTTCCTTGGTGTTATTATAACCTACAAGCACGATATAAAGAAATCTATAATATAGAACTCAAAATATTCGAGATACAGATTCGAGAATCTATATAGAATATGTAGATGGTTGCGAGGATTGGAACAAGAGGACCCAAGCAAAAATGATTCACAACTCGTATGTCAAAACAGCTCCAACAATGTACAGTTGCCACTTAGCATAATTGCATGCCTGCCACTTCACACGAATGTAGGAGGCCACTAAGCATAAGTCCATGAGTGACGCTTCATATGCATCTAAAGTAGCCATTGGACTGGAAGTAACAATCATAATCGTAGGAGTAGTATATTGGAAAATACTAAGTATTGCAGTCAAATAGTCATAAGTCCGAGTTCTATTTGTGACATTATGCTTTTGTATATGGCCGTCACATTAGTGGCTCCCCTCTGCGCATTCACGTCAAACACACAAGCATCCTTGCTATAGCTGCAGAGTATCTTCATCCTAGAAGATCGAATAACATGTAGAGAACTATCTAATATGATATCACTTTGAGCAACAAATTGATAGAACATGGTCCATAATCAACTGGGACATTGCTTAATATGGATTAAAATCCAGAGCTAACTTAGTGAAATCACGTCAAGAACAAGATCATCATTAGAAGTCAAAACTGGATTTAGGATTGAAACTGGCAAGAATATGAAGGATAATCTATAAAAGCCATTACTAAAGTGGAGGAACATGATTCAAATTCCAAACCAGAGAAGGAATAAGCTCTAGATCAAGAACACCACTAATGGTTGGAGTGCAATAAAATTTGGAATAACATGTATATTTTTCGTGTCTAGGATAAGATCTAGAATACGAGCAGGAGCAAAGGTAGAATCTAGTGCTGAAGAGAATCTAGATTGAAACATGAGAAATCCAGAGCTAGGAGTAATAAAAGCTTTGCTAAAATCACATAAAAAATGAGATCATCATTAGAAGTCAAAATTGATTAAGGATTGAAACTAGGATACGACCAAGAATATGAATAGGATGATCTGCAAAAGTCCTTAATGGAGTAGTAGAAAAACATGATTCAAAGTCTAAAATAGAGAAGGAATAAGCTCTAGCTCAAGAATATAGCTAGATGTAGAAGTGCATCGAGAGCTATCGGATGGCATATACACCCTTTATTCCTCGATCTAGACCATAGATATACAGATTTCGAAATACTGTATAATGAGGTTTGCAAAATACTATAAGGTTTGAGGCAACGTACTAAATAGTGTTAATTTTGTACACGTGTTATACGATTTTAAGGGCTCTCGTTTCCCTATGTCACCTTAATTATCGTGCCCCAACCAACTATGCAAAATCAATAGACGTCGAGGTTTGACCCTCTTATGTGATAATTAGATGTCGCCTCCCCAAGATCCTCTCGAGTGGTCCGCATGGTCCCCTTGGCAATTTACCAATTGGGACGCTTCCATAGAGATTTAAACTCAAGACTTGGCTCCCCTTGGCAATTTACCAATTGGGACGCTTCCATAGAGAGTTTAGTTATCATGCCCCAACCAACTAAGCAAAAACATCTAGATGTTGAGGTTTGACCCTCTAGATATGATAATTAGTTTCCGCCTCTATAAGATCTACTCAAGTGGTCCCCATGGCTCCCAAACCATATCAATTCCTCCGGCCTGCCCAAGATCCTCTCGAGTGGTCTCCCATTGGTCCCAAACCATATCAATTCCTCCCCCTCCTCAGAATGCTCGCCCTCGAACATATGGGACTTAATTCGCCCATGAGGCAATTTACCAATTGGGACGCTCTCATGAAGAATTGAACTCAAGACTCGGCCTGATACCCATTCATACGATACCTTAATTATCGTGCCCCAACGAACTGGACAAAAGCATCTAGATATTAAGGTTTGACCCTCTATATGTGATAATTAGATGCCGCCTCCCCAAGATCCTCTCGAATGGTCTCCCATAAGTTCCAAATCATGTTAATAGAAGTCTAGTTTTTTGTTAATTTTGTTTCTCGTATAACGTGCCAAATAGATCAAGGACAAAACATCTCTAAAATAGAATCGTAATTCTTTATCATTTGCTTTCCTAGAGCATCAAAGTAGCATTTTACCTTACTTCTAAAAGTTGTTTAGGCTGAACGTTTTGTGCATTTTAAGTTTATCAAGCATTTTTTTCAACAAGATGCTTCTGCTAAACTTTGGCATCGGAAATGGGTTTTTCAATGACATAAATTTGGTCCCGTTTACATTTCATATAGAAAAGTTCATATCTAGTTGTGTTTTTGGAAAATCCGAACGGTTTAAAAAATCGCTAGCAATGAACTTTTCCCTTTACTCTGATCTTGCTCTTTTGTTTATTCTATGTTTATACTTACATATGATATAAACACTCAACATAGAATGTGTCCTCTAATCCTACAAGAAAAATCATAGTGACGACTTTTTTCCTTGGTGTTATTATAACCTACAAGAAATTTATCGCGGCGGCCTTGCGGCCGTCGCGAACATTTCTCTTCTCCAACCCGCTGCAAAAGAAGTTTTGTGCTAAGTCGAATAGATCTCAATTCTGGACATCCTTGCGATGCAAAAGAACGTGCAGGAGTTGAACCTGCACTATTGCCATTTGTTTTGCATCAAGGACGACATGGCGCCCGAAATTACCTCATATCCTCCAGATTTTGTAGCAAAAATGTCTTGAACATGGATGGTAATCAAAATTATGTAATTATTCTTGGCTTAAACTTTTCACATCTTCCCCTTAACACCACCTTGCTCCTAATCATTCTTGGCTTAAGCTTTTTGCATTGTCCCCTTAACTCATGTGTGCCAAGCCTACTTTGAATGTTAAAAATATATTGCATAGTTGATTTGCAAGTTTAGAGATAAATACCCAATCTTACAAATTTTAGCTTTTTTAATTGATGAATTGAATTAAATTGAAATGTTGTTTATGCTAGTATATACCAAAATGTGGTGTCTAATTTTATCCAATAATGGCATTCTATTTTTTATTCCAAATTAGTTAAGCGGATGCTCCTTCGTGAGCGACAAATTCTGGGGAACCTTTGCAATCTACTTGTTGAAATCAAGAATTTTCAATAGGAACTTTTTTTTTCCTCAAGAAACGGAAACCATAGGATTTTTCCAATTTTTCAGTGGAATTGCATTAAACTCTTTAACATCCATAGAGAAGAATCAAAATTTGACGTACTTCATCAACGACACATAATTGGTATTTGTATTACTTGGGTGTGACTTCTTTGCTCCAACTGTGCTGGTGATATGCCTAAGAAAATGAAGCTCAAGACAACTCTACACCATAGTTTGGCCAAGAGTTGAGCTCGCATAGAGAATAGTAGAATAAAGTGCAATTTAGCCCATTTCATTCTACAAATTCTAACTTTGGTGAGCTCACCATAAATTTGTAGGAAGCGTCAGGACATTGATAAAGACAATATATTTGGATAAGTCATTTGTAAAAATTATGTGAAAGGAATGCAGAGAATTGTGACTTGACATACAAATCGATCTCGATGCTTCACTTTTTTTTTTTTTAATACAGATGCAAAAATGTACATGGTGAACATTTTGGGTTGCGATAAAACTTGTAAACCCCTCTCATGTCGGTCGTAACTCAATATCACCACCTTAGCAATATCGAAAAAACCGTCTTTTATAGCGGCTTGAATTCCAAGTAGCAAGAGGTGCGGGCCCTTGTATTTGACCTGGCATTCTCGAAAGCGATGTCAACACCAACAACATCAACTGCACCACCATAGTTTTGAATCGCAGGTCGTAACATATCTAAATGAGAATCGATAGCCTGGAAGAAGAATAGAATAGAATAGAATAGTTTTTTTATCGTCCACTGAGACCAATCGGCCTATGGGACCCGGAAGGAGCGCGACAAACTTATTACCGTCGGGTTAAAAACCCCGCCCGGAAGGGTTTTCGAGGAAAAACCGTGGCGATAATAAGAATGTTGTCAAACCGCATAAGTATACATCATCATGAAATAAATGTGTATGTACATGTCGCGCGCGTGCCGGGACATAGCTGATCTCGCATGTCCATGACCTCCCGGAAGGTATGATCCTAGCATCCGCACGGATGCCGTGCTCAATGTCACATGTAGCGGCTGGCCGGGCCCGACCAACTCAGCATAGCGCCGTCCGATTTGATCATATCTTTGGGCAACTTTGAAGGGTATGAGATTCATCATCAATGACTCCCATTTGGCGGCATTGACAGAGCCTCGTCCCCGACGTGGCTCACCACTCCATCGCCTGTCTCAATTCGAAGATGATGTGCCCCCGGCGAATGGAGGCAATGAGTGCGCGTCTTTTCATGGGCAAGTGGGTGCGCAGGTAGCATTGTGGGCCTTGTTCCAATGTGGGATTTATGTCATTTGCGGTAGTGTCTTTGTCTTGACTGTTCAAGGGGCATCCCAAAGCTTGCCGATGAAGCAAGCATCAAGATATTGCCTCAAGCTATGGCGATCACGCTCTGCTTGCACATGTATGCACCTCGTGCTCTCGCAAGACATTCCATCTAGCCATCCATTGAGCTCTCTTTTCCTCTCAAAGAGGCCTTGAGGCGTTAGGCCCCATTGCCATGATATAAGCTAGTTTTGGGAGGCGAGCATCGTCCATGTTGACCACCCTCAAAAAATAGACAATGTGGCGATCAATATTTAGCCCTCAAGAGGCAAGAATCCTGTTTATTTGCGGTTAGAATTTGATATGGGATTTTGTGGACTTCACCCCTAGTGCTCGTACCAAGAAGGCTTTTGCACTGCTCCAAGTCATTCCAAGTAGCGAGGGATACTCATCGGGCCCCATACTTCCACCCCGTATAAAAAGGACGGGCTCCACTAAGACTTTGAAGCAGTGTGACTGATGGGTCCAATCATACAACTCCGCTCTATGACTATTGTTTTGCATTGCATATAGTGCTTTCAAATTTCGAATTTGGCTTCGTAGCCATATGGATGTGTCCCAAAGTGCATAGTAGACGGAAACTCCACTCCCAAATATTTGTATGTGGATGCTACTTCCACATTCCCGCTTTCCAGAATCGGAAGGAGGGATCCTCTACCGTCGTGGAAGATGATATGAAAACCACCTTAGTCTTGGCCAAGTTGACGCGCATATCGATTCGCTTGACAAAATGTGTCGAGGCATCGAGATGTCGTTGCATGCCCCGCTGGTGTGTAAGCTAGGAGGTCCACATCATCAAGCGATAGATTAACCGCTGATGATCCGGTAGAGAAGGTGAGCCCCGCCGCCCCCATTATCGCAAAGCCAGCTCTCCAATTGATCAATGTAAAGCCCAAACAATGTTGGGGAGAGGGGCATCCACAGCTAACCCCGATACTACTATCAAATGGTTGGCTTGTCACTGCAACCCGACCCGAGCATCTTTCATAAAGCACTTTATTAAGGCGCATTCCCGCAAATCTACCGGAACCCCGTTCTAACCCCACCAATCGCATGAAATCTTGCTTATAGTTTTCCAGGCAGGCAATTTTGTCAAATGCCTTTGCAAAATCCACGAAGCAACAATATAAATCGGCGGTTCCTAGAAAGAAGCTATCTTCAAAGGAGCTCGCAATGTGAAGATATGGTCAATGGTTGACCAATAGGGTGACGAACAACCGCCCGGGTGAGGGCCCGATTATCTCTACGCCTAAGACCAACCCGTCAATCTTGCGCTTTCGAGAATCCGGCAAAGCAATTTTGCAAACACCGAACTGACCATGATTGTTCGGTAATTGGCTGGCAGGCGATCGCGGGTCCACGCCTTATAGATGGGAACAACTCGCTATTGGTCCCCGCGCGGGGAAACCTTCCTGTAATGCCTTGTTGAACAAAGCGAAATTGACCTTGGTATTATGGGCGGTCCTGCCCACTTAAGCAATTACGCACGCATGCCATCCCGGTCGGGGCTTTCCCATTGGTACAGCGCCGTAAGCCTTGTTCCACGTCGAATCGTGATTTCAAAGCGGGCCTTCTGGCGGGGTATCTTTGCATAATGCACCACGAGGGTCATATAAAATCAATTGCAAGTATTGCCTCCCCTTTAAGGCAAGGAGTGATGTTCCCGTGGGCTCGCGGCTTTCTAAGAACGCCGATGGGCACAAAACTACCAACATCACATTCACGGATATATTTCTTTGCAACATTCGATAGCATGTCCTTTGCGCATCAACCACATCGATAAGCATCTCCAAACTTTTCTCTAATAACCCTCTCTATTCCCAACTTCATTGTAGAAGTTGAACTTGAGCAAGTTCCACGAGCACCTAGTCATGTATAGCAGAAGAGAAAGGAATGAGGGTCTATTAAGCCACAGATATCTCACAATGACATACAAACCGGTTTGATGTAACTTATAAGAAGAAAATGAGAATCGTGGAGGCGCCAAAATGAAATTCCAATTGTCACACGTAAATCAAAGAGTGGGTCACCATGTAATAGCTAGAAGATTTGCTTGGACATCCTTTGCTGATTGTTTCTTCCTCAATTTTTCAGCGACTCAGTGTGTGGGATACTAAGTCCAAAACCCATGCAGATTGGAGTCTGGAAACCTCCAGCGAGCCAATGTAACATATAGTCTCCTGCGAACTCTCAAAATTTAGGGTATCAACGTAGAAACAAACGCGTGTTTCCTTCCTTTTTACAGGGAAGTTTTGAAACGTTCAGTCAGAACTATGATTGATAAGTTAAGAAGCCCTGCTATGGAAGAATATTTTAAGCTTGCAATTCATTTGTTATTTCCGGTATTAATGCATTGTGCAACACAATTGAAACATTCTAAAGTAGCATGCAGAGTACTCACCTTGTAAACGGAGAGAAACAATGCCACCATCCACAGACAGAACCTCAACATCTCCCCCATCAGCAATAAGATAAGGCCGCACTTCATTCAATACAGTATCCACATTCTGCACTGTCAATTCAAATGTTTCAGCAGAGTACAGTCCTGTGCTTTCTTATTGAACATCTGCCTTCTGAAAGGGGCTCACTATATCTACTTTCCCTAAATCCATGTCTTTCTTATTAGAACTATCCTTCTCAATTGTTGTTTACATTGGCCATCAATGACACTACTCCAATCATCACCTTCAACAGCTTGCATTCTGTTGTTGTCTCCTCCATTTTCTTATTGCAGGGTCTCTCTTGCCCCAGCGGTTGCCAAGCCCAGATTCTCTTCTAATGCCGCTACCCAAGACCTATCCCTGCATATTACTCCCGCATTTTACAATTTAGAAACTGACATTTGATGGCTTAACTCTGATGCACAACTCAGATATGGCTACTCCTATGCACAGATCAGATATGCACAATTCGAATCTGCTACTCCTAATCCTATAGCAGAAGGCCCTTTGCCCCCTCTTCTGCTCAAATCTCTAGCATCAGGCGAAACTGGAGATCCTGCACCATTTAATCAAAAAGCTCAAATCTGCCTGCCAGATTTAAACAAAAAAGCCTACAGACATTTGAGCTGCCGATGGTCAGACGCCATAGCCAGCAAATTTGGGCCCAGATGCCGCATCGTCGGACGCCATAGCCAGCAAATTTGGGCGCAGATGCTGCATCGTCCGACGCCATAGCCACCATTTTTTTTCTTCCCCGACCATTTTCTCTGGCATTTTTTTGTTTCCCTATTTTTTCCCTCTGGAAATACGTGGCGGGAATCAACCGAATATGCCAAAGGCATCTTGCCCCTAATAATTATATATGTTAAGACAAGCACGATATAAAGAAATCTATAATATAGAACTTAAAATATTCGAGATACAGATTCGAGAATCTATATAGAATATGTAGATGGTTGCGAGGATTGGAACAAGAGGACCCAAGCAAAAATGATTCACAACTCGTGTGTCAAAACAGCTCCAACAATGTACAGTTGCCACTTAGCATAATTGCATGCCTGCCACTTCACACGAATGTAGGAGGCCACTAAGCATAAGTCCATGAGTGACGCTTCATATGCATCTAAAGTAGCCACTTCCATACACAATATTGGACTGGAAGTAACAATCACAATCGTAGGAGTAATATATTAAAAAATACTAAGTATTGCAGTCAAATAGTCATCAGTCCGAGTTCTATTTGTGACATTATGCTTTTGTATATGGCCATCACATTACTGGCTCCCCTTTGCACATTCATGTCAAACACACAAGCATCCTTGCTATAGCTGCAGAGCATCTTCATCCTAGAAGATCGAACCCTCTGAGGTGGCTAAGTGTGTCTTGAAACCGAACCAAAAGATGGCGAGGACGATCAGGTCTTGCCGCACCCACCCTAGTAGCGGAGATAACTTCACCAACCTTCATATGCATGACATCAGTGAAAAAATGCAAAGCCGCATCCACTTCAGAATGGGCATTATCTTCTGCCTCTGCAACTCCTATAATACGCAAGTTCAGGCTCCTGGTAACCGAAGATACTGAGGCATCCTGCTCCTATCTGCTAGCTCGATAGTGCGACTCCTAGTCCCCTTGGGATTGTGGAGATGTCTGTACGCCCACCTCAACATGTTCCCTTTCCAATGTCTGCACTCCCGCTTCAACACAATGTTTCTTCTGTGGCTGTAATTCTTTATCTAGTGTCTGTACTGAGGCAGAACTTGTGTCCACATACTGGGCTTTAGGGTCTGGAATGAGGTATTAACTGTAATAAGTGTGTCCATCTCTCAACAGACACGATCATAGATATGGCCGTCATTCCTCCCTCAGAATGAATGAGTCGTACCTGGTCACGAAGTGCAAACACTGAACTTGCAGGTCTAGAGCACTTTGGAGGTCCTCCCGATCTTGGAAGGTAAATGTGCGAGACCTACTTGTGCCGATATGAAGAGGCTGCTGGGGACCAAAAAAGAAAAGATGGCAAATCCATTATTACACAGGAATTAGCTTGCCCCTGACCATCGAGCTGTATGCTAGACCGAGCACTTATGGGACGAGGGACCTCCTGTGTGAACAATGATTCCTGAGTAGGAGGCTTTTTCTTTTCCCTGGCCATCCTTACACCAAATCTCTCCTTATTGCTAGCCCTTTCTGTCATGGTGAAGCTCTTTAAATGAAATCAAAGCGGGTATATACAAAAGTTAAATCAAAGCGAACAGAATCTAGAGCAAACCAAATCAATTTGTGAAGCCTTAATCTAAAAGATTAGTAACGCATTATCCAATACTGCAAACCCTACCAAAGTCGGCCGGAACATGACTGTTTTGACGCAGAAAATTTAACCAAACATGGGCAATATCATACTCCATCGAAAAGATCCGAGAGAGAGCTTTCTAAGGCAATAAGCCTCACCTGAAACGGAGTCCTGGATCAAAAGTTATGCTCGAAACTATGTTGCCGGCGAAAAGCTGCGCTACATGGCGCCGAGGTTTGCAAAATACTATAAGGCTTGAGGCAACGTACTAAATAGTGTTGATTTTGTACATATGTTATATGATTTTAAGGGCTCTCGTTGCCCTGTGTCATGCTCCCCGTGTAAATGAATATGCACCCAAACCAAAGGGGGTTTCAGGGAGATTCTAATTTGAAAGTGTTGGATGTAATGGTTTGCAAATTCAATTAAAAGAAGTAATGGTTTGTGAACTTAAAATTTTTTTGGCCCCTTTGAGGCCTTGGGAATTGTGTAGGATCAATGACAAAGTTGAAAACATATGTAATGATATTATAGACATATTGAAAACATTTTGTTGATAGGTTTATTTAGGAATTACTCGAAATCACAGCTCAATATAAGTGAGTTATAAAACATGTTCCTTACAATATAGAAATATATTTTGCTGCATCCCCAAAGCCAAGTTGGTCTGTAGAATTTAGGCAAAACTTTGGCATTGCAAAATATCTTAAAAGTTGCAGCAATTAGGTAAGGCAAAATTGCTCCCACGTTTTGTGATGGTGATTGCGCCACATGCATTTGAAAATTGGAGTGCATCTCACAATATTTTTCATTATATTAAATTAACAAGGAATATAAACTGATTAGGAAGAATGATTGACCATACTATGCATATACTGTTGTTCTTTTCACTTCTAGAAGTCCATAAATGCACTTTATCAAACTTCATATTATTACATGCATCATAGCTCCTTCTCAATTAATCAACACTTTGGTCATATGCATTCAAATCTGCACAAAAAAATCCACAAATCTTAGCATATCGAGGCGCTAATTCTATGAGCACAAATATAAAAGCTGAAATAGCTATGAGCATAAACGTTGGAACGAGCAGTAAATACCTAGGCTTTTGAACTTGAGAAAAAAACACGGCTTTTGCAAAACATCTGAAATACTCCCATCCATTGTAAACAAGGAGAAAGACCTCTTTTAAAGTTGTGCAACCTGTTGTTTTTTTTCACTTCATCCCTGGACTCTTTCAACTTAACCGTTTCCGCAAAGATCCAGAGAAACTCATATCCGTTGAAAATAGCTCTTCTATGTGTGCAAACCTCAAACAATTTAGAGTTTCTAAAACAACATAGTTTTGTCCTGTGCAGGTATTTTGATTGCAGTAAATGTTCTTGTATAGATGTACAACCATCTGCTAGGATCATTAGAGGATTTCGAGCTTTCGAGTTTTTCAGATTTCATGGTTTAAATAACAGTGCCTCTCATGAATAGCTGATAAAAATCGTCCCCATCAAAACCACTCTAATAACTACTGCCTTAAGAATGATTTATTGCCTCAAGCCAGATCTGGAATATTACAACTCTTCAACAAAAATTATTGCTATAAAAAGATAATCCCAAAGCATGGGTAAAACAAGACTTTTGTGTGGGACTTCAATGTAAAGCATGATTCCAACACATGGCTTCGAACTGAAGGCATATTGCCATAATCGCCAACAGCCCATGCCTGCGGCCAAATAGGCGCCAATAGTGCTTTGGTTTTGCCTGTGGCCCTTAAACAGATGCCCATTTTGGAACTCTGAAACCCTAATCGTGGAATCTTTTCACCAGTGTTTCCTTCTAAAACCACCATTGCCTGGAAATCTAATATGTAGTATACATTAAAAAAACATGCAAACAATAAAATACCCACAACTACAATTTTTCCTCTTCCTTAAAATCAATGGTTAAGAAAGGGCTGCATTCTAGAAATACTATAGTACATCCACGTGAATACATCGTCGAAATCATAGAAAAAACTTAATAAAAGCGCATAAAAAAATCCAAAAGAACCCCCTCCTCAAGAACCCCCAATTATGCTAGATATTCATGTCTAGAGCAAGATCTAGAATAGAAGCAAGAGCATAAGAAGCGTCTAATGCTATGGCAAAATCTAGGTTGGAAACATGAACAATCCTAGTAGGAATGATATGAAATGAGGCTAAAGCAAAAAAAATGGAAGGGTCTAGCATAATTGAACCAGTGTCTAGCCCAGGAGCAGGAGCAGAGGCTATGCGGAAGCTGGCATCTTTGCATCAAGAACAAGATCATGAATTGGGATAGGGACAAGGACTGGAAATTGGACTAGAATAGAATTGTGAATTGGATGCGACATTGCACTTGCCTTTGACCGCATCAAGCTGCTTATCTTTCCTATTTAACTTTTGATGGAGCCGATAGCATCACACTTTGATAAATTATATCCCTTGTATCATATTCTTCAATAAATTGTTGCTTGTTGGAACTCAATAACTGGATATTGCTTTAAATTATCATGAATCTATGAGCAAAGATACAAGAAAACTAAACATCGGAAACTCAAAATTGAGATGAAACAATAATCTATATAGAACACAAGAATATGTCATGGCCTTGAGGGCAAAACATGGGATGATTTTTTGGCCACGTAGTCAATATATTGGACCATCAAAAAGATTTTGAAAACTTTCCAATAAGAAAACAAGAGAACTTGAGCACGAATGGTTCATAACTCAAGTTCTCTTTTCGCGTCCTCGCAGCCTTGTTGTATTCTATATAGATTCTTGATTCTTCGTTTTGATTATTTCGAGTTCCTTAGTTTTCTCGTATCTTGTTCTTAGGTTCTTGGACCATCCTATGTACGAATCATATTTGGGTTGTGTCAATTTTAGAATATTTGGGTTGCTAATTCATTTGTGCACTTATTTGTCGTCACATGCCTTTTTAGATCTAGTGTGTTAAAAAAAGAAAAAGGAGTTGATAGTTATGATATACTTGTAGGATTGTTAAGTACGTGTGTTCCAAAATAATCTAATAAGGGGAAAGCTAAGGTTGTTAGAAATAATCCAATGGCTAAAATGCCATCATCAGAAAGTGTGAGCATCCCAAAGTTGAGGATGCTCACCATTGTGGCTTGTAGCCACAAATTAAGTAGCCACTCTACTGTAGTATTAGCTTGAGGACGAGTATTGGCAGAAAAAGTTCGAGACATTTTGGTTGATTCTATTTCGTCAACACAATCTGGCTTTCTCCCTTCTATGTAGTATTCTCAATAACATGACTGCTGCATATGATGGAATATATTGTTCCCGGTTACAGGGTCATAGGGCAGCGTATCTTAAGCTTGATTTTGCTACAGCTTACGATAGTGTTGATTGGGATTTCTTGGGGAGATGTCTTCTTGCTTTGGATTCGGGGAGTCATTTACAAGAAATATCATGAAGCTTTATACATCAACAAGATCTATTGTACTTTTTCAGGGTGAGCCATCTGATATTTTTGTAGTAGGTCGAGGAATTCGGCAAGATTGCCCCTTAGCATCCTTGCTCTTTACAATTGTGGCAGAAGTATTATCCCAGGTTTTCTCTGTTGCTACACAGGATGGCATCATTCAAGGTCTGTCAATGGACGATGGTTCTCAAGAGGTATATAATCAATATGCTGATGACGCTTTTTTGTTCCTAATTGCCGAGGCTGAAAATCTTCATAATGCTAAGCTATTGCTAGGCACATTCTCCTTAGCATCAGGAGTTCTTGTGGGTTGCAAAAATGCACTGCTTTGCAGACATTGGACAGTCCCATCCCTCCCTGTATTCTGGACTATCCATGGAAGTATCTTCTGCATGGCAATACCATGAAGTTGCTTGGTATTCCTGTCGGAATTCACGTCTCCGCTTCAGATGCTTGGAATGAAATTATTATAGGGTTGTAAAGGCACTTATTTGGTGGAATACATCTAAACTATTTATGCCCAAAAGATCGTTGTGACTAAATGTATTCTTAGTAATACTCATGTCTATATGGCATCTGCTCTATTAGCTCTGTAGTGTAAGATGGAGGAAATTGTGTTCATCGTCAGGAATTTTATTTGGGGTGGAAATGAAGTGGGAGCTGTGATCAAAGCAGCTTGGGAGAAGTGCATTAAACCTAAGGCAGCTAGTGGTCTGGGAATGTTGGATTTTCACCTCCAAAGTAAGGTGATGATATCGAAGTTTATTTGGAGGGTTCTCATTGGCAATGATGATTCTGGCATGAGATTGCTGATGCAGCTGATTCAGCATTGTCTTCCATTTCATAAGGCCATGATTAAGCCTCTCCTTCCTTGGGCCTTGCTTTATCATATACATCCATATCCTAATGCTTCTCCCTTCTTAAAGGGGTTGCTTGCTGCTTGGGACACTGTCATCTCTTTTTCATATCAATCTTCAGGCATGTCTTCAGCTATGTACTCCATGCTGATGGATTCTTTTGCAGGGTCACTCCTGAGAAGTGCCTTTAAGTGTTGTTGTTCATCCAAAGACACGACAATGATGGATAGCATCTGGTATAAGCTATTGCAGCTTGGTATGAGTCTGGACATCTCATGTCATGGGAAGCATTTAGAATAAAATTCTTGCTATACAGATAGGATAGAGTAATTTGGACTCGTATTGCTGCATTGTTGCCACAGGATTCTGGCCCACAAATTAAAGTAGCTGTATGGGATTGCCATTAGGGTATCAAGACAGGACGCTTTGTTTCTTCTGTGTGTAAATTGCTTTTGCATTCTGGAATCTTGCCTCTGTCTAATAGATGGCATCTTCAGGTCCCTCAGCCACAATGGAACAATGTTTGGACATGGGTATGGGATGAGTTGCCTCATCCCAAAGTAGCAGTTTTGTGGTGGCAAATGATCCATAGATGCCTCACAGTCAATAGGCTGATCCATAAAATTGATAATCGGATTTCAGAGCTCTGTCATTTATGTAAGCAAAGGGTTGAGAGTATTGAGCATTATTTTTTCTTGTGTGAACAGCTTCGACAGGCATGGTCTTGGTTGTTAGGCCTATTTGGCACGTCTCGATCTAGCCAGCAAGTTCTGCTCGCCATCTATCCTGATACATGGCATAAATGGCAAAAATGAGCGTTTCATTTTACGTATGATTGGCTTTTATGGTCGATCTGGAAGAGAAGAAGACTGTTTATCTTTAAGGGCATGGATACTATAGATGAGATTCTTCTTCAATGGACACAAAATAAAATTGTTATGGCCTATAATTGTTCCTCTCTTGATCAAGAAAAAAAAGTATTGATTTGGCATATTTAACTTCCGATTCATTCTTATGCATAGACAGGTAGTTATGCTCCGTTGGATCAGTTTGTCCGTTGGGGTTATAATCTTATCTTTGCATTAATATGTTGTTATAATTTTGATTGGTAAATAAAGCTTGTCGTCCTTAAAAAAATAAATAAAAAATCAGCCTTGTGCTAATGAATTCAACCTTAAAATGAAACCTAAGGGAAATTTTTGCCACATTTTTTGTAACACGTCATGCACTTATTCTTGATCTGGTTGATGCATCTAGTCTATTGCTTTGTGCATAGCTAAAGCTCGAATCGAATTTAGATATGGAAAAATGGATAAAGATTTTTGGTGGTAGGTTGGTCAAGAACAGATTACATAGACATATTCAAAAACCATAGTCACATAAGGCCGCTCTACTTATTTCAGTTTTTAGATTGGCCGAAGGGCAAACCCTTGGGAGATGTGTTGATGGAATATATTTTTATACCCTTGGATGTGCCGATTTGCTGGTGCAGATGGTGGAATCCGTGAGTGTCATGTGAAGTTACTGGGTGCCTGGGCTGCCATTGTTGTCGTGCTCCTGCATTAGGGTGCGCATCGAGCCACTGGACATCTTCTTCCGCAGCCATAACCGAACTCAATCGAGCTTTCCACCTGTGCAACGAATGGCAATCGGGGTATGGTAGGTTTTGCTAAAAGCGGTATAACTGATTTCAATTTGACCCGAGTGTGGCTTGATTTAGTGAAATTCTAGGGATATAAAAGGCCGGTTAATCCTAGAAGGGCTGCTTTTGCGTTTGTGGCTGTAGCTTGGTCATAGCTCCAATAGGAGCTTAAGATATAGCATAATTGTGTTAATGAGCTTAAAGAAAGAACAAAAAAATTGCAAGTTTGACGGCAAGAAATGATCTAAAGCAACTTAGGAGGCTTTCATGCGGGAGGTTTTTATAGTTCGTCAAGGAAAGTGGATACGCATTCTTACTTCTGATCCAACCACAGGTTGCCATATATGGCGATCATTTTAGTCAAGAATGGGAATTGCTCTCCATTCTTTTCGTGACCTGCTGCAACAATCATGGATTTTTTAGTTTAACACTCAAGGTGCAAAGTGGAAGATTATTTTCCACAGATATCCACCAACAAGGAGCACTCAATTGATGACATGCAACAAGATCGATACAAAATAAGGTCCGTACAGTCTTCCAAGACTCCAACAAGCCTTTCAAAAAAGGGGAGGCATTAGGAAAAGGGCATAGCTAGTAAGATACCCCAAGGAAGAAAAGGTTTTAACGAAGCCTTCGCAAAAGGAATACAATGTGCAAGTGACTGCTTCACCAACCGCACTCCAATTGAGTCAAACCATATCCTTAAGAATCCTCCAAATGAACTTAGAGATCAGAATCTTACTCTGCAGATGGAAGTCTGTCATACCCAAACCACCTGCAAATTTTGGCCTAGTGCATTTGGACCATGCAATGTTGACCACAACATGCTCCTCATTTCCACCCCAAATAAAATTATCGACAATGGAAACAATCACCTAAAATTTGATTGAGAAGCCAGAAGGGCAGAGGCCTTCCTTTCTTCCTTCATATAGATGTAGGAATTACTTAAAACAAGCTTAGCAACAGTTATTCGCGCTGACAGAGAGAGCTTAGCAGTATTCCACCAAAACAAATGCTTTCGTAACCCTTCTATGATAATATTCCAAGCATCGGAGGTAGAAATATGAATGTCCACAAGAATACCAAGAAGTTTAGTAGCCTTCCCATGAGGAAGCACCTTCCAAGGAAAATCAACAACACAAGGAGGCACAACATCATCAAGCGTCCATAATGCAGAACACTTTGGCCAACCAACCAGAACTCCAGATGCTAAAGAGAAAGTATCAAGAAAAAGCTTTGCATTCTAAAGATTGTCCTCATCAGCAACAAGAAAGAGAAATGTGTCATCAGCATACTGATTACAGATTTCTTGTGAACCATCCTTCATACTCAAACCCTGCACTATCCCATCCTGCACGGCCTTAGCAAATAGCTGTGAGAGGATCTCAGCTACTATTGGGAACAAAAGTGGAGCTAATGGGCATCCTTGGCGAACTCCCCGCCCAACCGAAAGCACAATGGAGGGTTCCCCCTGGAAAAGCACAGTAGACCGTGTAGAGAAATGATTTTTGTAATATATTAACAAAATTTAAGGTCCAAATACCCCTAAGAATAGCCCATAATCTTTCGTAATTGACTTAAATCCAATCGTCAAGAAAATGTTCTTGATCCTAATTGACAATCTTTCATGTATGAGCAAACATAGCAAGGAGTATAGAATCATGTCACCTGCACCCAAAAAAGCAATCACAAACATTAGTATGGTTGCACTGTTTAGGGTAGCAGGTGTCATAAGATCCTATAGGTTTATGGCCGTTCACCCTGCTTGTTTAATACAAACAATCCATTGGGTAAGGTCAGTTAAAGCAACAGGACATAAAAAAACTCTTACACTTTAGATTTATGCAGTCTTACATTAATATCAGAACGTAAAGCAATCTTAGCAAATATTGATAATATCCTTTCAACCAGGATTTCTGCTTGCAGTTTTGCCCTTTTGCCTAATCTTGGAGTTATGACATGCCAATAAACTATAATTACAGTCATGTAATTCTGTAATGGTATATAGCTGTTGTGAATAATAACCCAATCTAGGCACGTCTTATTGCATTAGCTATGTTCATACGCTAGCTAATATGTAGCATAATAATAGGGGGTTTTCTTTGTGTTTTTGTACGCTTTTCACTAAGGTTTCCTATGATTTCGTGATGTATTCAAATGGATGTATTAATGAGTACATCTAGAGTGCACCATTTCTGAGCCATTGATTTTAGCCTTTTTTTTTTTCAATGGTCAACAACCAATGGCTCACAACAAAAGCCCTTTTTTTGTGCGTGTGGTGCATAATGGGCACATGAAGGGCCATTGATTTTAGCCTTTTTTTCCAAGGTCAACAACAATGGCTCACAACAAAAGCCCTCTTTTTGTGTGTGTGGTGCATAATGGGCACATGAAGGGCTTGAAGGGCGCATGTAGTGCAGTTTCCCCGCCGACAACACATTTCTTATCATAACTTTTGATCCAGAGCTCTGTTTGAGATGATTTTTATTGCTTTGGAAAGCTCTCTCCGAGATCTTTTTGATAGTGTATGATATGGATATGTTTGGTTAAGTTATCTATGTTAAAACATCAATTTTTCGGCCGGATTTGGTAGGCTTTCACATCCTACCAGCTGATTAATACAGGATTGCGCTATTGGATATTGTTTTATGGCTCATTCCGAATGAAGCTTGCAAAAAATTACCATGCATTTTTAGATTTTGAGGCAGTTATTAAGCAAATTCCAAGGCTTCTAGATCCTTGTGCTAACAAGCAGAAAAGTTTCCCACTTTGGTTTCTCACCACAAGAATCCATGGAGGCCAAAGGTGGCTGGTTAAATTCAATTGAAAAATGTTTGTGTATGGGTGTTGCAAACTTTATGACTTTCGAGAATAATGGGATCAATCACGCTCTATCTTTATGGTAACTTTTACTTATGTTCTATTTGTTTTATTGTGATCAAATTCAAAAGCTACAGGTGATGAAAGCCTCAAATGAATTCTAGTTTTTTTTTGGTCTGAATTCTAAAATTTTTGTCACACCGGGGAGGGTGGCGTCCCTAAGGCCCCCGAAGAGGCCAAAAATTTTTTTTTTTGCAACACAAACCATTAACATCCAACATATAAAAATTAAATCCCCAACACATAACAACCAACACATAACAACCATTGACATTAACAACCAACACATAACTACCATTGACATTAATTAACACAACCATTGGGTCCAACACATTTAAATTAAAATCCCCTTAAACCCCCTTTGGTTTGGGTGCATATTCACACGAGGGTGAGGGCGTGGAAGAAGGCGAGAGCCCTCATAATTGTATTTTTGCACGCATCGAAATCAACACCATATAATATTCTACGCTTTGAAATCTTATAGTATTTTGCTTAATCTTGTTATACTGAGATAGCAAATTTTATACTTGCATACCCCACAAATGAGGAACTTTACGTACGGTGTAGATTAAGGAATAAGGGGTGAATATGCCTATCCAACAGCTCTCATTGCCCGGAGTCACCCCCCGTGTGATGTAATGAGTTAACATTAGCAACCATTATTAAAACTCTTTCCCACTATCATATAGTGCATAACTGAAGCAAACAAAACCTTAATTTCGGTCTGATCTACATTATCCAGATGTATTCAACCCGGTTGCAAATATATAGCATAATAACAGGGGGTTTCTTTTGTATTTTTGTACTTTTTTTCCTAAGGTTTTTATATGATTTCATGGATGTATTTGATGAGGCATACTAATTAGTATATCTAGAGTGCACATACGTTTGAAATAATTTTGATACCCATATCTAATGGTTTAGACCCATATATCATATATTTCGTTATTATATTGTATTTTTTTATTGTATCACATTCTGCTCGACATGCAAGGCTCGAGATAACCCATTTTAGAGTTATGTGTTGGGAACTTATTGATCTCCTTCGGCATCACGCAGACAGGCCTCAGCATCAACATTCGAGCATCCAAATTGTCTCCAGCATCCAGGCTTAAGCAGTGGCAGCAGGACTTCACCAGCACAGGTGCCCGAATACAGGGATCTCCATCCCGCCCAATACCAAACCATGCCGGCTCCTGCTTGGCATCATATTGAAATTCAACACAAGGGCTTTTCGGTTAGCAGCAGATAGGAAATAATTTATTTCAGTTCGGATTCACTGGCTCTTGTTTAGTTTGATTCAAGCATGAGGTTTTTTGTTCATATGGGGGTTTAGGGCATCAGATCCTTTTCCTTGGAACTTTTCCAATTGTGGGATTTGAGCTTCTTTGAACGGAAAGATCTTTAGCTAAACATATAGTTTATGATCAGGGCGGATCTGGTATAAACGAGAGCGCAATACAGATATGCTTTTATTTTGCTCCAAGTGAAGGATTATTTGCGAGTTGTGAAGCATGCATTTTCCAGGTGATTTTCAACTATAATGAGTAAAAGAAGAGTACCTCTTATTTTGTGAATTTAAAGTGCCCAGTGTCGTAACTGTTTTTGAAACTTTAACGAATGAGATTCTTTGACCTGCATAGGTGAATCAACATGGCCCATTCTAAAGTGGGCTTCATTGGACTTGGTGCAATGGGCTATGGCATGGCAACTACTCTTGTTCGTAAAGGATATTCTGTCCAAGGCTATGATGTAAGCTGTGCCTAATCCACCTTTGTTATCGCAAACGTTTGTCTTCAATTCTTGGCAGTGCAGGTTAGTTTGTTTCTGTTAAAGTAACTGGGACTTGATTTCGCTCTTCTGCTAGCATCATCAGGTGTGTTCTATTTGGTACAGAGAACTATCCACAGACGAATGCCGCTGTAGCACAGACTGACCATGCTTCTCCGGATCAAATGCACAAGGCCAAGGATTCAAGCTCTTCAAGCGGAAAATCCTCTTCTGCGAATGGCAGTCGGCAACAAACCAGGTTAGAAAGCGAAAGCTTTTGTAGCGGAAGCTTTTGCGGATTGTGCAATACAAGAGCAAGCTCTGAACCCGACTGTTTTAGATGTAAGTCCCTGCTTTAGGCTGATTAAGTCTGTATCTAAATTTTTTACATATTTGAATTTATATGTTTGCTCTAGTTATACAAGAATTGAAAACATTTATCATTTTTGTCCAATTTACATGGATATCTCATTTGGCTTACAGGCAAACATATTTGAACAAATTCAGGTGGTCGAAGTACAGTGGCGGTGAAGCAGGCTATTTTCATATGCAAACTATTGCACACAATTACTTTGCAAGTGCTTTGGTAAAACCTTAAGTTCTGATTCTTCTGTTGCCACTGTTACAGATGGTGGTATGGAATTGTAGATCGTTCAGGCACCTGTGGTGCAGACCTAGATCGATGCCATGTCATGTTGAAGGTAAGATTTGTGTGTTTCAACAATTTTGGGATCTCTTAATATTGTTATTCATCTCTTTTATTTCATTGTTCACACATTGTTTGACAGGAATTCAACCAATATTTGCGTGGCTTTTAATTTTTTTACCCCATTAGAATGGGAAAGCTGAGGACTGTTGTGCTGACAATTCTTCCAAGCCGTAACTGGCCCCTCTTATGCTTCCACGTGTGATTGGAGGGTATCACCACTTGGTTGCTGAAATGTTGAACGGATTGAGACGATTTGGTGAATTGTTCTGAAGACTTTGGCTGCTTTGTACGCTGGTTTGTCCGTCCATGTTATGAAATAGGTGAAGGATACTACCAAGCAATGTATTAGTTTTGCTGCAATCTGGCATCATAATGTATGGTTTTGCTGCAATTCGGCATCATCTCTGCTTACACCGGTATGCAGTTTATTCAAGCACTGATCTGCTTCTTATCAAGCATTGCTCTATTTCATAAAGGTGGAGTCGCATTGCTCATGTTCAGGAAAATGCGTGCTTCTTCAGAAAAACAAAATTTGAAATGCTTTGGAACAATCAGATAGAACATTGGCACATTTATTGCTTTGGAACAAGCTACAGATGTTTTTCATGAGGAAACGAGTTGGAGAGATTATTGTACAGATAGTTGCTTTATTAGACAGGTGCTTTATTAATGTTAACATAACGCATTCCATTCCATTCCGTTCGACACAACGAAATGGTGAATTCTCAAGTTTAATATAATTGTTCAAGTGCATAGTTTACAAATATGTTTAGTTTGGAGACTCCACTAGTATATTAAATTAATATGGATCTCCTCGAATGTGCTAACAAGCTACAAGGAAATAATTGTTCAAGTGCATATTATCACTGTAGTAACCAACACACATAAAGTTTACCTATGTTTGCTTTAGTTAGGGCCCGAAGGGCCCAAAAGTTTTTTCAATATAACAACCAACACCCAACTACCATTAACATTATTGACACAAACCATTGCATCCAACGCATTTAAATTAAAATCCCCCTGAAACCCCCTTTGGTTTGGGTGCATATTCATACCGGGGTTATGTACAACAGCGAGAGCCCCTAAAAAGTTACAATACATGTACAAAATTAACACCATTAAGTACATTCTCTCAAATCTTATAGTATTTTGCAAACCTCAATATACAGTATACAAAAACTTGTACAGGCATACCCCACAAATGAGGATCGCTATGTACGGTCCAGATCAAGGAATAAAGGGCAAATATGCCCATCCGACAGCTCTCGGTGCTCAGAGTAACCCTCCGTGTAAATACGCACCCAAACCAAAGGGGGTTTCAAGGGGATTTTAATTTAAATGCGTTGGATGCAATGGTTTGTGTCAATAGTGTTAATGGTAGTTGTGTGTTGGTTGTTACATGTTTTAATATATCTAACTTATTTAAATGCTTCTGTATAGGAAATAGTGCTTCCCAATCATTTCCAGATATAAGATCTAATGCATATTTGCCATATTCTCCAAGATGCATTTTAAACCTAGACCTAACTCAAATCTAGTCACATTCTTAAAGCTATCTACACTATTTCAGCAAAGCCTATGTTAAACAACAAGACAATGCTAAAATTCATTAATCTTGGGTATGAGAATATCATTTTGAAATAATCAAACCTAAGAAGTCGGTTCAGTGTTAACAATCTTGCCATCTTCATTGTTCATCCTGGAGTTAGTAGGTCCCAAGATATCATGCACTGAAGTGTCCACACTTTGATTCGTAGTTACATTAGGAGCAGGGGCTGTTTCTTCATGTGTGCTAATAGCATTCTCACAGCCCTCTATGCTCACTGGATCATCATCTTGTTTGGTACTACATGCCCTCAATTTTTTATGAAAATCAAATAACCTCCTCTTGCTACTGGCATTACCCTTTTCCTCAGCCAGCCTTTTCCTGGTGGCCAGGTTGAGGTCACCCTTCTTTCTCCCCATTCTGCATGCAAATATGAGGTCTACACTGAAAATCGAGCACTCTGTAATTCTGTGTGGCAAAAGTGGGACCTTGCTCATGTTTATATATGCTAGAGGCCTGAGTGCTACCGTCTGTACTTATCTAAAATCTTTCTATACAAGGCCTTACTACCATCTGCAATCTGTACCTGTAATTATATGGCACAAAAGACTTTTAGGGATTTTGTCGTGTACTTCACATGACCTGGCCGGATTCCTTATTTGGCCGTAATCCTTCTTCCGGCTTCGGCATGACCTATCCCTGAAAATTACATTTAGGTTTTCCATGCTATATAACGAATAAGTTTTTGTTATTCCCAATTCTCAATATCATACATTTCTACAAAGGTTAGACGCCGACCTATGTCTTAGGCACAAATATATATTTTAGATAAAAATTATATTATCTTATCCAAGGTGCAAATTCATCTATATCTTAAAGCCATGCACATGTACTGTGTTGTTGTATTATGTTAATACACACCATATTTCCCAGGCCCCATCTGCTGTCGGTCTTCGTTGTACCCATCTTTCATCTAAACATAACCCTGTAATTATATATTCATCCTCTCCAAGCCCGTACTTGCACATGTCATAGCTTTTTTAGCAGTATGCTCTATTGCCAGGTCATTCTGTTTTAACCATGGGTTCCTCTAATAAAATCATGTCTTCTGTAGATTGAGCCATCTATTTCACTTCTTCTATACACCCTTTGCTCATTTTTGCAGCTTCCATCTTTTTTATTTATAATAAAAAAGCATGCCTCTTACCCTAGGTCAGGTGGGCCTTTCATGATAAAATGTTGTGTTATCGTTGTATATATAGCAACAAGGTGAGTTGGACCTTGTTGCTAGGCCCAACCCACCTATATTGCTTCTGCTTTCCATTCCATCTTTAGGATTCGTATCATATCATTTACATTGTAAAGTGCTCCTGGGAATTCATCATTCTGCAAAATATCAAAGACATTTTTTTGTATATCCTTTTTTGCAAACCTGTTGGAGCAAAATGCTTTCATCAATTCAGAAATATCTCTGACATCATTTTCTGCATTTGAGTTAGCATAAACATATGGCAATATCTGGGATACTATAACTTTAGAAGCATGTCCATATGGTCTGCAGCTAGATGCCTTAATAAATTTGTTCACCTCAAATGGTAAATTTAGTCTTTTGTCATATCTGTTTATCTCAAAAAGTCCTCTTCCATGATCAACTACACTGATAGTAATATTCAAGAAATTGCATTCATTTCGTATGGGAAATTCCATACTTGGTTGCACACAATATTTTGTCTCATCCTTTATCCCGAAATAGTTAAGATTATAAATGCTAACCTTTTTCTTAGACAAAGAATTCCTGCAAGTATCCTCCATTTAAGATGTTCGTCATCTATAAATCTAGCAGCATATTGAAATCTGTGTACGTCTTTCATTCTGCCCTTATGTGCAAGCGTTAATATGAACCTAAGCTCAAACCATGCCAGGTATAGGTTGCACCATGCAGAGCTACCGCAAAGCCCATCGGTATGCCTTTATTTTGCTTCTAGATACCTTCATCCATTTGTAGATAGCAGTGGGATACGAGCCAATTATTCATTTCCCTAACTTATTTCCTTGTGACTGGTTTCCAGCTCACATTTCCTTGTCTCGATGTGATCTACCCCCTTTTGACAAAATATTTTCCCTTCTTAAGCTTCATTAACAGCTCAAATAGATGTTTATCATCTCTCATGAAGTCCCATACTAAATCAATGATATCATCCATAATCTCAATAATACCATCATGTCCATATATTGGTATGTTTTCACAACATTTTGTTATGCCAGCGCATTTTGAGGCAGTTATGAAGCAAATTCCAAGGCTTCTAGATCCTTGTGCTAACAAGCAGAAAAGTTTCCCACTTTGGTTTCTCACTACAAGAATCCATGGAGGCCATGAAAAATCCATGAAAAATGTTTGTGTATGGGTGTTGCAAACTTTATGACTTTCAGAATAATGGGATCAATCTGCTCTATCTTTGTTGTAACTTTTACTTATGTTCTATTTGTTTTATTGTGATGAAATTCAAAAGCTACAGGGTCACACTGGGGGGTGACGTCCCTAAGGCCCCGAAGGGGCCAAAAAAAATTTTTTGCAACACAAACCATTAACATCCAACATATAAAAATTAAATCCCCCAACACATAACAACCAACACATAACAACCATTGACATTAACAACCAACACATAACTACCATTGACATTAATTAACTCAACCATTGGGTCCAATACATTTAAATTAAAATCCCCTTAAACCCCCCTTTGGTTTGGGTGCATATTCACCACGGGGGTGGCGTAGAGCAATGAGAGCCCTCATAATTGTATTTTGCACGCGTGCGAAATCAACATCATATAGTATGCTTGAAATCTTATAGTATTTTTTGCGAATCTTGTTATACAAAGATAGCAAATTTTGTACTTGCATACCCCACAAAGCGAGGAACTTTACGTGCGGTGTAGATTAAGGAATAAGGGGTGAATATGCCTATCCAGCGACTCGTTGCTTGAGTCACCCCCGTGTGAATATGCACCCAAATCAAAGGGGGTTTAAGGGGGATTTGAATTTAAATGTATTGGACCCAATGGTTGTGTTAATTAATGTCAATGGTAGTTATGTGTTGGTTGTTAATGTCAATGGTTGTTATGTGTTGGTAGTTATGTGTATTTCCTGGTTTTATGTTATGTCATCACAAGCATTAGTTTGGTTGCGCTGTTTAGGGTAGCATGTCTTATCAGATCCTGTAGGTTTCTGGCCCTTCACCCTGCTTGTTTAATACAAACAATCCATTGGGTAAGGTTAATTAAAGCAATGGGACATAAAAAACTCTTACACTTTAGATTTCTGCAGTCCTACATTAATATCAAAACATAAAGCAATCTTAGCAGTTGTTGATCATATTCCTTTCAACCAGGATTTCTGCTTGCAGTTATGCCCACTTGCCTAATCCTGGAGCCATCCAATACTTTACTACATTGCATTCATACTCAGCTTTTAGTCCAAACTGTGCAATAGTAGCTTATTTCTCACTCTAGACTTATTACATGCCAATAAACTATAACTCAGTCATGTAATCTTGTTATGGTATATAGCTATTGTGAATAATAACCCAATCTAGGCACATCTTATTGCATTAGCTATGTTCGTATGCTAGCTATTATGTACTGAGTTAACATTAACAACCATTATTAAAACTCTTTCCCACTATCATATAGTGCATAACTGAAGCAAACTAGACCTTAATTTCAGTCTAATCCACATTATCCAAATGTATTTAGCCTGGGTTCAATCACTGTTTATTACTTTACACGTTTAATATATCTAACTTATTTAAATGCTTCTGTTTAGAAAATAGTGCCTGTAAGCCAGATATCATATCTAATGCATATTTGCCATATTCTCCAGGATGCATTTTAAAACTAGACCTAACTTAGATCTAGTCACATTCTTACAGCTATCTACAGTATTTCAGTAAAGCCTATGTTAAACAACAAGACAATGCTAAAATTCATTAATCTTGGGTATAAGAAAATCATTTTGAAATAATCAAACCTGAGAAGTTGGTTCAGTGTTAAAAATCTTGCCATAGTGGATCCCAAGATATCACGCACTGGAGTGTCCACCCTTTGATTTGTAGTTACACCAGGAGCAGTGGAAGCTTCTTCAGGTATGATAATAGCATTCTCACAGCCCTCTATGCTCAATGGATCAACATCTTTTTTGAGACTAGCCCTCAATTTTTTATGAAGATCAAATAACCTTCTCTTGCTACTGGCATTACCTTTTTCCTCAGCTAGCCTTTTCCTAGTGGTCAGGTTGAGATCACCCTTTTTTCTTCCCATTTTGCATGCAAATATGAGGTATATACTGGGAATCGAGCACTCTCGTCGTGTACTTCACATGACCTGGCTGGGGCTCTTATCTGGCCATAATCCTTCTTCCGGTTTCGGCGTGACCTATCCCTGAAATTTACATTTAGGTTTTCTATGCTATGTAACAATTCAATAACGAATAAATTTTTGTTATTGCCAATTCTCAATATCATACATTTCTACAAACGTTAGATGCCCATCTATATCTTAGGCACAAGTATATATTTTAAACGGAAATTATGCTATCTTATCTAAGGTACAAATTCATCTATACCTTAAAGTCATGCACATATACTGTGTTGTTGTATTATGTTAATACACACATTTCCCAGGCTCCATCTGCTGTCAGTCTTCGTTGTAGCCATCTTCCATCTAGACATAACCCTGTAATTATATGTTCATCCTCTCCAAGGCCGTACTTGCACATGGCATAGTTTTTTTAGCAGTATGCTCTAATTTGTTATTATCAGGTCATTCTATTAAAATTGCAAGTATTCAGGCCACCTAACACTAAAGTCATGAATGTAATACACAAAGCTGCTATAACCCTTGGGGTTTTGCTCCTCAAGCTACTGCTAAGATTGACACTATTGCTACAATGCATACCGTTGCCACCCACTGCTGCGTCTACTTCGCCAATCGCTTGCATTGGCACCCTCTTGGGTATCGCTACTGGTGCTGCTGCTGCTGCTGCTTCTTTTGCTCCTACACCGCGACCTGATATTGCCTCTCCCTACTGCTACTGTGACTCCAAAGGAGTGCTTCTGCCACTCTTTTGTATGAGCATATCCTAGATATAGGCGCTAAGACAAGGCGCTAAGGCGCCAATTGAACTTCCAAAAAGGGCAAAAAGAGTTATCTTTGCTGTACGGCTGCATCAAATACTGCATCGACACTTGAAACAGCATTAAACATTGCATCGACACAAGCCGACACTGCATCGAAGACTTCTATCTGTTGCAATGCCTCCAAAGAAACTTACTATAGAACCGAAATCTGATGAGGGAGACCCGATGATTGATACTCTTACTTTGATTAAAGGCCTTTGTGACGAATTTCATACCACAAAAGACGAATTGAAAATTGCCATAGCAGATCTGAGAACAATTAAGGAGGAGTTGCTTCTTACCAAGGAGGAACTGCGGTCTGCAAAAGATGAGATAAAACAGTTAGACATGTTAGTTAGAGACTTGCAGCACACAGCACAAGCTCTGGAGTCTAAGCAAACGAGGATCATGGAATCACTTGTAGAATAAGAAGACCAACAACCCGAAGAAGGATATGGCCCAGCACCACAAATTGTAGAGCAAATTGCCTCTAAAATCGAACACCAGATTGTTAATCTATTTAACCAGGGGCAAGATAGAATTGCTGAACATGAAGACCGAGTTGTCAGAGCACAAAACATCCGTGTTACTGGAATTGTTGAGCAAGAAAATGAAGACATAAAATCAACAATTGAAGGATTTTTCAAGGATACAATGCATGTGGCTGATCCAGGTTTCATCTTTTGCAAAAGAATTGGACGCAAACAAGAAGGTAAGCATCGTCCCATTCTTCTAAATTTTCAAAATTTAAAAAGTAGAAATCATATCATGCAACATAGAGGACACTTGAAAGCTCACCGCATTTGGCTCAATGATGCTTTGACTGTACAACAACAAAAAGAACGCAGGCAAATGATGGTGAGATCCGCAAGTTGAAAGCCGAAGGTAAAAATGCTTTCATTGTGAACAATGGGATTGTTGTTCGCAATAATGCATAGAAAGTGAAGACCCTCAGTCTAATGGCTTGGAATATCCACGGTTTCAATGAATCAAAGATTTTCAGTAATATGGAAATGTTTGAGCAGTTTGATATTCTTGCGTTAGTGAGACATGGGAATACGAAACAAAGGTTGATTCCCATTCCTGGTTTTACACTGCGTGGAACAGCTTGGAATGATTTGCAAGGAAGCCACAGAGGATGGGGCGGACTTGCATGCTTTGTTAAAAATGAGATTTGCAATGCGGTTAGCATGGCCAAAATATGCAAACGTAAACAGTATATATGGCTCTGCTTAAATAATTGTATTTATGTCGCAATAGTATACTTTGCTCCTTTAGAGCGCTATCCTGCGCGGATTTATAGCAGTCCAAAGCTTGATGCAAATGACCCATTTTGTTACCTTTCCACAGATATTGCATTCTACAAAACTAACGGGCAGGTTTATGTGATAGGGGATATGAATGGCAGGCTCAGGAATAAGCAAGCTACTGTGTTGGACCAGGAAGGAAACCATTTGTGGCTTATAGAGCAAATAGACCCTTCGGCCTAGGACCTCCTGTGATATGCATCTGAATAAAATGGGAGAGCACATGCTTGGCTTATGTGAAGCGCATGATCTAATCGTGCATAATAGTACTGTTGCATTCCCAAAATCTAACAAGTATACATGTTTTCAGCCCAATGGGAACCCGGGGGATTCACCTCTATTATAGGTATATATGCCATGTGTGTTCCTTAGGTTGCCAAAAAACCCATTGTATACGACAGTTCCATATGAAAAACCCTTTGTATACAACTACATTATTAGTAAGAGAATGCAGCCCATATCATATAATTACTTGCACAAAACACTTTTACTTGACAACCCCTTCCATACATATACGGTATCTCTATTGTTTTATCATAACATATATATGTTCTTATGTTTGTCCTCCTGAATCCGGCCGTTGATCCGAGATCCTACGGCTCACGTGGCTTTGGGACGTATCCTACGGCTCAGATGGCTTGGGAGTTTGTTTCAGATTATATGTGAGCGATCCTACGGTCGAGTTGATCGATCCCGATCGGATTCGGTCCCGAGATCCTCTGACTCACGTTGTTGTTTTGGGACACATCCTACGGTGCACATGGCTTTGGGAATTATATGTAATCGATCCTACAATCTAGGTTGATCCGATCCTGATCGTCGATCCGAGATCTTACGGCTCACATGGCTTGGCACATATCCTACGGTGCACATGACTTTGGGAATTATATGTAATAAATCCTATGGCTCATGTTGCTTTAATTATTGTCATGTGGTGAGATCTCGAGCCTTGATCGGGTCCAAGATCCTACGGCCCAAGTTGAATGCTCATCCCTTAGGATTTTGTTTTTTAAATTTTTATGTTGTGTGGGGGATTCGAACCCTGGCCATTGACCCCCCAACCCCCCATTCTAACCACTAGACCAAGCATTAATTTTATTTATGTTTCAAATATACTTAAAGGTAAGATAAAACAAACTATAAATTCTAGCTAGTTCAAGAAAGTTCTAGAATGTTCTGGAAGAGTCTAGAAAGTTCTAGAATCTTCTAGAAAGTTCTACAACATAAGAGAATCTAGGAGGGATCTAAGAAAATTCTTCCAGAAAGTTCCAAATTGTTCTAATAAGTTTTAGAATGCTCTAGAATGTAGGGGAATCTACGGGAATGTAAGGAAATCTAGGAAAATACTTCCAAAAAGTTCTAGAATATATTGAAAGTTTTAGAATGTTCCAGAAAGTCTTAGAATGTTCTAAAAAGTTCTAGAATATAAAGGAATCCAGAAGAATCTAATAGAATCTAAGAAAATCTTATAAAATGTAAGAGAATCTAGGAAAATATTTACAAGCCTAAGGGAATCTCTTAAAATCTGGGGGATCTAAGGGAATCTTCATAAAATCTAAGGGAATCTAAAAAAATGTTGATGAAATCTTAGAGTATCTAGGGGAATCTTTATAAAATCTCTTTGAATCTCATATAATGTAAGGGAACCTAGGGCAATCTCATAAAGTCTAAAGGGATCTAAGGGAATCTAAGGGGATCTAGGGGGATCTTCATAGAATCTTGGAGAATCTATGGAAATCTAATGGAATCTAGAGGGAATCTTATAAAATTTAGAGGAATCTCCACGAAACCTCCAAGAGAACCTTGGTAGAATCTTAGAGAATCTATGAATTTAGAGTATTCTCAAAAGATTCTTTTAGAAATTAGGGCACGACAAGAACTTGCAACATAGGAACATGCTAAAACTCGGACATGCACCGTAGGACTCATTAAATTTCTTGTATATATATATAATTCATTATCATAGTCATATCATATTATCACAGAATCCCCAATAGTAGAAGCTCACCAAAAATGACGGACCCTTAGAGTATGAATACGAATCAAACACTGGCGCCACCACACTCCCTCTGGTATCCGTACGAAATTCAAACTATAAAAACCTTATATTTTTCTTATGTATACAGTACCAGAGAGGCAATAAAAAAACCCATTTAGTGCACTCACATGTTTCATACCCCATAATCTAGGTGAACCCCCCAGGAATGGGAATAGTACTGTGGATATGATGTTGGGAAGTCCAGATGATATGCACTTGATGGCTAGTTTTGAGGTTCCGCCCCAACATGAGGATTCTGACCATGCTCCTCTTGCCATAACATACAATGTGAAAATCAATTGCAAACGTATGGAAAAAAAAGCAAGCTCCCCTCAATTTTAAAGTACACTACAAACTTCTTGGGCAATATTAGAAAGCAGTTAAATTAGAATTGGACAGAATTCTTTGGCCTATAGATGATGTTGAAGAGATGCATCAACTGCTTAAAGCAGTCCTATCGCAAGCTGCTATGAGTGTCTTTGGGCTTAAAAAACCAAAGTCACCTAAATACCAAAATAAAAAGTGGTTTGACCATGAATGTATTATGGCCAAACACGCGCTCCAAGCTGCTATAGACAAATGTGCTGCCAGGAGAGATTACAAGAATCTTGTTAAACATAAAAAGCAAAAAACGGGAAAGGGAACACCTGTAGAGAATTCTAGATGATATTGCAGTGGATCCAAAGTGCTTTTTGACAAAATTCTAGCATCCAAATGAAATGGGGGAGATTACACAAGAAAGTTTGCTTGAATGGATGAGAGAGTTATATACCGTTGCTAATACCAATGAAATGCATACTGGTACTGCCTATATTACACTTTTTGATAAAAGTGATATTACTTATGCTCTAAAAAGGATGCAGAATGGGAATTCCCTAGATCTAAATGGATTCTGCGCTGAACTGCTTAAATGGGGAGGAGATCTCTTAAATGCCAAATTGGTTAATATTTGTAATTTAGCTTTCCATTGTGGCATTCCAAAGGAATGGTATTCAAGTAAGATGGTTCCTATTCATAAGGCCGGTGACAAAAATCAAGTAAGAAACTATCGAACTATTTTGGTCAGCAATGGATTCGCAAAACTCTTTGCAACTATGCTTGATAGAAAACTCTCTGACTGGGCTGATGAGAAGAATGAGCATGCATATGGACAAGCGGGCTTTCACCATGACCATTCCAGTATAGATCATTTAGTCACATTAAGGGTGATTAATGAAAGCGCAAAGGGTACTAGACATAATCAGTTTTTGGCCTTCATTAATCTCACAAAAGCTTTTGATAGAGACAAAAGAGGCTAGAGCAGGTTCCTCCAGAGCTCCAACAAGCAGTTGCGCATCTATATAAGCAGGTATTCATTGAACTTTCATTTCCATTTGATAGTGTTGAACAGGTCCAGAGCACAATTGGGGTGAAACAGGGTTGCCCATGTTCCCCCACTCTTTTTGGAATGTACATAGATGAACTTGAGGGGTACTTGCACGTACAGGAGGCGTTGGAGTCAGGATTGGTAGATATCTCATACAAGTTTTACTTTTTACGAACGATATAGTCTTGATTTCTAGCTGCTGCTAGTCTCCAATATCATTTGGATACTCTTCAAGGATTTTGCGATCAGAAAGGCATGGCTGTCAATGTTGCAAAATCTAAAGTCATGATAGTTGGCACAAAAAAACTTTTCGATTCACCATTGGAAAATGTGAGCTAGAAATAGTGCATAGTTACAAATACCTTGGTACAGAGGTGGCGAGTAATTATTCATGGAAATTGGAAGCGGAAAAATGAGCATCTGGTGGGCTTAGAACCCTTTACGCTATGCTCCGTACTTGTCATGTGAATAATCTATGGCATTGGAAACTCAGGAGATTACTTTATGACACCCAAGTCAAGACGGTCATTTTATATGGTTGTCCAGCTTGGGCCCTTGGACTTGATCAACGAAGCTGGGACAAGATTGGAAGGGTGCAAAAATGATTTCTCATGGAAGAGCTTGGAACTAAAATAGAAACTCCATATTGCATTATGCTTGCAGAAACTGGGTTGATTCCCCTTGAAGCAGAGGTTTTATGTCGTACTATTACATATGTAAATCGCGTAAAATTGTTCCCCTCAGAGCGTCTTTTTTTTTCCAGGCTATGCATCAATCCAAAGAACGAGGATGGTTCTCTCAAGTGGTCCAATAGGCAGAAACATGGGGTATAAATGAGTATACCTGGCCGGACTCGAGCAAACTAAAAGAGGTATGCGCACAAATAATTCCAAAAGTGTTGAGCAAATTGTGGGTCTCCAATGACAGTGCTGTGAAGACAAATTTCTATAAAGCTGACGTTAATAATACGGCTATATATAGAATAGAGTAGAATAGAATAGATTTATAGAGAACTATCTTACCTGTTAGGAAAAATAGAATCCTGATTTCTCAGCTAGGAACTTCCTCTCATCATTTGCACATTGAGATAGGCAGGTGGCATGGATATAAGATACTGTGCGAGTTTTCTTGACCAAAAGATTGAGTCACATGCGTTTCTGGAGTGTCCTGCCTATAATCATTTACGAGAAAAATATAACATCTCAGGTTCCACATTGTCGGAGCTCTTTGATGTACCTCCAAATCTCCTTAGTTCTTATCTTAAGGATGTTTGGAAGGAACGTGCTGATATAGTAGAGTTATTTGTTAATATGGAAGTCCTTGAAGCTACTGGTGCTTTTGTTTAAGCGCCTTATGGATTTTATATCTTTTGTAATATGCTTCGCCATATGGACCTGAGAGTCTTCAATGGCGTGATCAATATAAATTAAATTAAATTAAATTAAATAGAAGTGCTTGTATATGGTCTCTTGGAACTATAGGGCCTTTCTTGGCAAAAGAGATATGGCCGCGGATATGGATTTCATCTTCCTTATAAAAACCTGGGAACATGTTGGGCAAAGGCTACTAGATCTGTTGGGCAATCAACAATACTCATTGTTCAATGAGTGCACATACAAGCGGGGACATGGAGCTATCGCCTGCTACTATTGAACAACCCTAGCACAATCAATCTGCATGTAGAAGACAGAGAGACAAAATCATTACCTGTGGATACGAGTATAGAAATGAGTTTTTTTTTTATGACAAAATTTGGTCCCGCTAGATAGATAGATAGATAGATAGATAGATAGATAGATAGATAGATAGATAGATAGATAGATAGATAGATAGATAGATAGATAGATAGATAGATAGATAGATAGATAGATAGATCAATTGGTAGGTAAGTAGGTAGGTAGATAGATAGATAGATCTTTTTATGTCCATGAGGACCCAATCGGGCAATGGAACGCAAAGGGCATAAGCCTAACAGAAACCAGGGGCTAGAACCCCAATAATATATGAAAGAAAATAAGAAAAAAATGACGAAATCATAACATCTCGATGTTGGAGTCACGAAATATACCCCAACCAAGGATTCTGAGGCCACTGGTTACGAATGTAATTGTGCCCTCCCATATATTGCCCACTTTCTTTGTAGCCTAGCCTCCCACCCTTTATATAGTTCTTCATGTCGCCTTGTCAACTGTATTAGGGAGAGATCTCCTGAACAGAGAAGTGTATGTTCTTGAGGTGGCTCCCTTGCTGAAGGACATACAGTCTGTCCTGCAAGGTATTGAACTGTACGACAAGATGACGAGGTTGATCTGGTCTCTAAGCACCAATTCTTTGAGCTGTGATAATGTCAGGGCTTTGCATCTGCATAATATCTGTGAAAAAGTACTCTGCCTCTTATTTCTCTAAAAAAGATCATGTTTTCTACACGCCTAGTTAACGTAAGCGCAAACCTTTATCTTGGTCTGGCGCACCCAATTCTGACTCTATTTATCAATATGCACAGTGTCCTGTCTGTGAGGGCTCACATGTGTTTAAGGTAGCACCTGGGTTTCCATTTGGACTGCGACATCTATGCAGGAAAACTGATGAGTCATCTGAGTTGTTGCATCAATGCATGGTTTCTAGCACTTTGCCCTGAACCAGAGTGATGGCTCCCCATTTCTTGAAATATAATGTATATTTTTTATATCTAGGACAAAAAAGACATTAGCATCAGTCTTCAAGATTTGTCAAGATCATTCTTCTTCTTCACTTGGCATTCCAACCTAACCCGTATCTTAGTTTTCATGGAGTTGTACGCTGGCCCTTTCGAAGTACCAACCACGTTACTATGCTTAGCTTTGGAAAGCAGACCATTATACTCAAGTAGGCTATGCCATTTCTCTAGAAAGATTTAGATGCAACAAGCACGCCCACTTATCTTTAGGTATAAGTTTATATAATTTGCCAGTTCCAATTTTTGTCCTTAACAATGTCCCCGAGCAATTGCTTTTATTATGCTAAATATTCTAAATGAGGCGCACCTGGACTACCACAGTCGTCGGATCCGTCGATCCTACGGCCCAGACCATACTATGTTCGATAACCTGGACTACCACAGTCGTCGGATCCGTCGATCCTACGGCCCAGACCATACTATGTTCGATAAGGTCTTGAGGGATACGACTTTGTCTAAGGTTTTAGAATATGAAATACGAGGGCTTGAACCTCTACCAAAATAACTCAATATCCTAATAAGACTGCTTTGGCCAATATAATCAATGAGCTAACGTGATTATTTTCTATCCTGAATTTATGTTTTTTTTTTTTTTAATAATCTATTCAAGTTTCAGGAATATATGTTTCTACTACAAAAAGTGCCCAACGTTGTTGGGCTTTTTGTTAAGCTTAAGTTCAACAACGAATAACAATGTGGATTATATTTCACAAAGGCCACAATGCCCAGGGGTGTTCTCATAGTTTTCGTCATATGAACCAAGTCCGTGACCCAAAGGGGTTTGCTTTCCCCTTGAACCATACATATCTTTGTACCTAGGAGTAGTTTTTGGGGTTTTTAGAGTGATTTTGATACAATATGTGGCTGGAAGGGGGTTTCTGAAAAAATTCAAAAGCGTATACAAAGGGGTTTTTACCAACCCCTCGCATGCAAGTGGAATACCCCCTATACAATAGGTGCACCATCAGGGACAATGTAGGCTAGCAATCTATACAAATAATCAATGATTAACGCCCTCTTGTGATTACATTACTTTTGGATAGCTCAGCTGAGCACAAGACGGGAGCATCCTACCAGAGTAATATTACTTTGAAGCAAGAGATGCATTGCAAACCCTTTCCATGCAATCCTTGCATCAAGCAATACATCCATAAGTGCTACTAAATATATTGGTGAGATATCTAAAAGCACTGCAAGATTTGACAATAATGAGCACTTTTAAATAACAGTCCTAACAATAGAATATCCAACTTTATAAAAAACAAATACATTCATCTCTTTACAAGGAATAACTTCATTCCCTTACAATAAAGTCCCAATGTCCACTTTACAAGGGAACAAAGAAAATCTAAGACGAAGTAACATTTGTATTCTAGATTTGTATGAATTGACAAACTACTTGAAAATTGCTCATATGAAAGCATATAATTGAAAGTCTTAATTCCTAGGATGGGTCCTATGACAACATATATATCGGCGAAGTGAAGTGGTGTTCTCATTGAGCTTTTGTAAAATCTTTGAGTACATATTGATCCCCCTACTAAGGGATAGAAAATCTGAAACGTTTGAAAAACTGAATATGCTCCGAAACTAGACAATTTATCGAGAGCATGATAAAACTGAAGAGTGGACGACGAAACTAGGGAATACATGATAAAAGATTATTCATCTGCCGCTCGGTCGACACCAAGATGAGAAAACTGGCGCTCGCTTCTCATCAGGATGGAAAACCCCGCCCTTGCGCGGCGTGCACACCAAGAGACCTCAAAAATAACCTGCAAAGACAAAGATGAAAAAAGATAATGACCCGTCAATACGTTAGACATTTTGCGCATTAATGTATCCAATATCTAATAAAGTTCAGAGGCTCCAAGGCCACGTTGAAACAAAAGAAACAACGGTGACCAATCGAACCGTCCGCTGAATGACCATCATGAGAAAAACATCCGATTAGTCTTTGCCTCCGAGGAGGCTTCATCGCCATCGCCAGAGATAACAATAAAAATGGAGAATGCCCGTGAGGCTTCTGATTGCCATGCCCGAGAATGACTAAAGAGACCAAATAAGTGACCATGAATCATCGCCACACCGAGAGATAACAATAAAAATGGAGAATGCCTCAGAGGCTACAGTGCCACGCTGAGAATGAATAAAGAGACCAAATAAGTGACCATGAACCAAAGTGACCAACAAAGAGGGGAGGATATCGAGGGCCGCAGGTGACCGAAATGTACAAAGATTGAGTAGGCCTCGGAGGCTAAAAGTGCCACAATCGAGAAACTTAACACATTGAAAAGAAAACCACTAAGACATAGAGGTCCGCAGAGTGCCCGGAAAATATGGAAACATAGACAGAGATGGTCATGGAATGGAAAGGTGTAAAGAGAAAAGGAAACATGGATAAGATCAGATGCAGACAAACCATCACGGGAGGGAGGGTGAGGGAAACTGGTAGGATAGGTGAGGAGGAGAAAACTAGCTCAAGAGAACGCCGATGAGGAAAAAATGAAAAGAAGTTGAATAAATAGAGAGAGCGAAAAAAGGGACGTCCCCATCCAAGGAATGTCGGTTCTATTGCTATCGCAATAGAACCGTGGCATTCTTGGGGGTACTGATAACTTATGTCTAGAGAACATAGAATAAAACACCCTTTTTCAATCTAGTTGACATTTATACCGATACATGTACAATATTGCGTATATTTTCAATGGAAATGCTTCACTTCAAATCATGCTAGCCAATGCATGTCAATAAAAAGCGGCCTTTAATTGAAATGGGATATCAATAACCTTATGCCATTATGATAATGAAGCTCATCTTCATTTGAAGAAAACACAAAGTAATAACAAGGATAAGGCAAATCATATAACCTTACACCAATGTGATAATAAGGCTCGTCTTCATTTGAAGAAAACGACAAAGTAATAATAAGATAAGATGAATTTTTACAATCATAATAATCAGGATCTACAATCATAACTAATTACAAAATGCCCATGGGGAATGGGTCCAAAACTATCAAGCAAGTTATTCATATAGATCTGAGACATGAAATATACCCTGGTCATATGGAAAGCAATAGATTTTACTATTTGTAGAGACTGTGTACAAAGTTAGCTTTCTTTGAAATTTTGACCTTCACCATGTTGGCTTCCATGCCCAGTTCTCCATCCTTCTGGCTGGTGCAGGGATGAACAGCAGCTCCTCCTCCACCAATCCCTCCCCCAATTCGAATTGGGGCAAATTGGGTTTGGGTACCCAAATTAGCAAGCCTGCCTTGCCTAATTGATTTGGGCCAAGTGGCAACTCTAGGTTGGTTAATATTAACTAATTTAATATTTTAACCCCTTTTAATATTAGGTTAAGCCCGAAATTCAAATTAAGGTTTCGAGTTAGGTTTCCACCTTAATAATTAATGATTAACATAGCTACCCTTAGCTTATGAATAATTAATGCACCATTAATTAATCATAGTGACATGTCATCTATTTACACCCAAAAGGCATATAAATACGTGGAACGTCACATTCTCCCCACCTTGAAAATGATGTTGTCCTCAGCATCAAGATTGTTCTTGCTCTGGGCCAACACATGGCATGTCGGAGGCAAGTCTCCCCACCTTTAAGAGGTAACGCGATCATACAGAAGTTGTCATATTCAAAGTGATCAAGTTCAAAATGATACGTAATGTGCAATTCATAACTGTGCCAGAGTTGAACGGTAATTAGTTTGAGCAACGTTATGTGAGAGGGAACATAACGAATGTCCCCTTCCACATAACGTTGCTCTATGTTCCCTTCCATATAATGTTGCTCAAACTAATAAGCCGTTCAACTCTCGCATAGTTATGAATTGCACATTACGTGTCATTTTAACTTGATCATTTTGAACATGACAACTTTTGTGTGACTTATAATTTTGCGTTACCTCTTAAAGTTGCAGAGACTTGCCTCCGACATGCCATGTGTTGGCCTAGAGCAAGAACATCTTGATGCTGAGGACAACATACATTTTTAAGGTGGCGAGAATGTGACGTTCCACGTATTTATATGCCTTTTGGGTGTAAATACATGACACGTCACGATGAATAATTAATGGTGCATTAATTATTCATAAGCTAAGGGTAGCTATGTTAATCATTAATTATTAAGGTGGAAACCTAACCCGAAACTCTAATTTGGATTTAGAGCTTAACCTAATATTAAAAGGGGTTAAAATATTAAATTAGTTAACCTTTAGCCTAATATTAAAAGGGGTTAAAATATTAAATTAGTTAATATCTGGCCTAAATCAATTGGGCAAGGCGGGCTTGCCAATTTGGGAACCCAAACCCAATTTGCCCCAATTCGAATTGGGGGAGGGATTGGTGGAGGAGGAGCTGTTGTTCAACCCTGCACCAGCCAGAAGGATGGAGAACCAGGGAGATACTAGATCTAGCTATGATTCTGGTTAGTATATAGATAGCTTGGATTCCTAGATACTTATAGGGTTAACCCTTGTATGCTTAGAAGATAGCAAGGATTAACCCTTGTATGAATAGATGTATGGTAAAACTCTATTTGATGTTCTATTCGAAGCTATGGATGGATGGATATATAATGATAGTTTTCTTTCTGTTCCTCCTGTGTTTGTGGGGATTAGGGGGGTAGAGACCAAAAGGCTATGTAGAAGTAGAGATGCTCCTAGCTAGAATCCCTTAAATCCCAATATACACAGCCTGTGCACAAGAGTCCACCTAGCTGTGGAGGCTATGTGATTGAGCACCAGATAACGGGTATTATGGTGAAGCAGGGGTGGAGCCTTGCTGAGCGCGGCTACTGGGGCTCCTACAGTGTGCTAGGCATATAGTCGGTCCTTGCGTTGGGCTCGAGTATGGGTATGACACCTCTTGGGTCGCATGATACATGCCTATATGGACGTCCTGGGCTCGATGGGTGCGCCGAGGCAGCCCATGGATTTTGGGGGGTTCAAGTCGGGTACGGATGCGAGGGTCGCTAAGGAGGCATGCATTCTCTAGCACACCCGGGGATTCATTGTACCCGGGGAAGGGACACCTCCCTAACCTGCCTCATCGGACCGGGGAGATGTAAACCGGAGTAGTCTCGTAGGGTGAATCCATGAGATTGCATCTCCAGAAGGCTACAATCAAGCCATAGCATGTTTTAGCCTATCTGCAAAGTGTGCACTGGAGGGGCAGATGGAGTGGACTACCTTGGCTTGTTCTATGCCAGCCAATGCCATGTTATACCTCTGTCTGCTGTTATCTTAAGGCCCTGACCGTCAGTCGACCCCATGGAGTTTGAGCCCAGGGCAGAGCCCTTATTTACGATATATTGTCATGTATCTTGTACTTATGTTGCCGTTTATATGATGATGGATGGACCACCCTTCGTGGTGGTATATTATTCTATGTATGATTGCTAGGTGCTAACATGTATGTATGCTTCCGCTGTATAGGATTCCCAGAGAGGACGTGGGACGAATGACACCTCCGTGTCCTTCACCCGGACACTTGGCCATCCCAGGTCCGAGTTAGACGGAGGGCCCTTCCATGGTGATGCAGTCGCCACAGGAGGGAAATTCCCCATATTTGTACGATTGGAGCATATCGTATAGATTCTGGGATGTCACAACAAGTGACAAGTGGATGAGGCAAGTACCTCAAAAATATAGCAGCCAAGCATGCTATAAATCTTATGACAACCTTTGACATTACAAATTGCATGTTTAGGTGGTGCCTAACATGCATTTTTAAATTTCTTGATAAATGTCAAACTAAAGTAAACAGAGGTCGAAAAAGAAGGAAGGTTCTCATTACAACGCTTATTTATTGAGAATCAAAATGTTTCTCATTAAATGACAAATTAACGTAAGCAAAAGGAAGAACTAAGAATCCACACAAATGACCAGGCAAGTACCTCAAAGATATACCAACCAAGCATAATATAATTTTTATGACAAACTTGGATATTACAAAATAAACACTTAGGTGGTGCCTTGGTGAAACTAGGCATAGAGCGTAGTTCATAATGGTCGCGACTATTGCAGTGACTAGTGAGGGCAGCATTGGAATCGATCTTGAGATCGTGAAGAATAGAATAGAATAGAATAGATTTTTAGCGGTCACGGAGACCGACTGGCCTATGGGACCCAAACAAAAAGAGAGCAGCAAACGTATTACTGACAGGATTAAAAAACCCTCGCCCCGAAGGGTTTTCGAGGGAAAAACCTTAGCAGTAATAAGTCTGCTGGCATGCTGTACAATTGTGTAGGACAGTTCAACGCCGTCCCGGAAGACACAAGTGAGTCCGTGCATCCATAACCTCCTGGAGGTATGACCCCAACAAACCCACTGACGCCGTATTCAACAACTCATGCAACGGTTGGCCAGCAAATCTATTGTCCTCACTGCAAGAAACCTCCATAAACTCAACAATTCGAAAGAACCAAAACTTGAATATATTATATTATATTTTGGATGTTCTAATCGTGTCGATACAAAAGTTGCCTTATGGCTCAAGAAGGAGTTCGTGGTCTCGAAATACTAATATGAACATATGTTTTTTCAACAATAGATCAAAAACATATTGAGTTTTATAATGTTCTCATTTGTTTCACCTGTACAGGTTAATAATGCTGGAATATTGGATCCAAATTCCAAGTTGGTTATGCAGACTAATTATTATGGTGCAAAGCTGCTGATAGATGCTATGCTTCCACAGTTCAAGTGCATGTTCAAGGACTATGATGATAAGCTCTTGTACACGTCGGCTTGATGAAGTAACATTATACTTCCATTTCTTAGTCCTTTTGCTAATATAGCATGCACATAATCAACTAACCCAAATATTTTATAATATCATATACTGAAATGTTTGCAAGGGGAAGCATCTGAATGGCTGCAAGGGCTAAATAATGTAGAACAAATCTTTGAACAACCAATTCATTTATTTAGAGCTTTCCAAGTGATGATGAAATGAGAAGGGATGGCCAACACTGAAGGAAGCCACTACACCTACTATTTTGATAGCTAATGAATAATTGTATTTAGATGAAGGAATGATATAGCAAAAATAATAAATGGTCTTCCTATGTAACGCTCAATCTCTAGACAATGATTGATTTAGTGGCTCGCTTTTGATTGAGGGGTTGTGTCAAAGATAATTGATTTAGTGACTCGATTTTTTATTGAGGGGCTGTGTCAAAGATAATTGATTTTGATTGAATCAAAGGAATTGTACGTCATGGACGTTGGGCTGATATACTAATACTATGGGACTGCCATTTTAGCATATGGGGTTGTCATTTTTGCACTATGGGTTAGCCCATTGAACCAACTTCTGTTAATCTTTCACACCAAATGGATCTAGGTAGGAGAAATGGTAACCTCAAACAAGCACGTCCACAGATTTGTAGTGGGCCATATTCGAGTACTAAGATATGTCTAATGAAGAAGGCAAACCAGAATCCAAAATTTTACTAATGATTGATGCCACCATAGTAAATACAAATCCAATGTCTAATCTTCAAGAGTTTGTCCCATAAGCTACAGCTTCCCGTAGGCGTTAAAATTCCTTAGTATCATTTTAAAATACCTTAGTATCATCATCGTATCATCCACAAAATAGCTGGATATCCCCACGAGCCATAACATCCAGATGGTAGCAGCACAAAGACGACGTGGCAATCAAGAGTACGTGGGATTAAAATATACATAATGTAAGGATGACGAATACAAAGCGAAATACAATTACTCTTTCCCCATTCTTGGCTGTCGGACAATGTAAATCTGGTCTCCGCCTCTGCATTTCTCGTAAACATCTTGGTTCCGGTGCCATGTCCACAGGGCGTGCGTTGAATTTCTAACCTGGGAACAACCAAAACCACACAAGACTAAGTAGCACCTACTTTTGCTTACAGATCTGCAAACAAACATTTGATGCAGCAAAAACAAATTGAAACCCACTTCAAAAGCATGAGATCATAAATTTAACCTTCACCAATACCTCAAGAATTCCATGCCCGAAGCTGGTCTCTCGAAAGGCACTCCAATCAGGCTGCCTATCCCAGCAGAACTTACCAGCAGCAGGGCCAGATGTGAAATTAAAACCACAGAACTTATATGGCAAAATGTTAGAATCAGGTGTAGATTCAGGATCAGGGCATTCGTTTAAATCATCTGCATGTTTGGCTGCCATTTTTTCCCAATTTCCACCATCTCCAATCACAATATGAACAGGGGCGCATGAATCATATTCGTAGTTATATACTTTGTTCATCCTCTCATATGCATGCACCTGAATGCATTAGAAAAGGACCAGTAATCCTTAGATTAGAACGTATTATTGCATAAAAATAAACAAGGATTTTTAGATACTTTACATGGCCTGAAAAAAATATATCCACTCTGTTTTCATACAGCAGATCCTCCATAGCCTGCCTCATGCACTCTGTTTCTCTGTAATGAGACACGTAGCTTGAATACCATGGAGCATGAGAAAAAACTATCACCCATGGAGTTAACTTTCTATTCACTGCCTCTAAATCTTGTTTCAACCAGGAATACTGAGAACCTGCACATAAGAAAACCACTTAAGTAACGAACACTTGCATTCTTAAACAAGAAGTACTTGCATACTTGTCTTGCTGTAATCAATGTATGCCCCTAGCATGACGAAATGAATTCCTCCAGCATTGAAAGAGTAATACATTTTGCTTCCAGATCCACTTTCAAGGAATGGAACTGCAAATCTAGAATTATAAGCCACAAAGGATTGATTCCTTGCCTGTTCTTCAAATTCATGGTTTCCTTCAATAACCATGGTTGGAATAGCTGATCTAAGAGGTTGAGTAACCCTGCACACAATACAGATCAACTGAAACTGCCGTCGCAACATAAATCAGTAGATAAATTCTAGTATAAACTACCTTCCCCAAAAATCCCATCTGGGCTGATAAGTCTCATGAGTAGGTTCCATACCAAAGGAACATGAGTAGCAGGAAGCTCCAGTTCCATTTGTAAGGTAAAGGTTAGCATAGCTCAAATCTCCAATGAAAATATTTAGATCAGGTTCGTTCTTCATGATATGGTTTAAAGTTGAGGTAGTGTTGTAAGTTAGGCCTAGATCTCCTACAATGGCAATCCTTTTAGGATAACCAGTTCCAGTCGCTGGAAGAGTAGTGAAGCTCATGATTTTACTCCATGCCTTTATGCTAGGATCCCCACATCTGTAATAGTATGTGGTCTCTGCTTTCAGACCTGCAAAAAACTATAAACATTGTTTGGACAAACTACAAACATGTATGGACAACTCCAGATAAGTATACAGTACACGCGAAGAGCGTGCATATTTCTTGCAGTGATCAACTTCATTCATGTTGTTTTGATCCAAATAAGTGCTCACATTTAAGTGCAATGCAAATATACCTGTGATCTTAACATGGTGAATAATTCCAGAAGTATAATTGTTGAGCCCCTCATATGGATATAACTGACTATACACAGAGGACTCCCCTGTGGCGACATTTCTCAGCTTCTTTTTGCAGGTACCATAAGATACAATGCTCTTTACTTTGTTGGGATCTAGAGGAGCTAGGCTCTGCCCTATTTGAAAATCTCCTGCATACGCGCATAAGACATGCAGATTTAGCAAACAGATTAAACTATAGCATGATCAGCACATCCAAAACATGCGCCAACATCATTTGTATAGGTTGATCAGTGAGTTTAAATAAACACAGCTTGATCTTTGCATCCAAAACATGTTGTAACATCATTATCATGTTGTTTTTTACCTGTGATCCATGAGACATACATTGAAGTTGCATCAAAACCCTGTGCAATGGCAATCTGTTCAGGATCAAACTCTGATCCTTGCTTGAAAAACCTAGGATCATTATTGGGTACATCCTGGCTTTTGATCCTTAAAGCTGGATCAAGAGGTTGAGTTACAGGCTGAAATGGACCATCCAGTGTTGTGGGTATTGCAAATTCTTCAGCTTCCAGGTTTTGAAGCATCAGAAATATAAATGGCATGGCATAAAACAACCAGAGCTCCATTAAAGCTCCTGCACATTGGATCCAGAAGCATTCCTTGTATATTATTTTCATCAGGATCATAGATCTGCTCAGGGCCGACCAATTGGATAATAATTGCTGGGAATCTTTGCCACGCCATATCTTTGTGTTTCGTGTTTCGTGCAATGCTTTTATCAAACGCTTCATATTCTCAACGTTCCAGATATTGCAACGTGTACTCCACAATAAGAGTTACAGATCAACTATATTCATGTCAATGTCCACATCTTCAGAATTACTAAATTGGACAAATATGTTGAAATTGTGTTTTTTTTCAAAACATTTCATCATATATTTATTTTCCATCTATATTCTAGGCGTTAATGCATCCATTAAGGAGTGGCCTATGCGCATTATAATTCTAAAACTGGACTTTTGGATGGTTGAGAATTAAAGTCTCCATTTGACAATCATAGGAAAGAGTTATTTAGAGCCACATGTGAAGAAGGGCTATTTGGGAGGACAATCTAGAATACATAACCATCCTAGCAATCTTCTCTAGAAAGTGTTTATTGGAAAGTTCATGGAGGCACTAGCGACTAGGAAAGCATGAGCGAAGTGGCTTAGTGGAAAAAGATAAAGTGGAAACAAAGAGATAATGGCAGCAACTAAAGTATGCATTAGTGGACTGCAAATTATCACACAACTCAAGATGTCATGCAAAAAAAAAAAAAAAAAAAAAAAAAACGAAAGGGATTTACTTGAGCTTGCAACCATGCAGTCATAGATGTAGTGGTGGTCATAGTGGGATTCCAGGGAAGAGATAGATGGAAGAACACCAGTAATGTTTTTAGGTTGTGCCAACTAATATATTTGTACTATTTTAAGCAATCGTTATGATCTTGCATTTGTAGACATATTACATAGTATTTCTAGAGTACGAGTTTTCCGGACCGTTGATTTTAGTTTTTGGTTGCATTCCTTTCCTGGTTGTATTTTGTGGTGTTCCTTTTGGTGTGCCATTCCTCTAGAAAGATTAACTATTCTCATGCTATGCATACCTGGTTGCTTCCACTTCGATTAAAAAGCCCGCGGAAGGTGGCCTAGTATAGTAGCAAACATGGCACATAAGAGATGGTGGATGATTGGTAACTACTTCTTTTTGATCCATAAGACAAGAGTTATAACTAGCAAGGTTGGAAAACTAGAAGCAAAAAAGGCTAAGGTTTCACTTCTGTCCTCCCTTCTCAGAAGTCCTGTATGGACAAGGTCATTCATACCACATTGAATGTGGGACTTCTGGGCTTGAGGACCACTGTGCGCATAACAGATACCATAATGATGCCCCACAATCTAGGGAGCCACCTTGGCTACTTCCTGTTGAGTACAAATTTTGCCATGCGCGCATAGATAGGCAAAGATATATTTTTGCTTAGGTGTTTAACCATCATTCAATTAAATTGGGTTTATGTCTTAATTTTGGGACAAATTTCATATTGCATGTTTTTAGTAGCATATTCAAATTCACACATTTCACCTCAAAATTATGAAAATGTAATATCATGTTATTTACAAAATAGTCAATATTTCACAATATAGCACCATATCATAAAAACGTGATAACAAAAATTTACATAGTTATTCAACTTTCTTCAAGCACCCCCAATGATATCATAGCCTTCTTCCCGACATCACGAGGTATTGTAATTCTCGCATTTCTATTTTTGGAATAGTGTTTGAGTCCATGAGTACAAAACACTTTCATAGTCTAGCCAAAGATCGGGATCACTTTGGATTTCTCCTCCATCTCTTTGTCCAACAATCAGGTACCTTTCTTTTATCCGTCGTTGGTCAAGCGATGCCTTTGGACACCACCATTCCACCGCACATGGTTGAAGTTAATATTACCTTCTTCTTTGCAAATATCAGAGATAGTGAACCCTAAACCACCTTTGGATATGTATCTAAATCGATGGCTTTACTACCACAAATTGGTGGCATTCCAAGTCATGGGAAGGTTCATAAGCATCCATGCCTAGAAACTTTGGCCTATTGTTCTTAGGACCAACATAGTGTTTTGTCGAGGAAGGAGGAGGAGCATATTGCTTGCGAATGCTACTTACGGTGTCATCAAATCCTCAAGACCGCTAAGGTCTTCCACCTAGTTTTAGGCAACCACCCTTCTTTCAATTCATCCGAGGATGTGTCTATCTCCCCAACAAGGTTAATCACCTTCTTCCGATTAAGCCACCAAGGCGCGGTTGGTGTCATGCGGATTGGTTTGCCAATGCTTTATATAGTCTTGGATTCCTTCCTTAGTCAATCCCAATTGCTTCACTTCTTCAATGGGTTTTAAAGCTTTTGGTTGACCTAGAGGTATCATAGGCTTGCCATTCTCATCTCGCCATATTTCCTCCCTCCTCTCTCATCCTCCTAAGGTCTCATCTTCCATTGGAAGATTGGAATCCCATCTCTCACCCAAAAAGTGAACTGCAGAGAGGCCCTGGAATGACCTTCAAGATCCAATGTATAACCATCCACAAAGCTCTTTCCAATGGGCACTTCTTCTATGAGAGAAGCTATAGGGGTTTGGAGTAGTGCATTCATGCAAGATTTCCATTAGCCTAGGAAAGTTGGTCACTTTACATTTCTTTGCCTTGATAATGCATCCACATCCTCATGGGTATGCAGGGCATAAGAAACCCTAAATTAACTCTTTCAAATATCCCCAGCTGTTAAGTAGGATAGGAAAGAAAACATCCACTGTTCTTATTTTGGCCAACACAATTATCAAGTTGCAAGAGAAACCTTTTGGGTAGATCTTGAGGTTTAGCGTGAAGTTGAGCTCCAACATGTTCATTAGACCCATGTTTCCTAAACCTTGCCTTTGCTGAACTTTTCAATATTGTTAGGGTTTCCATCTAACAATGCTCTATGTAGTGCCCGGCTATTGTAAGGTCCACGAGGTGACCATTGTATCCATTTTCATAGTTTCTCAAACACCTCATGATACTCCCAATATGAAAAATGGACCATCACTCCACAACTCCAAACTAAAATGGCCATAGTAGGTTTGATTACGCCCATGCAAGATTGCCCGGTCATTGAGATCAGTAAAGGGTATGATCTTCCACATGACTTTGGTATGTACTTGAATTGTGGAAGACAAGTCTTTGCTGGTCCATCTTGTCATGTATAATACATAAAAATAGTTATTGGGTTCCAATGCGAGATAAAAGTTCTCCACATCCAATAACATGATCTACATGATAGTTGGTCGGATCATATGGTCCTTCATATGCTCCCCTTATCCTAGCCCTTTGACTAGGTTGCACGTCTTATCAAGAGTCTCCTTCAACTTAGCACATAAATTGCACTTTGCAAAGTTGTTTGAAGTTGCTATGGTGACATGATTGAAATGCTTCTTCCATAACCTACTAAAGCTAGGTTGGGATATTGGAAGAATTCCCAATTCTCGAAGTAGGGAATTCACTTCTTCAAAATACTCTTTTTGAGTACAATGTGATGGCAACCTTTTCTCAACAACTGCTCTTCCCTTTTTCATCCCTTACGCTTTTTGTGTGGCATAGACTGCGCATTGAAATCAATATTTTTTCAAATATCTCCCCTGGCCAAGGTCCTAGATGTTGGTCTCAACAAACCATTATTTCCATGTAAAGCAATCATGTTCCCCACTTTTTTTTTGCCAATTATGCCATGAAGAAGTTGGAATTGCATGGATACTCTTGCCATGCTTTTGCACATATCCATTTGCCTAGCAAAGGGTATCTTTTTCTGTTTGGGTTTCTTTCATCTTGAAGTGCATGCTCGAAGATTGTGTACATGTAGGTCCTCCTCTCATCAGCGATTACTCTCTTGAAAAGTGGCTCTTGCTTCCACCAATTGTTCTATTGTGAAGAATTGCATACAATCACTCAACAACAATCTGAGCCCCTAACCTTCACCATTGTCTCGTTTTGGTATTATTAATCAACTTGGCTCTTTTGCTAGGATAATGTCATGGCGATACTTCTCCCCTTTTGCCTAGGTTTAGAGTTCCAACGCCAATGGATCAATATCAAGACAATCATTGTCCCCAACAACCTGGGGCTCGGAAAAATATAATCCTCCACAAATTGAACACTACTTATAGGCCATGCCATGATGCAAGGAACCTCTAATTGCTTGACACAACCAAAACATTCCTTGTCACCCAAACCTTTACCTTTCGATTTGTCTTCCAACATCTAAATTGCAATACCAATATTGTCTTCCCCTAGCCTTTCATCATTAAACTTGACGGGATCCGCTAGCACAATGACTCCTTGGCCTACTATTTCCTCGTTGCACTTGTGCATGATTCTCACCTTCTTGTTCCTCCATTGCACCCTACTATAGAGGACTAATTGTTTTCTTCAACATTCTTGCTAGGAGTTGGTTTTCATTGATATTGCTCTTTTCAATATGTTGCACACCATCTTGAGTTGGAGGCACCATTGACCTAGGCAAATTGCACCCTTTTTAGTCAATGAGTAAGAAAAAATTATTACACCATAAGATAAAAAAAAGTAACGCATTACATTTATGGAATCGTGAGGTAAATCAATTTTTTAAAAGCAAGAAATTCCTTGGAAATAGGTTTAATATAATAATAAGAATGGGCTTAAAACTTGAAATCATTTAAAACAAGAATTTTCATGGCAACAACAAGGAAATGACATTTATATAAATATATATCAAATTTTAATTATCGAAAATTTGGATATATGATTCTAAAAAGACATATAACTAATAGGCGTGAGAATTTATTATCCATAATAATATACCCTAGATAATATAGTCGGGCGTGGAATTTAAATGCGATGGCGTGTTATTTGAGGCAATAAATTATTCCATTTTAATTTCTAAGTAACCCTATATAAATCCGGTTCACTCTCAAGACCATTCTGTCCCAATTTTTTTTTTTACGCCCGCCATGAAGGCGTTGACCTCTCATTTCGAACTTCATGAAGAACCCGAGGTCGTCAAGAGGCGTCGGGTTGAAGAACCCCTCTCTTCCCCCCATAGATTTTCTTGCCCAATTCTCCTCCTACGATTCCGATTGAGGAGGATGATGATTATTCGACATGGAAGAGGAGGGTTGAGCTCCTCGCGTTCCTGACGGTCTGAAAGAGGAGGAAGAGGAGGAAGAGGAGGAGTTGGAGGAAGAGGAGGAGATGTCCTCCCAAGAGCACATGACCGCTCTGCCGGGGTTGGCTTGACCAAAAGTAGAATGAAATCTGAAGAGGAGGAGGAGGGAAGAGGAGGAGGGAGGGGGGGAGGAAGAGGATGAGGAGGAAGGTGAGAATTCGACTCCCGGTTTTTAGAATGGCAGAGATGAGCCAGGTTTGCATGTCTCTGTTTTTTATTTTTTTTCACCTTTCTTTCTTTTCTAACACCTTTCTTTCTTCTTTGTTCCGGGCAGTGGAAGATCAATGATGCGCATCCCGGCCCCCTTTTTTTTTTTGGTTTGCTCTGAAGCTTTGCACACGCCTCCGGTCATGTAATTTTGTGAAAAGCCGGGCTACTTACCCTCGCATTACATATAACTTTTTATGAATGAAATCAAATAGTTTTCATAAAATTTTCTTCAAGCGGTGTTCTTCAAGCAGTTTTTAAGTACATAAAATTATTTGAATTAAATCAACCTGTTTTTCTCCAATTATTTTGTCTCCCTGTTCGATCACTTTGTTTTCTCTAAAATTTTATATACGCAAATTTTGTCTCAACAAAGTCTAAGAACACTATAAATCAAAAACAGTAACCATAGGAAATTTTTTCTATATCGACCTAAAAACAATTCCCCAACCTTACAAGTCATTTTTAGCCTTCATAATTTTGCCTTTAAAATCATTTTTTAATTTAGCCTATATAAAATTTCTAAATTCTATTTTTTGAATGCAATAAATGGAATAAAAAATCATGGAGAATTTATTGCATGAAATGCAATATTCTCCATATATACCATATACATGGCATGTATGCAGCGGGAAGGCAGATGCACCGTTGTGTTAATTCAACAATCAATTATTCACGCTTAACTTATTTCTAATTGTGCCTATATAAATCCATTTTACGCTCTCAAAGTTCCTACATTTTCTTCCCTTCCTTCATACGATTTGACGGTGCAGGTTGCTTACAACGTGTTTGGATCCGTCAAATCTTGGTGAGCAGATTTATATTCATCAATGTTAGATGTTTGGTTTGGCAATTCCTAGCGTGCTAAAAAGACTCACTTTTGTTGCTCAGAGCATCCTAGAGAGAGGACATCTGAGACTTCGAATTAAAAACCAAAAGCGGAGGACTAAGGTCCGCGAATCGAAAAACCTGAATTAAAACCACAAGCATAGTCCTCCGCTCTTCAATCCTTCCAACTTTCTAACTCAAGGTTAGTTTCATTTTAGTTTTAAGTTGCATCTCAATGGCGGTTTTAATCCAAGAAGACAAAGCTTTTGCATTTTGCTCGAGTAGAGAGGAAGCAGAATGATGTTTATGAAAACCGGAATAGTTTTTATAAACTTCATCTTTTGTTTCAGTAAATTCTTGAGTTTCTCTTCCCGAATTAATCATGCTATTGCATGCAAGTTTCTATTATGAATAAGTGTAGTAGAAAGCATTAGAAAATCACGAAAGATAATATTTAAAAACACTTTAAAGATAATATTTGAAACACGCTAAGCCGGTTTTATGCTAACAACCTTAACATGAATACGGATGCACTCGTGAGAGAGGGAAAAAAAAAAGCAGATAGATAAGTAAATAGATAAAGGCCGGGCAATTATTTACACGCTAAATAATTGCACGCCCTTTATCTATTTAATTCTTATCTATCCATGCGTTTTTTCTCCCTAACTCGAGTCTGGCGTATAGTTTTTCCTATATAGCGGTTTTGCGGCGTGCAAACAATTGTATCCCTACTTTCAACTTTTCGCTAAAACACCGAGGCGTGTCTCTTAATTTCTAAGTTTATAAATAAATAAATATAACACGCCCAGCGTGAATGCGATACTCGGCTCACTTCCTATTGATAGATGCCAAGTTACATTAATCACCGGTTGGTGACGAAGATGCATTGGAATTACATTTGGGCCAGCAATCACGACCCGACTCGGTTTGGCTCCAATCTCCGGTCGGTTGAACGCGCAGCCGAGCACCGGCCCGGCTGGGCACTCTTGCAACCCACAGTATCACTTGGATCAAGTAATGATGATGGCCAGAGCTGGGGCAATGATAGATCACGGGCTCTGGGGCCCGCAACGCGCTGCGAGGTCGGCCCTCTTATCTAATCACTTCGAGAATGCAAGACATGCATTGATCGAGAGTGACCCTCGCATCCGTCCACCGAGATTCAAAATGAGGCTAGCGTTTCTTAGTGGTTAGCCTCTATGCCGGATGCCCCAACATCAACCACTACCCGCAAAGTGTATATCTTATGCAATGGAGATGGCTCAACCAATGGAACCACTACCGCAGGGGCGCTAATAATGATGCATTGGAGGTTCAACCAATGGAGCGGGGAGGTGGAGCGAGGAGCAGGAGGTGGAGGTGGAGCAGTAGGAGCTAGAGCACCGTGTTTTCTTTGGGGTTTTACCGTAAGAATTCACTATGCCCCCGCAATGGAAATGGGATTATCGATAGCCCGGCCTACTGGTGGCCCGGGCTTGAAACAATGAGGGTCCAGGATTTTGTCCGGTTTTATCCAGGTTTATCAGATTATATACAATTGTAATCTTTTTCCAATGAATACAACAAATTTTTGTCTACTTCTATATTTCTACAATGTAATACATGTTACATACCTTTTTAAGCGGTTTCTTGGCCATGCAACAAATGTTCCAACACTTTCTCCAACCAGAGTATCCCCGAGGTGTCTCGAGGTAAAGCTTCATCCATAGCGCAAAGAATTAATCAACAGAATTTCGGACATACTTATCCCGGCGAATTCCATGGCTTGGTTCAATTCGGATCGATGGAGTCAATCTTGCATAATCCTACTTTCCTTTTCGATTTGTAGTTAACATGAAACATTCATCTTCGATTAATCTGAGAAAATTGCTATTGAACACCTACTATTGGAAATTAATGTTCAAGCTATTGAAATGAGATGAGTACCAGAATTCAGCCATTCTCCCGAAGGCGATTTGAGTCTCAAGCTGATTTGAGAAGCCGAAGGCTTATGGAAACTCTCGGCGGCCCGAAAAATTCGAATTAGAAGAAAGATTAGGTTAACTACGTTTTAGGCGGGATAAATTTGGCGGGGATACTTTTTTGGGTAGATTGGTTTTAAAAACTTAATGAAAGAAGTTAAGCCGGGCGGTCTTGATCATTATTATTTGTATGTGTCAAGAATATTTCAAACCTGCATTTTGTGTTTTCTTGAAATTCAAATTTCTCTATTTCTCGTGGTAGAAAAAGCTATTTCTTCGGCGGCTCGGCCGTATCGAAGCGACCTTCCGACTCTGTTACTAGGCGACTCAGGAGATGTCTTCTAAAGCGAATCGAGGTCGGCTGACCAGAGAGGAAGCGGTGGAAGAGGAATCCCAAAAACCGGCACTTCTCAAGCTTGAGGGCGTTGATCAGAATACGAGAATACCTGAGAACCAAGGTATTTAATTTGCTACGTATCACACCTTTATTGTGGAGAGTATTATGCTTGCATGAATTTGAGATATTTCCTTGCCTTCACTTAATATGCTTTGCATGAGTTTGAGTTATTATGCTTTGCATGAATTTTAAGTATTAACATCGATTAATGCTCTCATTGTCCGGATCAGTAGAACATAATTTTGCTCATTTTATATATAGAATATAGCGGTGTTAGGCAGTTGGAGATAGCAATGTTCAATGAGGTTAAATAGTGTGAAATATGGATTCATGAAGGGTATGTAGCTTAAAATGTGGATGCAAAATAATTTAGTTTCAAATTCATGACAGCATGGTCAATAATAGGAGCTACCAACACGCCAAAGCGTGATTTGTACTAATTTGGGTTTAAATGCACGCCAAGCGTGATCTCTTGTTACGAAAAGTACTCTAAAAGTGCTCATCTTCTTTTGCGGTGCTCAAGAGGAAGAAAACCCTAATAATTAGGGTTCTAATCGCCAAGAAAGCAAAGGCGCATCGACGGCCAGATGCGCACCATATGATCTCACCTTAGATGATGAAGGGCCGATTCTTATAGCAACCACCGACCTGCCCTGAAGAGGAAATGGGCGGTGCCGAGTGGTACGTTGACCTTGCCAAGACAAATGGCAAGCTCGACTTAACTCTCTTCTCGAGGAAAAGGAAGACAAGATGGCCAAACAAGGGATCCTAATCTCTTGTGAGGAAGAGGATGACACCAAGCGCAAATTGCTCTTGGAGATTACCACGAGGAAGAAAGATCTTTCGGACTTACTCCTTTGTAGAGCTCGCATACAAGCGGGATCGTTCATGAAGACAGATGTGAACGGTGAGACATGTTTTAAGTATGGTTGGCCAACCAATGTAGCAGATTACGCCAATATCTATTTGCCAAGGGGTTCTGTGCGTAGAGGCATGTTCACTAAACCGACACCAAGTCACTATTTGCGACAAGCTAGGAATTGGCCGACTTGAAAGCTTCTAAGAGGGTCTAGATCTAGGGAAGGATGTTCAACTGCAGTTGCATGGAGGCTTACATTTTTTGAGAATGAGCGAGGGCCAGTGACTAGAGGCCATGAACAAGCTGAATAAATACTCGACCATTATCCATTGGGTCTTAAGGAAACTTTTGCGATCCATGTAAGTCCCTCATCCGTTCACCAGCTCCATTTATGTTAGCGAGAAGATATGATCCAACACATGCCATGGAGATTGTTGAGCATGATTAGTAATCGGGGCAAATGCCTATGCCAGCGGATGTGCTACCTTGGGATATGATCTCGAACAAGCCCCTTTGTGTGGGCGAACTTCGAGGAGATATTGTTAAATGAAAAATATTAAATTACCGTCATCGTGGGCGGAGATTCTGTTGAGAGCCTGAAGGCCCTCATCGGCGCCCGGAACAAAACAGGCCAAAAGCGTTCTACAATCACTATGCGTATAGGAGGTGTCGTGATCTTGGATGCCAATACTTCACCGCAGATTTGGGTGAGATTAGTGCAACTTTGAATGAAATGGGAAGACATTTCTATACAAAAGGTAATCAACCTGGTTTCATAAAATTGTATTCCGCTTTTGGGCGTGTTTTCAAATCAAACCAATTCATCGGTGTTTTCAAATCAATAATTCCGCCGGCGTTTTCAAATCAACCAATTGATTTGAAAACACCTGGCGTGAATTATTGATTTGAAAACACCGGGCGCGGAATTGGTTTGATTTGACTGCACTGGCGTGAAACTATTAATAACTTTATTCATTTCCGCCGGCGTGATTTTCTCTTGATCAATTCTATTCAAATCGCACCCAGGCGTGTTTCTAGTCTATAATCGCGATTCAATATGCGTACTATTGCGGTCCATCGTTGAACAAGCTGCGCATACGCCCGTCAACGATTGGGTGGAATATGGCTGCCCATTGCCCACCGGGCAGGCGGGTTAAAGTCCGAGGCATTCAAGCTTAAGGCGGACTCGTCGCCGAACAATTATACTGAAAGAAGAAGAAGACCGCAAGAAAATCAAAGAAAAAGGTGGTGATGACATTACGTGATCCGCCGAAAGCTCATCCAACAGTGAGACCAACCACTTCGTATAAGATTGTGTTTTTGTAAGGAGGCGATGGCTCAAGTGGAATGAATTGGGACGCTTTTATGCACAAGGGAAGTGCCCGGATACTATGGGTAGGGTGCCTCGTTGATGTAAGCATCTTTGACTTGAATGTGCGAGAGATGAGAAAGACTCGGGGGCTAGACGTATTTGAGACCATTTGGGCTTTTAGACCGATTGCTTAAAGAAGGAAGTCTTATACAAGAAGGGTGCTTTCACCAAGGATAGGATGTCATGGGTTGAGTGCTGCAGCCATGTAAAGGATGTATTACAATGAAGTCAGTTGTAGGAGCCTGAGTTACAAAGGCTATCGGGGGATGTGGCATTATCACTAAATTGGATTCTTTGGACAAATACAAGGTCAAGAATGATGACATCAAGAAGTTTGTATTCTGGTCAAAGGACTTCCTAAAGAATTGGAAGGCTAAAAATACAAAACATAAGGAGACTCTACCCCTAAGGGGCCGGAGTTGAGAAGAAAAGTGGCCCTTGTGAAGAAGATTCTTTGGAGAAGACGACCGGCCCAAGAGTGCAGTCTCCATTGGGTACAAAGGTCTCTTGCGGGAATCAACTTCCCCGGCCTTAAAAAATATATCACTCTTTTGTTGGAAAGCGAGGGGTGGGAGAGGAGATATGGGCATGAACCGAAGGACTACGGACAGGCTTCTTTACGGTACCGTATAGGATTGACAATCCGAGGTCCTTCACTATTGTCATCGTTTGTCCTTCGGGTGAGTCACATCTGCATGCACTATCCATTTGCTCATGATCTGGAGTGCCTCAAAGTTATTAGGGAGGGATGCCTAATATATGATGTTAAGGATAATGAGTCGCGAGCGGCCACAAAAGATGGCACATGTGATCTTCATTATGATAGCCATGCTATCGGGCGAGCCCTAATATGATATTGCTAAGGCCAAGGGTGACAATAGCGGTGCATGGGAATGTTTTCTTCTAGATGATCGGACTTAAGAACTATATTCTTTCATACGGATCAGGATCGGTAAACGAGGATGAGTCAAGGAAGAGGATGAGGATCGGGACCCCCTCCTAAGTGGGAAATCAAGTACGAAGCTACAAACTAAGGTAGATAGATAGTAGTTTTAACGTCCACCACTAGGCGACATCAAGCGGACATGTGACCACACACCACACTACATTGCTTAGTTGGGCCCCCAACCACCTTACATTAAATGCATTTGGGATTTGACCCCCAATGATGCAGGAGCATTCAGGCGGTCTCGAACTCGGGACCACATTGCTAAGGAACTAGTGTGTTACCACTGACCAAACGCCTTTAAATAAAATGGATTTCCCCATCTATGGTTTGCTTACCTCGTCGAGGCATTTGCTCCAATTGATACAACTCGCTTGGAGCTTCATGTTGGAGGTTATATTGCCCGAGAGGCTCTTATGGGTGCAAGAAGATGTCAACGCTTTGTGAGTGATGAGCAGCCAAAGACTTTCTTGAACCATTCCTCATGCATGTGCTTGCCAAGTCTCCTAAAGGCCCTTATGGCAACTTTGAAATCATCATCGACAATCAAAAGTCTCGTAGACTTGTCCAATTGAAAGTGGATGTTGCTTCGGAGAGGGAACTAGTAATCTGCGGACGATAAGGAAAGCGGTAATGAACAAATGGGCTGCTAAACCGGTTGCTCAAAAAGTCGTGATGGCGGCGAACTTAGGGAATATCCTTGCCCACATTGCGGGTGATGCAAGCAACAATAGAGTAGATTCACGGGTTAACAATGAACTAATTGACAGGGAAACCAAAATGAAGGCAACGACGGCGGCTCTAGTGATTCGCGGGATTGCCAAATCAATAGTAAAATAATGTCGGGTTGTTGTGAAGGGCTTGGCCGGAACTAATAGAAAATAACAATTCTAACAGTCGGAAGAAGGCGAAGATTAAGGGTGGCGAAGGGAGAATGGCCGATGGAGCGATGGCCGAAGATGATAGGTATGGCCTTGCTTCCACGAAATAGCGCCCGCAGCGTGATTTAATTTGTATTACCTTTGAATTAAATCGGCGCCAGCGTGCTTTGATTATTTTCGTTGTCAAACTAAATCAGCGGCAAAGCCCGATTTGGTTATGACTATTCCTAAATCCGCTTGGCGTTTGTATTGTTTGTGTTGCCGATATCTTCAGCGTAGGATACATGTTTGATGTTTTCACTTCCATTGCGTTTCTAAGAAGGTTGTGGTGTTAGAGCCTAAGCGAGTCCTTTGCAAGACTTTTCGAAAAATAAAGTGGCTAGAAAACGTTTCATCGGACACGGTGGGAGTCAAACACCAAGTGGATCTATCCGCCGCATCTGAAGGAGATGCTAGGCGAGGCATTGAGGGTTATTCGAGTTGGTATTTGGTCATCCATGGAACCAAGGAACATCAAGGATACTTTGGAGGCTTTGGGGGAAATCGTAGACATTGGTTGACCCTTTGGGATCGAGAACAAATGTGTGAAGTTCACTAATCCCAAAAGGATCCAACAGGCAAGCCTATCTTCATCAAACACTTGAGTAACATGATGGAGCGAACTTGGTATCGAGAATAAGGATGATATAATCATAGTGGATGATGATGCTCTCAAATGCTTCTACAATCAAAATCCAGTTTGAATCCACCATCTTCTGATCCAAAAACTTTCGCGCGTGATGATTTTACGGTGAAGTTTGTGTCTATTATGCATAATTTGGCTATGGGGAAGACGGTGGGTGAAGTGTTAGATCGTACCCTAGCTGGATAGAAATCTAGCGACATGGAACCACACCTTGTTAAACGCGTGGAAAAACATGGATTGATCCTTAATGTTTTATTGGAATATATGATATTTTTGTATCGAGCAAGCAATTTTGGTCTCATCTATGTTAGCAACTATGACGCTTCCGCTAAATATCGGCGCGTACCTTTCGGCGAAATCCCCATCGGTCCATCAACCGCATGGGCCCCTCCGTCTAACCCACAAGACGAGAGAATCCTAGTGCGGGCAGGGGACACGAAGGTGTCTTCGCGCCCCTTCCCTATGGGCTCCTATCTTGGCCGGAAGCATAAACAACGTCGAACTAGCAATAACAATACAACATACTACCTCGAAGGGTAGTCCATCACATATCCATAAGAGCAAAGAAGATAATCATAATCCATAAAACATAAGAGCTCCTACCCATGGCTCACTCATAAGGAGGATGACGCGATCTGGCTAGGCCTCAAGATAGAAGCAAGACGAGTCATAACAATGGTAGGGGCGGTGGCATAAGACAATGGCTAGGGTTTTGACCACTCCATCCGCCCCTCATTGCATACTTGCGGATGATGGGCTCAATGGGCTCGGCATGACTCTAGCCTTCCGGATCGCAATCCCATGGCATCACCCATCGGGACTACTCAGGTTGCATCTCCGGGTCCGTCGAGGCGGGAAGGGTTGCATCTCCCCCTTCCGGGGGTCTAGAGGTTCCGCAGGCTGTAGAGAATCGTGGCGACACACGATTCGCCAGTGAACCCCAAAACAAGAGCCAAGCGGGAGCACTTGCAACTCTTGAGAAGCGAGGCTGACACCATCTTGAAGGGAGGTGTGGAACCCATGCTGACCCCACGAAAGTGGCGACCATAAGCCTAGCTCACTATGGGATCCCCAGTAGCCCCCCACTGAAGGGGATCCTCCCTGCATTGCCTCTAGCCCGTTGTGTAGTCTTGAGTCACATCATAGCCTCCATGGCAGGTGGGTTCCTATGCGTACAGGCCGCAACTAATAGGAACTAAGGGATCTAATCTAGGAGCATATACCATATGGCTCCCAGGTCTCTACCCCTTCCCAATACAAGAGGGCAAACATGATCAACCATCATCACATAATCATAACATGATAATCATCATAAGAACATCTTAACCTAATCATACATATCTAACTTACGGTTAGAGTTCCTTGATTAGGGTTCAAGATGGTGAATCTGAGTTCTAGGATGGCTCTACTCTAGATCGACATACTAACCCATCCGGAGTGCTAACTTCGGATGGACTACTAAACACTACCCACATACCGGTCCGGAAGCACTCCCTCCCAATCGGGCGTCTCCATGATCTTCAAGGTGTTTGAGGTAGCTCCCACTCCTGTGATGCGCTCACTTTCACGGGGGCTGCACGCTATCTTGTGCCCGGTGACGGTTCTCGAAGCGGAGTTTGTGCGAAGGTTCCCGGTATTTGGAGCGAGAAAAGAGGCCTAGGTTAGGGTTTAGGCCTTTATAGGTTAGGGTTCACATGTTATGCCACGTGGCTCAATAGGGTAAGACCATGTGGGAGGTGCCCAATAGGTTAAGGCCACGTGGAAAATGGTCTTAACCTAAGGTTGGCTAAGTTATATGAATAACTTAGTCATGCCCCTAGTGCCACAATCTATGGTATACAAGGCTATGAAGATAGACTTGTATAGTATTGAGTCGTGAATATCACGTATTTATAGCGTATATTCCCACGAAGGCGTCACATTCTCTTTAGGACAATCTTTGTCCTCGACATTGCACTAAGGTGGACTTAACCTAGTCTAATCCGCAAAAAGCACACAACAAGAATATATGAACTTAACTCTATTGAAAAGATCAACTTTTCGTTAATTACTTATTATGTAATTATAAAGCTATATTTATAAGTTATACAAAATTATATAGCTATAACAACTATTATTATCAAAGTATACACACAATATTATTACAACAAATTTAGGAGTTCATAGTTAGTCTAAAATCTATGAGTCCTATCTTCTCGTAACGTGCTCCCTCCTTCATGCTTCCCTTCAGCTCGCACAAGTAGCACATTCACGTTATATAAGTTAATAAGTTTGTGGTTTTGGGGACCACCCCTTTACCTACCTCCTTGAGTAGAACTACTAGCTCAAGGTTACCCTACTACCTTGCATCGATCCATGGCCCCATAAGGATTTGAGCCCAAGGACCATTTAAGATGATCCTATCATTGCCCATGATCAAGTGCTACCTTGTACTCCCGATTTACCGGTCTTGGTCGAGTACCCCTAGTGCATCATGCCCCAAGGGGTTTAAGCTAGGGGCGTCTCCACGATCCCATCATCGCAAGATGATCACTTTGACCTTCACCATGACCCTCCTACGGCGGTGGCGTGCCCGCGATCGCGGCATAGAGAGCATCCGATCGATGTCCCATCATCGCCCACCATGCCTCATTCCTCACTCACATGACCCTAATGGTCATGCGCACCATAATTTATTCCTATTATGGACCCATATAAAGATATATTTTCTGTACTGAAGAGTTAGTTGATATCTTTTGTTTGCACGGTATATTTAGCCAGTTATATTCTTGTGTCAATCTATTTTTCACGATTTCCAAGTCAAATGCATTTGGACCAAGGTTTATAAGTGAATTTTTTGCCATCCATACATGTCAGTTGCCAATTGTTTCTCTGTTTATGTTTTTTAATGGCAAGGAAAGAATTTTTGATAAATGAAGTCCTACAACAAGTTGTTGATCAGGTCGCCAGAATGGAATAAAGATCTATGTGCCACAACATTTCTTGTGCCCCTATCAATTCATGAAGTGGCCATAGATCTAATACTTTGGTGCCTTCTCTACCCCATAATTCAATGCCACCAATACCAAGAGGGCTTTCACGGTATCCAACAGCTCCTCTTACTCCACAAGAATCAACACCCCCCGAGGCAACTTCATTTTAGGGTGCCCTCACGTGCTCCCACTACCACATGTCAATGGATACTACTTGCAAGAAGATGGACTTCCACATTGTCAAGGATAGATAAACAGATTTTTTAACGTCCACGAAGACCAATTGCGCCATGGGACCTAACCCACAAGGGAGGCAAAGAAGCCAAAAAGTATAAAACAAGGTGCTGCGCACGGAGGGTTGCCCTCCGGTGGCCTGAAGGTGTGTTTACTTGGTTTTTTTTTTGTTGTTTTTATCTTCTAACGCAACAACAGCAGTTCCAAGACCTAGACATGACACCTTTAAGAAGCATAGCCATATATGAGCATGTATGCAGGGTGCAGTGCAGTTTTTATGTTTTAAGTTTGGACTGGCAGATGGCCAAGACCAAGAGTGCTAATCTAGAATTTCATTGATATGGTGTTAGAATGGTATCAATATGATGTAAGAGTGCTTGAGTCATAACTTATTGCCTAGATGTGTTGTTAGATTCCATTAGCTTGAGTTTAAGATGTATTCACTTGCACAATCTTTAGCTTATAATTAGAGGGAATGATGCAATACCCTTGCAAATTAAATTTCTAAGCATGTTGAAATAGAAGATGTACCTTACTTAGTGTTATATTAATTTGTCAATTAAAGATAGGGCAAAAAGAACTTGGATTAGAACATACCTTTGCAATGCTTACAAGATCCGGTGTAATATTGTACAATTCACGACCAAATAGTTCACAACCCACCGGTGCAAAGATCTCACAAGCTTTTCTGGGCCTTGTTCCTTGACTGTCATGATGAATTTCTTGCAATTTAAATACATCTTGATCGATTTATGACAAGTAGGCAATGGAAGAAGAATTTTGCCTATTGTTGGCACTAGCATCTAAGCATACTTAACAAACGTGTAGTTCCGATAGTTTTTGCTGTGATTTTGTAGTTTTTGTTTATTTAAATACATCTTGATTGATTTATCCCAAGTAGGCGATGGAAGAAGAATTTTGCCTGTTGTTGGCACTAGCATCTTAGCATGCTTAACAAACCTGTAGTGCCAATGGTTTTTGCTGTAATTTTGCAGTCTTTTTTTTTTTTAAATTTATGGTTATGATTGAAAAAGTACCATGAGAACCCTTAATAAATCCCTTGATGTTTTAAAGTTCCCAAACACGACCCAGAAATTGGTCTCTGTTAATTAGCAAACACCAAGTGCCTTAAAAGAAAAGAAAAGAAAAGAAAAGGGCTAACATACCCTGATAATGAATAAGGATATGTGGTTAATGATCAATGCTGTGTTAGTACCTGAATAGAATTTGTAACATCGCTGATAACAATACTGCCAAATGACATTTACTAAAATACATTTCAAACTAAATCACAATTTATGAAGTTGTCAAGGTCTGCAAGTGCCCAAAAAATTCGCAGCTTGGTGAACAGGACTTGGAGATCAACATTCACTCTTATCTTATCTTTAAAGTCACCTTAAGGGAAGAAGGCAAAGTTTTATGGCTATCAATACTTGTTAATGACAGTGTAGAATGATGAGAAAACAATGGTATTTTCTGTAAAGGCACTTCAGATTCCCAGGTTGACTCTGTAGCAGCATATCCTTTGCATTTAACTAGATATTTTATTTTTGTCACCCCTTGAATCCGTGAAAACTGCATATCCAAAATAATTTCTACTATAAACATCACTTGTCCATCCTTCATAGGAATGTAATCAACACCAGTTTCAAGGGAATGCTGTAACTGACTAGAGTCAAGTTTCACTTAATGGCCATGCTTTCGGAACATCCAACATGTAAGTCCCCTTAGCCACAGAAGTTATAATCTTAAAAGAACCACAATAGCTAGGAAATAATTTGTGTCAGAGCTGGAAAAGTCATGATTATAATCTGCTGGGAGGATCTTCAGCAAGACAGAATCTCCAAGGTGAAAAGCAACAGATGGAAAATCTTTCTTCCAACTTTCTGTGCATTTCCACATTTCAACAACTTGAACCTCATCCTGTTTTGAGCATTTTTTTAAAAAGTAAGAAGCATGAACCAGCTCTGCGGAAAAATTAGCAACAATTTTTTAGCAGCAAAGAGAAAAATGAGGAATCAAAGGTCATCATACAGGCTCCAACATTTTCTGGATCAGTCCAACTTATAGTTTTGATGAGAGTAAAGCTCTTCAAGAATGCCTTCAAGGTGTACCCGTTTGCTGATGAGCTCTGTTTGTCTGACATGGGTAACCTTGTAAATGAAACCATCCCAAAAAAGGTAAACAATTGATATCATTAAATGCACAAAATGGAAGCCTTTAGGCTTAATTCCTTGAGATGGTCTGCTGCAGCTTGAGACGCACCGTACGCCCCTTGCTGTTTGTGTAATTATCCTTGCAGACATGCAGAAAATATATATAAACCATCTTTATAACCCTGACTTCCTCATTTCTTGAATTTATTTAATCCATCAATGAACCAAAGGCACAAAAAAAGGCCGCCTTCAACTTCTCTGACAAAAGGTTATGCTCCATGATCTGCTCTAGTGAGTGGCACAATCCATCAGAGGCTCTTATTCTCAAGTTTTCATCTTCAACTAGGAGTAATCTTTTGTAAGGGGTAAAAAGATTACCCATACCTCAATATTGGAAACCTAAACCTTTAAAATGCTTAAGAAGAACTTGGTAGTGCACCACCTCCAAGTCCAATCATAGGTACTTTCACTTGCCCTCCATCCTTCACGTATGCTTCCAAGTACTCCTATAAATCACAAGTAGACATGAACAAACCTGTTGTGATCTACTTTAATCTGCTACCATGTCTCTTCAACAATCCTCTGCCTTGTTCTCTGTTTAATTTGGAAGAACTTCCAAGCCTTCATTTCCCTAACTTTGTAGATTCCTGTGTAACAAGTGGCACCTCTGTTTAGATCACATTTAAAAACTCAATCCAAAAAGCATGCTCTATCAGGATAAGAACCCCCATTGCTTGTTCACCCAGTATCAACACTGTTTCTTTTGCAACTCACCTGCCTGTGAAATTGCTTTGATGCGACAACCAAAGCCGGTAGCGGAGACCTTTGTCGGGGCATTGATATGTTATATTTTCCGAGACCTCACGGATAATGGTATTGACCGATTCTAACCTGCTATTACTATTGCCCGTAGGTTGGCTACCATCAACTATTGGAATATTTGAAAACAATTCGAGCTACTTGCGCTTTGGACATTTTTCCGGTGCTTTTGCCAATCCATTACTCGTAGGCAAATTGAGGCTTTTTTTCTTCCTTTGAAACTCGTGGCCGGAGGTTCCCTTTCCAATGTTGAATTAGTCTGGGAACTTGAAACATGGGCAGAACGTTGTCCACTTATTCCACTTCTAATGATGATGATGGAGAATAAGTCGTGACTTGAGTTGCTTCTTCATGAATGATAGGTTTACAAGAAATGATTACGTTCTTTGAATGTGAATCTGTTTTGGTAAGCGGTGTGCCTCTTCCCATATATTTGATGTTTAAACTTTCCAAAGATTATTGTTGTCACTAGCAATAAATTCATAGGACTTGCCAACCACACGGGGCTCCTAGTATCATCTAGATCCAAATCGATTGTGAAGGACACGCAACCCAATTCTCTTTTCTCATCCAATGAGGCGGTTGAAGGAGGAGACCCCCTTTCTAATGAGGCGCTTGAAGAAAGAGACCCCTTTCTAGACTCGAAAGTTAGTGGACAGCCTTGAAGATGACTTTGAGAAACTACTGCTATTGGGAACTTAATCCGGCATAGATGGGATTGAGCAAAAGAAGTTCTCTATCCCAGTTGCGGTAGTCCCTTGCTTACTTCTATGAGGTGGGGTAACTTTGTTCACGTGCTTGGCAATTCTGAAGTGTGTGTTGATGTCTTCATGATATTTTCTTCCGGTGGCAAATTTGTGAACATTTTCGGGAGCATGACCATTGTCATCGGAATTACTATTTCATAATTAGGCTCATTTGTAGAGTCCGCTGTTCGACATGCTAGTTAAGGTCTCCAACATAGCCTTTAGCGAGGAAAGGGTGCTTGGATTCCCCATGTACTTAGCTTAAGTATATCTTTGCCTCATGCAAACATAGTTCTCGCTTGTTTGAAGAGGTCATGCAACATCTTCGGCTCTTTCATCCCTTTGCATTTAAGATTGTACTTACCGCTGGAAATGCTAACTCGATTCATTATTTTCATGGCCCATCAATTAGTCTTCCGTGTCGAAAATTTAGATATCCGCAAGAGTAGCCTTGAGTTTCATCATACATCTTTAATGGTTTCAAATGCCTTGATTCAGGACCATTTCTATCCTTACCCAGCTGTTCAAAGCATTTGCAAGGGGAAAGGCTTTGTTGAATGTGCCTCATGAATTTTAGCAGTTGGAAATCATTGATATACTTTAACGTTAGGATGCAAAAGATGCCTCCCGGATTTGACTTCGACTTTGTCCAACTCTAGGATCTACTTGAGTTGGTGAATGAAAAAATCTTGTTTGCGCGCATGAGCCAATGGCCAATCTGATCATTTTGGGGTAGTGTTGGTTGCTTCATATCCGTGATAATCAGTTGATAGTAATGTAGTAATGCAGACTCACGAACCCATGGAAAAAAATTAGTGGCTAAACTTTAGCTAAATGGCGAAATTTTGGCCTTGTTTGGAAAAAAAAATTGGCTAAATCCATGGCCCTTTTGGGCTAAAAAAATAAAATTTTAGCCAAGTCTATTTCATGCCCCACCTCCATTTAATGGGCTTTAGCTAATGCAAGAAAGTGTAACTGCCAAAATTTGGAAAGTTTAGCCAAAACTTAGAAGCTTTTACGTCAAATTTTAGTGTACTTTAGCCAAATTATCTTATAGCCTTTATATTTATTGTGGTCAGTTAATATTTAGGTCTTGAATTAGTGCAAAATAGTCAAAGATAGAATATTTTTCTTCAAAGAAATAATAGTTTAGCCAAACGTAAGAAAGTACAGGTGGCAAAATTTAGAAAGTTTAGCTAAACATTAGAAGCTTTCACCTCAACTTTTGGCATACTTTAGCCAAGTCTATTTCACCACTTTGAATATAAAAGTTCCTTAATTTTTTCCCTGCTGAACCAATGTATCATTATCCTCTATATGGTTGTATTGCCAACTACGCTTGAACTGCAGTAAATCAGGAAAATAAAAGTAAAAACGAAAGTACCATGGCAGTGGCCAGCAATGTCTCAGAAACTTTTTTAAATCACATTTAAGCATGAACTAGTGCCAATGTTAATACGTAAACGGTCCTTTCTCTTAACCTATTATTGTTAAAAGCAAGTATAGGCAGTTAATTTGCCACCATGCATACACATATAAGCAATCTCAATACAATTTGATCGCGAAAGAGGCTCTAGAGGAAAGTATCTTTCTCAAGGTCTGATTGTTGACTACATATTAACATGATTAGTATAGACATTGGCAATTTAGAGTGATTTAGGGAGATGCAACTGTTTGCTCTGATAATAGCTATGAAATTACGGATTGAAAAACCATAGGCTCTCTATAAGATGCTTTTTGTAAAACGTCCATTCTTCACGATTGCAAAGTTTCGTGCCTACGAGATCGCTAAGCCATGCCCGGGTTGGCTAAACCTAACGAATTCATACGCACCATAGTAATGGTACGTTCAGGTATGCTTCATACTACCTTTTTTTATTGTTCAATTATTTTGAAAAACAACATACCTCACTAACAATGGAAATTTTAGAACCTTGAATTGGAGGCAAGTAGAGAACGTACATCCTTCTGCATTTAGCGACTTAGCGATAAATTTCCATTAAATTTCGAGCGTAAAGGTGACTCTCTCGAATTAGTTACTGATCGCGCCCAGCAATTTATGGCTCACGGTAAAGCTTCGAATCTGAGGAAAGAAAGTTTATGGATGAGGAGCGGTAACCTGCGGAAAGAAATAAAGCGAGCGTTGCATCTAAGGCTGCCGACTACTTGTGGCTTCGTCTACAAGATTCCTTCATAAGTTTGGTGCACCGCATCCATCTACAATGATGACATTAAATCGAGGGATCTATGCTTACATCAGGCATTTGGTGTCTTTGCTGAATCTTCTTGTCTAAGTTCGGGAACCCGAGAAGATCCTTACTGGAGACACTGCTTCAAGCTTATCGACAAAGTTCGCCCGATCTGCTCTACAACCAATCCCTCTCTAAGCTCGGATGCGTTCGTTTTACCTTTATAGGTTAACCCGGTTTCTGGCTAAATAAACGGCTGGCGGCCCAGCATGATTCTGAGGAAACCATAGGGTTTTGGCGGAGTTTGTGACACTATGTAAATATTCTAGCATATCGCCAAGTATATGCGCTAGCAACTATAAGCGAGGGTTTGCCCCAGGACAACCCAAAAAGATGCTAATGGTAATTTTGTGCTATTTAAATTATCTAGAGATATCAATCCAAAGATTAAAATCACGTTGATTTAAAAAGATAAAAAGACAAAAACATTGGAAAGTTCTGCTTGAATAACATATAAACTAGTAAATGGCTCCAAATTCCATAACATAAAAGTTTTAATTTTTTTGATACAAAAGCGGTAAGCCATGAAGTAATATCCATCCTTGATATCTTCATAAAAGCTTGATGATACATGAGAAAGACATGACCCGAGAATGGTTAAATTTGGGCCGAGGTATGATTTACCGAAATTTGTTTTTACGGAAAACGGCAATATGAGCATATCATACCTTGCTCGGAAAGAAAAGAATCGAGCTTTCCACACAATAAAGATACCGAGGCTTGATTCAGGTAAATATTATGTCTGCATGTATTTGGATTGAAAGGAAATTACAAAAGCAAATTACTATCTTGATAGATCTAGATTGAATCATGCAAATGGAAGCTCTCACATAAGCTTTCAAAGTCCAAGATCATCTGAATCTGACCTTCGTGGTACCGATTCTAGGCACAAAAAGAATTTTGACATTCTCTCTAGTCTCTTCTTTTTTTTTATTTTTGGTGGTTTTAGATAATACATACAATTGTTTTGGTGAAAGAACCTCTCTCAAAATCTTATTTACGATTAAAACCTTTTGCATTGGCAAAATTTGTAAAAATGTTGGCGGGGTGTTGGTACCTCCTCCCATTTCTTTGGCCAGGTGGGCAGCCTCCCTCAAAGATTGCGGGGCCATTTCTTCTTTTTGCTTATGGAAGGACAACCACTTCTTGAAGAGGACCCTACAAAGGGACTATAGGGGTCACTGCCCGCCTTCTATTGTTGTTCATCTTCAAGCCCTCACAGTAGGGCTCCTACAAGATGCAAGGTACTATGCATTATTTGGTTTAGCAAAAGGGAAAATCTCAAATTGGAGACAAAGTCACGATTATCCACATTAGAATTTGAGCCCATGAGCTTGTAGCTGAGTGTTATGTTTTGCATTTTTTCCTACAGCACTTGAAAGGATAAGGAAACAATCACCTTCTCGATGGCCAATCCACATCATTGAAGAATATACTAATCCTATGTCAGTTAGCTGCTTGCCAAGTAGTGTATGAAGTTCAAGCCTGTGAGGCGAAATGCTTGGTGTAGCAATCCCTCCATATATCTGGACATCACAGACTGATATTGTCTGATATGATGACTATCACGAATCAATGTCCCTACTTGCCAAAGAGTTCATTACAAATGCAGCACTCGACCAGCTTCTGATTATACATGGGTTAATTCCCTCATAGAGAACTCACTACATGTCCATCACCAACTCCATGATACCTTCCAACAAGTAAATATTGGAATGACCTACGATTTGATTAAATAGCTTTGATTAAGGTCCAATATGGTTCCTAAACATCATCACCAATCACATCATCTTGATGTGGTCCACAAAGAGACATGATCCTAAAACAAGGCAAAGAAAACCAAGCATTACAATGTGTGGACATGAAAGAGGGACGCAAACACGCTACTATCCCTCATGTCTGTGGCACTCTTGAACTTTAGCAGCAAAATGCATCTTCAAGGGAATGAGTCATGCAGCTCATGCTCAATCTCGGTCTATGCCCCAGCATGGCAACAAGGCACACAAAAATAGGCACCGCCGTCGAAATGCACCAATTACATATTTAGCAATGATGACTTTAAAGGTGTGAGGGAATTTTGTAAAATTGCCCTATTTTAAATTCTTACCGGTACGCTGGTTTTGCTAGATCATTAACCTCAAAACTTATAAAATTATGGCCCGTGTCTTACTTTGATTCCTTTTGGTGCATCAAACTGGGGACATTTTACATTGTGATGCTTGGTTTGTGATAAGACATCTAAATTCATTAGTAAAACCAGTAAGCCACCATTACATGCTACTAGAAATGACTAGAGGATGATAGATGTGGGTGCGTAAATCTCTTTTCGTGCAATATTTAAAATATAGACGTAATGCTTAGATTTAATTAATTGGCCTTAAACCAAGTAAAATATTGGAGGCAGCCACCACCGGTGAAATGGCAGGGTGGATCCAAGATGGTTCCTGGCATCATCATGATCACATCATCTTGATATGAACCGCAGAGACGCAGATTCTAGACGAGCCGAAGAGACCAAGCATTACAATGTGTGGACACCAAGAGGGACGCAGGGACCTAATATAAACTTGAGCAACAAATGCATGCAGGAGGGTTCATGCAGCTCCGTATGACCTCGATCACATGCCCAAAACTTGTAAACAGAGCACACAAAAGTAGAGGCACCACAACCAGCGCTTGATTAGTAGCATAGTGGTCAATGGCGGTGACATAGATTTGAAAATATGAATGGCGGATCGAGATAATGTCTTGACGATAAATGCTGAAATTCCTCTTTAATCTAAAGAAAGGTGTTTGATGGGGCTCACTTCCTCCTTTTTTAGGATTTCAAAATTTCACCGTGTCGATTTGGATAGCAAAGTACCCACTTTGGCTTAGAGTATGAGCACTATGAGTTTCCATACAATTACATGTTCCCAAACTTATTATTTTTTATCAAGGAAAACGACCCGTGGTTTCTCAAATGCGGCGGTTTCATGGGCTTGAAATAGCATCAACCGCAATTGTTCAAGAAAAATCAGCGGCAGATGTGGCAAAGCCTGGCTTAATAGAAGACCTCGGGAAGTTATTGATATATCGTTTATATTATAGGGCCGTGTGATGATGTATCATTTGCTCTAGAGTTTTAAATATTATGCTTGAGAACCACGAGGTAACGACCTTGGGAAACTTGCATAAAGGATGAACATGTATGAAGAAATCCATGAGAAGGTTGTCTGAGATACGACAGTCTCTTGGGAGAAGAATCTTCAGAGGGAGTTTGGGACGTCCAGCCAGGTTGCTGGGGCATGTGATGAAGAGGGGATAAACAGCACTGCGAATACATATATCAAATTAAGCTGGGGCTAAAGAGATCAGCAATGGGGGGTCCACTTGGATTAGAAACTTTTGTCGGAGTTAAGAGTGCTCATCCGCAGTGGTGCTAAACACAATTCTTATAGGAACCATGTTTTTACACTAAGGTTGACATCTAGCGATGTTCGAAATACCGGAACCTCTTGCTAACTTTGAATAACATGGGGCAGGACATGCCACAGAACTGGCCTTCATGGGAAGTTACTAAACTCGAGCTTGCAGAATGTACGGCGAAAAAGCCGTCACTACGTCGGCATCACTAGTCCGGCGAGCTGTAAACAGGCGCCATGAGTCCTTCAAAACATGACGAGCCGCCGGAATCATGGGCATCGATTACTTCGACGAGCATCTCGCTAACAGTTTTGCTGGAGGCTGGATTGCCATTGCGAAATGGGCTGAATCGGCATGTTCAGGCTTCATTTATCCATCCTCAAATTTTTCTTCCCTATTCCTTGCAGGTCCTCCTACTGCCGAATGTTTTTACTTTCTTTCGAATACTTGATTTGTTGCTCCTACGATATGTCACCATCCTTTCTGTCGCCCCTACACCCATACTATGGCCAAAGGAATCAGGCGCGAGGACTAAGTGCAGGCACCGACAAATCATTCCAAAAGGGCCTCCCCGATTGATTTCCTGCTCAGCTAAGCGTGACTGATTTTTTGGCTTAATCTGTTGAAGCAAAGTTAGGGTTTTGCTATCTGACCCACTTACGTCATACACCGTGGGCCATTGGCCAGGCCGCAACTGTTGCTTCTTCAACCCAATCGCCAGTCGACGATTCAGTATTTCGGTGCAACTTCATAGCGTTGGGGCTCCAAAGGCGGAACCCTAAAGACGTGCGAATTCGGTCAAATCCTCGCGCTGTGGGTATACGGTTTCGCCATTACAACCAAAGTCTCCTTAGTTCTGATGCAGGGCTCCCGTTTGAGTTGTTGACAGTATCTGGAAAATTAAAGGCCGTTGCAGACCATTATGTCAAAAGTGGTGTATGCGTTGTTTCCCCTTCTATAGCAAACTTACGAGATGGCTGATTAAAACATTGCGTGTTGAGTCTTGCAAGGGGCTTATTTTGTTAAATACCTGAAAAGCTGAAGTCCAATTATGGCTTCTTCGGAAGGGCGTGGATATTTCTCGGCATGAACATCAGTAACACTTTTTCTTCCTGCAGAAATGGCTTATATCATTCTCTGGACTGAGGTACCATATGGGGATGTCAGTTCTGTTAACTGAGGTAGAATGATATTAGCTTCTTCCAGATTTTCCGGTGAGCGCAGCTTCCAGCACTGCAGAGGAGGGCCAAGAGGCTGCGGTCCTGAAACCTATACTCAAATCTCTCAGTTTTCTTCGCCGCGCTTAATTGTTACGTGTTTTGCATTTTGGGATCTACGAAATGTATTTAGTTTAATATCTTTCTTCTGTTCACATACCAACTGGTCTTCTCTGGGGTTTTGTTGTTTGAGCCCTTTAGATTACTGCTACAACCAAGAAGGCTCTGGAATTTGAGCAGCGCATCTGTACTACTATTATATATCCCGGTTGTGCGTCGCCGCCGTCTTTAATGGCATCGTGTCCTCACTATGTTGTAACGAAGCTGATATCATATGCCGTGATCCCCTCTTGGCATATCAAGACGTTAGACAATTCTTTCACGAAGATTCTAGGTCCTATCAAAAGCATGAGTTACGCTAGCAGGTAATGCGGTATATTTCTCTACCTGCCATTTTATTTCCTACAGGCTCTGTCTTTTCTTCGCAGCTAAAATCCACCAAGTCTAAGGTCCATGACAGTTTGGGCAGCCAGTGGATTCCAAGGGGCAATTGTCTCCACGAGAAACTGTAAAATTTGTTCCACAGGCATATGAGGAACACTATGTGATAACTCCCTCGCTCCATCCAGTTTGCAGAGAAATTCATCAGTCCGCTGGACCTCATTGATGATAGACGCTATTACGTGACATTATCATTTCCATAGCTGTTAGCTATGAACGCTGGATGCACTTCTGCGTACGGCGGCCGTGAGCCTATTCCTGGCAGATCTCTTCTCAAAATAAGTCTAAGAAACGAACATGGAGCCCCTGAAAGGAATGCACAGCTCTTTATAGATCCTTCTTCTTCTTCTAACCTTGGTGATGCTCTTACTGTTTGTATACTATCTCACTGGCAGCATTGCAGCTTTTGCAGATATACTAAGTACCTTCACCCACTATGTTTCTATATTCTACATAAGATTGCGCAAATATATATGGTGTACCTTTATGCATGCAGTGCAGACTCGGTTCTTCTTTGTCTCTCTCATTTGGCATTCAGCTGTTCTCTATTACAAAGGATTAAGATATCACTTCTGCCCATTACTTGGTTCAGTTTTATAATACTGATCCTTAACAGGTCATGGCTCAGAAGTTCTCATGTTTGATCCTAGGAGGACTGGTCGATGATCTTTGTTTCTTATACTATTCATTTTTGAGTCTTTATTAGATGAACCTCGATCCCGGTGGTTTGTTTGATAGGTCTCTGAAAAATTAACGTACAAAAGCTGATGCATTTTGCAAAAGATTCTCTAAAGCTATGGTATGTTTATATTTCTACGAGTTTTTCAGATTCCTCCTTTTTTGTTGTCTTGTGATTTGATGTGACCTTCCATATGAACAGGACATAAAGACACGTGATATTCTTTCGTATTATAGGGACCTCGTTATCTTTAGCAAAGAAGCTTCAACGTCCAGCCTTTGTTACTGTTACCAAGGGAGATACTATACCCAAATAACATCCAGCGTCATCTTTTATCTAGTTACTTCAGTCCAAGACAATGGTCAAATTATAGTGGAAATATATATTAGCTCAGCTAATATATTCTTGGGCTCTAGTCCCTAGAGTAGACATTGGGAGGTATGTATTGTACCTTAGGAGGTGATATTTATCCTGTATTTGATAGATTAGAAGACATTCTTGTTATTAAAATGCTTATATCACTATTACCAGATTCACTGGTCAATTTTTGCAATTGACAACTGTTTTGATGCTTGTAAATGCTCACTTGGCCCAAAACGTTCACCTGTCATAGGTGGATATGAACTATCCTTTGATATATATAGTCATGTACTGCATTGATAGAAGTGATGAACTTTAAATCAAAAAGGTTTGGAAAAAGGCGCAGAGATGAGAGAAAGGTCAACAGCGATTTTCAATGCCAAATCCAAGTCAAATCATGATGGAGTTCATGTGGTTATGAATGAGTCAATGATGGTCTTCAAGGCAAGTTTTAAAACGGTAGCTGCAAAGCCGAGGAAAAAATTATGTGGTGACTTTCAAGGCTGTAGATAATACATGCAAGCCACTTTCGTGGTTAGCACATTGGTCTATGGGAAAAGGATGTTATGGATTCACTGGGAATTCGAGGGAGTGAAACTCTCTCTTCAATTTAAGCATCAAATTTAAAGCATTAAGTGATTTTGCCCTTCTTTAAGGGGCGCCTCACATATCAGGCAGTTTCAGGATATCAGAAAACTTTCGTTGGCTGAAACAAATTATGTAAAGCTGCTCTAACCCGGTTTAAGGGAATGACTTGACTCGGTCATTAATAATTTGTCTCAGGATGTTCGTGGCTGAATACCACAAGATTTACATGTGGTATAACTGAGGGTTTGCGTCGCTATCGGATTCCATTGCTTGATTGCCATGTTGTTTATCTGCCAGCCTCGCAAACGTCCGGCATGCCTATTTGTTAGGTTTACCCGCCTCATAAATATCTTGGCCTATTTCGCCAATCACCCATGGTACAAATTGGTGGCCTATCGGCATCAATCACCCCACATATTGCACAAGAGATTCTGACTAATGGTGCGGTGCTTGATTGTTTTCGGCGTTTTGGCGCTGCAGCCCGAGGAAGTTTTCAAAGCGATGCTGTCAGGAAGGGCTCTGCCCGCGGCTTGGCAGCATTTTCACTTCTTTGCCGCGGCTTAAGCCCGGTCGGCTCTGTCTGCGAAGCTGATTCTTCCTGCATCCATAGCAGCCAGGATCTCAGATTCCAGAAGTTTTGTAAGATGTTTGCATTTCATGTAGAACTATTTTATGCCACGAGCCAATGGCGAGGCTTTACAAGCTCTGCATCGTTGCAGCGTCTTGGCCAAAATCAAAGTGGGCACAAAAATCAGGGAATGAGAACCGTGGATTCGGATGGCGTTGAGCTCGATACTAAAAGCTGGAAAACAAAGGGATGTGAAGTGTATCTGTGGGAGCTAAAGTATGGTAACCGCCACGAAGGGTTTACGCAAGAAACTGGCCCGGCCGGCGGTGGCAAGGTCATGAGGCGCATGGTAACCTACACCACCCGAGCTTTTTGGGAAGAGCTGCGGTCACGCGCTTTCATTCGGGTATCCGCAGCGGGTTTCTTCTGAAAACTCAATTAAATGGGATTACACCTTATACCTATATCGAAGCGATCACGATCTTTACCCTATATTATTACTGCATGGAATTGAATGGCTGGTGGTATAAAATGGTTGGCTTATATTTTATTGTGAAATTGATTTACCACAATAGAATTGAGCAAGGCATGTAGAGGCTTGTGGCGTAGCGAAAAATGGTGAGCCTTTTGCATGAACCTCGATGGCAGCATATGAACCCTGGCCCTAAACATAAAATAGGTGTACATCTAGTCTTTGCCGCTAAAAAATAGGGGTGAAAGCAATGTTACCCTTGTTTAGAGTGATTAAGATTCGGTGATAATGACCTTCGCGAATGCTAACCCTCTCTGCGTGAATTAGTTTGGAGGCGTTTGAATGCTTGTCGATACTTTCAGCGATCCCAGGTGGTGCCATCGCATCACTTAGCCGTCGATGATACCTCGCGGTCATACGGCGAAATTAAATCGAGATACCACCCTTTATTCCGAAGATGCGTGATTGATCACACTTTGTGGGGAACAATCAGGTGGCATATTCCATCGAGCGAATCCACGCCTAGAATATCCGCGCAGAGATATTCAAAATAAAAATATTTTAACAAGTGAAATCCGTTAAATTTCCGTTTTAAAAACTGGCATCATTGCTATAAGCGCCATAGCTTCTGAGGATCCTTTTCTTCAATCTTTAAACGCCAAGCCCAATGTTTTCGCGCGGTTTCTGCGGATGGCGGGATTTGGAGCTCTATAGAGTCCACCTTATCTGATTTTGCGTCATAGCACTACCACTGATTAAATGGTGGAGGGGCTCTTTGTAGTTTAGTTAATAGCTTAAGATGAAGATATAATAATACTCTCGTCAGGGGCGTTGCGGGTGAACCCGGGGAGAAGCGGATTAGAGGCCTTCCACAAGCGCGGCCATATTGAGGTCCGTGAAGCGGGCTGCGAGTTATTCCAACCAATTTTGCTAAGATGGGTCCTCGGGCACTCGAGATGGGTCAGGCATTGACGCGGAAAATCATGCTAGCATTGTTTCACGGAATTGTAAAGGGCTTCCAAGCGAAGAGGCGGTAAGCGGTGGGACCATGACGGACATGGACATCGTCTTCCTGAGGAGTATGAAGGGCATCGATTACCGGACGACTCAAGGACTCCGGCATTTCTCGCATAGTAAGGTGCCATGGCGGTAACGATCGGTGGAGTAAGCTTGCTACTTTAGGGGCATATAGCATGCAAGATCCACTTGAAGTCGATGCATTTACTTAGCCTACACTGTAGGTAGCGGTATTAGAGCAGTCATATCCATGCTTCTTCATTTTGCTTCCATTTCCCATGCACGAACCTGATTCTACGGTACATGATGGAACCACCGGAATTATGCGGATGTCGTATAAGGGTATATGATGACATAGACGCTATACAGCGGGCGGAACGCTTTTGCTAAGGAGATTTCAATGCTTTCATACGGTCACGATTCGATGACCTTCAGGTGGCAGCTAATGTTGATGGCGACTGTTGGCAGGTCATGACGTTAGGCGGGCGGAACGGGCGATAAATTAGCCACTTTCGAGGGTGTTACTTACCCGGTGGCCCGGGATGGGGGCACAAGTGTATTTGGATTCTACGCTCCGGTAGGAACGCAGTATAGTTACACGCTCCATTGGCACAAACAGGGGACGAGGAGGCTTTATCCGGATCACTTCACTACTTTATATCCGCGCTGAATTAGGGCAGCACTCAATAGGCGGAGACCGCCAAAGGGGGCATGGAGGGATTACCTGTATCCCGCAGCGCTTCTCGGAAAGGGGACAATATAGATGCATGTTAGTCTGCGGGAATTTCTGAGGGGTTTGATAAAAACTTCTACTGATTATTGCATGCAGTGAGGTATTTGCTTAAATTTCTTGGTACTTCCGCCCCTGCGGTGAAGGGCCCTCCAATTGTGGCGCATTTCACGAGAACGCGTGGTTTGATCGTGCAAGGCTCAAAGGCCGAATTTAACGGCAGTGAATCCACAATTGCGGCCCGCGGGCCACAGGGAACTAAATCTTCCTAAAATCGAGATACGCGCGAGAGCTTCGGGGAAAACGACATGCTCGCCGTGAGCCAAAGCTTTTGGCGTAAGGTCGTATACCCGGAAGCGCCCGAGGTGGGTACGGCGTATAAGTGTAGACAATGGATGCAGCTTGCCGGTTATGACCCCGGGGGCTGGCACGGGGTCGGATCCGGGTGGGAGAGGTCTGGAAACTGCAGCGGGAGGATGTCAGTGAAGTCGAACATCTGGCGGGTAGCGAACTCGAAAAGTTCAGGGGGCTGCGGTAGAGGCACATTGAAATGGGAATTGAATCCATCGGTGGTAGGAATACGGCCGGTGATATTAACGAGGCTACGGGAGATACGAAGTGGATTGGTTAGTAAAGTTGTTCCTATTCATAAAGGTAGTAAATGGGAATTAAATGGCGTTAGGATAATTATAAGCTCGGCCCATTTACCAAAGCTCAGCGAGGTGTTGGAGAAAAACTATCATTAAGTAGGGGAGAGGCGGGGTCGCGGGCAATTGGCGAGCGGGCGCAGCGTTTCCGCCTCCACGGCAAACCATATCTTCGCTTTAGAGTGTTGATGGAGAATGGCCCGGAATCGCGTAGCCGAGGACTTGCATATTCTTTGCGCAGCGTTTTAGAGCTGCGCGATAAAGATACGAGGATATCTTTGTGAGTTGCAAATTACGAGTTCCACGAGGAGTTGCGGAATGTGGTGCACCGGCTTTATGATGGGATTTATCACAGTTACCTTATGAGAGAATAGGTGGGCTGGCCTTCTCTGGAGTTCGCGGGGCTGCCGCGTTGTCTCGCGCTCTTTATTAAGCTTGGAGGCGTGGATCGGCACCATAGAATTTGGGGTGCAGTATCGATCGACCTCGTAGGCGGTTACTATATCGCGGATGATGTAGGTTTGCTAGCCCACCACGGCCCGGTATCACGATAGCATTTGGATGCTATCAGTGGGTTAAATAGCAGGAATGTGATGAACTTACACAAAACTAAGCTTCGCGATCTGTCTCGCATAACACCTATAGGAGTTATATTAAGAACGGAAGTGGAGATGGATGCGGAGCTTCAAAATTATCACAGGAATTGATTTTACTGCCCATCTTGTAGGATGGAGTGTGGAGAGGAGGCGATCAGAACTCTATATCACCGGTCGCGATATTCTTGGGATGAATCTGTAGTAGGCGAGAGAGCACACTATTTAGGAGCTTTGTTGGCCGGTGCTGCTATATAGGGTGGAGGTTTAGGGCCCGAGGTTAGCAAAAACCACGATGGGATAAGGTTGGAAAGAGTGCGAGAAAGCTTTCTTGACATATAGCTTAGAATTGAAAGGACCACCATTACCGTATAGAGATTTTGTTGTATAGAGGCGGGTTCACGGCGCTCTGACACATATCTGTGAGGCATCTTACTTGCTTCCATAAGGTGGATGGGATGGGTTGAGCCGGCACCTCCTGGTATTGGTGAAAGCGGGGGCTACAGGCTGTTGAAAGGGGCCTTGGCTGTGTACTTGTAGGGATGGTTTTATAGGAGTGGTCCTATCTATGGATTCACCAGCAGTTGACGGCAGCTGGCGATTCGTCATGAGGAAGCCAGACAGTCGGATCACAGACTATGCCTGCTCTGTGGGATGCCTCTGCTCTTGAAACCGAAACCAGCACTATCAAACAGGATTCATCCGGCCTTGAGGCATGGACCCCATCGGTGCCAGAAAGCACACATCTGGTGGAAAAGCGAAATGGCACGCCATAGGGCGGGTTTCCTCCCAGGGGAGGTGAAACCGTCTGGCAGGGGTGAATGGGAGCCGCGGGATGCAGGAAGGAATCTCAGAGTGTTGCATGGGGATGCACTGATGAAGGATGAGCACCATACCCTCCAGCCGGTGCAGGCGCCATGCTATCCCTTCTAGAGGCGGGGCACAGCAGGAATGTGATGCTCACGTTGCCAGTTTCGCATCCACCTATTGCTTAAGCCTTGGCCAGGAGCTTACACATCTCGGGATTTGGGAAAAAGTGGGACTTGTCTTTAGGGGCATGTTATTTGAGGAGCCCTCTTCCATTGGGTTTTCCCCTACTCTATAAAGTGGGGCTTTTCAATAAGAACTAAGCCAGGATCTTTGCATCGTTACATTATTTAATTTTGGTGTTGGGGTTTTGGGCTTTTTCGCTTCTCTGCATATAAATTATAGCGACTCACAGCCTAAGTGGGCGGTCATAAAATTTTTTCTCTTAGCCAAGGAACCCCTTACCAATATTATAGCGTAGCTTTTAGTAATCTAAAGATGGAAACTAAGAATAAGCTGGCCGGTGCAGGCCATTCAAAGAATTAGTGTAATTTCCTGCCCCAAAAGCGCTAAAGGGATTGAGAACGAACACCATATTCTTGGATCAATCCCCATTTAGATGGCTCCTTTTCTTGGATACCGATTTTCCGATAATTTTTTATCTAGATTATCCCGGTTCGGCTGGCAAAATACGCGTACCGTAGACAAAAAAAAAAACCCACTAGGATCTGGCACCCGCATCTCAAAAGACACCTGCGGGAGAAAAAAAAAAAACAAAGAAGAAATAACTAATCTTGCTCCCAAATCTAATAGTTTCTGATTGGAAGTTTTAGCCTAAAGGTTTACCTGCATTTTGTCGTATCATTGGCGCATATAAACAACCCGTTTTTCATCTTTAGCCGTCATCCATAGCCTCTAATCAAGCCCATTTGGTACAACAAAGGAGCAGGCAGGCATTGGGATCTACTAAAGCTCAGCCTGGGAATCCATATTGGCGAGATAAAGCTGGTGAAACCTCACCTGCCAGGTAGCCCATTAAAATTTGGGAGGGTATCGCAGGCTTGAGATGCTTTTAAGAAACCTATCAAACCCTCCGGAAGAAAGAGCATGGTAGAAATTTCCCGGTGGCTGTTGGATATTCGAGGAACTAGCCAAGATAATGCAGGCGGTGGTTCCTTCGAAAGTATCACTCTATTGGCAATCTTTACTTTCGGAAGGATATTTTAGACGGCGGGGATCATAAGAATGCGAGTAATGGCCCAGGATAAACTCGAAGAAATTACGATCTTTATCAGATTGCGAAATAGAACCTAGGGCGGATCGGAATACGGGAGGTTAATGGTCTGTGAGAAGGTAGGTAGCGGTGAATCCACCTAAACAAGGAGTAACATTTTTCACCGTATAAACGCGTGTTGGCAAAACCATACGTATATAAATAAACACATTTGGTGAAATTACTCTCTTACTTGTTGCTAAATTCATCCATTCTTTGATTATTGGGTTTTACAAGGAGTTTTATATAATACAAAGAAACTTTCTCCAGCGAAGCTGTGGCTGCGCCGCGGCATTCTTCCCTCATTATGTCTCACCTAAATCATTAAGCTTGGGATGAGATTCACATCCTTCATCTTGAGAACCCAAAGACTTTTACAATCCCATTACAAAACCAAAATTCATCTCATGGCAGTATTCTGTATGACCTCGATCACTTGAAGAGTGTGCTAATTGCGCCGAATGAAAAGAACATCTCAAGGCAATGAATCACAAAGAGATCTCTTACTACAGGAGTGCGGAAATCAAAACAAAAGAGGCATCCCACGGTGCATTGCGCACTTGGCATCAAGGAAATTCCCACCATATTATCATAGCTTTTGCGGCACCGGAAAATTTTGAAAAATGGATTAAATGCACTATACCGTTGAATGAGAACAGAGACCCTATAGCAAAGCTGGCGGCTTTTATGGCCCCTCTGGAACTATCACATTTCTTCCACATGCGATTAAAAGAACACTTTCTCACATAATGTTAGCGCGTTTCGGAAACCGGGTAGCGGGCGCTTCCGTCATAGTGGCATACCCACCCCGCACGATGGTCGTGGATATGAAATAGGTATACCAATTAGTGTAAATTATTAATGGAAATACGAGGGCAGCGATGATAAGGGCCCAATGATTATGATAGTGGTGTGAGAATCAGGTGTTTCGGTTTTAGTTTTCGCATTGGTAGGTAGATCTATGTAGTTGCCGCATGGCAGGCACAACCTAAGTGGATGATCTTTGAGAAATGACTAGTAAAGGTATCTTCGAATAAACAAGAGTGAGAATGGGGATTAGGTACGGTGCCTAGCCATACCGCCACGAATGGGAAGAAAAGCATCAGTGCTTTGCACAGCGTGAGGGCCTTCTAGCAGATACTGGCTTGATGAGGCAGGAATTTGGAGCCCGGTTGGTGGGTGTGACCTTCTTCTAGGGTATTTGGGGACTAAGAAAATGAATGTGTCCGAAGTTTGCAGCCAGTGCTGTATGCAAGGCCTCAGGGCAGGATCGTGAAATATGGGTTGTTGCCTATTGAAATTTGGGACATTATTGACCTTGAGTGGTATAGCTTGGGAATGTCCCAAAATCTCAAGAGCCAGTAGACTTAAATTTTCACATTTTTTGGTGGTGGGGTTTCGTAAAAGTTAGAGATAGATCTTTCTTGGAGAATTTCTAAGCCTAGTTTGAGATGCCATTTCGTTCATGCTGCTAGTAGTTCAGTTTTGCCCGATAAAAGGATTATGCTTTCCTTAGGAGAGATAATTATCTGTTGTACGATTGGCATTTGTGAGGACAGTTCTCTGGGATAGAATCCGTGATGGACCATTAATAAGTTAATAAACTTATTGGCCCATGTTATATGGAAACATTCAAAAAGAAGCTGAGTAAGCGGTTTTGGGCCCATGGTTGTCGGAGGTAAAGTTCCTTATCTGAATGGTTGATAAAACTTGACACCTTTCCAATATTAGATTTACTCTCATCATGGGGTATCGAGGAGATCATTGTAATTCAACATTCTTTGATACTAAGGCTCAAACCTTTTCACTTGGATGGAGCTGGGGAATTTTAGGAACTATGGATAATACGATCACATCCCTTTCATGACATTGAAACATCTCGAGTTGTTGTGATGCTGCATCTGATGGAAGGCAATGGTGCCTTTCACAGCTATCACATAAGTGATTGGACCACATTTTTCTTCCACAAATGCATTGAAGCCAATTTACTCTGAAAGAGTGCGATAAAACTATCACGACATGCTTCTAACCTTGATGAAGATGGTTGTAGCTGAAGATAGGCAACATTTTGTTTTGTTTTAAAGCGTTCCAAGAATAGCTGGGAAATTAATATCTTAAAAGAAACAACATTTTCATACTTAATTGCACAACATCATGACATATGATCATTAGAGATACTAAGGTTAAAGTTCTTATCTGCCCACAAATCCATGGGCACCACCACCAGCAATCAAAGGAGTCGCAGGCTCATTTCTTGACCCTAAGAAGGTGTGGGAGTGGTGCTCTTTCATTCCCATGGGTGAGGAGCTAGTGCTCTTTAATTCCCATGTGATTTGAGGCAGGGCTACTGCCAAATCCATCACCCAAAAATCATGCCAAGCTAAAATTTATGGGAGCTCTTTGTTTCCAAACACGAAAATATTGGAAAATCACTATTCATTACTATACTCCATATGGAAATTTACCTCTGTTTCCAAGAATTTTGGGGCCTCGAAGTCTTGAAGTCTTGCATTTGTTTCTCATCCAGCATGTCATAACTTCGTTACAAGCGAGTGAGAGAGCCTTTGGAAGACTGGCTTATGTAGTCAAGATTGCCTGCAGCGGTCTATGCATAATATACTGTTAAGTCACAGGGAAAGAAACCACAAAGCCCTAGATGAGTCATTGTAGACTGATATCAAGTTCCATCCAATATATTTTTGCTTTTAATCCAATTTTTCATTAAACGTTGGGAATTATTCTAGGACCTTCATTTTATTGCATGTGGTACTGATATGCTTGTCTCGGACCGATGCATCTGACCATATTCAAACCTTATGTTTTATTTAAACTATAATTTCTAACTGGTATTAGAATTTAGCATTGCATTCGACCCTGATCTTCTATTGTCATGTAATGATTTTAGGCCAGAAATCAATTTTTTCTTTATCCGAGGCTAAATCACATCCGGGAGATACTTCATGAAGCTTTATACCTGAGCTGACTGCATAGGAGATGATGTTCCTTTAAGGTGAAAAAAGATGGCCTGTTCAAAACTTGTATTAGTGTTTGTTGGGTGATCCAAACCATGTACGATGTTGTATTCTGAGAGTCATCATTATTCATTCTATTCACGGAGAGAGAACAATCCATATCTTGACTACTATAATTGGATCTGCTTCCCGCTACTAGCAGGACTTCTAAGCTCGTATCCTCAACCTTTATGGCTACAAATCCTTATACATCACTAACCGATGCTAGGGAGTTCCTGTATGATGAGGAGGTTTTCCCAGGCTGGAGAGACCCGGTATAGGAAATATTCTACTTCAACTCATGACGAGCTCGCATTGCCAAGAAAGCAGTCAGGGAAATAGAGAGAACTCTTGCCTCAAAATCCATAGCCATGGTATTCATGGTAGATGGAGAAATGTCATACGTTACGGTAACCATCTCTATTTGTGTAGATGTTCTTGAGTTTTCGGAACAGGAGGAATCTGCCTATATACCAAAACATGGTGGTGACCTTCATGGAGGCAAACTCTTTACCTTGATCAATCCTGAAGAAATGATTTGGATTCGTTTTGGAAGCCCGTGATTTCAATGAAATATACATGTGAGAAGTCAAGAAGAAGAAAGTAGAGATTAAAGGGAAGACATAAACGAAGTACCGGCTTTCATAAACTCCATTAGAGCATCTCTTGCCATAGAAGCCGCTTAGATGATGTTGGCATAGCAAAGAAAGAGTTTATTCTCCGGCTGCCGTAGAAGCCTTGGATGTATGGTGGCCGAAACCACATAGCCGGGTCGGAAAACAGAGCACGGGAGAGGATTTGGCGGAGAAGCGGATTCCTCAGAAGCGGATAAGCACAAAGCGTGGCTTCACGGTGCCATATACTTATTTTAGAAAAATTAGAAATAAAATAGGCATTAGCCACCACAGGGCTCTCGTGAAATATTGAGAACGGTACTGTGGAACAGTATATGCATATATGGTGAGGTGATTGCATTTGGCGATGGTTTTATAAATTTTATTGGGGGAAAAAATAGGATTTTTTTGCGTGAGACTATTGAGAGTTCATATAAATATGTATAGAGGAAAAGATGCTGTGACAATAGAAAGGGAAATAAAAGTCTTATTGGGGTTTACATTATTTGAGTGGTTTTATTTTTTTTACAAGGGCTTGTTATTTTTAAATGCCGACAAGCTTTTAAAATTTTAGTTTATTGTTTTAGAGCCTTATTATTTCAAAACCCTACAGCATGAAAGCTGACTAGGAGTTTGATGGACATGCTCAGGATGTATGACATTTTGGCGGCTTACAGGCAGGCGGGCATTGATTTCTTGGAACTGCCTTGGAGTTTGGCAAATCCTATCATGTTTTCGCCAGCTTTCTAGGTGTATACATGGGTGGGATTACTTTTGGTGCAGTACTAAATTGACATATGGAACTATCTATGGACCTGTACATCACGAAGGCCAGTTTAGAGCGAAAGGACATAGATATTCGCTCGCATAGCAACAGAAGGTGAGATGCTTCCTCCAGACTTGTTAGGCAGTCCCGGGGCTCAGGGCTCTTAAAACGGGAGTAAGTGTGACGTTCCATGTAAGTATACGGTATACGTATATCGTACCTGACACGTCACCAAGGTATTGGAAACCATTGGGGATTAACTTAAGAGGGATTATTGACATTAAACCAACCTAACTACACTAACTAATGGTATTACTTAGCCAAGTAGGCTAGTTAGGATGTGCCACTTGGCCTCACTCGATTGGCCAAGGACAGGTTGCCATCTTTGGGTGGCAAATTGAGCTCCCCATCCTAATTCTACCCAAATTCGAGTTTGGGAAGAGCAGGGGAAGGAGGAAGTTGTCAAAACCTAACACCTGACCAGTTCTATGGATGTTCTTCGAGACAACGGGTCCAACCAGGACACAGGTCAGTTTCTAGGTAGTTGTGTGCTATTCTAACCCTTGTTTGAGGTGGATGGATAATTAGATTCTATGTTATGATCTATTTATGATGATTATGGATGTTGTATCAGATTATGTTATCTCTTTCTGTTCCTCCTGTGATGTATGGGTTTAAGGGGGGTAGAGACCTGAAAGCTATTTAGATTTAGTGATGTTCCTAGCTAGAACCTCTTAAATCCTAGTAGTTGCGGCCTGTGCACAAGAGCCCCATCATTGGTATCTTCATATCAGAAAATTGATTTCCTTAATAGAAGACCTACTAGTTTCTCCAATGAAGCTCCTGATATTTTTAGTAACATTGTCTCCACATATCATCCTCATATGAAGGCAAACAATTTCAGGCATGCTTGTTAATACTACCCCAATGTGTGGTCTATCTCAGGGCAACCCAAAATCTTCTTGATGGCCTCCTAATTCTACCAAATTCCAAAAAGTAACAAAGTGAATTGACAACAAGTCATGATCTAGCTTGTTTTTAGGAATTCATTCTCCATAGCCAAATCTAGGAGCCCTCCATTGTCATTTGAAGCTAATAATTGTATTCCATTAGTATATACAAATTCCATTAATAGAATAGAAGCTAAACACATTGTGTTTCTATAAGATACATCTCAAATTATTATTAAACTAAGCGATGGAACACATCGAGGGGTACTATGTTGCTAGAAACATCACATAGTTTTCCTTTCCTTTCCAAAGTGTGACAGTCTCCAAACCTTCAAGTTAGGTTCAAACTAGTAAAAAGTATGATATTTAATCGGCTTCAACATGAGAAGTCGGCTGAATTTGAAAAGTACCTGTTAAGCTATGCTTGATCAAGTACAGGCAGCCGACAATGCAAACTAATGGAATTATCAGTTTGATGGGTACCAGGAACAAAGTATTGAAACATAGTCAATAAGCAGGCCTCGTTTGGTGCTATGCCTGTATAATATTATTAACACATTTTTTGTTTCATAGTTATATCCGGAAACAATAGGAAAAGATTAGGGCCAGCAAGAATTACCAGCAAAAAATGCATCTGGCTTTGTACTATGGCAATGAAGGCCTTTAACAAAGTGTTTCATACTAACCTGCTGCAAGTTAAAGCTATCTTAGCTTTCATAATATAGAAACAAGAGGAATGTGCTAATTTACTTACAACAGCAGCAGCCTCGCCATTCCTGAGAGCTTGTTGTAACCGCTCAGAAGGACTTGATGCCTCATCAATAGTTGGATTATCCACTTCAATCGACAACATTATTACTAATATTTTTTGAGCAGTATCATGCATAAAATATGATCTCAAACTTACTTCTTGCTCCAATAACTCGAAGATTACGAAATTCAGATCCAATAGACACCATTGTGGTTGTAACTTGTAGATGTAAATCCCCTTGCTTTGTCACTGCAACTTTAAGGACATCTCCAACATTTTTTAACCGATCTACTAGATTTTGCAAATGATGCAAATCAGGGAGGTGGACGAGCGTCTGAAATTACGAATTGCTTTGTCAGTAAAATTAACTGACCTGTAAAAGAAACGTAGAACAAGAGAAGGTCTTACAGGTGGCAATTCTTGTGCAATATCAATAGCTGACTGTAAATCTTGCACATCAAATCGACTCAATGGCTGGGAAATTGGAATATCTTGGACAACGGCTGATCTGTAACCCTGACATAAGGACCAATAACTAACAGCCTTGACAAATATAGACCGCATATCCAAATATCATACTTTGCTTTCAAGTGTCAGATACGGCATTGGTCGTTCAGAAATTGTAGGGCGCTTCTTGACAAGCTTAACCTGTAGTTTATCTCCATCCATGCTCATGCTACTTTTAAGTGCTCTTAAAAATAGTGATAAATCCACAGTAAAAGCAATACGATCTTCATTTTGGCTAGATATTTTGTAGTCTTCAAAAAGTACTTCCTGGAAGAACACTAACAATATTTATCACATCTTACCATGGCTGTAAATAGAATAACAGCTAAGCTCAACTCTGTTTTAAGCATAAACATAGAATCGTATCACACAAAATTCTTGATGTTCAGACCTAAAATGTCTGGCACATTATTCTACATTTTCAAATTGACGTAAGAACCCAATCCGATCAAACATCAACAAGTAACTCAAACGCAAGTGTGAGGTCCACCTTTTTGAATTGAGCAATTGCCTGGACTCCGTCAGCATTAAGGACATTGTGCAACAATATGAAATGATTTTTGGTAAGATAAACATGGCATGTCTTGCCAATCTTCTCGAATGCAGGAACAAATCCTATAAAGGAGAAACTTAGCTAAAAAACAAATGCCGATCCAGGAATGCGCAGCTGAGAGGAGGGCTCACTTCTTTCTAGCAGCGATACTCCGTAGTCCGTAAGGAACGCCTTAAACTTCATTTTGGGTTTAGGGTTTTGGTATTACGATCCCATCTTTCATATACCAAATTATTTTTCCTAATACTGCATACCCAGTAACCCAGTTGCGTGATTAAAGGTGGTACCGTTTAGTGTTGGGCAAACTTTTTAGGTCCCATTGCAAAATTTTCTATGGTTACTTTGACCAGTCGGTTATCTTATGTTTAGAGTCTAAAAATTTACAATTTCAACCAGTTGGTTTATAGTGTTCCTCGGACTTTGCCCAACATTGATCTTTATCACTCGTATACAATGGATGCACATTTTTGTTTGCACGTAAACCACCGGTAGGTGGAAGTTCCTTGAAATTACCCTATAAATTTATTTCATTAATATTCCTTCTTTAATTTTCAGGCGACGCCGCAATAGCATCGCCATTATTTTCCCTTTTTCTTGCATACCCAGTCTAACTCTACGGCTATGGCGGCAACGGCGCTGATGGCTATGGCGGCAGCAGAGCTCACAAAATTATTTGGCATCAACGGCATTGGTGGGTATGGGGGCAGTGCAGCTCCAAAATGTGTTTGATATGCCTTTTCTTTCATTTATTTTCCCAGAGTGGTTGCTCAACACCTATTTCAAGCGTCTGCTTCAATATCTGTTTCAAGCATCTCTTTTTGCAACAACGGTTGCTAAAAACTTGTTTCAACCATCTCTTTTATGCATTATTTGCATCGTCTGATGTCCATATATCTATGGCTCATCTAAAGACCGCTAGGCTTGCGCTTGAATCTGTTAACTATTTTTCATTTTTCTCTGCTTTGCCCTTTCTTTTTTGGAGTTTTCCTTCTGTTGCATTTGTTAGATGCACACTTTGATGGAAGATTCAAGGGCAAGGTTTCGTGTTTTGCTTCTCTACTGACCTAGCTATGAACAGGGCAATCCACAAAAAATAGAGCATAATCAAAATCAAAACTGAAACTGAGATCAAATTCATGCAAACTGCAAGGCATCGATGCAAAGTGCAACCAGGAAGATGCTGGAAGGAAGAGGAACAAAAAAAACAAAGAAAACCCAAGACCGGAACTTCCACCTACCGGTGGATCACGTGCGGTAACCCATGGGTAGTCGAGGGTTTCCATCGGGAAACCGATAGGCAACGCCCCTCGCAGCGGCGGCGGCTGCCAATTTCCCACCGAAAACCCTCTCCTACCCGTGGGTTCCCTAGCACGTAATTTGTTTGAATTTAATTTTCCTGGCCTAGAACGTTTTTGTCTGAAGCTATTTTTTTAACCTCCAACACGTATATTTCAAAAAAAATAAGCCCACACACATATATGGCGGATATGGAGATTTGGATCTGCTCTTGGCTATGGAGATCCTAATCTGGACCATCGACCAAACTAAGAATACTGCTCCACCGTGAGATTTTTAATCAGATTTAGGATCCATTGCAGGTTGTGAGATTTAGGATTTTCTCTTTTCTCTTAGAAACTGAATTGATTCCGAAGGTCTAGCTATGGCGGATTACCCCCCCCCCCCCATTTTTTCCTCTGGATTTGGTGGTTCTTCATTTTTTCCACCAGAAGCCTGATTCTACATCTGATTTCAACCCTTCTTGCCATGAATTTAGTTACAAATTTAAACATTTGTTGCAAATTAGGGCAGAAACCAGGGGAGCACTTGGGTTCACTGTCTGGAGAGCTATACATTGCAATCCAAATTCTGGTTCTCTTCTCCATTTTGATAAAATTGTGTCATAGTATCCATGTATACGGTTGTATGTCTTTATTCAAAGCCTGATCTTGCCGCCACGTTTTTTCTTTGACCAAATTTGCTCAAAGCTTGGCAACTCTCGCATTCATGAGCAGCTGGATCAATTTCAAGTGGCAAATCCGGTTGACATATACAAGAATTTAATCTATAAGATTACAGCTCTACTCCAATTCGCTCTGCTAGGAAATTGTACCAACATAATTTCTATACATTGTCAAATTGTGTAATTCAACCCCGAAGTAGATCAAAGACTGAAAGGCCTTTTGAATACTTTCAATGATGTTTTTCCAGAAGAGTTACCCGAGGGGCCACCACCTTCGCGGGGTGTAGAGCATGAAATTGAGCTTGAACCTAGGGTTAAGCCCATGGCACGTGCTCCTACCGATTAAGTCCTCTAGAGAGTTATTAAGCAAAGGTTTTGTACGCCCAAGTAAATCACCTTTTGCGAGTCCCGTGTTGCTCGTTAAGAAAAAAGACGGTCGGTACTATACGGATGTCTATAGATTACTGGGCACGTAAAAAAGCAACTATAAAGGATAGATATCTTTTATCTAGAGTCGATGATATTCTGGATCATCTTGGAAGAACAAAATAGTTCACTAATATAGACCTCCGAAGCGGATATCATCGGACGAAATTAAAACTGCATTCAAAACTCATCAAGGCCATTATGAGTTTCTGCTTATGCCGTTTGGTCTTACAAATGCTCTCGCAACGTTTATGCGATTAATGAATCAGATATTCTCTGGGCATTTGGACAAGTTTGTAGAGGTGTTTTTAGATGATATTCTCATCTACTCCCAAATTATTGAAGAATATTTCGCTCACTTGGAACAAGTTCTTCGAATTTTATGAGAACACAAACTCTATACAAAGAACTCCAAATGTGACTTCTTTAAGCAGCAAGTGGCCTATTTGGGACATATCCTTTCCGGTGAAGGTGTGTCACCAGATCCCGCCAAGGTATAAGTAGTACAGCAATGAAAATGTTTTGGAATTGCGGAGTTATCTGGGGTTAGCAATGTTACTATCGGAAATTTGTACCAAAGTTCTTCAAAGTTGTAGCTACCCTCATCGATCTTTTGAACTGGCTGTGGGGGGCAAGAGGCTTTTTGACGTATTAAGGACCTGCTGGTTAGCAGTCCTGTGTTGAAGGTGCCAGACTTGAATGAGGCATTCGAGGTCTATATTGACGCTTGTGGGCAAGCATTGGGGGCGGTGTTAATGTAGCAAGGACAAGGACATGTTGTGGCTTATGAAAGTCGAAAACTAAGTCCTACTGAAAGAAATTATGCAAACTATGAAGGAAGGAAAGGAAGGAAGAGACTTTTAACGTCCACGGAGCCCAATCGGGCTATGGGACCAGAACAAACAAAGGGGGCGGAAGCCCCAACAGAACCGTGGGCCGAAGCCCAAGCAAGAACCAATCAAAACACAGGGATGAAGCCCCGTTACAACAAAACATGGGGACAAAGCCCGTTATCACTCAAAACCTGTGGCTAGACCAAGGCGCGCGGGGATCGGTTGGCCATTGATCCCTAATGATAGCTCGACCGCCTCACGGAGACACCGCCCATTTTGCAGCGGCCGGGCCTCACTGACCCCGCACAATTCCTCTTCCGTCTCTGGCAGAGCTGCGACCGGAGTCAAATCTTCCAGACTGAAGGTGGTCCCCTTCAAATGATTGCCATGTCGCAAGACGGTAGCCCGAAAAAGCATTTTGAAAGCAAACCAGAGATGGCGGGGCGGTCGGCCCCACCCGCCAGACGAAGGATGCGTCGGCATGGATGCATCTCCCGAAAGCAAAAAGAGGCCACCGCCTGTAGGGGTCAAATCACCCGCCTCCGCAAGGCCCACAATGCGCAGAGAAAGGGCGGTGGAGTGAGCCGTGGCCGTATTCAAAGATCGGGGAGCGGGACCTCGCCGCGGGCGGAGGGGGCGAAATCCGAGGAGGAGGGCTGTGTGCATGGAGGCGTGTCAGCGGTCATAGGCGCACCACTTTCCTTTGTGCATGGGAGGGCCCTCAGAGTCACTTTGTTGACCCACCATCGAATCGCCGGGCCAGGCCCTACCCATCGGAGAAAGCAGCAATTCTAGTAATGGACCCCGCCGCTGGCAATCGGGCGTATCGCCTCGCGAGAGTGGCGCTGGGCACGGACCGTGTGGATCCCATCAAGTACCCCGAGGCGTTAACCGAGCTGAGCATCAAGGATGTCCAAAGTCGCAGCCTAAAAGGCATCGGGGAGTGGTGGTGCCAGAAGAGGGCGTTGGGGCCCAAATGATGGGGCTGTCCGAAGGTAGGGCGCAATCGTGGGGTCATAGGGCCGGGACGGGACTGGCTCAGGCAGCCGAATGAAATTCTTCTCCTTACGGGTCTCCCGGGCCATACGTTTGATCTTACGGGCCATGCTGAGAACAAGGCAACGTTAAAGGGTGCCAAGGTTGGACGGGTCTCTGGCTGCCTAGAAGGTGCTTAGAATCCAATTTACTGTTAGCCATAATACATGCGTTGAAAACTTGGAGGCACTACTTGCGTAGTGGGACGAACAAAGAACCGTGCAAGTTTATCGTCTATACAGACCATAAACCATTAAGGTTCTTGCAAAGTCAAGCTGAGATTAGCCCGAGACAGGCTAGGTGGCTAGACTTCCTCCATGAGTTTCATTTCTCCATTGAGCATACGTTTGGCAAGAATAATCCAGTTGCTGATGCGTTGTCAAAGGTTAAGCATATAAATACTTTAACAACTTTGGCAAGTGATCTTATTCAAAGGATCGAAGATGCATATCCTGAGGATCAGCAAGATCTGGCAATGGTTAAGCTTGGGGAGCTGTGGACTGAGCAAGAAGGATTGTATTTTTACAAAGGAAGGATTTATGTTCCTTTAAGTGGGAATCTTAGGGAATCAATTTTTCATGAGCACCATGATACTCCACAAGCTGGGCATGGAGGTGAATGGAAAACGTATGAATTGGTTAAGAGATTCTACTACTGGCCAGAGTTGCAAGATCAAGTCAAAGACTTGGTAAGCCACTGCTTGGTGTGTTAAGCTGTGAAGGCGGATCATGGGTAAACCCCCAGATTATTACAACCCCTCCATATACCAAATGAACGCTGGAAGAGCGTGAGTATGGACTTTATAGTCGCATTGCCCAGAACTACCAGGCAACACACTCAAATTTTGGTAGTAGTGGATCAGTTAACCAAGTATGCTAAGTTCATAGCATTGAAAGGGGAGGCTACGGGGCATGATGTAGCAGTTGCCTATATGCAACATATATTTCCAACTTTTAGACTTCCCTTGTCTATTGTAAGTAATCGTGACACTAAATTCACGGGTCACTTCTGGAGAGATCTCATGAAAGGATCGAGTATCCGATTGTACATGAGTAGTGGAAATCATCCACAGACAGATGGGCAAACTGAGCGTATAAACATGATCCTAGAGGATATGTTGCCGAAGCTTTGTCCACGAGAAGCAATCTAGATGAGAAGATTATCTACCTTATCTAGAATTTGCCTACAATAATAGCCATTATACGGGAATTCGAATGACTCTCTTTGTGGATGTGATGGGTCGAAATCCAAGGGCTTATTCAGGTATGCACAATTACCTCAGAACCGAAGTTGCAGTACATATGCTCCATGATATGGATGCAATATTATGGCAATGCAAGCATGCTTTAGGAAAAGCTCAAGTTAGGGCACGAACGTCTGCTAATCAGCATAGACGTGATGTCTCTTATGAGGAGGGGGATTATATTTTCTTAAGAGTTATTTATCCTTCTGCATTAAGAATGAACACCTTGCGGCCTTTGACTAAGGGTCAAGTGCCCAAACTTACTCCGCGGTATGCTGCACTTTTTAGGATTACTAAAAGGATAGGGGAAATAGCATACGAGTTGAACTTACCGCATAAAGTAGGGATCCATCCTATGTTCCATGTAAGTCAGCTGAAGAAGGCCATACTGGATACCGCTAATGTGGTTAGTCCGCAAAGTATACCAATCGTCTTAAACTACCCTGTAACGCCAGAACGTCTTATAAAAGAGTTCGGCAGCTGCGCAATAGGGATGTGGTAGAACAGCTGGTTTAATGGCAGGGCCAGTCTTCTGAGGATGGGAGACGGAGGAATTTGTGCAGCAGTTCCCTCATCTAAAAGATCAACCTTGAGGACAAGGTCCAAAAGGAGGGGGAGGAATGTTACAGGTGCTCCCAAGGGGTATGGCCAGAATCGGACCCTTGACGAACATCCATAAGCATGGGGGTACTGTTAGTTACAATTGCCAGGTAGTTGTGATTAATGGGCCATGTTGACTGTAATCAGTCTATGGTGATGGAATGCGGAATAAGGGACAAAGATTTGCTAGGGACGAATAATCGGTCGCTAGGGGCACTAATATTAGCGAATAATATTAATGCAGAGGAAAAGCTTGTAATACCAATGGTTGCAGAACGTTTATATTTACAAGTTGATGTTAGTGGCACTAGTGTTAGTTATTAGCACTAGGGGTGTAAATCTATTAATATAGATAGATAGATAGATAGGTATTTTTAAGTCACACCACTAGGCAGCGTCCAATTGGACATGTGACAATAGTACAGTGGGGACTGAAGTCCTGGACCGAAGTCCAAGTAAGAACATGGGCCGAAGCCCTTAAAAGAAAGCACAATCACCATGGCCGAAGTCAGCTATGTTAAAATATCGTGGCATGTTAAGGTTCGATGGGGCAAAGGTATGTTATAAGAACAGATCGAGCAAACCTGTAACAGGCCCACTACAAGAGGATGAGGGTATAGTGTCAAACCTTGTGACAAGCCATAGGCGTAGTGACAATTTTGTGTCGACTGCTACTATCTTGACACAAAGTTCTTGTGTTGTATCAAATTTGTGTCTAGTGCATAGTGTCAAATATCTCGTCCAAGGCAATGACATCCTTTTGTCAACTTTTTATCGCAATTTAAGTGGGTTATTGCAACAACTTTTGAACAATATTATGACTAAGATGTATATAACAACCTCTTCTTAAGACTATTCTATTCTATTCTTAAGACTTGTAACAAAATGATATCCAAATTTTTATATAATATTTCAACTGAATTGTGAGGAGCACTTGTCCAATTTAAGTGGGTTATTGTTGCTACAACATTTTCTTAAGGCTTATAACAGAATGCCATCAAATTTTGTATCTAGTATTTCAACGAAATTGCATTTTGTACTCATACATAAAATATAGTACTGCACCAAGGGATATTACTTGGTATGATTCAAGAATGATTTGGATACCTAAGAACTAGTTGGCTGAAGGATAATAGTAATTGGTGAAGATTACTTATCAATATGGACAAAGGAGAAAACCTATTAGGAACAAGACTTATCAAATACGAGATACTTGTAATGTACATAACATATATAAGCAAACTCCATGAACTAGAGCTAAATGATGAATAAATGCATTCATAGAATGCACAAAGGTGAAAACAAATGCCAATCCAATCTAGACCCCTCTTGTAGGTTGCATCTCTTGCAGCTTGCTCCCAAAAGTTCTCTAAGAAGGCCCTAGTAATGGATAAACCCAAAACTATGCACGGGCTCTGCCAATGGACTCATAACATCAAGATTACCCTGAGGAGCACGTTTTGTGGGCAGAAGACCATCCCTTCTCCAAGTGGTGGTCATAAAGATTGTTGAATCCTCCATTCAGGAACTTATCAACAAAAATGAGTGTTTTTCTGAAAACCACCATGGTGACATGGCAAGATGAATGATGAAGTGGCAAAGGTAATTTGCGAACTATATGATGACATAAAAGATGAAAATTTTCTAGCCATTTTTTTGGGTAAGAATCTTTTTCCACTTTCTTGGATCAGGTGGCACATCACGTGGTGACTTGGCATAGTTTTAACTTCTAGCCAAAATGGTCAAGAAGTTTTGAACGATGGACGACAGTGTTGCATCTTGTCATGTCTGTCGGGGCGGCTAAGTGACTATGGCCCTTGTACCTTGTTGTATGTATCCATGCGGTCACCACATGCCATGTGTCCATATGCCATTATTCCATCTTCATACGCCTCTACTTATCCTACACACTCAACATTTTCACTCTAGGTACTTGTCCTTTGCAAAGACTTTGCGAGATGATATAGAGTAGAAATGCAAAATCGCTATAGTTATTCCTAGTTATTGAATGTCCATCTTTGCTAGATCCTTGCTAAGTTGAACATTCCTTATCCTTCAATAAAAGAAAAAAAGAGGTACATCTTGAAGTTGTTTATCCAAAATCCCAAAATAACACACACTCTCTAGTTGTTGGATGCTGCCTAGTGGCGTGACGTTAAAATACTATCTATCTATCTATCTATCTATCTTTAGGTTTCGACGCATTTAATGTTTGGAAAGAGAATTCAAAATAGGACTAGTACTTTTACCAAAGAAGGGGGAATCCAAGGATCTTTAGGGAAAACTGCTTTAGTTTTATATTTGGGCATGAAAACAGTACAAACATTCGTATGTTATTTTCATGATTTTATTTAAAACACTGGTTTTGCATTATGCATAATTTGTTAAATCAATGGCATTTGAAGTTCAATTTGTCAAATATAACTAAAGATAGATAGATAGATAGTATTTTAATGTCACACCACTAGGCAGCATCCAACTGGATATGTGACCACACACCACACCACATTGCTCGGTTGGGCCCTGCCCCCAACCATTTTACATTGCATCTGTGGGTTTTGACACCCACAGTTCAGAGTGCGATTCTGGGCGGTCTTGAACTCGAGACCTACATTTGCTAGAACTAGTGTGTTACCACTAGACTAAACACCAACAAAATGGACAAAATGCAATCTAAAAGTCTTATAGAAAGTGGAATATTAACGTGGAGTATGATGGACCCTAAAAATTTATTTGTGTTTGTTTAATGTTGGCCGTCAGATCAAGGATAAATCAAGGGCTTAGATTTCGATCCTAGTCTTCCTTTCTGATTGGTGGGTCTTTTTGACGGTTATTCTTGGCGCCTCGGATTTGAGCGTCTCTTCTGCTCGAATCTTCTTCTGCTCCTCTCTGTTTTTTTTGTGGTATTCTTGGCGCCTCTGATTTGAGCGCCTCTTCTACTCAAACTTTCTTCTTCTTTCCTTTCTCTGGTAGCAGGGCATGCCAAAAATATTGGGGTACAGAAGATTTTTCTCTGCCCTTTCTGCTGGACATATTTTTCTCTGGCCTAGATAGAGTTTTGCGAGTTCAAATGGGTCTTACGAGTGCGGAAGCATAGTAAAATTCGAAGAATCATCAGATCTGAGAGCTAAGGCCTTTAATATGTTGGGTTCGGTCATTTTTCCCTTTCCATGGTTTGCAGCTTCCGGCTTGGTCATTGAATCCTTGATCTTTGCTTTAGTTTTTCGCTTGTAAGATGTGGCTTTGTAGGTTGTTTTTATTCAATTTCTAGCAAATGGAGCTTGTGCAACATGAAATACGATTTATGTCTTTGATTCGAAATTTCTAAAGAATGGCAATCAGTTTCTCTAGTTATTTGCATTTGACAACCAGCATGAAACATGCCAAGCTATGGATATGGCTAAGTTTTTTCAAGGCTAGGCTGCTGAAGACGGTTATGGCTATAGCTGTGATTTCAGCAAGGTTAGATATGGCCATGGAAACAAAGATTTTCACCATTCAATATTGAACAGAGAATCTATAGAAGAGGAAATCACTCTATTGGCCACGATGCACACAAAGAAGGTATTAATGCACAAAACCTGTTCTATCTTTCTTACATTCAAAATTCAACTTCAAATGCTTTTTTGCAGAGGCTTACAGCAGCAAGAGACTACCTGAAGCTAAAGTAGGTGAAATATGGCACTATTAGATCACCAGACAGCCATTTCCTGGTTTCAGATTTCATCCGCTTCTATGTATACATGATTGCACTTCTACGAGGACTGAATTTTTGTGCTTTCAGAGGTCTTTGGCACATTTGAAATGTATTATGAGAAGCATGAACTTAATGCTCAATTCCTTTGTTGTATTCCAATCCTATAGATAATGAACTTGGTTATTTTGTCTTCAATTATCAAAGGTGTTATTACTTTTCCCATTTTTGAAATTGTATTGTTGCATTTCTACAACAATGTGTAGTACGTTCGCAATCGATTTGTATGGGTATTTTTTTGACAATGTTTTGGTGCTAGATTGTTACTATCTTCAGAATGGTGCTTGTTAATTCTTCACAAAGCTTTGTTTCTAAGTTGGTACTATTACAAACTGGTGCCCTTGTAAGTATGCTATTACCTTGCTGTAATTTTGACACAATATGTAATTCAAAGATTGTCATTATTATTTGTAGTTTTGGGACAAATCATACTTGTAAGTTGACGCAAGCTTGTCATAAACCATACCATACTGCAACTCAACACAATGCTTAGTGTAGTTTTGCAACAATATATTTTCAAAACTTATCACTATATATTTGTAGTTTTGGCACAATAATACCTAAACTTGATGTAACCTTGTCATAAACTATAGTTGAACTCAACATAATGCTTGTTGATATTCTTGACACTAAACTACTATTATATGTGATGCTAATTTGTCACAATACAGGTTGCAAGCTTGTTGGAAACTCTATTAGTGTCGAACCTTTTTTGTCACAATCTGATTGAATGGTGGTCACCCCAGTGACCAATGATGACGTCTAGTATAGTGTCTGGATTTTGACCAATTTAGGGATATTGAAGGTTCACTTAGTGTCAAAAATTTTGTCAATATGCTAGACACTATAGCCCCCATTCTCTTGTAGTGGCCGAAGAGTCGAATCTGCAAGTCGTGGCTGCTGGGCTTCGATTGGGATCAGATCAAGAGCCAGGTGGGTCGGATTTGGTTGAGAGAGACTAAGATTAACTCTAGCGGTTAAGCTATAATGCCGGGAGGACGAATTAGTCAGAGGGAAATCGGAAATGGGTCTTGAAAGAAGAATCGATTCTGTAGCTATGAACACTTGTTTGGATTGAGACTTGGCAGAAGCACTCGTTTTGGCAGAGCGATTCTGCCGGTGTAGCCATAAGCAAAGGCCAGGCCTTCCTATGGTCGAATTGAGCTTCTGTGCAGGTGGTCTGATAATCGCTCAGGGGGAACCTTGCTGAGAGAATCCGATCATCTGTGGTGTGAAGAAACATCGGCTGGGAGCAGCGCTGCACTGATCAACGAGGGGGGTCTGGGATCCGTGGTGTGGGTGGCAATTGATTGGTGTATCCCAAGCGGGCGAAGTTGGCTCATTGAATTTATGCCATGACAGGTGGTTTGGGGTGGAGGGATTAGCGCTCAAAATTGAAGGCTACCCCTATTTTTCTTGTGACAGGCAAAAACAATTTACGCTTTTCGCGTGACAGGAAGTTTTTCAATTTTTAACTTTCAAATGCAAGACAAAAATTCCAAATGACAGGAACCATTTTTTATGTAAAAAGAATTAAAGTCCTTATAAACTCTTAATAATATAACCAAGTTTCAAATGTATCACAAAAGACCAGCTTATGGCCTGAATCTAAATATTCTGTGGGTTTGTTGAAGTAGTAGTTTCAAAAATTTATTGTTCTCTAAATTAAATATTCTGTGGTTTTAAAAATCTCAATGCAACAGAGCATATCAGAGAGCCCAAGTATAGGTTGTAGTATGAGCCTAAGAACCCCATTGTTGTTTGCCTAAGAGTAAGCCCAACTCTTGAATCTAAAACGATGCAAGTTGGGATTCCTTGGTCGATTCCCTAGTGATTCCCTATCGATTCATGGCCGATTCCTTGGCCGATGCAAGCTGGGTTCCCTGGCCAATTTCATGGCAATGGCAGGAGAGAGAGGTTGGGAAGGAGAGAAGAAAGAAAGAAAGAAATTATTTTGTTTCCATCTATGAGGCCATCAGGCCTATTAGATATTTTAGAGAAAGATTACATATACATTCTCATGCGATATGATACTTTTGTCTATTGCTCTGCTGCAATAACTTTGCTAGCTATTTGTAGCGTGATCACTATACATGATGAGATTCTGGTCACTCTCCCCACACTTCAAATTCCTGAATGATATCGATCATATGTCATATGTATGCTACTGGTGACTAAGTCCACTACATAGGATGTGCATCTCTGAGTGACCCACTAGATGTGCATCTCTGAGTGCCCGCAAACTTTGCAATGCCATTATATACTACCATTTCTCCCCTTCCAAACCCCACATATTAAGCGAGATGCCTTTTCTTGAGGCATCACATACCCATACATGTCATCTGTACGCCTAGACAATCCCGCTTTATGAATATCCTCACCATCTAGTCTCTCCATCCATGTTGGTTCCCTAGACATGCTGCTAACATATGCATCTTTGTTATTTTCCTCTTAAAATCACCTAATAAGACAATTTTACGCCTACTATTTCATATTCCAAATTATGAAAAGGGTCTTTACGATCCATATCATTATCATCATCATATGTGGAGGAATCCCTGGGTGGAAAATAACAACCTGCTATGTATTTTTTTTTTTTTTTTTTGTATTTTCCAGGTATTTCAATGAAAGCAAATTGTTTTTTGTGGTATTATTCTCTCGAAAGTACCCTTTGAGTATGTCTTTGAGCTAACAAGCAATACCTCCAGAGCCTTTATGTCGCCACCCTTTCTTACTCCAAACAAAGTGTATTAATGTATATCCTGGTATTTTCGGAAAACCCATCTCTTCATGTTCATGGGTCTCATGAGAGAGAGAGGGAGGGAGGGAGGGAGGGAGAGAGAAGTGAAGTGAAGTGAATTGTACTATTTCGTCCTGTTAGACCATCAGGTCTATAAGACTGACTATAAAAATATATATATTACAGGAAATTTAATGCGTCCTACGGTGCATGTTCGAGTTTTAGCATGTTCCTACGTGCAAGTTCTTGTAAAAGAATCTCTTGATAGATTCTCTAAGATTCTACCAAGGTTCTCTTAGAGGGTTCATGAGCATTTCTCTAAATTTTATAAGATTCCCTCTAGATTCTATTAGATTTCCCTAGATACTCCAAGATTCTATGAAGATCCTCTTAGATTCATTTAGATTTTATGATATTGCCCTAGGTTCCCTTACATTACATTCAAGGAGATTCTATAAAGATTCCCTTAGATACCCTAAGATTTCATCAACATTTTCTTAGATTCCCTTAGATTTTATGAAGATTCCTTTAGATCCCCTAGATTTTAAGAGATTCCCTTAGGCTTGTAAATATTTTCTTACATTCTCTTACATTTTATAAGATTTTCTTACATTCTATTAAATTCTTCTGGATTCCTTTACATTCTATAACTTTTTAGAACATTCTAAGACTTTCTGGAACATTCTAAGACTTTCAATATATTCTAGAACTTTCTGGAAGTATTTCCCTAGATTTCTTTACATTCCCGTAGATGCCCCTACATTCTAGAACATTCTAAAACTTATTAGAACAATTTGGAACTTTCTGGAAGAATTTTCTTAGATCCCCCCTAGATTCTCTTATGTTCTAGAACTTTCTAGAAGATTCTAGAACTTTCTAGAGCCTTCCAGAACATTCTAGTCTTCTTGAACTAGCTAGAATGCTATAGTCTATTTTATCTTAATGGGAACATTACCCTTAAGTGTAATTGAAACATAAATTGTTCATGGAATTAATGAGTGGTCTAGTGGTTAGAATGGAGGGTTGGGGGGTCAATGGCCAGGGTTCGAATCCCCCACACAACATAAAAATTTTAAAAGCCTTTTCCTAAGGGATGAGTATTCAACTTGGGCCGTAGGATCTTGGACTCGATCAAGGGTCGAGATCTCACGCAACATGAGCCATAGGATCTATTACATATAATTCCTAAAGTCATGTACGCCGTAGGATGTGTCCCAAAGCAACGTGGGCCGTCGGATCTCGCACCGACGGTCAGGATCAAATCAACCTGGACCGTAGGATCGCGGTACACATATTATATGTAAACTCCCAGGCCATCTGGGCCGTAGGATACGTCCCAAAGCCACGTGAGCCGTCGGATCTCGAACGGACGGTCGGACAAGAAATTTAATCCGTCCTACGGTGCATGTTCGAGTTTTAGCATGTTCCTACGTGCAAGTTCTTGTAAAATAATCTCTTGAGAATGTTCTCTTAGAGGGTTCGTGAGCATTTCTCTAAATTTTATAAGATTCCCTCTAGATTCCATTAAATTTCCCTAGATTCTCCAAGATTCTATGAAGATCCCCTTAGGTTTTCTTAGATTCATTTAGATTTTATCAGATTGCCCTTAGATTCAAAGAGATTCTTTAAAGATTCCCTTAGATACTCTAAGATTTCATCAACATTTTCTTAGATTCCGTTAGATTGTATGAAGATTCCTTTAGATCCCCCAGATTTTAAGAGATTCCCTTAGGCTTGTAAATATTTTCCTAGATTCTCCTACATTTTATAAGATTTTCTTACATTCTATTAGATTCCTCTGGATTCCTTTACATTCTAAAACTTTTTAGAACATTCTAAAACTTCCTGGAACATTCTAAGACTTTCAATATATTCTAGAACTTTCTGGAAGTATTTCCCTAGATTTCCTTACATTCCCGTAGATTCCCCTACATTCTAGAACATTCTAAAACTTATTAGAATACAATTTTCTTAGGTCCCCCCTAGATTCTCTTATGTTCTAGAACTTTCTAGAAGATTCTAGAACTTTCTAGAGCCTTCCAGAACATTCTAGGACCTTCTTGAACTAGCTAGAATGTTATAGTCTATTTTATCTTAATGGGAATGTTACCCTTAAGTATATATAAAACATAAAATTGTTCATGGAATTAATGCTTGGTCTAGTGGTTAGAATGGGGGGCTGGGGGGTTAATGGCCAGGGTTTTAATCCCCCATGCAACATAAAAATTTTAAAAGCCTTTTCCTACGGGATGAGCATTCAACTTGGGCCGTAGGATCTTGGACCCGATCAAGGGTCGAGATCTCACGCAACATGAGCCATAGGATCTATTACATATAATTTTCAAAGTCATGTGCACCGTCGGTCAGGATCAGATCAACCTGGACCGTAGGATCGTGTCTATACGGATTATATATAAACTCCCAAGCCATCTGGGCCGTAGGATACGTCCCAAAGCCACGTGAGCCGTCGGATCTCGAACGGACGGTCGGATAAGCGCGACAAACGTAAGAACATATATAAGTTAGACAAGAAATTTAATGCGTCCTACAACGCATTGTTGCAGTGTTAACATGTTCTTATAGTGCAAGGTTCCTAGAAATTTCTTCGTCGTATTGTTCCAACTTTAGCATGTTTCTACGATGAAGTTTCTGTCGTGCCCTACATTCTAAAAGTATCTCTTGAGATACTCTAAATTCGTAGATTCTTTAAGATTCTACCAAGGTTCTGTGGTTTCGTGAAGATTCCTCTAAATCTTATAACCTTCCATCTAGATTCCATTAGATTCCCTTAGATTCTCTAAGATTCTATGAAGATCCCCTTAGATCCCCTTAGATTCCCTTAGATCCCTTTAGATTTTATGAGATTGCCCTAAGTTCCCTTACATTATATGAGATTCAAAGAGATTCTTTAAAGATTCCCCTAGATACTCTAAGATTTCATCAATATTTTCTTAGATTCCCTTAGATTTTATGAAGATTCCCTTAGATTCCCCTAGATTTTAAGAGATTCCCTTAGACTTGTAAATATTTTCCTAGATTCTCTTACATTTTATGAGATTTTCTTACATTCCGTTAGATTCCCCTGGATTCCTTTACATTCTACAACTTTTTAGAACATTCTAGGACTTTCTAGAACATTCTAAGACTTCCAAAATATCCTAGAACTTTCTAAAAGTATTTCCCTAGATTCCCTTACATTCCCGTAGATTCCCTACATTCTATAACATTCTAGAACTTATTAGAACAATTTAGAACTTTCTGGAAGGATTTTCTTAGATTCCCTCTAGATTCTCTTATGTTCTAAAACTTTCTAGAATATTTTGGAACTTTCTAGAAGATTCTAGAACTTTCTAGAGCCTTCCAGAACATTCTAGAACTTTTTTAAACTATCTAGAATGTTATACTCTACTTTATCTTAATTAGAATATTATCCTTAAGTATGTTTAAAATATATATAATTTATGGAATTAATGCTTAGTGTAGTGGTTAGAATGGGGGGTTGATGTCCAGGGTTCAAATCACCCATACAACATAAAAATTTTAAGAGCCTTTTCTTAAGGGATGAGCATTCAACGTGGGCCGTAGGATCTTACACCCGATGAAGGGTCGAGATCTCACTACATAACAATAATTAAAGCAACATGAGCCATCGGATCTATTATATATAGTTCCCAAATTCATGTGCACCGTAGGATATGTGCCAAGCCACGTGAGCCGTAAGATCCTGCATCGACGATCAGGATCAAGAACAATCTGGACCACAAGATCTATTACATATAATTCCCAAAGCCATGTGCACCGTAGGATGTCCCAAAGCAACGTGAGCCGTAGGATCTCGGACCGACGATCAAGATCAAATCAATCTGCACCGTAGGATCGCTTACATATAATCTATATACAAACTCCCAAGCTATCTAGGCCGTAGGATACGTCCCAAAGCCACGTGAGCCATAGAATCTTGAACGGACGGTCGGATAAGCGCGACAAACATAAGAACATAAATATGTTAGAACATATATATGTTAGATAGATAGATATATAAGTAGATATATCATTAGGCAAGCACTCGTCATCAAGTATCTCGCCATTGCTCTTTGTAATCTCATCTCCACTAGATTCAATGATCTGTTTGATTTCCACCTCTCTCACATTCAACAAATCTAACAGAAAACTGCCAACTATAGTTCCCCAACATATCAAAAAATTGCTGCAAACTATCTACTTTGTTAATTTGGAATTTTCAGGTTTGGCTAGAAATATTTTTGGAATTTTTTTGAACTTCATTTCCTAAGATTTCAGGGGTTTTAGCTGCCGGAGAAACTTTCAGATTTGCCAAATATCATAGATCTTTTTACACGTACAATTTTAGTCATGGATTTCCTCCCTTATCTCATTGAAGTGGCATACCGCAGGATGCCACACAAAGCCAGCCTTCATGCATCTCGGTGGCATCTACCGGATATGATATGTGTTCAAAAAAGTTTCCTTGCATCGGCAAGGATTGGTTGCACAAGCACCCTAATAGACGCCATGGCCTTTTTTCGTTAAAGTTTGTAGAGTCGGGCAAGTGGATTACCCTATGATTTGGATCGAAATCTGGATTTTGGAGGCGATCCCCAGTTTCAGAATAGGTTTTTGAATAGATTTTGCAGCCGATGCCCAGTTTCAGAATAGCCGAATATTGGAGCTGATGTCCAGTTTCAGATTCGAATAGTTTATGGGCACGTAGGTTTAGTTTCAGAGTGATAAATCTTATTGTTGTTACATGCATTCGGATTTGTTTTTGGAATTTTCTTTGTGTTATTTTCCTAAGGTTTTGATGAGTTCTGGCGCCGGAACAAATTCCAGACTTTCCAAAAATCAGAGAATTTTTGTTCCCTATGATTTTGTACTGGGGTTGAGCTGGCGACGAGCATGAATGCCATGAGTTCAATCTCTTATCTGTGCCTCTGGAGTGATCTGAGCTCCCAACCATCTGAGGATTTGAGCGATCTTTTTATAACTGGCCTGGTCATTGCTGTTCTCAGCCCATGGCAGGAGTCAATATTACGATGAGCCAGAATGATTTAAAAGAGAGGCAACAGATTATTTCCCAGATGCCTGATCCTGTTTTAGCATACAAGTCCGGCCCACTGTGTAGCTTACAAAGCTACCTCTCTGGTAATTTCTCTGTCTCAAGTAATTTCGTTTTTGTTTTTTGGTCCTTAAACCAAAGGACCTAGTGCATTCTTCCGTTATTTTTAATTCCAGCCCACTGTATAAATGGCAGCCTATGAAATTAGCATCAGATATTCATAGTCAGAGAATGATCCCATTGGCCTTCCTTAAAAATACTATCTATCCCCAGTTTTAGAATAGGTTTTTGAATAGATTTTGCAGCCGATGCCCAGTTTCAGAATAGCCGAATATTGGAGCTGATGTCCAGTTTCAGATTCGAATAGTTTATGGGTACGTAGGTTTAGTTTCAGAATGATAAATCTTATTGTTGTTACATGCATTCGGATTTTGGACCCTTCCGTATGAATTTTTGATCTTGCACTCCTCTAACTGTGTGTTTTACATGGATTTTTATAAGGGTTTTGAACGAAGGAGATTGTAGTAATTTTAAGCCCAGGAGAATGGAATAACATAGCTTAGTGGCCGGATTCTCTAGAGGTCCATGTTTATGCTATTAATCTGGTTGCATGAGAGGTGAATTCATGAGAGGTCGCTGCTTTGCCAGCATTTGCCACTTGATGTTGGTATTTGCATGTACAGTGTTGCTCAAGAGTAGCACGAAGGGCCTAAAACACAAAGCTTTCTTGGCTCAACCTAATGAAGAGTGAAAGTCCTACTTGATGGGCTTGCCACGATTTTTTCCTTCAGACATAAAGTATTCAAGTTCAAGGTCATATGACATTCTGTGTCCCCATGTTCTGCATGATTGCCATACTTTTACTTTGTCTTCTAACTACAGAACAGTGGCCAAGTGATGACTGCACAGAACAATTCAAGTCTGAGTTCGATGGATAGACCTAAGGTATGTCGTTTTTTTACAGTGTCTGCAATTGCCAGCTAAATTTAAAGCTTTCCATTGTAGTTTCTTCATGCATCATCCTTCTTTGGACAATATTTGATATTGGGACTGGTGCTTCTTGCTCTTATTATATGTGGTCAGGTTAATGGCATTGATGGGTTGTTGATCATAGCTTCACACATGTTTCATTAAGCATCTGAAGTCGCTGTATGGATTTGGTCTATGTCTGACAAGAGATTGTAAAGTCCAATATTTTCTTGGAATCACAGGGCATAGGTTGCGAGCCAAACACATGCATTTCTTTTACGTTATCAAGAAAATGCTTGCTTTTTATGGTTAATTTTTATCCCTTTTGTTCATCATCTACCATGTGTTCGCTGTAGAAAATCAAGAGTCGTGTTCAATTTGAAGTAGCTATTGAGGTCTCATGTAGCAAACTATGTTTATCTCACATTTATCTTCCATGTGACTTCTCTGGAGATCCAACTATGGCAGCGGCAAAAGTAAAATATTAATTTAGCAGATGGAAGATGCTATTTAGTTTATCATTCATTATATGGGCTTGAAAGACCATTCGCAATTTCATCAGAGTATGGTTGTTATAGTGGTGGATTATTCCATTTAGATAGCCCATTGTGCATTATTGTCTGCTATTTTGATGCAAGAATAGGTTCAAGCTTATACAAATGTGATTGTTAGGTACAAGTGTTGTCATTCTAGCTATTTATACATGCAAAGGCTAAATATCTAGAACACCGAACATTATCTTAAATTTTTTTATATTAGATCTGTGGCAAAGTTTATTTCAGGCTATTTAAGTTCCAATGGTAGGACATGTTGAAAGTAGTATTTTCTCTTTGTTTCATCTTCGAGGCAAGCTTGGTGTAATTATTGTTACTGTCATTGCAGCGAGTGATCTAGGAACTCATGCGAAGTTGTCTATTGTGTCTGAGCTCAGGTAAATGGAACTATTATTATGATTTTGTGGCTTAAATCTCCAAGACATGGATTCCTCTATATTTTAGTTTGTAAAGCAGTGCATCCACTACAGTGTGCAGATCCATTTGGAAAATGATGTGCATATTTCCACAGAAATCGTAAAATCTATGCATATTTATGCAGAAGCTTACAGGTCTGGATATTGCTTTGGCTCACATAACATATGTGCCATTTGGCCGAGGAAGTTATCTAGGTATAGATGGCATGAATTGTCCTTATCAGCATCCACTGCCGTCATCACATGCTATCAATGAAGCTCTTGGATTCTAGAAGGTGTATAGCTAGCCTTTTTTAGGAGTTTTTGTCAATATCTGCGTAGTAGAAGATTGCTGAAAGCTCTTGAACAATCTGCCTTTATGTCATTGCAAATGAAATAAGGAATGTAACCTCTTATGAAATCTCTATCTATATTCTGTGCATTGCACAGACTTCCATGTTTCATAGGATCACTGCAATGTGTATTTGCAAAGGTTCAAATAGGGTTTATGTAATGGGTTATTTCTGCTCGAATCTTGGACCATGAATTGTGCAACCCAGCAGCCTTTACACTTGGGTAACTGCTTTTTTGCAAGACTTCGTTTCAAATTTATTGCTCATTAAAATTTGTGCTCTTGCCTGCTGTGTTTTTGAGAAAATGAAAGATGTCAATTAGTCAGCATGAGACTTTCCATGACAGTTGTAGGTAGGGTAATATCTTAAACTTAGCTGCTTCTACAGAGACCCATTTATAGGTCCTCTTTATATCATTAGATAAGTAGTTATTTAGTGGTCATGACCCAAAGATGATCCGAAATGTAACGGAGTACCATAGAAATATTCATCATTACAGAAATATTCTTCTTTCTCTGATATCGTTTGGGCTCAAGTTGGTGGTAATCCATCGTTGCTATGCATTTAGATACAATGCTTTGGTTTGGGCTGGAGTTGGTGATGTATTAATTGTCTCTATGCATTTAGATGTGAATGCTCTGGCTTTCTTGAAAACATAACAGTAGACCTTCGTTCTCTGAATGTATAATTTTTGCCTTCTAATTCTCCTATTGTGTTTTGTTATAGACATTGGAGGCTAGCAGCTTGGTCAGAAGGACATCTCTGAGTAAGTCCATTCCGATGAACCTTTTTTATAGAATGTAGTGTTGTGGGCAGTGACACTGCATTTAGGCAAGCAAAATGTTTTGACCTCTTCCGTTTTAACACCTCTATTTTTATGTTTCCAAGCCAATTCCCAGGTTCCTCTAGCACCTTTTGGATAACAGATCGATTTACATTGAGAACTCCTTTTGCAAGTTTACTTCTCACCAATTTATGTGTTCTTCATGTGACGGCTAAAGAACCTAACTCTTTGTACTTTGTATAACAAAGTAGACGATGTGTACATCAGGAATAGCCTTCTCAGCTCTTTCACAAAGGATCGTAGCACTGCCATCAAGTTCCAAAGGGTTAAGCTTATCGATGATATTGTCTTTTCGTAGATAGCAACAAAAATGTGTGTTTTAACATCTTCAAGAACTCCTTGCAATGTTCTGGAACTGTTGCCTGCACATCCAAATGTGTAGACTTGGAACTAAACCTGATCCATGTTCTTCCTCTGATATATTGCCCTAATGTTTTCTTCTCTTCAAACCTTTTTAATTGCAGCTGGAAACTACATAGAACATGCAATGTTGAAGTTTCACAGGAAATTTAAGGTTCTCTAACATCTCCAAACTTCGTAGGTTGTTTCAACAAACAAGCTTGAAACCATAATCATGTTCGTATAATTACCCAGATTCGGCCACCAAATCATCGCATTCTCATGAAGACATGCTCCATTGCTTTCTGTCTATAGTTCTATCTTAAGATCTCGCTGTAACTTTCTGATTCGAATTTTGAATGCCCAGGTTTTCGTCTTTTCCGGATTTCAAGTGCCAACTGTTTTGCAAACACAACTTTTACAACACACAAGAAGCTACAATTTCAATCATGCATTTCATTTATAGGTCAGACAGTACTTCATTTCTAAGGTTATCTTTGTTTGCAAACTACTTTGCATTGTGTTTCAGACATTTTAGCACTCTAAATTGCTCTTTTTGCTGCAGATACAAAACCAAGAAATGAAGGATGTTTATTAAAGCGCATCTGATGGAGTTTCAGATGTGCAAGTATGCTCTTCTTTTTAGTTAGTGGCCAAATTTTATTGCTTCTACTTCCTTTTAAATTGTAACATTTTAATGTTGTTATTTTGCTACATATTCTAAGTGTTTCGATTATGCTCAATTATGATTGGGGACGCCTATGATTTTAAGATGTCGAATACGAGTTTGCCTAAGGTTTTGATGGTATATCGAGCCTCTATACGGTTTCGCTTAAGCTTTTAGAATATGAAATACGGGGATTCGAACCTCTACCAAAATAACTCAATGTCCTAATAAGACTACTTTAACCAATCTAACCAGTGAGCTAATGTGACTATTTTTTATCTTAAATCTATGTTTTTTTTTTTATAATAACCCATTGAATTGTTTTAGGGATATGGTCTATGATTTCAAGAATTATATCTATATCAAATCCCCCTGGAACCCCCTGTTATTTTGCTACATATTCATCTTGCAAGAATACAGGGTCGTCATCATCATCAAGACTTGCTATGCAATATAACAACACCATGCATATTCAAATATATCTTTCCAAAAGCCACAAACAAGAACATTGCTACCTAAAGTCTGTGGTCGATGGTCTTCTTTTACTTCATTCCAACTACAATGAACAGCTTCCTTTGACATTTTTACAGCACAAAAAGAAAACTGCATTTCAGTTGTGCAGTTCCTTACAATTACTTATCTTCATCACTTCCAATGTATATACTTCATTTCCGCATTTGTTCCTTAGAATAGAATTGATATCGTGTAACACATCGTTAAAACTTCAAACGCATATCACTACAACAAATGAGCATCTCAAATTGCACAACGCAACCTAAAAACTACACATTCTTCTACATTACTACTTTGCCCCAACCTTAACATACTGTTTAGCCCATTCGCATAGGCCACAAAAACTCATCCACTACCATCTAGGTAACCACATAAAAGCACAATAGCTCACCAACTGGCACCTAGATCACATTCAACATATAAAAGTTCCTCTTTTTACCCTTGCCACTTGCAAATAAACAACTACCCCTTCAAATGGTTACTAGGCCCGGCAACGCCGGGCACCATAACTAGTTTGTTTAATAAAGGCACTTATATCATAACATATATATGTTCTTATGTTTGTCCTCCTGAATCCGGCCGTTGATCCGAGATCCCACTCTCACGAGCTTTGGGACGATCGCGCGCCCGATGGCTTGGGAGTTTGTTTGTAGACTATATGTAAGCCGATCCTACTTGCTCAAAGCTGATTTGATCCTAATCGCCGGGCCCGAGATCCTACTACCACGCTGCTTTTGGGACACATCCTACGTATATAGTTTTGAGAATTATATGTAATAAAATCCCGGGTCCAGATTGTTCTTGATCCCCGATCGGCCGATCCAGATCTTACGGCCACGTGGCTTGGCACACATATCCTACGGTGCACATGACTTTGGGAATTATATATAGATCCCGGCATTCAGATTGTTCTTGATCCCGATCACGATCCAGATCTTACTACCCACGGGCTTGGCACATATCCTACACGGTGCAATGTGACTTTGGGAATTATATGTAATAGATCCTATAGCTCATGTTGCTTTAATTATTGTCACGTAATGAGATCTCGACCCTTGATCAGGTCCAAGATCCTACGGCCCATGTTGAATGCTCATCCCTTAAGAAAAAGCTTTTAAAATTTTTATGTTGTGTGGGGGATTTGAACCATGATCATTAACCCCCTAACCCCCCATTCTAACCACTAGACCAGGCATTAATTCCATAAATAATTTATGTTTCAAATATACTTAAGGGTAATATTTTAATTAAGATAAAATAGAGTATAACATTTAGCTAGTTCAAAAGAGTTCTAGAATGTTCTGGCTCTAGAAAGTTCTAGATTCTTCTAGAAGTTCCAAAATATTCTAGAAAGTTCTAGAACATAAGAGAATCTGGGGAGAATCTAAGAAAATTTTTCCAGAAATTTCCAAATTGTTCTAATAAGTTCTAGAATGTAGGGGAATCTATGGGAATATAAGAGAATCTAGGGAAATACTTCCAGAAAGTTCTAGGATATTTTGAAAGTCTTAGAATGTTTCAGAAAGTCTTAGAATGTTCAAAAAGGTTCTAGAATGTAAAGGAATCCAGGAGAATGTAACGGAATCTAAGAAAATCTCATAAAATGTAAGAGAATCCAGGAAAATATTTACAACCCTAAGGGAATCTCTTAAAATCTGGGGGATCTAAGGGAATCTTCATAAAATCTAAGGGAATCTAAGAAAATGTTGATGAAATCTTAGAGTATCTAGAGGAATCTTTATAGAATCTCTTTGAATCTCATATAATGTAAGGAAACCTAGGGCAATCTCATAAAATCTAAAGGGATCTAAGGGAATCTAAGGGGATCTAAGGGGATCATCATAAAATCTTGGAGAATCTATGAAAATCTAATGGAATCTAGAGGGAATCTTATAAAATTTAGAGGAATCTCCACGAAACCTCTAAGAGAACCTTGGTAGAATCTTAGAGAATCTATGAATTTAGAGTATTCTCAAGAGATTCTTTTAGAATGTAGGGCACGACAAGAACTTGCACCGTAGGAACATGCTAAAACTCGAACATGCACCGTAGGACGCATTAAATTTCTTGTATATATATTTATACAAGAAAATTAATACGTCCTACAGCGCTTGCCCTGAGCATCTAGAATATTTTTTTTTTCAAGATTTATATTGTACACCTTTATTATGAAACATTTTAGAACATTCTATTGTCGCTCTTTGCGAAATCTTAAAAAAACTCTAAGATTTCATCAAGATTTTCTTAGATTCCCTTAGATATTATGAAGATTCCCTTAGATTCAATTAGATTTTAAGAGATTCCATTAGACTTGTATATTTTCCTAGATTCTCTTACAATTTATGAGATTTCCTTATATTCCCTTTAATTCTCCTGGATTCCCTTACATTCTAGAAATTTCTAGAACATTTTAGAACTTTCTGGAACATTTTGAAAGTTTCAAAACATCCTAGAATATTATAGTCTATTTTATCTTAATTAGAATATTACCCTTAAGTATATTTAAAACATAAATTTTTCATAGAATTAATGCTTGGTCTAGTGGTTAGAGTGGGGGTTTGGGGGGTTGAGGACCAGGGTTCGAATCCTCCCAATAACATAAAAAACTTTAAAAGCCTTTCCTTAAGGAACGAGCATTCAATATGAGCCGTAGGATCTTAGACTCGATCAACGATCAAGATCTCACCATATAAAAGCAATATGAGCCGTAGGATCTATTGCATATAATTTTCAAAGCCACGTGGACCGTAGGATGTGTCCCCAAGCCACGTGAGCCGTCGGATCTCGGACCGATGGTCAGGATCAGATCAATCTGGACCGTAGGCCCACGGTACACATATTATATGTAAACTCCCAGGCCATCTGGGTCGTAGGATACGTCCCAAACCCACGTGAGCCGTCGGATCTTGAACGGACGGTCGGATAAGCGCGAAACATAAGAACATATATACATCAGATCAGATATTCTTCCTATATTCTTCCTAAATATAAGATTACTACTGCCTTTTTGGAATTATAGATATCCATCTTTCCGGCATAAAATTACACTGATTTGGCATTTTTTGAATTATGAATGCGTTTCCCGATGCCCTATGGTTTTTCCGACGATACCCAACGTGTGGATTAACACAACCCTTTTCGTTGCGATTTACTCATCGCCCTGCTCTACTGCACCCTGTGCAACCGTCGAAATCAAGAGAAATCCAGGTACCATCGAATTCAAGCGGAACCCAGATCCAAACCATCGAAATCAAAAGAAAGCCAGGCAAGAGAAAACCAGTTCCAAGCCATCGAAATCAAGAGAGATCCAGGTACCCAGAAGAGCTTGCGCAAGCTTGTGGGCCTTGAGAAGTTATTTGCGGCTGAAGCTAGATACTGGTTTCCGTTCCTTCGGAGCATGAAATGAATAGAGCTGATTCTCAGGATTATCTCGGCTTTATTTTCCTAAACCCTCCCGCCTCTTGAGTACGAGTTCGGATCAATTGGTACAACGGCTTGTGAATGGCGAGTCCAGACAAACCCAGTTCAAATATTGAGGGATCTTTATTTATTAGGCTTGTAGGTACCGCATCGTACAGCCACTGTCTCGCATCTCTTTCAGGTGCGGTGATTGGTGTTTCAAAGAATTTGATTTGAAGGCAATTTAGGCTGAAATCACACTACCGCCTAAACTGAAAAAATAAAACTAAATAACCAACAAATTTGTGACATGTGTACATTGGGCATGCTGCACCTATCACATCTAGGATGCCCAAAGCCCAGTCAGCGTTTTGGCATGCACTATTTTTTGGACGGGGGAATTTGCCTGTCCATACTTTTGGCGGACAAACACGTCAGATAATGCTTGGAAGAACGGCACCTTCTGCGCCAAGAAAAACTCGGAAGAGCTTCAATCCGGTTCATATTCGGTGCCAGATCTCTCAAATTCGATGCCAAAACTCTCAAATCGCTGGATTTTTGTCAAAGAAAAACCTAGAAGAGCTTTAATCCGGTTCAAATCATTGGATTTTTGAGAAAGAAAAAGCCAAGAGAGGTTTAATCCGGTTCAAATCCGGCCCTGCAGTGATCAATCGGTTAAAAATGCTGGCAGATCTCTCAAATTTGGTGGCAAAGCTCTCATAAATCGATAGGTTTTGGCTGGATTAGGTCTCTGTTCTTGCTTGTGTGGCACACATTTCTCTGGTTTGGACCCTGATAATGTGATATGAACTGAGCGGCACAAAATTTTCAGTGCCAAACGCATGCCTAATTGTGCCACGTAATTAATTTGGGTCAGCCATGGTGTGATTTCACCCTTACAGACCCTGGGCGTTGCAGATAATGCCTGCGGTATTCCGCCGTTAGTAGTATACAGTATGGGTGGAGCAGACGCTGGCTGTAGGCGAGGAATAAAAAGGGCGAGCGAGACAAATCCAGGTACATTTCCGCCTACGTTAGCGCCAATTGAAGGTGATCCTAAGCAGCCCAAAACTGTATATCCACAGTTCTATGGGTTTATTAGTCAAAAAATATGAAGGCACCGCCTTCTGCCATGGATAATGCTTCTTCTAGTTTGACGAATTTGTAAATACAAATAAAAAATTCACATGCCTCCCTTATCTTCCAAAACCCATCTTCAGTTTTCTGCGATAAATGGCATGAACCGATGGATTTTTTGAGCGTTTAGATTGCCGGATGTTCATGCCGATTGCCATAGCCGAGTTTAGAGATCGATATGCAGAAGAAATATGCAACGAAGGTGGGCCTTTTGTCCATCGGGCTTTTGAACTGAATCCGACCGCATCTTTTCTGCATGTTGATGATGAAGACATCGCTTAAAAATAAGGGCCACAAGGAGCTTAATCCTTGGAGCTGGTAATTTTTCGAAGAAAGCCAGACTTTGTATGAAAAAGGAAGAAATCGGCTCTGTAAGTTGTTTCCCTAGCTCCTAATACTTCTGCAATGCCTTGGATATGCTGATTTTAGCTGCTCGCTCTGATCTATTGTTGGATCTATTTGGGCACGTTACAAAACTTGCTCTTAGATTTTGTGGGAAAATATTGCCTCCAGAATTATGCAAATACTTTACACTGCAAGCAGTAAAGGCATGTACCCATAGATTTGCAGAGGCTAAGTTCGATCCATTCTATAGATTCACTAAGGGGCACATAGCTCCGAGTAAACCCACTGTAAAATCTTGTGCAGATGTAGTCTTACCTCTTATGCATTCAAATGAGAATTGGATACCGGTTTTAATGCCTCTGTAGATGTCAATTTAAGGTCCCTCACGGATGAAAGCTTTTGTACAGACAGCTAAGCTATCCAAAGCTCGTTTGGCGCCCAAGGCTTGCTGTATTTAGTCGGCTAAGGGAGCTTCACAGATTTAACAGGTTCATGGTTTTTGTAGAAAGAAGGTGCAGTGAATTTCTGTTGAAGAAAGCAAATGTTGCAGTTATTGTTAATTGTAATAGCTTCCGGGATTCTGTGATCTGGTTCATGGTTTGTGCTTTCACAATTTGAAGAATAATGCATTTGAAGAATAATGCATGACAGCCAAGGCATGAATGCAGCACAAACTGGCCGGATCTGTGAGGGTGTTTTTGCAACCAGTGGAAATTCGATTGGTTCATGATTTATTATCTCCAGAAGTTTTTCACAGAACTCTTACCCAGATAAATCCACACAGGACATGAGGCCTCCGCCCCAAAACCTGATAAATTATGGAATATCTTTGTGGTGATCTTACATCCAAAAGGTCACGATGACCTTTGGAGTGGATCGACACCATGAAACGGTGTCACCTCTTAGTATATGTAACCTGTGGTGAGGCAGAGATTTCTCACCGTATCCTATCAATATATCTTCTATTTCTGGTATATTTATCATGGTATCAGAGCCCTTATTCTGATCTGCAAAAAGCCAACCACGAATTTAGGCCAGCATCTAATTTTAGAACAAGGTTTATATCTCTTTGCCTTTTCGTGCTGTTGGTGCCGACACACAGATCTGCGCTGTTAGGAGTAGAAGGAATCGAAAATTTTGGCATGAATTAAGTGGGAGATTGTTTATGAAAGCCTTGTATTCTGGTGAAGATTAAAGATTTGGTGAAGATTTGTAGCGATTGTATCCTGTAAAGATGGCTGCCGTGGAGTATCATGTACAGCCAGCAGTTGAGAAATTCAGTGGAGAGGGGTTCCATGGTTGGAAAACCATAATGAAGATGCAGTTAATTGCGAAGGATTTATGGAATGTAACAGAAGGCGCAGAGGCTAAACCCAAAGACGTTGATGCTGCGCTCAAGTGGGAGAATAAGAATGCACGGGCTCTTGCCACAATCACTCTTGGTTTGAGCAAAGAGCTCATGCATCTCATCAGCGGTGAAGCAACTGCTCAGGACGCATGGACGAAACTGGTGGGCATTTATGAAGGCAAGAACAATGCAAACCAGCATTATCTTAGGAAGAAATTCTTTCGTTTTACCATGGATTCAAGCGCAAATGTTGCTGCCCATGTAAGTACTCTTAAGGAATTATGGGGACAATTAGCCCAAGCTGGAGTAAAGATTGAAGATAGTGAAGCCGCCTCAGTCTTGCTTGCTAGTATTCCTTCTCCATCTCCGTTTGACAATACCGTAAGCATGCTGGAAGCTAAAGATGTAATTACCTTTGATGAAGTAGTAACTGCCTTATTAAAAGCTGAAACAATCAAGAATGAAAGAAAGGATGAAGACTCCGGTCCTTCTTCTGCAAAAGTATTCTTCACCAATACAAGTAAAGATAAACCAAATTGGAAATATAAGAGCCCTGCTATGAGTGACGACGAAAAGAAGAAAATCAGGAAGTGTTTTCTCTGTCAGAAATCTGGTCATTATATTCGTGAATGTACTGAATTGAAGAGGCTTCAATCTATGCTGCCAGAGAAAGAACAATGTTTAAAATGAAACGCACTTATTTAAGAAGTGCGTTTGAAAGATTCCTTCTGAAAATTTACAAAATTTTAAAATCCCCCTAAAAAGGATCCTTTTATTATCTTTAGTCCAAATATTTACAAAACGGCTCATGAAAACAGACATTTTAGGAAGGTTTAACGTTATGGAGGAAACCAAAAAAAAAAAAATATCACATTTTGGAGGGGAAAAGAACTGCTACGAAAGCCAAAGATTTATTATGGGGCAAATTCATATGAAAAAATTAAATGCTTTTGTACCTTGTCCCTGAAATTTTTTTTGTTGGCAGTTATAGAAGAAAAAAAATTCTTATTTTACAACCGCTTTGGCTAAACGTCTTAGTTGACCTTAAAACACATCCAGAGCCAATTGAACAAACTGCTTGAATGACAAACCATTGTTTTTGCATCACATAGTATTATGAGACGCCAATACATCCACAATATTTCACAATTAGCTGAAGTTTCAGTTGAGGATGTCGTATAAAATTTACACCGAGGAAGCAAAAGTTGAAGTAATGAAGGTTTGTGCTTCCATGCCCTTCGTTGTTGTTCTCGAAGATGTATTAGTACACGTCTCTAGGCTTGCACAAACCAATCCGCAACGTGGTGATGCTCAGAAGATAGTCATCCTCCTTGTCAATGTTGAGCATCTTCATCGCAATTTTGTCATCTGTAGCAGTGGGTGTCACTGCACATTTCTTTACTAGCAAAGTGTTTATCTGTCTTGCCCTTTCCTGTCTGTTTGCAAATGAATAGGTAAACTTCTGAGGCATTGCTACTCATCGCACCCCTTTAGACAAATCATGTGCTTTCCTTCTTAGAACTTTCGTGTCTCCGTAACATTTTGGGGTTCTTTTTGGGGTTTCTTGCTTTTAGTAGCAACTTTTAAGCTGTTAAAGTGAAGTTAACATGTGTGTAGAGTAAAAAAAAGTAAAAATAACAACACGATTTGACTAATTTATGCTCTAATATTGCATTACAAGCTCAAAAATTTTAGAATCGATTTAGAACTTTTTGAACTAAAAAACTAATATTAATGTATAAAATTATCCCTTAAGTGTGTTATTTCATCAATATTAAGTTGCAAAACCTTTGGGGGGCAAGAATGACCCCACAAGGACACGGTATATTTTATATATGTATATATATATTTTATATAAATATAGTATATATATATTAATGTTTTTACCGGGACCCGATCCGACAAAAATTTTTCACTAACTTGGTTTGCCCCAATCGGCCCGAGGGTTTCGTCAGACGTACACAAAAAAAAAATGGTATAAATTTACATCGCTAGAACTCTTACCGTGATAAATTTATACTAAGCAAGAGTTGACTTTTGATTTTTGTTATATACTATATATATACTATATATATACTATATATACATAAAAATATATAAATCCGGTGATAAATTTATCTGTAGAGAACTCTCAGGGTATAAATTTATACCGAGAACTCTCATGCAGTATAAGTTTATACCGAGAGAGTTCTCATGAGATAAATTTATACCGAGAGAGCTCTCACAGATAAATTTATACCGAGAGAGAGTATAAATATATACCGCTTTGAGTCCTCTTGCGGTATAAATTTATACCGTGTGAACTATCTGGCGTACTATGTCCACACATTACTATCTATTGTGGTATGAATGTATACCACCTAGAAATTTGTTTGGAAGAAACTATGGACTACAAAAAATAAATACATTATAAATTTTGAAAAAGTCAAGGTTAGACAGATGTCTCGGTATACAGAAGTCTATAGCGAGCCGGCAGAGCAAATAAGAGCACGTATATAAGGCAAGAGTGAGCTTCAGTGAGACAATGTCAAAATATGTTGAATTTTTTACAATTTTGTTCATAATCCTGTAATGATTTTAAAAACTTTAAATATAATACCTTTTTGGCACTCTAGTAGACTTGTTGTTTTTTTTCAATGTCTATTTTTTTTAGTCCTTGAAAATATTACTATTTCTCAAAGCAAACTAGGGGGCCAAAAAAGGGTATCAATTTTTTTTTAATGGAAGCTGAGTTCAAATCCCCCCTCAAAAATGGTGCCTAAAATATTCAAATTGTCACACATGTCACAACTATACCGAGAAAATGGACCTTTTTTGGGGAATTTTAGGGAATCTTTTAAAGATTCCTTTTGAAGTGCGTTTGGAGCAAATTAGTGCGTTTCATTTTAAACTTTGTTAAAGCTAATATTGCTAGCTCCAGATTATTTTGAAGCTGCTTGTGAAGAATTCAAGGTCAAGAATATGTGAAGATTTTTCAGATTGCTCATAAGTGGGAGAGTAAAGATAATATGAGCAATTCAAAATAGCGCGCTGGTCAAGACTGGTCAAGATGAAGTCAAGAATGGGATCCTCTTATTGTTAAGAGTCATTTGTATTTTGTTCAGTCCAGATTAGAAGTATTATTATGGATGTTAGATCATGGGAGAGTGATAAATTATAGAATATCTTTGTGGTGATCTTACATCCAAAAGGTCACGATGACCTTTGGAGTGGATCGACACCATGAAACGGTGTCACCTCTTAGTATATGTAACCTGTGGTGAGGCAGAGATTTCTCACCGTATCCTATCAATATATCTTCTATTTCTGGTATATTTATCAAAACGGTTGTTCTACTGCGGAGCTTCTGTAACCTGCGTGATTTATGGTTTCTCACCTTCTCGCAATGGTTAAATAAACCATTGTTTTATTCTCTTGAAGATATTTTCACCCACATGGTATAAAATATATTATTGCCCCTAATGCTTTAGAGGTATTTACAATGCCCTTAGGTATAAAATATATCATCCAGCACAAGCGTCCTCTAGTCTAAGAAATACTAAGGTGCACCATGCTCAATCACCAGCTTTATAGAGCGAATTTGGTTTAAATGGTTGGAGCGGACTTATCATTTTGAAGTGCAAACAAAACCAAACATAAACTGTGTTAGATGGGTTAGATCTCCTATAAGTCATGTAAGGCAAGAAAGTCATGGAAGGTCGATCTCCAGCATAAACGAAATCGGTAGGAAAAATGGGGAAGATGAAAACATCCCAAGTGAATTATCATATCTGGGCCTATTCTTGTGGGCATAGATTTTGGCTAAGAAGTTAAACGAAGAAATTATCTTTGGTGATTCTGTGCAGATGGCTCCCTTATCCCTTCTTTGCGCACCCATTTCATGTGAAAACTAAGTTAATAATTGAATTTTTCCTTTGGGTGCTTTTTTTATTGACCTACTCAAAAAATCATGTCGCGACATTGGTGCTGGTAAGGTGCTGATACCCGTCATAAAATGTTTTCGACCGCCCTTCACATTTCGTCAAGCACTTCACCCGCCATAGCCAGCCTTTGAGCGGAGTCAAGATCCATCATTCCCCGCTATTTTTGGCCAAGTCATCGATCCCGAAATTTTAGTTTGCAATCTCCAATTGAATTGGAATTTCCCCACCCAAATCAAATGTCGCACCTTCGTAATTATGTTGTTTTCGTTTCTTGAAGCACAACTATGGTTCTTGAGTTGAGAGATGAATTCCTTGCTTCGTATCCGGGCATTAGGCGCAATTTGATGCCCGGGAATCTTTGGCGGGCATGCAAGAGTTCGTCAACAATTCCAAGCGATTTCTGAGTGTCTGTTCACAATTTAGTAAAATTACCTTGAAGAATCACCTACACAAATCGAAATTTGGTACTCACATTGAAACGATGGATTTCACAAGGAATGAAGAAACTACATATGAAGTCGAAAATTCGGATCAAGAATTTCATCATGAAGATGAAAGACAAGGTAGTCCTTGTTAAATGCTTCGCTATTAAAATTGTCGACCGATGTAATGTACTGCTTTCAGTGGAACATAATTCATTCAATGGTGCTGAATTTATGGACTTTGAACATGATTTCAACATGTCAAGTATGCAATTTAAATTTGTTACTTGGTTTATAAAAACTAAACTGACATGCTAAAATTATGTGGAGAATATGGTGGAATATCAAATGAGGATCTTTGAAGTTATGGATGTTGGCAATCTTTGTAGAGGTTGGATCCGGATTGCCATAATACAGGTACTTGCTATAATAGAGGTATTTGCATTGATAAATTTCGTTCTGACTGTAGTTAGAATTGCAGTGCTTGCAAACCAAGAGAATTATGAAGCCGCTTTCAAAAAAAGACAGGCCGAAATCAGGAGGATTCAAAGACACAGAAAAAAAGAGAAGTGGATGTCGAATCGGCAACTTAGGTGCGGTTGCAAATGATGCTCTTGTTGGTAAGAAAGGTTCATTCAGCAAGTGGAAGAAAAGAAAGTTGTCAAAAGAATTAGGCAAGCTTGTGAGCTAATTGTGTGAGAATGCTACATCCGAAGAAAGAGTGGAAATTCTAGGGGTGCTAGAAAGTGGATACCGAACTAGATCTCTCAAACAAAGAAAGAATTAAACACAATGAAAACAATCATTAACAATTTGAGGGAGTCTTTTGCAGCTCATAAGTATTCAAAAAATACAGATGTGTGGAGAGCAAGAAGTGCTGCAATGACTTTTACAGTCAATGGTGAAACTAACAAGTCTGCTTTTGCCAAGCAAATGAATCTGAATAGGAAGATTGTGTCGACGGTAAATAAATAGAAGATTGGCTGCAGAGCATGGTAGTGGACCATGGTCCATGTTCAAGAAGAATACTAGATTTGACAGACTCTCTTATGATGAGAGGAAACTAATAGTTGACTTTTGGAGAGATAACACACGAGTGTCTCCATGCAAGAAACATGTTATAAGGATTAGAGTGGCTGAAGGATTCAAGATCATGCATCCATTACACTTCATGGAGGATACTCAGGTTAGTTTGATTGCACATGCTGGATGTTGTTGCAATTGCTGTAATTGCTGTAATTCTGCTGTAATTGCTCTAATTGCTGTAATTCTTGTGTCTGTTTTTGCAGGTTTCATTTTACCAGCGTTTCAGAAGGGAGTATCCTAAGTTTGAGGTTTCTTTCTCAGTTTTTCATGCCTTGAAACCCCTTTATGTCAGGAAAGTAAAGGACAGAGAGACATGCTGTTGTGTGTATCATATGAGAGCAGATTTTATTCGACTTGCAATGAACAAAGTAAGACATGATGAAAAAATTCATGGTCCAAATTGTAAATGCACGTGTGAAGTTTGTGGTCCTGGACCAACATGCATGGCAAGGAAGAGCACCTATGCTTCAACAAGTGAGCTTTGGAGGTCTCTTGTTTGTCCAAGAGATGAAAGTGAAGAATGGTATGCACATGACTGCCTAACTCTCAAGTGCAATAATTGTGGACCTAGCAAGCTGCCAACATGTCCAAAAGAAGTGAATTTCAAAAATGGTGTGCAGGTGGAGTGGAAGACATATGACAAGGTACTAAGATTGTTGCTGTTTTTTATGCTTCATTATGGTGTAGGTTTATTTTTATTTTTCTGTATTTGTTGTAGATATATGAATCAGAGAAGAACCTGATGGCAAAAGGAGGTTATAAGCGGGAAAAAACCATCCACTAAACCGGGTTTACAAGACCACAAGTGTTCTTTGATATTTTCGAGAATGCCGCGATCTGAAAAGAATTCATTCCACACAACTATGAGGCTAGATGGCAGGCCAGGCAATTCAAGGAGTGTTTGGAAACATTTCCAAAGGATGCAATAGTTTCAGTGATTGATTTTGCTGAAAATTACAGCTTCAAGATTCAGCAAGAAATTCAAAGTCTGCATTGGAGGAATGATCAGTGCACAATTTTAGTGCATATATCATATAGACATGCCACCAAAAGTGATGACCCTAAATTGGATGAAGATGAGAGAAGAATCATCAAAGAAACTCACTTCTACATTTCAGATGACAGGGAACATGACACTTTGTTTATGCAACATTGTTTGAACAGTCATGCAGCATTTTTGTCCAGCAAACAAATCAAGTACAGCAGACACATTGTTTGGTCTGATGGATGTTCTAGCCAGTGGAAAGGAAGTAGAACATTTTACTTTCTAGGAAGAAACTATCAAACTAGTGGCATCCCAATAACTTGGAATTATTTTGCCTCTTATCATGGGAAAGGTAACTTTCATTTTCAAGCACCTAGAGTTAATGTTCATTTCAAAGACTAATCGATAGAGAAACGGTGAACATGATGGTTTGGAGCTGTCATTAAGAGAGCCCTAACTCATGAGATGTTAAAACGAAATTTGCCACTTAGAAATGCACATGATGTAGTGGTTTTTGCAAAAAAACATTTCGGTGACAACATAACAATGGAAGGCAAGGACGATGGTGTCTTTGTTGAACTGCTGGATTTTTATACATTCCAATTTGCTGAGCTTGTGAATGCTTGTGTTTGACAGATTTTTTTGGGAAGTTGGCATAGGAGATGTTGATAGAAGTGAAAGGTATGATTGTGCAACTCTATCTGGCTCTAGCAAATTTCATTCCATCAGGGCCTACTCAAAGTAATCGACCGACTCAAGTGGCACATATGAACTTCACTTGTTTCTGTCATAACTGCTGGTTAGGGAAATATGCAAAGTGTCCCTACATTGCTAGAATAGGCACGTGGTCATACTCTGAATTAAAACCTATGGGTGCTGACTATGTTGAGGAAGTTGTTGAAGGCCCTGTTTTTGAAGGAGATCATGAGTGGAAATCGATATCATTCTTTGTTGGAGATAACTTTCTTTGTCAATGCTGAGCCTAACAACAAAGAAAAAGTAGACTTTTATATTTTAAAATGCACTAGAACAAAGCATGTTATAGAGAAAGCATACAAGGATCCTTGGGGGCAAAAGTTTGGTAGGAATGAAGTAGTTGTTACTGGAAAATATTACAAGTTGATTAATGGTAACTTGTATGAATTGCTAGAACATGAGCCAGAGTGCAGTGTATACAGCCATTTGGTTTTGGCTGTTAATTTTGATATGACCAGATTGAGGAACAACCTGTTTCAGCTCCCTGACATTGTGGAAGATCAAATTATGGATAGCTTGCATCAAAGCACATCCATTTATGCTCAAGAAGTTTTAGAGTCTAAAGGAAATGATCTGAAAGGAAAGAAGAAATCAAAAGCAAAAGTAGCAAAAGGCAAAGATGCTTTGTGATTCAAACTGTAAACCCTTGTAAAATGTGAAACATATTGTAAATTGTAAATCATATTGTAAATTTGTAGTCATATTGAAGTTGTCATAATTCATATGTTGTCATAGTTCATATGTAATCAAATTGGTTGTCAATCATAACCATAAACATATATGTAAACAATCATATTGGTTGTCAATCATAAACAATCATAAACAAATATGTAACCATAAACAATCATATGTAAACAATCATATTGCTATATAGCTATCAATCATAAACTTGGAATGTAAACTAGCTATCAATCATAAACAATCATTACTTGGAATGTAAACTTGGAATGTAAACCTTATATTCATGTACACCTTATATTCATGTGTACACCTTATATTCATGGAATGTAAACCTTAAATTCATATGTAAACATTGCTATCAATCATAAACCTTGCTGGGGTTATACATATGTAAACCTTGCTATTCATTGCTATTCATATGTAAACCTTCTTTTTATGTAATACATAAACCTTATACATAAACCCTTTTACATAAACCCTTTACATAAACCTTATATTAATGTAAACCTTTTACATGTAAAAACCTTATGTAAAAACTTATGTAAAACCTTATGTAAAACATAATATTCATGGAATGTAAACCTTATATATTAGTGTAAACCTTGCTATTACATAAATATACAAAAAACATGTCAACACTATGGAACAAAATTGTGTTGCATGTATAAAAGATCCACATAATATTTTAAAAAGAAAACATCCTCATAATATCCTCCTGGTAGATGCTGATAAGATGCCTGGTAGCTGCTGAAAGACTGCTAAATTCCAGAAAGTCTTGCCTTTTTAAAAGCAAGATAATTTTCCTCCAGTGTACCACTTGGAAGGAATTCTTCTTCAGAGTCTGCTCCTTTATCCTGTGATAAATCTGCTCCTTTATCCTGTGATAAATCTGCTCCTTTATCCTCTTCAGCATCATAGTTCTTCACATCTCCAACATCTTGATCTTCTATAGGCTCCAACCTTGCATCTTCAGCAGCAGCTTTCACAGCAATGGTAGACACATTTCCTGCAACAAGAATTCAATATTAACTACAACTAAATTGAACATGGACTACTATTCAAATTTTCGCTTAGACTTACCATTTTTCTTCAGTGCTCCAGGCTTGTTTCTTGCAAGGGTCTTCTTGTTTGTCCCAGTTGTCCGTCTTTGCCGAGGGTCTTCTTTGTTCAAGAAGATTAATTTAAAATTAATGTAACTTAAAGAGAAGTTATAATACTAAAACTAAATGTGTACCTTTTATGGGAGATATGTGAGCAAATTTAACAGGACTCAGCTTGTCAATATCTATAACTGTTCAAATAGAATTGAAGTTAGCACAAAACAAAAACATTACAAGATACATTGAACAAGAATACTTACTTGCAACAGGTTTCGAGTCTTTCTTTGTGCTGGCCCTTGTCTTCCTTTTCTTAATTTTTGCAAAGTCCTTTCTGCTTTAAATTCAGCACTTGCGTGTTTATTGTACAAAGTGGTGCTTTGCTATCAACTTCATCCTTACGCTTCTTATCTTCATCATCGCTTTGCATTTTCGGTTTCTTCTTCATCTTCATAGTTAGAGTCCTCTTCAATCACAACACTGAATTCTTTGAATCCCAGTTCCTGCAAAATATTGCTTGGGACTTCCTCTCCACAAAAGGGAACCACATAATTGCATAGTTTTCAAAGACGTTGAAAAGCAAAACACATGGTACTTATGTCAACATTGGTTTATTTTAACAAACAGGTCATATTCTTGAGGAAAACAAAGGCCACATGCCTGACATACATCAGTAGTTAGCAAAGGCAAAGAATACACACCCATACCCAACTCCATCCGAGATTTGGTGCTTTCACTATCTTGCTGCATGGCTGAAATATGCTTAGCCTTTGCATGCCACTTAGCCATTGATTCCTCATAGGTATCTATTTCATCCTTCAGCAAAGAAATTTCTTCACGAATGTCTTCTTCACCTTTAGAATCTATTTTCAGAAGTGCTGACTCCAAAAGCTCTCTCATAACTACTTCATCATTCTTTAGTTTTGCAATAGCATCAACTTCTTCCTCGAAAATCACGTTCAAGGTCTTCTCGGACTTCGCTTGGCCTCTATATTTTCATATATAGCTTTGCAAGCTATGTACGCTCCAAGAAGAAAGACCTTCTTTCCTCAACAAAGACTCTTGTTTTGATAATAGCAACTCCCTGCGAGATCTCTCTTCATCTCAGCAAGCTTACCCAAGTGATCCAAAACAGCGTTGCTATTCAAACAGTAGCTGCTGGTCTCTCCCTTAGAAATCTGGCGCTCAGATGTTCGATAAGCTTCTGCAGCAAAACTAGCCCAGTTCACTTTGAATTGCCCAGGGTTTGACAAAGCTCGTTGGGTATTACTCCAAGCAAAAGCTCGAGCAAAGGTTACCCTAACCTCATTGTTGGTAGGCTTGCTTTTCTGATAAATCCTTTCCAGCAGGTCATGCAGCACAGTGGCGAACCGGGGCCTAACAAATTTTAAATTTATCTTTCCTTTCCGAAGTGGGCACTGCCAGACTTCAAGAAAATCACGGTCGGAAACATCCTTCGCCTTCAAATCCTTTGGCTTCTTCCCTTCATTACACAAACCTCTGTTTTGTGAAATTCATACTCGGTTCTTAAAAGCGGTTCCTCGATAACATCAAACAATGTTTTTTTAGTTCAGTATCAGTAGATAAACAAAAAAGCATGAGAAATAGAGGGATTTTTACCTCGCCGGACTTCAGCGCCATAGCTAGATGCTGGAATTCCTAAGAGTAGCAGAATGAACCGAACTTCCCAACCCAATTGCACTTTCAATCAAGCTTCAAAATCGAAATGATCACGATTCGAAAATCCCTAGCTGCACCTAATCAATTCTGCCTGCGAAAACTTTTCGCGCGCAGGCCTGCACACCCTGCAAAAATGATGAAGGGCGTCCTTCAAGAATGATGAAGGGCGTCCTTCACGTCACGAGAAAAAGCTGAAAATAGGTGCTGAGCCGGTGCTGGAGCGTCGCGAAATTGGGTAGGTCAATAAAAAAAGCACCCCTTTCCAATGTCATCTCCCTATCTCATACACCTCTAAATCTCATTCCGGATATTAGAGACCCAATAATATTCATTCCGACTGTTTGTGTTTGCAATCTAGGTAGCCTCAAAGCCTTGACTAGCACTATATGGCACTATAAGGCCATTGTTTAAATGTTTAAACACTAGTTTAAATAAACCATTTTTTTTTACCCATAACATAAAATGTGTTGCTGTCCCCAATGACTTAGACCTATTTATCAATGCTTCCAAGCATAAAACATATCATCCAGCACTAGCGCCCCTAGCCTAGGAAACACCAAGCTACACCGTAACCTTACAACCCACATTAGAATTAAGCATTTGCAAAAGAACCCACAATAATATTGCACATTGAGCAAGATCCACATGAAAATTAAACCTGTAATAGCAAAGAAATTTGTAGCAGAGATAATTAGACGAATCCATAGAAATATTGCCATTTACATTTAACATTTGTCTAGACGAATCCATAGAAATATTGCCATTTACATTTAACATTTGTCATATCCAACAACAAAATGAATTTGAGAAAATGCATTTCATAATTCTACGCTCAAATTTAATGATCTCTGATATATCATATAGAAAACCACATTGTTCTGATGAATAACTTGACCAAACCTAGAACCAAAATTCTATATGTCAGTAAATACACTGGTTTAGAAGAGCTAAGGATTGGCTACAAGTTTATTCACAACATTTTTTTTCCTAGCTTTAACTGCAAAAAATACAAAATTAAGCAACAAGGTGATATAGAACAGAAATTTGCCTGGCAGTCAGCCAACTAATTGGCCAATGGTTTTGACTAACAAAGAAAAAAAAGCAAGCAAGAGATACCAGATCAAAGTTTTTACTCTGTATATATCTTAGTACATGAAAGAAAAGCTCCCTCTACACATCACATACTTAGGTTCAATACCTAAGAGTGCATAGAGCGCCGGCTCCGCCGGCGCCAAAATCTTGTATATATATTAATTTATACTAGTAACGGGTGCCCGGCGTTGCCAGGCCTAGATTCAAATCTAAGTTAATGCGAAGCATTTTGTTGCATGGAATTGGTGATTCTAGACAGAATGAACAAATTAGTTACCTAAAGGTATATGATGTGGTTGAAGTAGGAAGTTGGCAAATGATATTACCTAAAATCTTGAAAATTTCTGTTGGCATTCACATGAACTACAAAAGGACATGAGTTGCATTCATGTCTTGCAAATAGTGTTTTCTTTGTATGCTCTGATTTTTTGCAATAATCCTATGTTTCTACAGGAAATGTATTTTGGTGGTAAAGGAAATGTGTTATGGTGGTAGGAGAATTTTGTGTTTAACACGTATAACATCTAGTGCTCATGAGAATTAAGAATGTCTTCTTCTAAGAACACGTTGCAAGTTTGTTTGCACTCTTAATGGTTCTATTATTCATATTTGTTTGAGCTAGGAGAATGTACACACCTTGTAAGCAAAGTTATATGTCAACGTGTCCAACATTGGATCCATTATATTTAATGTGCATAATATAGAATAAGAGAGAGACATGAATCATGCTATTTGGATGTGAAAGCATGGCAAATCTTATTCAGATAACATGTGGAAGTAAACTAATGAGAAATATCTCCTTCGACAATATGTCAAACATGCTTAACATGGTCATAACAAAAATAAGATATGAGCTTTTTTATGTTTATAAAAATCCCAGGATCTCAACTGCAATTTGCGCTATTGGGCCAAGCTCTCTTGGAGCTTTATCACCTATTATGCAAGATGTAAAGAAGAAAAAACGTACATGTGCTAGTGCTGCACTTTGTGCTGCACTCATTTGCAATTCATTGCTAGCTCTAGGATGGCTATGCTACAGAAGAAGGAAAGTGGAAGACTACTCCAAGTAACAAATTTGGTGCCTACAACACCAGATTCACAAACATGTAATGGACAACAGCCACTAATTTTGAGCATAGGAGAGATGATTGGAAAAGGAAGATTTTGGAAAAGTTCACAGAAGTTTCCTTGCAGACGGTAATAGAGTAACTGTGAAAGTGCTCTTTCAAGAAACAATTGGAACAGAGGTGCAATTGCTTTCTATGATAAGCCATTTGAGGCACCTCAATCTTTTAAGCCTGTGCCATACAAAGGGTGAACTGCTTTTGGTGTATGATTATATGTCCAATGGCAGGTTGAACAACCAACTCTTCGACACTTCCACAAAGGAGTCATCTGCAAAAGCAAGAGTGGGCAACGATGACTTCTGGCAAAATTTTAATGCGATCGTCCATATTATCTTGTTTATAGAATATAACTCCTCCCAAAGAGCATCATGCTGTCTAAAATAATTCTAATGAATAATCACTGTTTAAAACCTGCAATTGCAAAGAATAGAGATTCACAGCTAAGCATAGAATCTATAAACAAAAGAAAGAGTAACGCTACCTTATATTTTTTCCCAAAAATACACATGGTGCTATGACCTGCATTGGCATACAGATGAACAGAAAATAATTCATGATCAGACAGGAATACATATGAAAGAAAATACCTAAAAGCAAGTGGCAATTGAAAAGATGTTAAAGCTCAATAGAAATAACAAAGTTGGGCGATCAAGTTCTAGTACCTGAAGCCGTTAGGATGAGCCTATGATTAGGATAGTAAAATCATGGCTTCCATCACCATGAACATTAGCAATGTTTTCAAATATGCCATTTTACAGCTCCATGAAGTTCTTGATTGCAGATATGAAGTAGCAAAACATTTGGTTTGCTGCAACAAAATGAACAATTCAAGGTCACTCAAGAAAATACATCACAAATCCAACATATCTACGAAAAGAATTATCATCAATGCCAACTAATTGTCTTGAAGAATATTATTAAGGATAAATAGAAGATGCTTCGAGCCTCAAATAGCTATCGAAGAAGAGAAATGAGGCCCAAGACATGTTCATGGTGTGAATCTATATTCCTTTTCTAGTGTTAAGTGTCTACTTCTCAAGATACAAAGAGATAGAATACACACTGCTGCTCCAATGAATCCATTGTCCTTGCAATTACACAACATCAAGCAAAAGATGAAATTGTCATATGACCTTAAGAAGCCAAGCTGAATGTCTAATCCTATTTTGATCCTTTGCTGCTGGAGCCCAAGAAAAGATAGGACAACAAAGGAAACAAACTATCTGCACATTCTATAAAACCTATATTTGTCAGATAATATTGCCCTCAAAGCATGAATCTCTTCTTTCCTAGTTTGAAGGTACAGAAAACCTTGCACATCAATCAGTGATATTACTAGATGTAAATAAACCATGAAAGGAAAAAGAAGCTTGAGAGCTGCTGCATTTTTTGCAATCCTAGGAATGACAAAGAGAGATGGGAAAAACTCAAAGTACCTTGGCGATAGTATGAAATTGCACCTCTTAGATGAGACTGCTTGTATAGTGGCTTGCAACTACTTAAGAGTAAAACCGTGACAATTCCAAAGATTGGAAAGGCTGGCATAGAGCAAAAACCCATTTTTGAATACAAACATAGCAAGAAAAACAAAAATCTCCTTAACTGGATCCTTAGCTGCCCAATCTGGCTTTGTTCTAGCCAATCTCCTACCCCAGCCAATAAAGAACAATTCCGATAAGAGCTCCTATGATAACATAGAGCTTAGGTAATACATGATCTGTTAGGGCTAAATACACAGTCTGTTAGAACACCACAGAAAAACACAGAGTATGAGCAATCATGGTATGGCATAAGCAGATATATGTGCTCCATACGTTTTTCCTCAATTATAGAGGCAGTTCGATTGTAGAATAAGCCCATTCTGAAATCTTGATGAGCATTTGCTATGAGAAGTACATGCACATGATAACTTGGGTGCTAACAAAAACAAATTGAAGAAAGTCTCATGTCTACATTTTCGAATCCAAATGAATCAAAGATACTCAATTATTAAAAGACCACATTCAGTAAAAAGAAATGCAAAATATACATTTCAGAATCACGAAACAAAAACCAAAAGAGGCACCTGTAAGGTTTATCAGAAGGCCCTGCAACGAAATTATACCCAGTTTCTTGCACAAATGCACAGATAACCACAAAACGATTCATCATGTCTGAAGGCCAGAACCATCCATGCCGATCATAGTTAGGGCTATTATGCCGACTTGCTTCTGCTAGACATGTCTTCCATGCCGAAATCGTAGCTCAGATCTTCCATGTTGTGCTCATGCCACTAAAAATTGGGGATCGATAAGAGCCCCATAATTGAATTTCGTGGTAAAGAATAGAATAGAATAGAATAGTTTTTTTAACGTCCACGGAGACCAATAGGTCATGGGACCCATACAATGGGCTAGTATAATCATTACTACTAGGATTAAAAAACCCCTGCCTCGAAAGGTTTTCAAGGGAAAAACCTTTGCAGTAATGATGATACTAGACAAGCTTAGATAATGACTACTGAGGGCTCAGTAATTGCAGACGTTTATCTAGAACCTCAAGTATGTATAATGCCAAGTCATGCACAGATGGTGCGCTGAGAAGTTGTGGAAGCGTGGAATGGAATGCTAATGGCTAAGGGCCAAGGGCCAAGGGCCGATTTTTGGAACACCGTAAAATCTTTCCGCCAGCAAAAAAACCCCAACCTTAGAAAACTAACTTAAAAAAAAAAAAACTAAAAAGTTTTCCTCTAGATCGGAAAAACCAAATTTCAACAAGAGATATCTATTATATGCTCCTTTAGACCATCTCCACGCAGAGAGAAGGCAATAATGAAAGGTGTCAAAGTACATTGAAGCTAGTTGACATTTTTCAAACTCAATGTATGCAATTTGTCAATGCAATGGACCCAAAGGCATACTGTAATCATGTAATAGCCAGCTCCTCAGACAACTTATGGTGGATAATGAGGACATATCCAACTCTATTTGCTGAATTCCTCTGCAATCTGCAAGGTATGCAATGCTATTTCAATCTGTGAAAAAAATTAGCTTATGTGTGCAAACCATGCTACAAAACCATGTCTATTCATAATTGATGTATGATTGTTCCAAAGACATATTAGCAACAATTTGGAAAAGCTAATGAAGTATTTAGATTTCATAAGTTGAATTCAATAGCAGTCGTTGTAAGAAACTTCAAAGACATTTCTACCTCATCTAGAAACACAATAAGGATAGGAAATTACATCGAGCATGCTATTGCCAAGCAAAATTCAAGAAAATCTAGTATACCTTACATATCGGGCCTGAGCTTTTTAGAAATATGTCATTGAAATCTATCTGTTGGAGCAGAATGCTTCATGAATGGCGGAGGCCATTGTTCTGCCAGTTGGATCTTCCTCTTACCATGTTAAGCCAGTCGCCACAAAAGCTTTGGCGGCATAACATCATATCACACTCTACCCTCTTATAACATAGTTCCAAACATAACATGGGCATATAAAGAAATCAATCCATAGATGCCATTTTCGCTTTCAATGTAGGATACATTCTAGGAGGCCTCAAGCCATGGAAATGATAAGTTCAAGAGTAGTGCATTAGACTGCAATTTCAAGCTGTGGCAAAATGTAGCAGATATAGAAACAACCTTCGATAATTGTAGAATAAGAAAGCATCAGCATTCTAATATCTTGCTCCCCTAAATAGCCAGTGATTTAAGCAGTAAGTTGCAGTCCACATATACAGGGATGGTAAGTATGGCAATGAAGCATTTGATTGAAACCCTTACAAATGGCAATGTATTTTCACCTATTACCTTTAGTTGAAGTGTTGCATTCAGTCTTCTGAACTTCTGTTAGCAGCGCCAACATGTTGGATGCATTTCCAGGCTGTGGCAACAAATGTCAGGCAGAGAAACAACCTTCAAGAATTATAGAATACTAGTTTTGTTACAGCTACAAATGATTTGATCATGTTCATTTACCTCTCAGATCGACTTTATAAACGATCAGAGCATTAGTTATACAGAGATGATGATTGTTATCAACAAACATGGTGAAATAACTTTCAAACATTTTTAAAATTATCAGCTACCATGCATTTTTTTCAAACCACTGGGGCCAAACTGTTGACTTACCTAGATAGTTTGGTAGCTATAATAGAAGCAACTTATGCTGGCTTGGAATTGAACAAATCTTTTGTCTTGATTTAGAGAGTTGCAGATAAAATCAACCAAAGCTACATGATAATATTGCTCTAGACACAGAATAAAATATTACCTCCGTCAGATAAATGATCGGTCGTGAATAAAGCTTCCTTGAGACGTCATCCTAAACAACAATCGACAAATTTATCATTATCCAACACAATAAGCTTAATTGATGCGCAAGAAGAAATTATAATATAAGAACGGTTCAATGTTCAGTAGTCTAAAGAATTTCTACTACGTCAGATCTCTTAAGATTAAAGTGAGAGAAATGGAGTGTTGCACTAACCTCCACTCCTACTTGTGATGATTCTTGCAAATTCCTTTTGACTGGCACAATGTTTGCTAGAACAGGCTTGTCTTTGCCACTACATGATAGTTGCAAGTCTCTTTAAGGAAATGCAGAACAGGCTCGTTCTTCGTCATTGCATCATAATTGCAAGTCTGGTTAAGGAAATGTAGAGGGGCTTATAAATTTGTAAATGGACCGTTGACGCCTCCATGGAACTTCTAAAAGAGTTACCATCACTTAGAAATTTTTTTTATAAAAAAGACAGATCATGTTTAAATGACGCAGATACTGGGACAAAGATCTGGATCTTGGGTGCATAATCCGTGAAGCATAGAATAATAAAAATGACGTAACTTAAGGAAATGACATGAATAGATGTGTAAATATACATCAATACCTTCAGTATTTAAGAACAGGATGAAATGAACAGATCTTAAATGATACATGGCTGGGAGATCTGTACAATTCTTGCGCACATATCCCTAGTTACCATCTCTACAATCGTGAATAGAAGGTCTGCTCAGAACAAAAAGTAGCAAGGCTCAAGCAACCCAAACCCATAAGCTCCATGCACGAAGCATAAGGTCCATCCTAGGAAGGAGCCCTTTTGCTAAAATGGCAACCAGGATCTCAAATGACCACGCTGCTCCATATCGTTCCAGGCTTTGCTTTGTAAACTGCTCCTTTGGACACCTATAACAAAAGACCAAGAAAAAGGATGCAAGAGACGGATGACCTCAGAAAAGGAAGCTGCATTTCCTTACGTATTCTAACAGAGACGTTTCATATATTTTACTGGTATCTAACACACATCTGTATGGATACACTGATTCCGGAATCTCGCTGCTTTTCAACATATAGTTTGCAACTCCAAAGATCAGAAACCCCATCCACAATTCATCAACCAAATAACATGGGCCAACAGAACTATGAATTCATACAGAGAAAACATTTTCTCAAGAAAGAAGGTACCCACATTGTCTGCAAAATGTCATCACTACTACACGTACATAAGACTCCATATTGGAATAGAATTGTATACCTGATCTAGTAAAAGATCCCGTGCATATATTCCCATGGTTGTCAACCTTCCATTGGAACCAGGCGAGAATTCTTGCCAAAACTTATATTTTTTATCTTGACTTAGCAGGACACAATTTTCATGACCAAAAATAATGCATTGTATAAGAAGAGGATGAGCTCGGGAAAAAAAAAGGACGACATTTCCAACTTCAACGCTAAACATTGTGTTGCAATTCAAATATAAATAAATGTAGATTAGAAAAATAGACGGTGATTGAATATCAACAGATGTAGGTTAGAAAAATAGACAGAGGATTAGGAAAGAATGTTGGATTCGAACTCTTCTAGCTTACCTAATTTATGAAAGAATCAACATGGGACCTGCTTATTCTTCGCGGAGTGGACCGGATCATATCTGGCTACTATTGTGGCTTAAAAGCACCAGCTTCTATATCATCTCAGATTATTTCGGACATTTAGCAGAGCAAAGGAAAAGAAGATATGAAGACGCTGTCTTTTCTTCACATCTGTGTCGAAAGTCAAGAACATACACAGTGATTTATGCTTCAACTCGACGAATTACATCTCCTATTATCAGAATTCCTCCGAAGTCACAAAGACAGCACAAAGGAATCCAATAGAGAAATATAAATTGAAAGCAATGCATGGAATTGCAATTAGAGACGCGCTCAAATGCCTATGCATGTGGCATCGATGCCTCTTTGACATCGAGGAAAGCTAGGATTAGAAATCTGAGATGGATAATGCAAAGCCACGAAGTACCCAAAACACAAATCATATGAAATTAATTTTCTGCAATTTTTAAATGATCGGAATATGTTTCCGACATCTAAACTCTTTAAAATCTTAGGAAATCAGGCTAAAACAAATTCCCAAAAAGTTTTTGGCCAAACCCAAAAATCCCAAATTAACAATATTGACAAAGATGATTGCAAAAAAAGGAAGCTTTTTAACAGGGAAGCGTTAACCCTCAAAAAAGTATGAGAATGAAAACTTCTCAAAAAGTCTGGATATACTGATTATACTTCAACATTAATCTAGAGCAGGACATAAAAAGCGAAACGTAAACATAAGTTTAAGTTGTAGTTGTATAAACTGTATCACGAGAAAGATAATGAAAAATGTTGGTTGCTAATGATAAGCCATCAAATTATAATTTCACTTTCGCCAATGTGGCGTGACGTAAAAATACCTATCTATCTATCTATCTATCTATCTATCTATCTATCTATCTATCTATCTATCTATCTATCTATCTATCTATCTATCTATCTATCTATCTATCTATCTATCTATCTATCTATCTATCTATCTATCTATCTATCTATCTATCTATCTATCTATCTATCTATCTATCTATCATGCTAGTACTCAGTGTGCAGAAGATGCACATACAAGTTCTTGCTTTTGCAACGTTGAATCTTCTCTTCGCATCCTTTGCTTTGCAGACGTGATCTCGTCTCAAGTCATGCTGGTTACAGATATAGCCACAATGTTTATTTGGAGGTCCAAATAAATCCATCCATTCTTGATTTATGCTCAAATCAATTCTCTTCCACTTGAGCCTCCTGACCAAGACAATTAGAAGCCCTACAAATAAGATAAAGAGGCAATGATAATTATGCATAAACTTCATTACTCTAGTGTACATCATATTGAAATTGCTTAACAATGCCCTCTAGATCAATGATTTTATGATTAAAAATAAAGTTATTTCTTCCCTTCCCAAATCCTCTAATACGAATACAAAATTTTTAAGGCAAAACAATAATTTCTAAATAAGGATAAACAAGCAAAAGTTAACTCAAATGACAAAATCCAGCCTCCAAGGCTAAGCTTTTCATCCAACCAGGCTGTCTTGGCAAGAGAAATCCTGAGAGAGACTGAATTTTGGAAAGGATTAGCTTAAGGAAAGAATTCTATTGAACACTAGAATAACCCTTCTAGCAAGATACAAATTCAAAGGGAAGAATTAATTAAAGGATGGCTTCAAAAGGATTTGGGTAAATCATTAGAAGAGCAGATAGAATCCACGATCCAATACCATACAGAAGTTCTTGGCAAATGGTTATCTCAGAGGTAATGGATAGGAGGAATCCAAGAGCTTGTTGCTGGCAATTGGGCCAAGTTTTACTGTAGCAAGTCGAATTGCTCCTGTTGCGCTGCCTGTATGTTGTCAAATTGTCCGCCCCTATCCGCCCTTTGTCCGCTTCTGTCTGCCTTTTCCATTTCTATCCAATGTATCTTTTAATACAGACCCAACCTTTTCCTAAAGGTTCGATTCTTCTCCTTTTAGTTAAAAGGCTTTGCCCTATTAACAAACATCTATTTTAACTCATATTAATCATTAGACTATTTTAGCAAGGTAAGGGTTGGGCATAAATCTAGCTTTCTTTCTCTTTCTCGTGCTCCACAACCTCTTCCCCGAGCACCACCATCACAATTCCTCCCCTTCCCGGGATTGATCGTCCACGATCAAGAAATTATATGGCAAATTTTTCACAACCAAGTCCATGGTTGCATGTACTTTTGAACTTCATCTGCATATATAACTTGTTTATTCGTCTTCGTGCTTGGTTCAGGCGGAAGCTCTTCGATCTGAAGCACTTGGGCCGAGGATCCACTAGGACGAGGATTTGGTCTATATTCTATTCTGCCTTGATCCCTTTATTCTCCTGTGTTGTCTTGGACTCCTTTGCCATTTAACTTCGGGCAGTCTACTTTAAGATGTGGTTCTCCACAATAGAAACATCCGCTTTTCTTTGATGATCTGTCAAATTGGTTGCCCCACTTTGTTTTCTAAGCTTGGTCTTGATTATCTCTCACGCTTGGTCTGGATCTCTTGTTTCCTTTGTCTGAATTCTTTCTAATGCCTACTTCGTCATTGCCTTTATCTTCAGGATATCCATCCCATATGCTGCAATTTATTGAATCAGGATTTAACGTTCTTTCTGCGACAATAGCTTTCTTTGTGGCCACTTTTCAAAGTCTGAGAGTCTATAAAGCTCAATTCTGCATATAAAGAATTTTTAAATCCTGCTATATACTTGCGTAGCAATTCCTTCTCATATAATCTGTCCATTTGAGTAGACAAGTACTGGAACTTTGATGTATATGGTAAACTGATTCGTTGTCGCCTTGTTTGAAGAGGTCCCATTCTCGTTTGATGTCATTATGATAATTCGCTGTCATGTTATAATCTTCGAAAGCTTTCCCATGTCAAAATCTTTGGATCCATTCTTTTTCTTCCTTGCCACCAAGTTCTAGCCATATCTATTAAATATTTATCCATAGCCTGAAGCTTCTGCTGTTCTATAGCCTTTACTAGATTGAAGTAGCTTTCTCATGTGGAAATAAATCCAAAAACTATAGGCGGGTTTCTCTTTTTGCCAGAGAAAGTAGGTAAACCTGTAACTTTTTCCAACCATTTGCATGATGATGCAATTGAAGTTTCTTGTACATTGACCTGTGCTGCAGACTATTATTGATTTTATGGCCATTGGTTTGCAGGGGAGGCTCGGGTAGAAATTTATAAGCTAAACACAAATATTCTAATTGTCTTTGGTATTCTGCTTGATTGGAAGAGGCGGGAATAACCATTTGATCTGCTATGTAGCTGGCATTGCTAATAGCTTGGTTGGTTATACTACTAATCATGTACGCGAAATTAATTGGTAGACATATCCAAAGGATTGGTTTAAGGATAAAGAGGCTCTGATACCAAACTGATACGGATACAAAATCTTAAGGCAAAACAATACTCTCTCAATAAGGATAAACAAGCAAAAGTTAAGTCAAATGACAAAACCCAGCCTCCAAGGCTAAGCTCTCCACCCAACCGAGCTATCTTGAGCAAGAGAAATCCTGAGAAAGACTGAGTTGTGGAAAGGATTAGCTTAAGGAAAGAATTCTATTGAACACTAGGACACCTGTTCTAGCAAGATCACAAGTTCAAAGGAAGAATTAATTAAAGGAATGGCTTCAAAAGGATTTGGGTAAATCACTAGAAGAGCGGATAGAATCCCCTATCCAATGCCACAGAGAAGTTCTCAACAAATGGTTATCTCAGAGTTAATGAATAGGAGGAATCCAAGAGCTTGTTGCTGGCAATTAGGTCTTCAAACTTGAATCGTCTATGGTCATTGCTGATGCTCATTTTCTGATGGCTGGTCCAAGTTTTATTGTAGCAGGTCGAATTGTTCAAGTAGCGCTGCCTGTGTATTTGTCCACCCTTTGTCGCGTATGTCTGCCTTTCTCGATTCTGTCCACTATATCCTTAAATACAGACCCAACCTTTTTCTAAAGGTTCGATTCTTCTCCTTTTAGTTCGAAGGCTTTGCCATATTAATAAACATCTATTTTGATTCACATTAACCATTAGATTATTTTAGCAAGGTAAGGGTTGGGCATAAATCTAGCTTTCTTTCTCTTTCTCTTACTCCACAGCCTCTCCCCCAAGCACCACTATATCATCCTCCAAGGAAGAGCATAAATTCTCCAGTCTGTAGGATTGTTGGGCAGGAAAAAAATGTCAGAAAGATTAAACAAATCAAAACAAAAAATGGGAGAAGCAATTTCAAGGATCCGTTCTGCCTAAAGGCAGGTCCTAAAAGTATATGATTCATCTTCAACTACATTGAGACATCTAACACAAATATCTGAATCTACCATGTTGAGTCTAAATCTCTTCTTGTTTGTAGTTAAAGCCCTATGCCAAAGCTGCCATATGAAGGATTTTATCTTGGGATGAACTGGGTTCTTCCACATAAACATAAGGTTTTTGATGCATCTTTCTCGAGCAGTATTCCACTTAAGGTAAATCGTGATGTGGAGAAACCAAAAGGGGGCCAAAGGGCAACCTTGTTTCACCCCCCTCTTAATATCAGAAAAGGGACTGCACTCTCCATTAATCAGAACAACAGACTAAATTACGAAGGATAGCTCCAAAGAGAGAAATGACCTCCTCAGAGAAGCCTAGGGCCCTGCGACACTTAGAGAGAAAAAGCCAGCTGACAGTGTTAAAAGCCTTAGTAATGTCAAGCTTAAGAAGAGGAATATACTGCTTAGAATCCTTGGCCCATTGAAGTCCTAGAATAGCAGTAACAATGAACCTGTGTCTTTTAGGTAAACAGATTGGGAAGGTCTAATAATATTGTCAAGGATCTCTTTGAGTTTGAAAATCCTGTTTATATTTCCATTCAATCCCATTGGATTGGGCTTGGCATTTGCCTTTGTCGTTCAGATTCTGAGAAGGTGGGTTAAAAGGCACTTTGGATTAATTGATTTGAAGATCAATGTTAAGGGTCTTTGTGAATTTGTGCTTGATCATCCTTTTCCACTCTGGGAGGACATTGCGAGTAGCATTTCTAAAATGTCTACTTGTTTTGGAGAAAATGAAGTGAGAAAGCTTGAAGTTATGAGAAAAAAAATCCATGAAGAAGGCCGACTTGGTCAAAGAGCTTGAGATTGTGAAGTCATCTAATAGTCTCAAAAATGAAGAATCAATGGCAAGTATGAGACAAAGATTGCCAAAATGGTTGCCTCAAAATAGAACTCATAAAATAAGGTACCTTTTTTTTTTTTTTTTTTTTTTTTTTTTTGGTTGTGTTTCTGTAAGGATATTTGTCTTTGTTAAGGAATTCTTCATAATATACCATTAGATTGTTGTGCCAATACTTGTTCTTTCCAAAACTTTTAGGCAACCCCCTTTTTGAAATTTATAGCAATCGAGGAACATTATATCCCCTTATATTTGTAAGGGGAAGTGTACAATTGAGGTAGATATCTTTTCCTCGATTTATGTGCAATTTTGCTCCCTTTTTCGCATTCTTTCTCATTTAGCATGGGCAGACCCAAAGTTTTAGTTAGAAGAAGAGATAATCACTATAGCAGCAGCAACTCGAGTTCTTCTGATTCATCTTCAGCTTCGTCTTCAAACATGTTTTCTTCGCGCTCTTCTTCATCTTCGGATGCCGGCATGCAAGACTCCATCATGACAGTGGAGATTGATGTTATGCAAGTCCTATCAGTCAAAAATTTCGTATTTCAGCCTCCCATCGTGTGATCTTAGGTTGGATGTGCATGGAGGAGATAATAGTAGAAGATCAGCCGATAGATTGGGTTAAAGGGGCTTCAGTGAGGGTGTGAGTTCATGCAGTGACCGTGTATATAAGGCATCATGGAAAATGGGCCTTAGTTGAAGTCAGGACCCCCACCTTTTCTTGTGGAAACTGCTAGAACCCTTTACTCCAGCAGAAGGATAGCACTTTTTATTATATATGGAGATTTTTTGTATAAGAATGGTGTTTTTAATGAATTTAAATCTGAGAACTTGGTGCTATATCTTCAACTAATGTAAAATCTTTTTTGTATGCAACAAGTTTTAACTATAACAAGCTGTTACAGTCCAATATGTATCCCGATTTTGGTTTTCAATGAAGATATATGTTTCTGGAAACTAGATTCCTTTTGTATCTTCATGATTGTATGCATTACTGAATTTTGCTTTATGTTGCAGGGCAAGCTTCTTCAACTCTGTGAAGATAGTCAAATTGAAATTGAAGTTAGAGTTGTGTAGGGTTGATTTGAAACTGTAATATCTAGTTCTTAGATTTTGGTTTTCTGTAAAGCAGACAACATTTTGACACAATTTTCGATTTGCATTCACTGCAAATTTTAATAGAAAAAATGTATTTTTATTTTCTATACTATTAATTTTGAGTTCTTGGTATACATCTTGCAGCAGCAGTCTATGACTATCAGATGCTACAAGCTTGCCATGCTCAAGATCATGAAATAAGAAAGAGACAAAATATGTACAAAGAATATGGAATGTGTGCGCCAAATGAGGCTCTCTAAATATGAGATCGAATCTGAATACATCTGAAGAGGCTCTGGTCTAATATAGTGCAGACCGAAAATCTGAGCCCTACATCTAGCTAAATCTAAGTCGTACACTTATATTAACCTAAACATGCCAAGTGTAGTTTGCCACCACTGACATCTAACATGTGCACAATGTTAACCACTAGGTGTTTAACGCTGCCTCCCCCTAAACGTTTTTAGCACAAAAATATATACAGACTTTTATAAGAGAAGTCTGCCATTTACAGCATGGTGCCAAAAAATTAGGGGTGTAAATAATGGTAATGGTTTAGTTTTGTTGCCAAAAAATACCTTCATGAAGGTCAATGACGAAACTTTATGCCCAAATGATGTTGCTGCCGATGTACGTGGGCCAAAAAAAAGTCTAAAGAGCATGTAAAATGATGAATGCCATCCCCTTATATCATGGGGCAGCTAAAAGTGACAACTCAATGCTCAAAAGACTATGAAAATAATAGAATAGGGCCCTTAAAAAATAAATAACATAATGTCGTCCCTCGTTATTAGCTACCTTGAAATTTTTGAATAAAATGTGAGGACTCACGATGAAGCGTGAACAAAGTCTGAATGCCTATAATTGTCTTAACAGACGTGGGCATGGGTGTGGGCATGGCCATGGCCGTGAAAATTTAACCTATTATAAAGCATGAGCCGAAATAAGTGGAACTTCATCTGAGCCAAAGAGCGGTTAAATCTGAACCGTTGTGCTCAAAAGAACTCTAGAATGCTCATGCTATCCATAGTTACCGGGAATGCCGTTTAAACACGAGGGTTGCGCTCGTTGCGGGACTTAACCCAACACCTTACGGCACGAGCTGACGACAGCCATGCACCACCTGTGTCCGCGTTCCCGAAGGCACTCCTCTCTCTCAAGAGGATTCGCGGCATGTCAAGCCCTGGTAAGGTTCTTCGCGTTGCATCGAATTAAACCACATGCTCCACCGCTTGTGCGGGCCCCCGTCAATTCCTATGCGTTCCCTAGGGTTTTACGTTCCTGGAACGCCAAGTTCCAGTTCCGGATGGTTTGTTACAGGGAATGCCGTTCCGACTGCCGTTCCCATCTTTGGGAACGGCGTTCCTGGTAAGTTCCCAAAAAAAGTAAGAAAATCAATTGTTTATAGTTCATTTTTTCTCCTCTTTGCTTCCTTTTTTGGTAAGAAGGAACGGTGCAACTAGCAATGGCGCTTTGCTCAGTGTTTTTCATAAACATACACATAAAGTCCTCTGCAGCGGACTATACAAATGCTTCTGACTACCTCTCTCTTGTTTGTTGGTTAATTTACGTTTCCTCCTCTGCTACATCTCTCAATTTGCGATTTCATTTATAATCTATCCATTTTGCATTTTGATGATGGGAAATTCGATTTGTTTTCCTAGCTCAGTCAAAGGGACTTGCATTGGAGGAAGCCATGTGTTCTTGAAGAACGACTTGTGGGAGACTCTAGGCGGCAAAGGAGGAGTAAGTTTACGAGCATTAAGGGGCGTTAAAGAGTTGAGAAAACTTGCTGCAAAACTGTAGAATTTATTTTTTGATGGAGATTTGTAGTGCTGCATTATAATAGATTAAATGGCACTATTGATTTTGAGAAACATTATCTCTAAGGGAAGGGAAATATTGCAACAGGCATTTTTTTTTTTAGTTTGTCAAAGGACTCCGTGCCGAAGCTTAACTTCCCTATCTTGTTAATTTTAGACTTCTATTGTGTTAGAATTATAGATGTAATACTATGTTTTAAGTCTTGAATATAATGTTATATAAAAAATTACACATCTACGGAGTGGTTTAATATGTTTCCATCTGCAAAGCGGTCTCTATGAATCATTTTTTAATTCTAAGTGTTCCACAATGATGATTATGCAAAGGGAACGCCAAAACTGTTTTTAGATTTTAAAAATTCGAATGTTGGTCGTTCCCGTTCCCGTTCCAAGTTTTAGGTCCCCGTTCCCATCCCCTTCCGGGTAATTATGATGCTACCCTAAGGTTTGTGCGGAAACCAAGCAGCTGCACAGTCTTAGATGACGGATCTTCTGAGAAAAATGGAATGCTTGGCCCTCATATGTTGATATGGTGTCGTAATGGGTTCTGCTACAGATGAGAAGTGGAAGAGCACTGAAGATTTGCTATTTTTACTGGATTCTGTTGTATTGGCAGTCGAATTTATAGGTTGAATGCCTGATATGACATCGTATATTTTGCTACTTGCACAGATGGCAGGAACAAAGGCGGTTGCTGAATCATGGCTGCTGAATCTGCCTCCGCTTCATCTGTAAAAATATCTGAGTGTGATATGTGATATTCGGTGGATTTTGTGCAGGTGCCCGGCTTGAACAAATAAGAGGAGATGGCCGCTTGCATAGTTTGAATAGATAGGCACTTAACTGGTAAAGCTTTAATAGATACATATGAATTGCTCTGTTTACTTTGTACAAATACATGTAGGACAACCAATTGGCAAGATTTGCCCCAACTCAGGCGAAATCATTAAATCTGAACTTCCTCTTCAGTTTGTGCCTCAAAAGATCATATATTTGTGGTGTACAGAAACAGATAGGACAAGAATTGCACTGCACGAATTTTCTGTTGCCTTCATAAACATCTATGCTTCAACTGATCCCTATGAAAGAGAGCCTATGTGGCATGAAATCAACAATTGGATGAGTCAACACCAACAGGTAGAGAACTGGGTGGTTACTGGAGACTTCAACAATACCCCTCACTGTGATATGAAACTTGGCAACAAAATTAACATGTCCAAAAATGAGAGATATTCCTGGGACAGCTGGATGACCAGTCAAGATCTAATCTATGTCCCATCTTCAAATACCAAATTTTCTTGGAGCAATAAGAGAAAGGGAGACCAAAGGACTTTTTGTATGTTGGACAGATTTTATATCCATAACTCTGCTAGTTGGCTAGACAACTGCATTGTTACTGGAGATATTGCTAGCACTATTTCTGATCACCAGCCTCATTTCCTTGACACCAAGGATTTGATTGTTGGCCCAAGAAGCAAAAACACTCCCTTTAAGTTTAATACTTCTTCGCTTCAAATGAAATCCTTTTGCCAAGATTTCACAGCCTTTTATCTGTCATTGCCCAAAATTGGCCAACATCAATCAATGAAATGTTTCAATGACAAAATGAAGAAAGTCAAAATCTGGGTTAAGCAATGGGGTAAAGATCTTGCCCAAAAAAGGAGAGCTATTATGTCCAGCTTGTTGGAGCAGATCAAGAATACCAGATCTGATCTTGAGAATAACCCTAAGGATGACTCTCTTCATATGAGAGAGGAACAATTGGAAATACAGATCAAGACCCTTGAAGAGCACCAGGTTAAGGGGATGGCCCTTAGAAGCAAAGTTAAAATGTACAATCAGTTGGACCAAGAGAGTTCTAAAATGTTCTTCAGAATTGCTAGAAACAGGCTGGTTAACAATTCAATCACTCAGTTAGAATCTGATCAAGGTTCCACTCTTACAGAAGAGAAGGAAATTTCCTCAGCTTTTCTCAATTTCTACACTAATCTTTTTAAGGAGGAGGAAATAGAGAACAATAAAATTCAGGATGTCTTTGATATTATTGGCCCCTCCAATGAAGTGATGGATGATGATTGGACAGAAGTCCCTGAACTCCCTGAGATCTTTGAAACTCTCAAAAAGATGAAGCATGGGAAAAGTCCTGGTATTGATGGCTTTCAGCCTGAATTCTTTGTGGAATTCTGGCCTATAATGAAGGAAGACATTATTCAATTTGTTCAAGGTGTCTGGAGAGCTAGGTCTATTTATCCCACATTCAATGTTGGAGTCATTTCACTTATCCCTAAGACTGAAGCTCCTTCCAAAACTAATGAATGGCGCCCTATCTCTTTGACCACCACCTTATACAAGCTGGTGGCTAAAATAATTGCTGGTAGAATTGTGGTCCATCTCCATAGCAAGGTGAATGCTTGTCAATCTGCTTTCCTTCCTAGCAGATCCATTCTAGACAACTACATAGCTGCAAATGAGGCTTTGCATTGGAACAGATTGAGCAAGCAGAACTGTATCCTCCTCAAGTTGAACTTTAAAAGAGCCTATGACTGCATTTCATGGAAATTCTTTGAGAAGGCTCTTGTCCACATAGGCATTCATCCTGCCCTAATTGAGCTAATAATGGGGTTAAACCAAAAAGCCACATCCTGTGTTATTGTCAATGGTACTCCCACTGGTTTTTTTCCCATTCAAAGAGGGGTGAGGCAAGGGTGCCCCCTAGCACCCTACCTCTTCATAATTGCAGCTGAAATTCTTACCAAGATGGTCCTCTCTTATCAAGATAAGGGTCTGCTCCAAGGGCTTCAAATGCCTGATTCTAATAAACAGCTCTCGATCCTCCAATATGCTGATGATACTTTCACTATGCTCAGAGCTGATAATAATAATATGAGCAATTTTATGGACTGTATCTCCAAATTTAGTGCTGCTTCTGGAATTCACCTGAATTATACCAAGTGTTCTATTCTAGCTGATGGCTCTTATCCTGATCTCAACACTCATGGTATCAAGTTTGTCCCCAATGGGCAATATTTGACCCTCTTAGGGCTCCCCCTTGCAGTGCATATGTCTCACAAGATTGCATGGCAGCCTCTCATTAACAGGATCAGGAAAAAGCTTCTCCTCCTTAAAGGTTCCTTGTCTCTGGCTGGGAGAATCTTGATAGCCAATTCTGTCCTTGCTAGCAGTCATGTTTACTTTTCCTCTGCTCTGATTGCTGACAAAGCCTCTTATAGTAAGATTGAGCAGTGTATTAAAGAATACATTTGGCAAGGTACTCATCTATCTCGCACAGGACCGGTGACACATAGCAAAAAAGCAGGTGGATTGGGATGTAAGTCCCTGTTTCTTCAGGCCCAAGTTCTTGGGGCTAAAAATGTTTGGAAAGCCATCTCAGGTTTCCAATCTCCTGCTATGGACTTTATCAGATTCTGGTTTAATAAGAGCAAACCCTTAGGAAGCCCCTCTATTAAACATCAGCTTCCAGACTCGGCCTTTTATAATTTTCAATGTGCAGCCAATACTTCCCCTCTTCTCAGGAGTATCTTTAAAGCACGGGAAAAGGTAGCTGCAATCTTTACTCATGACAAACTCTCAAATTACGTGAGGGATACTTCTATTTTCTCGGTCACTGTGATGGCCCCTTCCTCCTCCCTAGCCATGGCTATAAGCCATCCGACCTGCTACAAAAATGGCATTACGCTAATATTCTTTATGTCGAGATCTTATTGATGATGAGGAAAACTGGATTCCTTGGGAAGTGATTAAGAAGAAAGTGGGAGGGAGTGCTACCCACGAGATCTATTTATAAGAAAGTTGTCCGATTTACTCCCCTTCTTAGGCAAAGATGGTAAAGGGAAAGTCATTCATCTTTGAACTGGTTCTTCAAAACCAAGAGGAGCTATAAAGTTTCTAAGATTTATCATGCATGTCTTCCTCAAAAAAGCAAAAAACATGCCTCTCTCCAAGGCCTTTCTCCCAAGAACTTTAAGAAAATTCTTCAATCCAGTTGGAAATCCTATGCCTGTCCTAAGATTAAAGTTTTCTCTTGGCTCATTCTCCATAATGCTATTTTGAGCAATACTAACATGATCAAGAGAAAGTTCAAGTCATTCATAGTGCTTTACGCATTTCTTCGTAATACTCATGACGAGTCAGTGCTACACATTTTCACTTGCCAAAGGATTCAGGACTTTTGGAGATGGTTGACTCGGTGTAGTTTAAAAATCCCTGACCTTGATTCTGTTTCCAGTATTTCCCAATTCTTCCAGCTCCAGAATTCCAATGTCAACTGCACAATTTTACAATTAGCCTTGTGGATAATTTGGAAACATAGAAATAATGTGGCTCTGGCAAACAGGAAATGTGACCTTAACTGGATAAAGCTTAATTTTCAATTTGAACTTATCAGATGTGCCATGGCCCATAAGGCTCTAAAATTAGAAAAGTTTGACTTGGATTGGTTGAATTGGGGATCCTTCAAGTCTAACTTTTTTACTATTCATTTGGATTCTCTCATTGACTTGAATGCATTCGTGGATTGCAGCTTTCTTGAACAGTGTGGTCCAGGTTTTTAGGAGGACAATTCTCCCGGATGATGTACCCACTCACCATTCGGGGACTCCCAGGCAGGCTGTAAGGGCTACTTTTCGGTTAAAATTCCTGCTCAAGGAAGCTTACAACGCTCATATCTTGCACAAGTTTATTGGAGCTCATAATCGTCTTCTCACAGAAAGACAATTTTCATGCTTAAGGTCCATGTATTATTATCACAAGGGTAGATGTGAAGCTGCAGCTGGTGTTTTGTTGGATATCATTCAGGTCCCCATTGATGAGCCATTCTTGCTGACCCCCTCCCCGGCTGAGATCAATTGGCTTGCCCCCCTTGTTTTCATTGAACCTTAATGCTACACACTCCTTCCCCGACCTCCCCCGCCATTCGGATTCATTCGTACCTATCTCCATTGCCCATTCCTTCTGCTGTTAGTCCAATTTCTCAAAATCCTGTTCCCTCTTCTGGTATATGGCTTTGAAGGTGATCATCAGATCAGACAGTCTACATTTTCAGCCAAATGGCTAATTGGATCTACTGCTACTATATTACTGTTTTAATTTTTTCTGTTATGGGCTCTGAGCCTTATTTTGTATGTTTTTAATTTATGAGTAATATAATCCTTCCTTTTCCTCAAAAAAAAAAAAAAAAAAAATGATAACAAAAATAATCAAATGCTTTTTTAATTTTTAGAAAAGATATTTTGCAGTTGTAATAGATGTGAATTAGCTCATGTATGATTCTTTCAAAATTACAGTACATGTGAGTCAACTTTTCATGGGTAATGCTTCGGACTTGGTAGTAGGTGTCAGTAAGCTCCTAATTGAAATGAGACTTTGGAATTGGTAGCAGATTTGGGTAAGCTCTCAATGGGTAATACTTTGAAATTGGTAGTAGGTGTTGGTAATATGTGTGTATAAGCTCCACATCGATGATACTTTGAACTTGTAGTGGATGTGAGTAACATGGGTATAGACATTGAGTGACATGGGTGATACTTTGAAGTTGGCAGTAGATGTGAGTCAGCTCCTCATCTATGATACTTCAGAGTTGGCAGTAGGTGCAGCCTAAAAATACAAAGTTTTTTTGAAGCTTCTCAAACAACCAAAACACAATGCTCTAGGATGTTCCAGATGTTTAAGGTAAGATGCTCAGCAATCTCCTCAGGGGTGATACTTTAGAATTGGTAGTAGGATGTATGTGTATGGGCATGTATGTTAATAGGTTTGAGTAGGCTCCTCATGGTTGATACTTTGGAATTGGTAAAAGGTGTGAGTAGGCTCCTTATGGGTGATACTTTGAAATTAGTAATAGGCATGAGTAACCTCCTCATAGGTGATACCTTGAAATTGGTAGTATCCTTCATGAGTAATACATTAGAATTGGTAGTAGGGCATGTGTATGTATGGACTTGCATTGTAGTAGGTGTAAGTAGGATGTGGTAAACTACTCATGCATGGATTGAGCAATGAATGCTGAGTAAGATGGTAAGTTTCTTAAACATATGGGGGTGTTGTACTTTGAATATTGAGAAAATATGTGTATGGGAGGATTAGTGCATTTGTCTAAGCCGAGGCCAAGGAATTAGTGCAAAAGAAAAGAACGTCCCCATAGATGAGAGTACCATGGGTAGGCATGCTTCTATCCAAACAGAGGCGAGGCCTTCGACCGAGCCGAGGAACGATGCAAAAGAAAAGGGCCCAAGCCGAGGAATAGCTTAGAGCAATAGTGCAAAAGATGTCCAAACTGAGGCGAGGCTGGCTGAGGTCAAGCCGAGGAATGACTTAAAAGTAACGGGCATGCCCTTTTCTAGTAATATAATATTTTTAATGATTTTAATTAGTAATGGTTGTATGGGATTGTCTTGCCAGCATTCCTCCCTCTCATGTGGCTTTTTTTTGTTTTTTTGTGGGGGAGGGTCCATCCCTTTTTCCAAAATCCCCTTCACATGTCCCTTTTCCCAAACTTCCCTTTCACCTCCCCCTTTGCCCCTATGCCCCTCCGCTACAACCCCTTTGCCCTTTGCCCCTTCCCCCGTCTCGTTTTCCCTTTGCCCTTTGTCCCTCCCTTTGCCCTTTATCCCTCCTTGCATGTTATGCTAAACATGTTATGCTAAACATGTGAAACCATACTTCTCCTCCTACAATGTGGGATTAATATGATTCCTATAAAACTTCTTTTTATTCCATGTCATCTGAAGAAATTTTCATTTTGACCCATGTGCGGATATCATCTTTATGCAAAGCTAAATCATGAATATCCATCCCCTATCGTGCCATCCACTAAGTGGCGTTACCATCCCTTAACATGTGTCTGCTCCAATGCTAAGCGTAGTAAACTTTCTTCAGACATAATATACAACACCTTATAGATATAATTAAGGAGTCCGCAAAAAGCGCCTTTGCCTCCAGTGTGAGCATTCCACATTCTGCTCTAACATCATATCATGGGGAGTTTGCATCTTTATTACAAATTCAAACTGAAAGAATTTCTTTTGAACTTTCTCAACTTTTTCAAGCCTCCAATGCCAATCCAAGACCCCATACTTCACATCCATACAAAACCACAGATTGCACCAGTGTTATATAAAGCATTCTTTTCAAGCTAAAATTCCATATCTCTGCTTTGGCATATCTAGCTGAACTGCATATAGTGCTTTGAGGCCACCGTTTGCTTTTTGCTCTATTGCTTGGTTCCAATTAAAACTCTTATCTACTAATATCCCATGGTACTTGTATCTATTGATAATTTCTACAAATTCACCTTGATAATAGAACTTTAAATGATTAGTTTTATTTACCCCAAACACAATCACTTTGGTCTTTCCCATAGTGACTTGTATGCCTTTGAGAGAGAGGGAGGGAGGGAGAGGCATTGACCACATGATTGATGAGAGATGAGGAGAGATCATGTGAGAGATGAAATGAGAGGAGAGATAATGAGAGAGATGGGAGAGTCCACCTAGTGGACTATCGCATTAAGAGACGATTTGCCCCTAACTGCTGTTAGGGGCATTTCCATTGCTGCAAGGGCTGTTAAGGATAACGACTTGTAAAATTTTTGGAGACAAATTTTGGAGGCCAGAATTTTTGACCCTAATTCTAGCCCCTATTCAAGGTGAGCGGGCCAAATTCCTCCCTCCAATCATCGCATTTATGTTGATTGAAAATCTTATAAGTGCTTCTGGCATTTCTGTATTTGAATTTTTAGAATTATTAGGTAATAGCCTCTCTCTTTTCAGGTTGGTAAATCCATTGCCCTCTAGAAATCAGGCTGAACAGAATCAAGATCATGACAAAGACCACCAAATCCTTGTTGCCAGTTGCTCGAAGCTATTCGTCCCCCCTAGAACCAAGAAAATTGCTCCAAGAAAAATTACAAGGATGACTGGACCAATTTCCCAGTTTGTTGCTATTGAGATAAATTATGAGCCTTCAAGAACTTCGAATTGCAATCTCAGGGGGAGGAAAAGGAATCAGCCAGAAGATAAATTACATGAGGTACAATCCGAGTTCCTCCCAAATGAATTGACCATGGTTGTGCACAAGAGCAGTTCTGTTGCTCTTAACCGGGCCAAAAAGAGGAAAACACATGTAGATTGGTCAGACAATGCAATTTCTACCATGTTTGCCCTGATGAAGGAGTATAAGGTGCATAATAATGGAAGTAATAATCTTTCTTCAAGCCAATGGAGAGAAATTTGCAATCATACCTAAAATGACCGGATCCATGCTCAAATGCCACTGTCGTTGATGTTTTGATAGGAAAAGGACGTAATAAATGGATTTCTTATAGAATGCAGCCTAAAATGGGACGCGAGAACCCTAAACCTCAGTACTAAGAACAATACCCAAAAAACTCAAAATGTCCCATATCCTGAATTTTGAAGAATGCTTCAAGAAGGAAATATCCCATAAGAACAGACTTACCGAAATAGAAGTGGAGGGAAAAAATCTGGCGAGGAGGTCGAATTTTGCTCCAAACAGGAGCTATTAGGCCTCGAGAGAAGCTCGTCTTCCATTTGCTCTCGAGGCATACTGTATAAAAATGATCTCTCGCCATATAGCGCGAGAGACATTTTTTTTGGGATTATATGGCCGATCTTTGGGGAGGGGAGATAGATAGATAGATAGATAGATAGATAGATAGATAGATAGATAGATAGATAGATAGATAGATAGATAGATAGATAGATAGATAGATAGATAGATAGATAGATAGATAGATAGATAGATAGATAGATAGATAGATAGATAGATAGATAGTATTTTTACATCATGCCACGTTGGCAGCGTCTATGAGGATATATGATGGACCCCCAGAAATTATTGGACTATTTCTCGATTTATGCATGTCATCCTTGCGCAGGGTCCATGCTAATCTTCTATGTATTGTCCCGAATAGAGATTCTTTTGTTTTTAAGGATTCCATAGTAGATAGCGGGTTCTTTCAAAGTCTTAATTTGCTCAACATGTTGATGATATTTAATTTCACTTGGCCTAGATCATAGATGTAGAGTTGTGTAGCATGTACCTGAAATGCTAGACTACAAGTGGAGGGCGAATGGGCACCAAGGACTAAAAAGTAAAAGGCATCAAAAGCCCTAGCTCCAAAAGTTAAAAGAATCATAGTACAAACGAGCATACACAAGTAGCGTCAAATTTTGATAGCAACTTTAGAGTCGGCTTCCTCTATACTAATACGTCCCCAAAATATCACTTTCATATGATTTTTGGCGTAGGTTAGCCGGGAAAAGGGGGATTTTTTTTTTTTTTTTTTGTTATGGCATGAGGGGTTTGCATGGTCGGAAATAGCAGGCTCCTGTTCACGAGGGCTGCTAAGAGCAGCCCGATGGAGGCGGTCGGACCAGCCTGACGGATGGAGGAGGCGATGGAGGCCATGCAGGCGCCTGGACGGCCTGCCTCAGCTCAAATCGGCCTGCGATGGCATCTACGGCGGCTTCTTGGTTCTTGTTGGTTCTGATTTTGGAGGGCAACGCCACCTTCACCTATTTCGGTTCTTCCCTTTTCTTCCCGATTGCAGGGGTTTGGACTGGGCTTTCGATGTGTTTGTTACCAGGTATGCTGCCTTGGTTTGCTGGAGGGGTGTAGAGATGGTCCTTCTGCGGAAAATCAGCCTGTTGGGGTTTCTGAAGCCGATCTTGATTGGCCTGGAATTGGAGCCTGTAATTGCTGTAGATGGGGTAATGATAAGCTGAAGGGGGAGTGTGATTGGAGCCTTAAATTCTAGCTGGTTGCTCCATATGTTGTTGGGGAAACAATAATGTACTCTTGCTCTGGTGATATAAAATATCAGGAATTACTTTTTAGTTTCAATGCTTGTTCACGTTGTCATTTTAGAACTGAATTATAGCTTAGATATGGATAGCGACTAGATAGATGAACAAATCGGCAACAGACATGAAGATATCCTGTTTCGTTGGTGCAGAGGTTGACAACGGAGGTGCAGTCTGGCATACAGTCCGGCGTTAACAAATTGAATCTAGAGCATTTTCGTTTTATCCCTTCGGCTGTTTTTAGGAGAAGGTATTTAAATATGTTTACATGACAACGAATATTAGCATTGTTATTCATGTACGTATATGATGCGTATGGGGAGCGTGGTGATATACGGGGTGTGAGGTGTAAAATCTCACACTCTTGATTCCGCATATTCTCAGGATTATACCTTCATCCAATGAACGAAAAAAAACATTAACACATATAGACATTACACATATAGACATTAACACATTAGCCACTTAAAACATTCAATTTAACCACTTAAAACATTCAATTTAGTTATAGCTTAAGTGACATTGAAATTGCAACGATTGATAGTAACCACTTAAAACATTTAATTCGGTTCTGAATTAAGTGATGTTAAATTGTAACAATTGAAATGTAGCAATATCTAATACGGAATGGTTGGTGGAAGTATCCCAATGCTTTTCTTTTATGGCGTCATTTTCAAGATCATTTTCTATTATCACATTTGGTTTTAGATTCTTATGGTTTTCCATATATCCTTCTATGCAGAATAAGACAATTGATTGATTGACAAAGATGAGAAATGGACTTGAGACTAAGAAATTTCTATAAAATTAAGGTGACAAACATAGGTGCACATTCAATGGATTCAACTAATTGCAATCATATTTAGACCAGCCTTAAATTGCAAAAAATTAGTTAAGTCCACAAAAATGCCGTGTGTTTTTTTGCAATGCGGCTTTAAAACGACAAAGACACGGATATACCATGGATATACTCATGTTTAGGGATAACGGCGTACAGATGAACACCTTGGATGTAGTGCCATTGCAAGGATCAAGATACATCTACCTTGGATGTAATGTCGTGGCCGGATCCTAGACGTTGATCCGCCCATGACAATTACATCCAGATCTAGAGTTAGTGGGCCTATGGACAAGTGATTCGGCCGTACTGCTAGGATCAGGGTTGTGGCAAGTGGGCTATGGCAGCCTAGGTGACCCTACTGGTAGGTACTGCCTTAGCCATCAAAATAAAAGATCAAATAAAAGGTAGTCATTATCAACCACCATGGAACAAACAAGGGAAAAAAGAAAAAAAGGAATGCAGTTCGGAAACATCTAAACCATGGCAAAGGAATGGCTACAGAAAACCCACTTGGCTTTCTAACTTGGTAGAATCACGCGTATCTGGCTAAAGTCCGACCATTCTAATACAGTGGACTTGCTCTGATTTGGCTTTTGGAGAGTCTGGAAAGCTAATCAGATCAGATCTGTTTTCTTTACTATTCTAGGGCACCGATGGACGCGCTAATTGCTCCGTTCCGTTCTTTTGACCTCGCTGTAGCAGAGCCCACAACCCATTATTGCGTTTTTGATGGCTGCTTCCTTGGGCGTCAGCAGAAAATGAAAATTTGGTGTTACTGATGTATCTGCGCATGTTGGCGCTGTCGTGGTTGCTTGGATGTCTCACGGCATAGCGTTGCTTATCATGATGTGGCCTTTTTTGGCCCAGATTCAGTGCTGCCCTTTATTTATTTGAGCTGCTTTCCGACTTGGGTTCTGCTGCTGCAATGAAGATGTAAACCTAGCTTCCACAGGAAATGGGAATGCGTTAGCTATATAGCGTGATATTCAATTGCTAGGTAATTCCTTCTGTTTCTCAGTTTTGTGGTCACTATATCATTTGAATATCTTCATTGGCTTCACTACATACAAGTTCTACTACTTATTGGTTGCATCCTTTACTGTATTTTGATAATTCTGGAGGGTTAGAAGTTAGGAGACTAAAATTTATTTCGGTATAAGAAGTTGTTTATTAAGGAAATGAAAAGCTGTTCAAATCATAGGTCATAATTAATTGCCTGAGGTTTCTTTGAAATTTGCCACTTCTGTTCTAGGATAATATCATTAGATATGCGATGTTTTCATTGTTTAAAGTTAAAATCCGTTTCAGCATTACTAGTTGTTGTTGAAAGCTTGCTTAATCATAGGCAATAGCTAATTGCCTGAGGTTTCTTGAAATTTTCACTTTTGTTCTACAAGGATGATATCATGATATATGGTTTGTTTCAATGACATTGTTTGTATGAGGTTTTTTAAATCACTGATTTCCTTCCTTTCTCCAGATCAATTCCGCAGGGGCAGCAGAAGGATGAAAAGTTCATGGAATATAATTTTATGTGCCTTGGGTGTGCTAATTATAGTAATGTTTGCAACTGCCTCCAATACATTCAGTGCTTTTCATTGCAATTGCGATGATGATACGGTTGTGGAAAGAATTGCTTGGTGGCAGCGATCAGGTGACTTCATGATTGCAGTGGCTTACTTCTCTATACCATTGGAGCTGATTTATTTTCTTACCTGTGCACAAGTATTCCCTTTTCGCTTCATTATCATTCAATTTGGTTTATTTATAGTGCTATGTGGAATGACACATTTGGTGTCAATATGGACCTATACCCATAATACAGCTGGCATCATAACTGTACAGACAGTGTTTAAGGTTCTTACTGCACTTGTTTCTTGCTACACAGCAACAAGTTTAGTCAGAATCATCCCAGAGCTGCTACGTGTTAAGATTCGTGAACAGCATCTGATTCATAAGACTGAAGAGCTTCACCAGGAAATAGATAACATAAAAGCAAAAGATGCTGTTGGTCAGCATGTGAGAATGCTGACCCATGAGATACGGAGCACTCTTGATCGCAACACCATCCTCAATATCACCTTATTTAAATTACCGAGATGCCTTGGTCTTAAAAATTGCACGATCTGGATGCCAAACTTGGATTCTAATGCTCTAGAGTTAACTGATGAGCTTGACAGGCGGCCAGTGAAAGAGGCTATCACAGTACCATTAACAGATCCTACTGTGCAATCTGTGCTTAATAGTAGCCAACCACGTCTTATGCAACCTGATTGTCTTTTGGCCAGAGCAAGTAACCACAGAGGGATATCAGGGATGTTAGCTGCTGTAAGACTGCCTATGCTTCCTATTACAAACTTTACACATGGGACTCCAGAATTGGTTAGTACGTCTTATGGAATATTAGTGTTGCTTCTTCCACGCGAGTGGCGTCGGCAGGAGCTTGATATGGTCGTGGCGCTTGCAGATCAAATAGCTGTAGCTCTTTCTCATGCTGCTGTGCTAGAATCTTCTCTTATCATACGGGACCGTCTTCGCGAACAAAACAAGGCATTACATCGAGCAAAATATGAGGCAGCGACAGCTATCCGTGCAAGGAATGAGTTCTTAGCAGTGATGAATCATCACTTTCGAACACCCATGCATGATATGCTTGCACTAGCAACACTGCTTGAAGATAGTAAATTAAGCCGGAGAAATAAATTGCTTGTGGATATTATTAGTAGAAGCAGTAGCCTGCTACCCACTGTTGTCAATGATGTGATTGACTTTGCACAAGCTGAGAATGCTAATCCCAATATAGAGTTGCAGAATTTTGAACTTTCCACAGTTTTGAAACAGGCTGTGAACGCATTACATCAAGGCCTGGAATCAAAAGGCCTTGGTTTGAAGTTTGAAATTGGAAATGTTCCTACAAGTGTCATTGGCGATGCAAAGCGGCTCTTTCAAATTGCCTTGAATTTAATGGGCATTGTGGTGAAGTTTACAAATTCGGGACATGTATCAGTTCTTCTCAGTATTGAGAACACTGGCAGCGCCCGGAGTGTTGGAGATGGCTATGCATATGTGAGAACTGATATAAAAAGCGCTGGCTTAGTGATACCAGAAAGACTTGCATCTTGTTTTTCCCAGAGTTCGGAGGGGTCAGACATCAGCCTGGCGAGAAATCTTGATGACAGAGGCTTAGAAGTAGCAATGTGTAAGAGACTTGTTCAGGTATGGCTTTTCAAATAGATGTACATGCATGAGTTCTCAAATTATATATGTGTACAACAGACTAACAGTTTGTATTTACAGTTAATGCAGGGTTATTTAACGTTTTCAAATAATCCTCTTGAAACACCCACAATTACCTTTGTTGTAAAACTCCAATTGCAGTCTACGTCTGCAGACCGGAACTACAGAAGGGAGATGCCTCCTAAGATTGATTTAACAGGCCTTAATGTGCTGTTCGTTGATGATGGCAGTACAAATTGTATGGTGACAAGGAAATTATTGGATAAGTTGGGCTGTCGAGTATTTTGTGCTGACTCGGGACACCAGGCATTAGTCAGATTATCTTCACCTGGGGTTGCATTTGATCTTTTGGTATTAGATATTTCTATGCCTAGAACAGATGGCTTTGAGGTTGCAGCACGCATCCAACAGATGTTTCGTATGGAGGACCGTCCTGTAATAGTTGCCTTGACAGCAAGTGCAGACAAATCTACCCTAGAGCAGTGCATACAAATAGGGATGGATGATGTGATAGCAAAACCAGTCTCATTAAACGACTTGCAGGTTGCATTATCGAGACTATTGCAGAAACAGGGGCAAGGTAAAGCGAGGTAGCTGCATATTTACTCACTCGCATGGGGAATCATCCTGTGATATTTTCATTGCTAGCAAGTGGAGGCAAATTAATTTGGTATCAAAACCAGTTGTTGCAGGTCCCATTATCTAGATTACTGCACAAAATGCACAGGGGCACTGCAAACCCATACGAATTTAGATATAGATGTATATTTCTCTGCTGGCTAATGCCGCCATGTATCATATCGGTGAAAATTTTGTTACCCGTAAGTCTAGGTGATGTATCAATGGAATCCTTATTGGGGGGTAAACCACTGCCTTTCACATTTCTTGCATACAAAACATCACTGCTGCAAATAAGTTTTGCAAAAAACGGAGTGTCTTCTAGCCATTTTAAGGATTCTGATCATCATAGCAGAGGAATGCCATTGGGATCCTCCTTATCATATTATTGAAAATGTGGATTCTAAGATGTTGGAAAAACGGGTTCTTCCATCATAATCTTTCATAGGACCAACCAGATTGCAATTTGATAACAGGGATGGGGATGCACACAATATAATGAATTACACAATAAAATTTGATGCTTTGCCTTTGGTACTGCCAGATCCTAGCTAGTTTTAGCATTGGAAATATGGCATTGTAGAATGTTGGGGAAAGCATTTCTGCTAGACTACTAGATGGAAGATTAATTATTAACCTTAAGCTTAAACTCATCACATGAAAATATCAAACGCTATTAACAATGTGTATTTTAGCACCATTTTGAACAGTTGCCCATTTGGAGCCTGAAATCATAGGATGTGAATCACAACCATGAGTCAATGAAACACTAAATGCTTAAAGGGAAATAACCCAAAATCTCCCTAGTGTGTTAAATTAACAAAATACCCTTGTCAACATGAATATAGTATGTTAGTATGGTGTACATTTCTCCCTTACAAATGTTTAATTGTCATTCCATTCTAATTGCTTTTTTATTAAGAAACATAAAAACCACAGCTGTTAAATTGAACCATTGAATTTCAACAAGAAAGTTTGGACCAAGGCAAATTCAGAGAGAAGCTGGTTGTCCAGAATAGTAGAATCGGTGAGGAAGAAGCTCCAAGGTAAATTGCAAAGAAGCACAGAAGAATCGAAGAATAGAATAGACAAGAATAGAATAGATTTCTTAATGTCTACAAAGATCAATAGGCCAAGGGACGCATACAATGGGCTAGTACAACCATTACTACTAGGATAAAAAAAAAACACCTGCCTCGGAAGGTTTCATAGGGAAAAACTTTGCAGTAATCATCATATTAGACAGTCAGTAATCAATAAGTTTGTATAAAGAAGATCACGGTGAAGGACATGTGTTGCACGATCCTCTAGCTGTCCATGGAACCATTGCACTCTCAGAAGAGGAGATGCAACCCGTCCTACCTCATCAGACCAAGGAGATGCAACCCGAAGCAATCTCCTTGGGTGATACTATGAGACTGCGTCTCCGGCAAGTTACAGTCACGACAGCCCATCTGCAAAGTATGCACAGGAGGGGCGAATGAAGTGGTCAAACCTAGCCATTGTTTATTGCAGGCCCAAGTCATTGCTATAACTCGGTTTGTTCTATCTGGAGGCCCCAGCTATCAGTCGGCTTTTTCCCTTGCAGTTTGGGCCTTGGTAGAAGCTCTCATTATGCATTGTTGTATTGTTGTTGATAGATAGATGGATATCACTATCCTTCGAGGTAGCTCACTGTCATGATTGCTAGTGTTGATGTGTTTATCGCTTTGGCTAATGTAGGTGTCCATAGCGGATGGGTAGGAACGACACCTCTGACTCCTCTACTCGTAGTTTGGCCATCCCCCATACAACAGCTGCTATCGAATAGGGGATATTCTTCAAAATATACGACGATACGACGTATATTTCGCAAGGAACGTCATAATGGTATCAGAGCAACGATCATGGTTGGCCAAGATCAAGCATTGGCCATGACCCTAGATAGGTAACTAACTGGCCTAGTGAAGGGTTGAATGGGAATTCCAATCTTGAACCTCGGAAGTTGGGAGAATATTTTGCCCCACTAGCAAGATCATAATTTAGATTAAGTCATAGACAAAGGGTAGAAATAATTGAGTCAATAGAGCTTCTAGTAAATTTGGAGCGAAAATTGTGTATCGACACCAATTCACTCAGAGTGGATCGAGGAATCACCCAAATTGGAGTTCTCAGTGAAAATTGGCGGAAAGTCACCATTGATATCTCAAGAACCATTGGAAATTAAAAATAACAAAAAAAAAACATTAGAGGGGGTCACCATTAATGTTAGTAGCTCATTAAAAGTGTAGTTATGGCATAAAATCGCAAGATTTCCCACACATATGGGAGATAAAATATTTTGTTCTGAAATGCATTTGAATTTAGTATTTGGTTTTCCTTTACATTGTGATAGCTATGTACACTAATGTACTTCTATTTTGTCGTTACATTATCAGCAGAAAGTTTGCCTGTAGTAAAAACCTACTTGCATGTAATTAACATTTGTTCTGTTTTGATTTGCATCTGATTGTTTTTTCTTCAGATTTTGCTTCTATCTACTCTACATCTCCCCTTGATTCTGAATCAAGTGTTTACATTTCTTATTGACACCCAATTGTGTCAATGCAGACATGGGTAGTATCAAGAAAGGAAGAAGTAAAACTGCAGGTAAACTAAACAATTCATGTTTCGTGCACTATGCTTAAGTTAAGAATATAGCAAAATCTCATGTTGTAGGTGAAAGAAGAATGTTATTGGGAAGGGGTTGCATTTACCATTCTCGGACATCCCAATTCTTCGAACCCGGCTCAAAAGATCTTTGCCGCTATCGATGTTGGAAGTCCAACATCACCTTTGAGAATTGCAACAACTCATAAGCAATCAGTGCCGGATTTGGAGACAGAGGGTATGTGGAAGGTAGGGTGATTACATTCTGATTACATTAAGATTGCATCTGTTGTAGTTAGAGTTCACTAATGTTCAATATTTTGCGAGAGGTTGTTTTCAAAAAGAGATCCCACTGTTGAAGCCGAAAGCCGCTATTATTGGAGCAACTAGCTGAAAGCCCAAAAAGTAGTTCTCTCTCCTTTTCAGGGTTTCTATTTTTTTTGTTTTGTATTTTGAAACTTACGTTGACGTGTTTACGATAAAATTACCGAAGATGTTGGTGGCGACATTGAAAACAGTCTGAATTTCTTGTTGAAGTTCAAGTTGAGGAAAAGGCTTGTTCTTTGGCATGTACGTGTTTTTTTTTTTGTCTTGCTTTCAAAACATTAGAATGAAGCACTTTCTTGTCTTGAGAGACTTGCGGACGATTCAAAGGAGCTAGATGATGTTGAAGAAGCCTTGGAGATTGCAGACCAAGGCAACGACTAAATTATGGTCAAAGCCGATGCCAAACAATTGGAAAAAAAGAGAGTGCAAACCCGAGGCGGGGACATCCCGCTGCAAAGCGGTAATTGCTAGTCGACATTGACTTACTTATACTTCAGTAGCTTATTATATTTTACTCGTTTTTGCAGGTCTAAACCCTTCGGAAACAGAGATTGGAAGGTATCAATTTATGCTTTATTATCATGGATCAATTGTTAATATGACACTAACATCTTGGATCGACAATGTAAAATGATGACAAGGATAAACTTATGGAATTCACGCCATTAACGCCATTCAAGAACTGTCCGCCGACTGAAATGAAAGTGGTTGCATCTGACATAGCAATTTTATGTGCAACTAACTCTAAAATGAGTAGCCGCTTAGTGGATCTTTATGGCGTGTAATAACTGGTTGTAACCGAAATTTGTATTTGTTGCTATTTCTTGTCTCTAATGTTAATCTTAATCTAATCCGGTGCTTGTATGAGACATTGCCTCGAAAGTGGAAGAGCAAAATCTTTTTATCCCCTTACAACTATATAAGGTTTAGAGAAGCTACAAAGAAGAAAAGAAAGGGTGAATCGGTGAAGGATCACCGAATGTCATTGAAATAGTGAAATCGGGGATGAAGGGGATTGTGGTAGCTAAATGCCATCATATCCTTGCACCTATCCTTGAGAATGACCATTTTGTGCTGGCTGTTTTACTTCGCACCATCTGATTCCAAGATCCTACCTGCACCAGGAATTCACGTCTTGAATCCTCTTACAGGTTATGCGACGAACGAGAAAGCAATCAAAGGGTATGTAATACTTTAAGTTGTTGCTTTGCTTTTCTTCGCTAATTCGGTCTGCTAAATTTCGTGATATGTAGGCTGCACACACAAATGTTAACCACATCCATCGGTCAAGTATCTAGAGGCGTCGATTTCATGAAGAGAAATAATGTTAATCGGATTCAGCAAGTAGAGGTGCCACAGCAGCCCGATTTAACATCATGTGGGTTGTATGTGATGGGATTTATGCACAAATATGTTGAAGCTCTTGTCTCTGGTAGAGATATGGAAGTAAGTTGTATGCCTTCCCTTGTATGTACTGCATCTCATGTTCCTTTAAATATTTCTAACCTTATTTATGGATGTCACAGATTACATCTAAATGGTTCTCTCATGAATACGCCCTATCATGCATTGTGATGCCAATCCGAAAGAACGTATCAGCCAGCAGTCCTCTGATTTCTGAGCTGATCATGAGTCTGAGTATCTGATTTTGCAAGATGAACTATGTAACAGGCTTATATATATCTTTTGTTCACATTTGTGTTCACATTTCCTATCATAAGGAATGTGTAAATGACACTATGCTGAATAGTATACTACTGATAGTATACTTTATGACTATGTAAGTTTTTTTTTTTGAAGAAAACAGATTTCTGATTTAAAGAAGCCTTGTACCCTTTTTGGTCAATCAAAACAGTTACTTGATTGTTTCGACTGATATATTTTGTGACCTTGTACCACACCACACCCCTCCACCACACTTCACCACCACCACCACACTCCACCACACCACATCACACCACAATCCACAACACCACACCACACCACCACCACCACAACACCACACCACCACCACCACACCCCACCACCACACTCCATCACACCACATCATACCACCACACACCACTACACACACCACCACCACCACCCCCCACCACCACACCCCACCACCACCACACACCACACCACCACCCCCCACCACCACACTCCACCACCGCTCCACACTCCACCATTTGGTGTATGGTGTATGGTGTGTGGTGAATGGTGTGGTGTGGAGTGTGATGAATGGTGTGGTGTGTGGTGGGATGTGCCTCGATGCAGTGAATATGATAGTTGGTGTATGGTCTATGGTGTATGGTGTGTGGTGAATTGTGTGGTGTGTGGTGGGGTGTGTGGTGAATGGTGTGGTGTGTGGTGGGATGTGCTCGTTCTGGTGAATATGATAGTGTGGGGCATGGTATGGTGCATGGTATAGTGTGGGACTACCATAGGGGCATGTTCAGAAAAATACTCTGAACATATTTTCCTATTGGCTGCTGGTTACCATATTTTGTTAGTGTGCAGATCATAAATTCTGCACCTTGAAATTCCTTGTTGGCTTTAATGTTTGTTTTGGTATACTATTTCAGTAATTGTACTTTGCACTTTATAATTAATGACAAAAACTCTCATTAACTTGAGTTGCACCAAAAACTTGAGTTGCAAACTAAGTACCAAACATGTTTCTTATATCTATACAGAAAAGGATAGAAATAGTTCAGTTAACTAAAAGAACAGTGGAAACTCAGAGAACAGTTAAAGCAAAAAAAATAGTCACAACAGCTGTAGAGAAGAGGAGTTCTGTCATTAATGAAAAAGCTTTACAAAAAATGGAGTCACAAGGACTATTGCAAAACAAGTTCTGTATTTAATTAAAAAGCTTTACAAAGAATAGTCACAAGGACTATTGCCAAAAAAATTGAAACCAGGGATTACAAAAAACAAGGCTTGATCTTCGTGCCATCTTCACTCTATATGAAGGTCAGTCCTCCATGGCATACATCTTCATTTCGAGGAGTCGCTCCTCGCCGAGGTAAGCCTCATGCACCCACTCGATCACCCGCAACGGGCCGCCACTGATGATCCATGATGAGCTTCTCCACCTCGGGTGGAGTGAACTTTGCCCCGACCAGAACCGGGTGGCCTCAGGAGGGAAGACGCGGATCGGAGGAGGAAGATACTGGATCCTCCGAAGGAAGAGGAGGACCGTCTTTGGCGGGGAGGAGCGAGCACAATGGCCGGGATAGTGTTCCATGAGTGTGGTCTTGAACTTGGCCATGGCGGAAGTGAAGGAGATGGACGAGAATGGGGAAGGAGTGAAGGAGATGGCGGAATAGACGATGGGGACGGAATGGCCGGAATGAAGCCGCAGGCGAATTTTGGGAATAAAAGGGATGTTTGCATGCATACGATTTTGTTTTGGGAATTAGGCGAGAAGAGGAAAGGGATGTATCCATGCATACGATTTCACACCTCGGGAGCCGATCCACCCACCTCAATATTTTTGCAAATGTAAAATGTATAGGTTGAACCATATTATGAGACCAATTGCTTGGTATGCAGTTAGCACAACCCTAACACAAAGTTATCAATATCCCACATGCATATATCACAAAAATCGTGCGCATATATAAATAGGGTTTTGTTGCTTCAATGGTAAGTGTGGATAGAGATTAGATGTTGAAAAGTTATGGCTCATTTGGCTTGTAATCTTGATTCATGAGGGCGGTGTCATAACCTTGCCCAAGATGTAATCCTACTCCACCTTTTTTTTTTAGTAATGGGCTCAAATATCCCACATGCATTCAATGTTCCACATGTTACCAAATCAACAATTGCCAAATCAACAAATACCAAATGAATGGATTATGTTAAGGCATATTGTGTACCTATGCATATTGTGTTTGGTAAAGCGCGAGTCAACAATATAGAGATAACAAGGAATATTCCTTATTACCTTGAAAGGAATATTCCTTATTGCATTGAAAGGAATATTCCTTAGCACCTAGTTATCAGGAATATTCCTTATTACCTTGAAAGGAATATTCCTTATTGCATTGAAAGGAATATTCCTTAGCGCCTAGTTATCAGGAATATTCCTTATTACCTTCAAAAGAATATTCTTTAGTTTGTTTAAGTGCACCCATAGTTACAAGGAATATTCCTATTATCTTGAAAGGAATATTCCTTTTTGCATTGAAAGGAATATTCCTTAGTGCCTAGTTATCAAGAATATTCCTTATTACCTTCAAAGGAATATTCTTTAGTTTGTTTAAGTGCACCCATAGTTACAAGGAATATTCCTTATTACATTGAAAGGAATATTCCTCATTGAGTATAGCCCTTTCATTTGAGCTAGGCTTGTGGGATATATGCCAAAGATCAACCATTGGCCAATTGGGTGAGAAAAAAGAGGACAAAGGGGAAAGATTTTTGAGAAAAGGATGTTGAACAAATCATTGGCACAAATCATTGGTTAAGGAACAAATCATTGGCATGGTACGAGCCATATCGTAAAAGCGGGGAGAAGGGAATAGACGGGGATAAAAATTCCTTTTTTACCTCGGTGACCGGGTTGATTTCGATGGCGGGAGGAGATCGAGCGACTAGATCACAATCCATATCCCCAATTCAAATGCAAACTCACCTGGCGACCCGATTCTTGAGGAGATCAATGTAGAGCAGGGGAAACCAATTGAACAAAATCAAACCGGAGAGATCCACGAGTTCGGAGGTACTCCTATTCTTAAACATGCTTTTGTTCCTAATCTAACAATTGCTTATGATGTTCTACGGATGATGCAAGAGGAGACTTAACAATGTTGGAAGCATGGATCGAGCTATGGGAGTAGCGGCGGACAAGGGGATGAGGAATCCCAATTATCTAAAAGCGAGAACTAGAGAGTATTCTCATTCAACTTAAACAGGGGAAGTTTGCATGCAAAAGCAATCAACAAAGTCTTTGAAAAGGGCTGAGGTTTGGAGATTCAATAGCCTCAAACCATACTTTACCAATCTCTATCATAAATGGCAATGAAGGCGAGAAGCACATGTCTTGCTTCATTTTAGACTTCACCAACTTCCAAACAACCATCCTGGACACTCTTCTCACAATTTTAGGGAACAGGGACCATTTGCTGATCTCACACTGCGGGACCTTACGGATGAATCTTGAGTCTTGCGGCTTGAATCTTGAGACCTTACGCTTAAAGTGGTTTTACAACTTACACTAAGTATAACAGTCTTGGAACTATATAAACAATATATTAATGTTTGTGTTTTTAACACGGTTCACATTCTCGATTACATTAGGTTTGCAAGTCCATGCCTTAGTGCATAGAAAAGTTACTTCAACAACAACTTAACATTATGACATGTAGATTCTACAATCTCTTGCAAATTTCAAAGCAACATTTCATGCCAATAGTTAGTCAGTTCATATGCATAAGATGTACCTTTAATCTTATGTTTGGTGGCTCCAATGGAAATCTCACCCCAATTCTTAATTTCGGAATGGACAAGAACTTTCTTTCCTTGAATAAGCCTGTACTTTTGATGGCAACCAGGAATCAATTCAAAGTAGTTACCAGCTATAACTTCATTACCACAATAAAATTCATTTCCATAGTCATCCTTGGTGTCTTCTTCGAGGGCATGTTTCACTACATTACCTTTGGATGAGATAATAAGGGACCCTTTCATAATTATGCAGGGGATGTGAATGATGCAAAATAATCTCCAACCCTTTGTCTCATCCACATTGTCCACGTCATTTGCCCACAAGTCCTCGCCTGCGTACCCATCTTCTTCAACATTTTCCCCTGTTTGTAGGCTCTAGTTTTCTCAACTCCCACACCGCCACAATGATCAGCATTCTCACAAGCGGGCCAATCAAAATTGATGCATGCCTTACAAAAACATGAAAGAGATCTACACATTAACTTTGTTAGATCATTTGGATCTATGGATGATACGCTTAATGAAGAGATTGCACCCCTTTCTTTGGGGAGCACATCAAATCTTTGGGAGCGGTCAATGTCGGACACCTTCCAAAAATACCCTTTCCACATCAGAAATTTTCTCTTCAAGAACCTCACATGCGGTTTACGCATTTTTATCACTTTCCCATCCTTTTTTTCTTTGTTACGCCTCGAGCCATAGTTTGGCTATGGCTCCTTCTCCGTCGTGTGTGCCCTTCCCATGTCCCGAGCCAAAGAAATTCCGGTGCATTCTGATCTTATGCTCTTGATGATACCTAGTTACATGATAGAAAGCTCTTCTCGACTTGAATTGGGCTGCACACCCGTCAGACCAAACTAAGTGGTATTTCATATGGCAGCACCATTTTGTACAAAGTGAGTATCATGTGTTTTGTCATCTGAAATAAAGAAGTGCACACATTTCCTCATTTTACCCTGTACCTTGAACATCGTGATGTGGACCAATATGCTGATTTGTTCATTGTACCAATATTGTGCTTGAATCTCGTTGAATGGCTTCAAAGTATAATTCTCCGAGAAATCAACAACTGATAATACGGTATCATCACGAAGACTCTTCATGGATTCCTTGAATTGTTTGCTCTGCCAATGTGCCACAAAGTTATGATATACAAACTTCGACATATGATCAAACATGTTATCCAACATACACCGAGCTGCCTTTCTTGTCAATTAGCTTTAGTCTTCCTGAAGTTCCTTTCTTCGAGGGCTCATTAACGCCCGGGGGGTTCACCTCTTTTTTCCGTACAAAACATGTCCGTGGGCGATGAAGGGGTTTTTTTTAAGTTTTTAAAGTACGTATACTTAAGGTGTCTTCCACGTTTTGGCGCCGGAGGAGCTGTATTTCCACCGGTTTGAGGAGCGGTTTTTTTTTGGGGTATGCACTTAGAAATACGTTAAGGGGTTAGATGCTTTCTTTGGTTCTTGGGGAGATAAGTTTAAGGGTCTTGGATTTCAGGAGGTATGTTTTTGATTTTTTTTCGGTGACAGTTTTCCGGTAAGTTTTCAATCTCTACCCGTGTTACGGGTGCAAAATCTATCTTCTTACAAATTTACCTTTTGCTTGCTCTGCGTTGTGTTATTTTAGGGTGCATTGGCTTGGGCATCGAACCGAGATGGTTCGGGGAGGTTTTTTTTTGGAAATGTGGTTAGTGCTAATGTTGGCCGGGCTCGGTGAGACAGCTGCAACGTATTCTATTTTCTTTGTTTCTATTTTTTTCAGGGTTACCAACGCCGCATAAAGGCTTTGATCTACCCGAGCCGTTTGCTCTTCACTAATCGATTGCCCACATTCTTGGCGTTACCACTTACGAGGTTTAGTATTTTGTTGCCCGGCAATATCACTTGTGTGCCATTCAAGTATTAACATTGATGGTTTCTCCACTTCAACCTGTCTTATATGGAAGAGGACCAAGGAGTTGTAAACTAATGATACACTTATTGCCAAAGAAATGCTAGTAGAAATCGTAACATTGAGTACCTGTCAATAGGAATGTTAATAGGCGTGTTGAATGGATAGCTTCTTTATTGCATCTTTTGTTTGAGGACCTTTAAGGATGGTGGAATTCCAGTAAGATATTGATGGGCAGGGGCAGAAACATGTTCTGCGAGTTGAAGGCAGGCATAAGTTGTGCACTTGGGAACCATGCTATAGTGAACAATTTTAAGAACTTGGGAGTGCAAATATGGACTGGCGTGGGTATATTAATAATATACCAGTTGCATGAATGTGCTAAAGATATCTGCTTCAGCGGTTGGCATCCCTCCTCTAGCTTCTGACCTATAACATCTCTAAGCGATGCCGCTGGGACCGAAAGTCCATCTTGTTGGTCGCTTTGACTTGTACGAGCGGTGTCTGCGTTGTTTGTTACCTTTGCATGTCTTGACTTGGTATTCCATTTCTGTTTATTAGGGGAACCGGAAGAAGAATATTCAACAAGATTAGCGACCAACTTAGAGAAATTGATTTTGAAGGAGGGGCCGACACGGTAATAGAGACATGCATTTACTTTTTGTGGGGAGTAATTGTTGCTTATTTATAGGTGTTGGAGGTGTAGTTACATTTAATTTGGTAGCCATTGCCATGTCTCTCCTATGTAGTTTGCATTTATTGCGAACACGTAATGGGTCTTTGGTGGCGTGATTCCTCCTCCATCTACATATTTCGGACAAGGTAGACAAAAATTCTATTGATATTTGGACCTTTTATGATGTTGTTGGGACTTTGTGTGCATTTATCGAGACATCTAGGTAAGAGACATCTAGGTACCTGATTGGATGCAAAGGTGGAGGGTATTCGATATGCAATATACTCACTTGAGTTGACATTAAAGATTTAAGTTGGATCTTTTAAGTTTTATAATGATCTCGGATCTAGAAAACATAAATGAAAGGTGTGATTTTAAGAAAGGTGTGATTTTATCCGGGGTAATAGATGGGGCAAAAGGATTTTGTTCCTAACAATCTCTTCCTAGGAAGAAAGGAGCCACCGCGAGCCGGTGCTTAGCGTGACGATTATCTTAGTTTTGCGGATCACATGGGAGGTGAATGTTTGAAGGAGCCAATATGTATAGTATGCATAGATTAGAGCATCAAAAACTTTTGTTAAAAAGAGAAACTTTCTACTTACAATAAGCTTCTTTTCGATTCTTCCATGTGATAGTTTATTTTCTCTTTGAGCTTGAGATGCATATATGTTGCATGGTTTTGGACTGTTTTATCTTTGGAAAGGGTTACATTCTCCCACACTGCGAGTTAGAGACGACTTCAAAGTTTCAAATGAATGATGGGCAAACTGCCACTTGAGACAGCTTCCAAAGTTTCAAATGAATGATGGGCAAACTGCCACTTTTCTGGCATCTCTGGTTTATTGTCAACTCTTTAGCATCTTGGCCTTTCTCATAAGCCTGGTAATAAGTCTGATAGTCTTCAAGTTGTAACAAAACTTATCCAAACATGATAGTGGTGGTGATGCATTGTGTGAATAAAACTTGCTTAGAGACATAAATCAGTGAAATACCTTGTTGGATCCTTTCATTAGAGGAAATTTGAGATCTCATTTCATCCCCATAAGAATCCTCCAATGGAATGGCTACCCTCTATTAACTGCAATTAATGCAGCACCAACAACTTCATTGCTGTCGTTTTTCCCTTATAACTTTTGATCCACTTGTCAAAATGTTGCGACGTTTGTTGCATTAGATGCGGAATGAAAAGTTCTTTCCAATGATATATGGTTATGATGTATTTCAATATGGTCATATGCGTTAACCTTAAAAAAATATGATTTTTTGCTTATTTCTTATATATTTATATCGTAAAAGATATATGAATGGGTTATCACTAGATAGATCTTGTGAAGAGCGAACCCATTGCTACAAAAAGTTTTTGAATCGGAGTTCGGATCAAAAAGTTATAATGAAAAAAATGATACTACGAGAAGTTAGTTGCAATTTGCATTAATTACGTGTTTGCCACATATCTTTGGAATAAGATATCTTGGAGCTCTTCTCTTATTGGACAGTTTAAAAAGCTGACATGGCATTTTAAGCATCCCTTAATGGGACAAAATGTGATCTCATTTTTCCTCTAATGATTCTGTTGAATTTCCTGATAGCTATTCCATTTTTGTACAGGTCCAAGTGGTCCTCAAACGATATGATGTACTTTTTATTGTTGACGAGGCAAGAAGTGCGCAACTAATTCAGGTTATGTACAAATTTAGGGAGGAACATGGATATCAATGTGCAAGCTACTACGACGCTTGATGCAAACAACTGCGAGGTTTTCTGACGAAAGGCGGTTTGCAAGTAGACATATTTGCCTCGGCCGGGCATTCTGGCACAAGTTGGCCGCTTCCAAAGGTTCTGTTAGACCATACAAAAGTTGTTGCTCGTATTGACTTGGGAAGAGCATCGCCCCTTACATCGCCTTGAGTTCAAGCTTTTCATTATCAAACCATACACACATGATAACAGCGGTAGCTATGAGCCTTAAGCGCCAGTGTGTGACTATTAAGGCCATAGGTATGGTTATTTTTTGAGTAATTGGGGTGCTGATTGTATTTGTCTCGGTGATTGGGCGTTTTGTGCTCGGCTTGATTCAAGATTTGCATTGGATGCCTCACTTTGGAGAACGTGGTCAAATTTGCAAGAAATAACATATGGATTTGATTTGCTCGTTAGAGTCACTAGGTGTTTGCTAAACTAGTAGCCCGGTATTCACCAACAAGAGGAGAAGGTATGGCGTAGATTCGGCTTTTTAGAGGTGATTGTTATTATTCATTGTTTTTCTTGGCAGCCACATGGTTGGCTCACTATTTTGTTGAATTTTACATTTATGATTCAAAGCATATGATGTAAAAGACAAAGGTTAGAGTGGACAAAGAATGATACATTTTGTGGGAACCTGCCTCTGGCTTATTTCATCATTGCACTTGTACTTGTGGAAATCATAATGACAATTTGAACAGGCTTTTGGAGGGAAACTGCGCCCATGCACCTACATATGTCTAGGGGGAGTCACAAGGTCTTGGTGCAACGGTTAAGCTTGTTTTTTTTGGGGCAAGCAAAGGAGCTGGTCACTCCAAACGAGGTGTTGTCACATAAAGGATTGCCCTTAAATGTTTGTGAAAAAGATAGGTAAAAGTGAAAGGATTAAAAAAAAAAATCCATTAGAACTAAGAGGGGCCATTGAACCATTGAACCCTAAACCTTGAGTTAAACTATTGCCTTGAATTTTAAGCATGTTTGGGTCAAGCATAGAATACTTAGAAGTTAATTGGGAGTAGATAATACAAAAACATTGATCTTATGGAACATATGCCTATAGTTCTTAGCCTTCATGTCAAGGAGCTCTACAGTAACCACTCTACAGGCACAAAAGAAATCCCAGATGTGCAATTTGGCTGAACTCAAGTTCAACTAATATTGTAAATGTAAGGTAGAGGGTAGGCTACATTAGTGATATACTTGACGTAAAAATACGGTTAAGGGTAGGGTCAATGGGGATTGGACTAGGCGTAAAAGTATGGAATCGGTATTATTTTTCACCAACAATTTGTATACATAGGGGTTTCTATGGGGCGAGTATTATACGGAGGGGTTTCTCCCGACGCCTGGAACGCACATGCCATATCCCCTTTACATAGAGGTGAACCCCCCGGGCATTAACGTAACCATAGACTTGCCAATCAAGCGTTTGATCAATCTGCTCCTTATATTCTCTTAGACACAACTCAATTAATTGTTTCCCACAATTTCCACAATCGATTTGATACATTGTAGCTTATGCCACTCATTTACTGTTTGCTCTGTCACATACCATAGCCCTCAAAATGTGCTAACATTATCAAATGTCTTGTTCTTGGCTTGACATATTCCAAAGATGAGCTTGGATGCGCACACACCACAATTACCTGAACAATTTTCATGGAGTCTTGACCTCATCAAATTAAATGCAGCATGCATCTGATTGCTCATGTTTCACGCAACAACATGTGTTTCTTTCCTTTAGCTTTCTAATGCAAGAAGGTTTTAAGTATTCAAATTGCCTAAGCCCAATCCGAACCTCACGGATCTTGATCCACAAAAACGGAATAATTCAGCCTGTAAAATTACAGGTGAAATAAAATTAGTCACCTCATTACATTACATTACATTACATACAAATCTTTTACATATTCAAGACCCTAAACTCCCACACATACATGTACATTCGACATGAATTTTATTTCATTTACTATGAAGTCACATAATTTTTGACAATTAATACATCTCCACACTAATTTCTTCTTAGTTCGCCTACATCTACAATACATCCGAATATACATGTAAACAAATATACATATACGTGTTGCCATGAAATAATTTGACATTTCCATGTAGAACAACTAGGCAGACTTTGCATCTACATTACATTCAAAAAGTAAAGAAATCATTTACAAACTTTACATCGGTGTTACAAAATAAAAGACATCTTTATTACGCCAAAAAGTAAAGAAATCTACAAACTTTACATCGGTGTTACAAAATAAAAACATCTTTATTCTGAAAAACAAGATGCAATTACTGGCTAAATTGGTCAATTTTGTGTAATGTCAATATATTGAATTGGTTGTGTCCTCTTCTTCATGACATCTCTAATTTTTGGTGAAACCTTTGAGTTATCTAACCAAAGCGAGCAACCATATCCTTCATAGCCCCGATCTATCGTATTTGTTCTTGGATTTCGACCGCTAATGCCTGATTTGTTCCACCTAGTGACATTCTTTTCCTTCTCTCCACCGCTAGTTTCATATTTCTAGGATGTATTTTCAGCAACTTAGTCGCTAGTGAAGTCTTCGTAATTCTCCTTCCTCTCCAACCACCATAGATAGTAAGAATGCTTTAAAGCAAGTCATCATTGCTATTTGCATTTTGACGTCTTGGAGGCCATCCTTTAAATTCTTTACCGGACCTTTTTTTCACGATAGCCTCTTGAGGCCTTCCAATGTTGGCTCAAATAGGAATTGCAATCTTTTGTCTGCAATAATCTTCTTGCAAATATACTTTCTTGTTTTGGAGTCAAATTAGATACCTCATTCATTATGAGATTTTACGAAGCATTCACCTTTCTTCTAATTGGCTTTGTCACGTATCCACCCTACAAACCCTCTGTTTCGATTTTTCTTTGCACCTTGCTTGATTGCTTTCGAAACTTCATCAGCGGGAGGATTGAAATCTGAACCCGATGCTGACCTCGAAGTGCTTGCATGAGAGTCCAATCCTTCTTCCATAGTTTCTTCTTCAACTGGTGCTTTAAGACATCGATCCATTCTGCAGAAAGGGGATACAAAGCACAATTTCATTATAATGGGAAAATTTTTAGTAAACTGGAATTTTTTTATTATGGGGGTTGTATAGACCTTATGCAGGGGTTGTATACTGCGTGTACAATACCACTGTATCATAGACCTTATCTTGGGGGTTGTATACGTGTCTGATTACCACTGTATCATAGACCTTATGCAGGGGTTTAGGACACGTGCAGTACCCGTGTATCATACATACATGAATATTTAGAGAACATAATAACACGGTATCATATACCAACTTCCAAACACAATTATAGAGACCGAAGTATGAACTATGTATGTCCCTAGTAACCTTCCCCCAGGTTCCTAACCCCTTCCCCTTCCCCTTTGCCTTGGCCTGCGAGGTCTAACCCATGCATCTGGGTTAGGAGTCAAGAGCTCACGCTCCTCCCAGCCTGATTCTTCCCACCATATGGGGTACCTAGTCATTAGAAAAAGTAATTCCACAGGATGATACTCACGGAAGAAGAGCGGACCCAACTCCACAAAACCGTTGTACACGTTGTAGTACACCCTAATAAGGCCATACATCTGTCCCTTACAAATTTCATGAATGAACTCTGATATGTATGCATCCAGAGAGTGTGCTAAATATCCAGCACGAAGAAGAGGCCTCAATTGCTGTAGCATCTCGTCCAGATAAGGAGGGGGTTCAAGCATTCCCCTCATTGCAAGTCTCCTATAACATTCAGATGGATTAATTTCCATCAGTGGCTCATGCCCACAATCAAATCGCTCGAATGAAGTTGATCAACTCCATTGTAAGCTCCTTGGTGGGGCGTGGGCGCAACCTCCACTCAAGAAATGGTCCCATAGCTCATCCATTCCGGGCCGCTTTGAATGCAGGGCATGCTTGCTTGGGCCTTCGGAGTAGCCCGGGGAGGATTGGGTCCAATCATTTGCAAAAGCAAGCAAGGATCACCAAGCGGAGCAAGGAACAAAAGTGAGCAAGTAGCAAGTTCAAGAGCAAGCAACAAGATCAAGTAGCAGGGAGCACGGGAATGAAGTAGCAAGGAACAAGGATCAAGATCAAGTAGCAAGATGCAATGAACAAGGAAGATCAAGTAGCAAGAAGATCAAGGAACAAGGAAGATCAAGGAGCAAGAAGCAAGGATCAAGATCAAGTAGCAAGGAACAAGATCAAGTAGCAAGTTCAAGAGCAAGCAACAAGATCAAGTAGCATGGAGCACGGGAATGAAGTAGCAAGGAACAAGGATCAAGATCAAGTAGCAAGAAGCAATGAACAAGGAAGATCAAGTAGCAAGAAGATCAAGGAACAAGGAAGATCAAGTAGCAAGAAGATCAAGGAACAAGGAAGATGAAGGAGCAAGAAGCAAGGAGCAAGATCAAGTAGTGAAGGTGAAAAGTGAGAAGTGAAAACAAGGTCAAAGAATTTATAGCTCTGAATCAATAATGTTGAAGTATAATACCAATAATGTTGAAGTATAATACCAATAATGCTTACATTATAATACCAATAATGCTCACGTATAATACCAATAATGCTGAAGTATTATACCAATAATTCTAGCGACTATAAAAGCGACTCCATATTAGGGTAAGTCATTCATCTCCCATGGCTTATAATATTTATGAAGATGGAGTTTGAGACCATTCTTTGCTCCATGAGCTACAATGATATTAATCATTTGCATACATAAAGGTGTTAAGTTGGATCCTTACTTACAATCCAAAGCGGAAGGTCGTGAGTGTGATTGCTCGGCCTTACTCGTGTTGTGATCCATCTTCTTTGGGTTCCCGGCGCCATGCCTACGAGGTGAATCACGATCACAATAGCGAGGGATTGATGATGAATGAATCATCGACTCTATAATGCCATCAATAAATATGTGCATCTAAATTATATGTATGCCATCAATAATGTGTGCATCAGATGTTATGATGTGTATTAAACACCTATTATAAAAGATGTAAGGATGTTAGTATAAGCATAATGGAAGCTAATTGATGTATCGACAACGTATTAATTGTCCAAAATGCTTAAGTATTATAGTAAAAGAAATTACATACATGATTATCGAGAACATGGTGAGATTGAGAGCTTTTAGCTAATGCCATGTCCCCCATGTCAACAATGTATTTTGGAATCTGAGCAGTCTTGGTCTTTTTGCCATTTGCATCCCATGCATAATGTATGGCATCTAACTTCTCATACCTTGATGGATCGATGGATTGGGTCGTAGCGTTTAGTTAAGCAACCTGTATAGTCACGACCAACGGGCATCCACCATGATACATAAATGTGACCATAATTGGTAGACTACGGATCTAGGATGGCATCTTCTTACGTAAAGCCCAACCACGTTGGAGTTTCATCGTCTCCGTGTCGGACTAAAAGCGAACATACCTTTTCGTAACATGTGCATGAGGATCAAACTCATCCATAGGCAACTTTGGGCCCATCTGGCTGGCCCCAATGTCACGTAGGCAAAGGTCTTACAAACCGCGGTGGCTTCATCGACCTCACGGGTAAATGCGACTTGTAGAGGTTCTTGCCTTATGCGCAACCAAAAGTTGTCATTTTGAGGTCGATCACGGAGATACATCTTCCAAACACAAAAGAATCTCGTTCGATAATCCATAGTTGCTTTGTAACCGTCGTGCAAACACACTATCTTCTTGATTTTTGCGGAAGGAATTCCATAATGCTATGTACTTGCGTCTTTGTATCGCCGGCCGGGGAGATCTTTCAATGTCTTCCTTGGAGGGATATTTTTAGGCACCCTGTTGGTAACGTTGGCTCACCATTTTCATCCTCCTTCCACATTCTTATTCCTTTTTTACGGAATCCACTCTTTATGGGTTGGCGCATCTTATATTGCATAATGGGCCATTTCCCATCCATTTTAAATCGAATAGCAATGGGTGGGGTATGGCTGTTAGGCGTTGGCCTTTATCGAGGGGATATATCCCTTGACAAAGCCTTTCAATCACGGAACTTCATCCACAAAATATGGAGCGGGGAGACTTTGCATTGCACTTGCTAAACAAGTAAAGCAACTTCCGGGCAAAGTTAGAGCATCCGATGAACTCATTAACGTCGAAAAGTTCCCAAACAATGCATCAATATCGTCATGAGTATGCCCAACCATCATGAAGCCAACTTTGAATCTCATCGAATACCTTAAGCCATGTCAAATAAAGAGGTAGGAGAACACATATCTATTTTATTTTGACCGATGCATTATCCAACTGTAAGTAGAGATTTCGAGGAAGAGGATTGAAGCCTTCTAAGTTGGCGTTAGAAGATGAAGGCATCTTCTCTTGTGTCTGCGCTAGCTTATCTTTGCGATGGTCGAAAGTATCTTTTAGGGCTTGCATCAATTTGCAATCTGTAGTTCTGCTTCCACACTGATCATCCGCACTTGTCTTCTTTAGGCAACTCAAGATAGTGTAGGATCCTAGAGAGTGATCCAACATGAAAGTTTGAGTCATCCTTCCAAAGATCAAGAGAGAAATGGCCATAAGCCCGTCCACCATGACCATGTGTCAATGCTCTGTCAAATTTGCTCTTCAAGCGATCTCCTCTCCAAAATGATTTTTGCGAGATGGTGACTTCTTGGTGTGAGTGTTTTGACCTGATCCATCTTATCATGTATTATGCAAAGGTGACTTTTACGGTGAGCGATGTGATAATGCACGCCAATGCCAATATTGACTCCCTACAGGGGCGTTGTTCCAACATATGTGCCCGCCATTGAATTGAAAGGTTGCGCCTCTCCCCTTGTATCTTTTGTTCTTTCCAATTTTTGCTTGATGACTACACATATGTTACACTTGGAGAATCTTTGTATTTTTGCTATCTTGACGTCTGGAAACTCTTTCTTCCAAATATTGTAAAAGAGGGCAAGGTTACACTCTTTCTGTCAATTCTTCCACCACGGCACCCACTTCCTTATGTATGCTCTTCTTATTAAGGATGGAAGGAAGTTTGCGAACATTCTCCGTTATATCATCCTTTCCTTTTTGCTTCTATGTGGAATGCTCTCAGCATTCTCACTAATGAAGGTATCAAGCACACTTTACGTAGCTAGTGTCGCGGATCTAGGCTTCTTAGAGCTGTATTACCATGTTCGCCCGTTTTTCCACCTAACTTTCGAACCTCTTCCTCCAACTATAAAGCGTGGTGAGCAACTCCTAGAGCCGCGGCGCCATGCGCAGTGTGACCTCCACTCGGAGACCACTACTTTCGCCTCCGGTGCCTGTATAAGTTACACTCAACACATCAAAAACAAGCGTAATCCCAGCCTTTGCTTGATTGAGAATAAAATTCTTTTCTTAAGGCACATACTTGCTCTCGGCTCGGTTTTTGACACATTCGTCCTTGCGGCATGTTGATTTTAGAGCACTCTTGATTGACTTGGGCGCACATCCTCTCTGCTTGCTATCCCCCTTTGGTTCCCTCGACCCTCTTCACATATGTATATTTCCTTTTCCTCTTGAATTGCTTCTCAACATCGGCTTCCAAGCACTCAACCACGAGTCATCTGTTCGAGGAAGCGGCTCGAGCTTGTAAATGTTGTGAAACTGTCCTACCATCATGAAGCAAAACATCATGGGTCTCCCGGTTACTAAGCCCTGTTAGCTATAGGCCTCTCGGCACAAGCATGACATGACTGATATTTTGGTTTCCGTTGGATCTATTATGTTACCCACCGAAAGCCCGACCTTTGATACACCCAAGAACTCATCGTCTATAGCATCACGAGGATCACTAAAGACTATATTAAGCCTCAGAATATTTAGATCCAATCACGAGGAGTGAAGAATGTAGCATGGCAAACCTAGTAGATGCATTGCGAGTAGTAGATTTGTCTCATCTTGAGGCTTAAACAACCCGAGACCAAGGCAGGTGACTAGATTCTCATGACCTCCAATCTCCTCTACTATCTCGTCTTCTTCATTTGTTCTTTGTGTTGCTTGGTTCACCACGGTGGCGATGAAACCGATGTCCGTGAGACTCTTGAGGATGGTGGACTACTAGATGAATCCTCTTGTGAAGAGGGCAAATTGAGGGATCTCGAAGGCGTGTCTTCACTTGAGGGGCCACTCATTTTGTTTTACATCCCTCTTAGGCCTTTGAATGAATGTGCCCCTCTTGCTTCACCAATGTTATCGCCCCTCCGGGGTGGAAGCTCTGTCGATGGGATCACGGACTCCGTGACCTCAATTGCTACATTTGAAGGATCTATTTCCTTCCAATGAAGAGTGGTTCTATTCAAAATATGTCCCAGGGCAACAATTGTCCTTAGGCGAATAGGTTGTGCAGGGGAAAATTGAACTGTTTCAATCAAGCAAGGCAAAACTTTTTAGAACATATGAATTAGGCGAAAAATAAGCAATAAACAAGTAAAAAAGTGAAGCCATTTAGTGCGGAAGACAAAATTTTGGTCTAACTTTGGAGCTAAATGGAAGCCATGGAAACTTCATTTGGTCAGAAGCAGAGAACACTTGGATCAAATGGCCATGGCCATTTGATCAAATTCACACCATGGTACTTAGGGATAGGTGTGAATTTGGAACAAATAGCGCCATGGCGCCATTTGATCGGATAGTGTGCAGTTTTAGATCCAAATGGCCATCTTTCATTTAGCTCAAATTCACACAATTTCAACCACGAATGGCGCTATGGTAGCCATTGACCAATACACCATTTTAAGGGTATTTGGAATAGAATGGCGCCACAGGCGCCATTTGATCAAGTGGGTGACATGAAGCGATTTGGCTTAGCTCCATCACAAAATCAACACGAGGTGCCTATGTTATGCATTCTTGCTCCCATTCTTTGTATATGTGTCAATAAGAGCGGGGCATGCATAACATGGGCACCATGCCAACTCGCTAGTGAAACCAAGTTTACGTGTCCTAGCGATTATGAAATTCAGCATTTGAACACGCTATACACCTATCGGAACATAATTCCTACCGGAAATAGTGGACTTACTTGATATTAGATAGATCCATGGTGGTATGTACTTTCGGCGATAGATGGAGCGGAAAAAAGCTAATCAGATGAATTCGCGGATGAATCCGAAAGGCCAAGAAGAAAGCGCCAAGAATCACACGGGATTTCGTGTGCCAAGAAGAAAGCGTCGGCAAGACGCATGTCATTTGCAAAGTTTACGCCTATGCGCGCTGAGAAAAGCGTGCCGCCTTATGCGGCAGCCGGTATTTGAAGCGAAAAAGTGGATTCGAAAAAGCGCTGAGGTAATTTTAAAAACGTCTGCGTCGTGGCATGATGCTTAAGAGGGAGAGGGCGGCGACAAAGAGGGAGCTCTAAATGCAAAGTACAATTTTAAAAGCGGACCATTGACTTTGGACAAGTAGCGACCAAATTTCAATTCTGGCCCGGGAATTTTAAATTTTGTGGTGGCAAATTTTCAAATTCTGGCGGGATTTTTGAATTCTATGTTCAAATTTTGGCGGGGTAGGGCGGGAAATATTAATTTCAAAATTCAATTTTAGGCGGGCATGGGCGTGGACCGCCCGCGGGCATGGCGGGCATGGCGCTGGACCTCCGGCGTCGGCGGGCATGGGCATGCTTAGGGCATGGGCGCTGAACGACTCCGCAGGCCCCTAGTTGCCCACTTTGTGCAATGCAGCGACGACGGGCGGCTAAAGTTAGATTAAGCCCAATTGTTTTTACGGAGGACCTCATTTGCGCTTTTCGTTTGATTCCGGCTCTCGGCGCCTCGACCCTAACCGCCCGGCGCCCGGCCTTCTCGCCATGGCCTAAGCGCCTCCGGGGAAACCTTGTTTAAGCCCTCTGTTTTTAGTATTTTCCGGCGCCATCTCCCCACAGTTCATCGCCTCATTCCATCAAGCTACACACCAGTTTCCGGGCCAAATTCAAGGCGCTCAAAATGGAAGTCGACAATTCTGGAGCTACTCGGAATGTGGAGAACAACGGCTGCTTACCGCAAAGACGCGGGTATGTCATCTACTTGCAGTGCTTCCTTTGGCCGAAATGGCGCGGCCGCGCCATTTCGAATCTTGTTGCTGAATTTGGGTCCTGTAGCTGATAAATGGCGCCATGGCGCCATTTGATGTCCATTAGCTTACATTAGGGTCCTGTAGGTGATAAATGGTGCCATGGCGCCATTTGACGTCCATTAGCTTACATTAGGCTCTTGTTGTTGGCAAATGGCGCCATGGCGCCATTTGACGTCCATTAGCTTACATTAGACTCTTGTTGTTGGCAAATGGCGCCATCGCGCCATTTGATGTCCATTAGCTTACATTAGGGTCCTGTAGGTGATAAATGGCGCCATGGCGCCATTTGACGTCCATTAGCTTACATTAGGCTCTTGTTGTTGGCAAATGGCGCCATTGCGCCATTTGATGTCTAGTCTTAAACTAGTGGCTTGTTGTTGGCAAATGGCGCCATCGCGCCATTTGATGTCTAGTCTTAAACTACTGGCTTGTTGTTGAGAAATGGCGCCATCGCGCCATTTGATGTCTATTATCTTACATTTGGGTAGATTGATCTTGGTATATTGTTGGATTGCTTTCGATTGAATCTCCTTCGAGTCAAACGCATGCGAACTGCTTCCATGTGATGCAATGAACTCAGATGCAAATGGCGCCATGGTGCCATTTGCTTAGTCGTCTGGTCTGTCTACTAGTTTCAGTCAGAGTTATTGCTGCCTTTGTTACTGATGCTTCTTTGTTGCAGCTATGCTACGTTCAGAAACACAATTTCAATCCGACCAGACTATCATCTTTGCATGATAGGGCGGGTGCATGGAAATAATCTTGGGTGAGCCCCTCCACCTCTAGGAGCTCGAAAGGAGATGCGAAGAAGAGCTCTGCCTGCCGATAAAGGAGACGGCCCCGAAGCGGGAATTTACGGTAGGGTATCTTGGTTAACATGAGGTCGACTAGCAAAGCGGGCGCGAAGATTGGATCGGGGGTGGTCTGTGAAGACACTGTGCAGCAGAGAATAATAGTCTACTATGTGGACTGGAAGTTCTATGATCCCACAATAATGTCTGCTAGTATCGCAAATGTAGCAGGTTCGGCGAGAAAGCAAGGCTGGGCTCTGCCATCATACAACTTGACTTTGAAGAAGGCGAGCATCGAGAGGTCCACAAGAAATCTTGAGGGGTTTTATGATTCTTCGCAATCATTTGAACGAGTCGAAGAACTCTGTTTCATTCGTTGTCAAGGCATTAGCCCAACAGAAACTACCCGCCATTGTGGACACGGCGTGGCTGAAATCCGTTAGCAGGAAGAAGACAAAACCTAAGGAGGCTGCAGCCGAAAAAGACTCCTCATCTGCTACTGAGGAAGTTGACCAGGAAGATGAGCAAGGAAAGTCGGCGGACAAGGGGAAAGTGAAGAGAAAGGATCACGAAGATCCTGACAAGGAAAAGAAAGAGAAGAAGGAAAGGAAAGAAAAGGAAAAGAAAGAAAAGAAGGACAGGAAGAAGAAAGACAAGAAAGACAAGGAAAGGGACGGGAAAGGGCGGAAGGAAGAACAGGCGGAACAGGAAAAGGACGGAGAGGAAAGGGAATCAGAGGCAATAGAAGGGAAAAAGAAGAAGAAGCACAGGCTGGAGACCTCTGAGAAGGAGAGGACACCTAAAAAACAGAGGAGAGATACTCGGTCTCCAAGTCCTGCTGGAAGTGGTGGTGAAGTTCCTCCAAGCCCATCACATGTCCAAGAATCAGGGCACACCGCCAAAAAGGGTCCCCATTAAGAAGCCGAGCCAAAGAAGCTCACATTAAGAATAGCTCGGCACTTGCTCGAGGTGCCCGCAAATCTTAAGGTGGAAAGATCGAAGAGGAGAAGGCGTCGGAGAACACGTTTCTGAGAGATCACGACCCCAAGCATCTTTTCCTCCGGGCATCACATTTATAAAAGCGAATAAACGTGTTCAAAGCCTATATCAAGGGCCCGCAAATCGACATCTAGGCCAAGAAATATGGAGCACGCGTGAAGACCTTAGTGGAATCCTTTCAAAGAGATCCACATCCGGGTGTTCCACTCCCGGGGCGTGATTCCATTCAATCCCCTCACAAAGAAACTACATCCTTGGAAAAGCGAGGATGACCTCATGGGGATGCACTTTTACATAGTGAATGGTAATCATTACATTATGGCTCGGCTTGTATGTAAAAAGACTTCGGCCAAAATGTGAAGTCCCAAGAACAAATGGCAAAGATTTATGAGTATCGAATTGCCGAAGTCTTGTTCCGCACGGTGGGCCGAGCAAGAGTGCCTGCAACTTCGGTTGTGAAGTCAATGATATCATTTTGCCAAGACTATCTTCAAAGGAGCCTTTCATTGATAAAATAACCCCCCGCGGCAACAATATGCTCTTTGCGGGGAAGCCTGATCCATCGGGGGGCGGGCAATCGCCGAGAACCATAAAGGTACATCGTGTTTTAAATTTACGCTAGATTAGCAAATGGGCCGTGGCGCCATTTCCTCATCAAATGGGCCAGGTGGCGCCATTTCCTCTGAGGGAAATGGAAGCCACGGCGCCATTTGTCATAAAATGGCGCCCGGGCGCCATTACCTCGACAAATGGCCACGCGGCCATTTGATAATTATTTGCATTCAATATTAACTTCTTGTTGTTTCCGGCGTTATCCGGCTTTGAAGTTACCATCGTGGTAAGCACCAAAGATTTCAGCCGGTGGGTCTTCATGCGGAGGATATTTTTCAGCTTTTCATGTCCCTATGGAACTTGTGGAAATCTTGCAAGCTAACAGATAATAAAGGGACTATTATTACCCATGAATGGGCAAAAGAGTGTGACTACTTGGTCGGACCTACGAGGTGCATGAGGGGTATGGACTATGAAGGCCGTCGGATTTTTGTTCCAGGAGGTCTTTGGATGGGAATACCTACGTGAAGGTCACCTCGATTATCTGGGGTAAGCACTTCTTCAAGACAAGGGCAAAGACACTACGACCGTATCGTTCTTGAAGAAGGAGATTTTTGAATATGTGAAGGATAATTTTTCGAGGCGGTTTAAATCCTTCGATCGATCTCAATGCCGTGGCGGGCGGCTTCGAGGACGGCGACGATTTCCATGGCCACCCCCGCATAGTAAGTGGGTTGAAGTTGGCGTGACCAAGGAAGGAGTTTCCGTGAACGTGCCACACCGCTTTGGCAAAATATATACATAATCTTTGTCTTGCGGAGGGAGGATCTTGAAGACTTCCGTTCGCGAAGGGTTGAACTAACCCGGCGGCCAGGGGGCAATTTGTTTGCAATCTGCCCGGCATCCTTGATAGCCCCGGACACTAGAGGCATCACTCCAATGTGGGACAAGACCACTCTCACTAATTTCTTTGATACTGGTTTGTAAAGAACACCACGGTGATTCTTTTTCGGATAGTGGTCCTTGCAAGGCGAGCACAACTTCTTGATTTCATCGTGTTGGATGATCCGGATTCGGCATCCGAGTTTTTATTGGCACATTATGAGGGCGAATACAAAAATCCAGCTCCCGGGAGTTCGAGAAGGTCCATGCAGCGGGGTACGCCACAAAAATTCAGGCCACTGCAGTCATCCTCTCGATGAAATTGACCTCAAATTCCCCTTCAACGATCATCCTCAAGAAGCGCCACCGGTTTCATGTGCCTAACAAAGAAGACGAAGAGGGGAGTCCGAGGCTATGGCGGGGAAGCTCGCTGCCAGGTTCAGTGCACCGGGCAAGGCTTGCGGGGGACTTAATCATGAGAAACCGGTAGGGCCGCCACATGCTCCTACCTCGCGAGAAAATGGTACCGCCCAGAAGCGGGGGTGTTTGATTACTTCTCCTGTGGTTCTTTTGGTAGGGCTTCATTCTTTGAATAAGAGATTTTGCATTGTGTTCGAAAGTGACCCGGTTAAGCAGGAGTGCACGAGGGGATTCTTGATAGGCTTGACCGCCTCCTGAATCCTATACTTGCAGCAGTTCCTGTGACAGAGAGACAAGGTGCTGTTGATGAAGAAACTGTAGATCCACCAAATCTGGATATGCCTGAAGCTCCACCCGATGTGGACTATGATGCGATCAAGAACGCACAATTCGATCTGGACATGCTTAATGATCCCAATTTCACTGCCACAGCGTTTGAGAGCTTTCAGGTAGATCCTATGGGTGCTTCTTCTAGCCATGGCGGGCGATCGCGGAACTCGATCGATGTGGAACCCGATCCCCGATGCGTAACCCGATCCCGATCCGAACCCTGAATTTTGTGTGAATATAATGTTAAATTGTACAATAATACTTTTGTAAACAGACTCCTTGCCTGTTGTGGCAAAATTTTTGATTTGCAAATCTATGAATTTGGAAATTTTAACTAATTTTGTGATGTTATATTTCTTTAGCTTCTTTATATGCAGTGTTAGTCTTTTTTATGGCGCCAATAAATGACACTTTAGGGCATATTTTTTCTTAATGGCGCCATAATTGCTTAAAAATTTGGCATAAAATAAACTAAAAAAGATTTTCGTTGCTAATTGGAATCACGAAATTTCCCATTTTAATGAAATTGTGCTTTACAACATCCTGCACAAAAAATCAGATTATTAACCAGATTTGTATTACTGCTTGAAGGGATTTGTATCACTGCTTGAAGGAAAGGGATTTCAATTTCTTCAAGATACATTTGTTTCTTGAAATGCATTCGATTTAGGAGCAGCTATAATCGATTCGGGCCAAGTTTTTGTTGAGGTAGAATCCGGAGCCATGTTTGATCGATTGAGGAAAGTTCAAAATGTGCGCCAAAGTTTTTTTTTTTTTCGCAGACAAGATATTTAGATTTTATTGATAGAGAAGCTAGTACAAGATTTCGGGAGGATTTGGTACAATTATGGAGAATATTGTACGTCAACTGCCTTTATTAATGATAGGCAACTCCATGTAAAATTCAAAATGTACATTACAAACACTTTAACCCAGTTCAAATTTTTACATCAATATACAAAAAAATTCAATCACCCTGTCATGCTTCTACCCCATGCTGCTTTTTTCCTTGCAGAGTGAATTGTATGAGATGTTCAAAGATGATCATCCTGAAGTGAAGATTAGCATCAGAATGTTCGAGCTGCTTAAGCCTACGTGTGTGAGAAGATTGAAAGAGAGGAACACATGCTGTTGCGTGAAGCATGAACAAGCTGAGCTATACAGAAACGCTTTTAGCGTCCCGAGGAGCAAATTTCATGCCAATCGTACATGTTCTTGTGGTGTTTGTGCAGCAGATGAGAACAATGGCGTCTGCCAAGGTCCTTCTAAAACATTTCAAAATGTTAGTGCTATGTGGAGAGCTACTGATGCGTGACAAGGAAGGCTAAGAGTGGCATAGTTTGGGGTGTCAAGGGAGAGTGCCGTAATCGTGGGTAATCGAAAAAATATTCAAATCTGTCCTAAGGAGAAAGAGTCAGAGAATGAGAACATTGAATGGTAAGTTTACAAATGCGTGAACGAACCTTCCAAAGGCGGCACTTCAAGGAGGTTGAAGCTTGTTCTTGAAAGCGGAGTCCGGTACATTGCTTGACAAGATGTTTCATCACCTTACAAAGTTCACTATTCACAACTTTTCGACAAGTTGGCGAGAGAAAACAATTCAGGAAATCGATTGCAAAATTTGAGGGATGATTACGTTTTGTCAATAATGGACTTTGCGAGAGAACTACACTTTGTAGCCACTTTCGGGGAGGTTGGTCGAACATTGGAACAATGACTAGATAACTATTCGGTGCATATAACCATGATGAAAGTCAATGGCGAGCTGAAAAAAAACTGTTCATTTGTATGTTTCCGATGTTATGAAGCATGATGCTTTCTTTGTTCAAAGGCTGCACTCAAGAAGCGACATATTTGGATGATGCAAAAGCGGTTTTGGCCACATCAAATACCATGTCATGTGGTGCGATGGGTGTCTGCGCCGGTTTAAGTGTTCTCGAGCCTTTTATTTGAATGTGGCCCAATATTATAACAGGTATAAAATTAGGATCTTGAGTGGAATTATTTTGGCTCGGGCCATGGAAAAGGAGAACATGATGGGCACGCTTGCTTTGGAGAAAAGGTTCCTTGCAGGGCGAGCAAAGGAAAAGAGAATGGTGTTACGATTTTGGGTGTCAACTTTGCTTGCACTTCTTTGAGACAAAAGAAGTGCAAAATAGACGAGAGTCATATGGGAGGTGATGGCGAGAAGACATTAACAGGGGACCCTCGTTCGACTTGTGAGACATTGCACGGTACTCTAGCCATACATTGTGTATGCGCTATTAATCCGGTGACCCAACACTTATCATGTATAGATCCCTGTCATGTTTTTGCAATGGTTGCTTGAATTTCAGATGGGGAGACTGTGAGAATCTCCAGCATGTGGTGCGTGGAAGCTGCACAAAATTGGAGCCTAGTTCGCCCGGTCGGCCGAACAAGAAGAGCTAATTGGTTTTATCGCGGTGATGAGCAAGAACTATCCGATGTACTCCAAATTGGAGACATATTTGCATCTTTTGCTGCTCGAGGGAATCATGAAAATGTTTCATGCCGTCCTCCTATGCGTGAAGGAGATACATATTCTTGAGGAAGATGTGATTGCGACTATGGAAATAGAATGCTTCTTTGGTGGCGGGGTTATAGCTGGTCATTACTGTCAACTGCTACAAGGCACAAACCACAAGTACAAGTTGTTGGATGACAAAATAGTATTGTAATTGGAGCAAAGTTCACGATGCAGCAGGTCAAGCATAAGTTGAAGGGGGCACGTACAGCATATATGATCACATGAGAGGTGCATGACATGCTTATATCAAGCCTACTTGAGATTGTTGAGTGCACATGACTAAGTTCTATACAAAGGAACTTTCATATTTGCCATCATCTTCTGTTATATTGAGAAAACTAGTCGATTGCTGCAAGTTTTTTTGTTATTTACTTATTTTTTAATCTGAAGTGCATTTTGATACTTCAATTTCAGTATCACAGAATATCTTCTGTTTCCAAGCACAATGTATATCAGAAAGTACAAAATGTTCATCAATTGTTGCATGAAGAAGTTAAACTAGTCTGTGAACTTGTTCTGTTATAATGGATATCAATAGCTTTTCTTTTGATTCATGAAACAAAGCAGAAAGTGGAACATGTATGGAGACAAAAACTCTTGTATTACATATCACAAGATATACAACCTGATCATATCAGATATGATGCCAATATATACAAGTCTGTTGTTCATGTTTTATATTAACATTAAATTACATTCAAAATCTGGTCACAGCCGATGTGAAGCCAGTACATACTATTCTTCTGTTTCAATATGTTACTTTCTTGCAGCTTGTCCATAGTCTGGACATGCCATCTCTGTCCTTGTAGCCCGCTGAAAGCATTTGCCTCCACACAGCTGTTGTTAGTACATGGGTTGGATTGCGTAAAGGATTACGCTTCACATCTTGTTGTGTGTCCGGTGCTATCAACAAACCCTCTAGCCATGGTTTCGAAGTGTCAAGAGACACGTGTCTTCAACATCACTTTCCCCGCCATGAAGGTGGGCATATGCAATTTTCGTTGGGATTGAAGAGTATCTTGTACTTTCGAGTCGCCTACTATTAGTGTGTTCTTTGTCATTCAATGCGGATACTTCTCAAATATATAAACTCAATTGGCTTAAGATACAAAGGTTTGTCTTGAGAAGTTGCAATGTTAGGAAAGGCAGCTCCAAAGCGATTGGCTTCCATCAAAGGTGAACCTTAAGTCCCTTATCTGCGTCATTGTGAAGATTTTATCCACTACTCTTGATAGGTTCCATGGAGCTATTGATGACCATATTCCTACTTCAAAGTGTTCAAATACAAATTTAAGGAATTCATCTAGGTGGGGCCTTAAAAACAACACTTTCTTGCCTATTATGTCATAATTTCCAACTAGTCGATCATCGATACCAAAGTCCTATGTATTTATTTTGCCAAAACATTATTGATATCAAACACTATCAACCTTTTACGTACACACCGCTATGAAAGAACATGCAATTTATCAATAAAAGTATGGTGGAGTTGAATAAAAGAGATTTTATTCATTAAAATTCAATGAAAAAATGTGTATTTTATAATCAAATAGTGTTTAGCATTGACAATGGGGATAGGTCAAGTTTCACCCACATTTATTAGTACCGTGTGGTCTAATGGTTTCTAAAAGCGATGTGAATGTGGTCTAACTCTGAAGTAGTGCTTTGGATGAGAACATCATGACGATCCTCGCGATACTTTGGCAAGAACCCGGTTTGGGTGTCTGCAAATGTGATAACAATACTTACATAATAAGTATTAAAACCATTTGTTTGCAAGACAAAAGACATGAGACACTCACATTGGTAGTTTTACCACACACGATTGTGTCTACAAACTTACGCATATAAGCCGCAACATAGAGGCCACATGAATCTCCATCTTTTCTGGCTGTGGACACTTATGAATCTTCACAACCGGTGAAGGATTTTGTCCATGCTTCAAAAAGTGGGACACTTTCGACACAATAAGCGTGCCATAGTGAGGATGTGGAGCACGCAAAAGACCGGATCAACTTTGTAGCAAATGAATGAAAGAAGTCGCTAACATGGTATCCAATCTACTCAATATTAATAAAAGGAGATGTGAAATACAAAATACCTCTTAAGTGCAAGCATGTCAACGTCAATGTCCTCGGCAGAATTGAAGATCTGAATGTTGATGGTGTTCTTACTCTTAGTAAGTGCCATGTTGAAGATGGTCAAAGTGTGATGTTCAGTAACTCTACATAGCATTGGAATCATGATCCATCTGCACTTCAGCCAATTTATCCCTGTAAGAGCTACCTTTACAATATCTCTTCCACGCTCGGAGGCTGCCATAGATTTATCTTTTTTGCTTGCCTTGCAGTGTGCTGCAAATTCCATGAAGTCATCCGATTGGGAAGAACCGGACGTCGACCTTCTTATCATCCGGAACACGAGAAGTGCGGTACCTATAACAAGTTGAAAAGGATAAAATTACTAACTTGACTTACACATACAAATGAATAAGTTCAAAGTCCAGTACCTGGCATACATATCCACATGCCAGTTGGAAAATTTTCCCACATCCATGTCCAGCACATCTTGTTCAAATAAATAACACTCCATTTCAGGCAAAGATCCTGGGAAAATCCTTGCCTTCTTGAGCTTTATCATTCGGTTGAGCAAGGCATCATATGGCCTATATTCAGAACTGCAGTCTAGATTCAATGACCAGTACATTTACACAAATCATCTACATTCGTCTACTACTATCCATATTATTTTAAAGTTTTTAACTTGGATAAAAATGTAAGATATGTAGATCAAGTTACCTGTAGAGATCATTCTTATGCTCTGCTGATACTGTTTTCTCAGAGTCAGTATCCATTTCCTTCCCTTCTTTTTTGGTTTCCTCACTCAGATTCTTATTAGGTCCAGAATCCTCGTCTTCAACATCTCCTGATTTCTCATTGTCATGAACTTCAGCCTCCTTTACTATGTCAGAAGCAAGATTTGACACAAACTTAAGAGTATCCTGCTCTAGATCTTGACGCTCGGAAGATTCCTCTTCATTAGGACCTGTAAACATAGGATGTCATGGACTTCTCAGCTGCTGTACACTGAAATAAAATGCTTTCTTACCTGTTTCTACTGCTTTAATTGTCTTCTTCTTTGGCTTTTTAGGCGTGGACTTCTTCTTTGGAGTCACATTTTCTGCTGCTGCCTTTGGGTGAAAGCGTGTAGTTGGGGGACAGTTTTGCGCTGGGCAAGCACCCCCTAAGCACCCTTTACACCTTTTTTTTAATACTTTTTTATTTTAGGTTCCCCCGTCATGCCCTTCACATTCTTTGTGCAGCAGAGGCCTGCGCTTTTGCTGCCTGCGACCCTAGCTACATTGATCAGTAGCTACATCGGCCCTATGATCTAAGACGTATTTCGACATGATTCACCCGATGGCTATGATTCCGGCATCTTTTGGAAACCCTAGTTGCATTTCTGTGGATCAAACAACTGCATTTTGGACGCCCGAAAAGGTAGATCCTAAACTTGTCTTTTTGCTTTTTTTCTTGTTTGCATTGTTTTGCCTTTATCCGGCTCATGCATGCTTCTTTTTGTAGGTCGAAATGAGGTTTGCAAGCACTATTGAGGAATTTCAGGTTTACAGATTGCTTCCAAATGAAGGCAGAGATCCATAAACTTTAACTTGGGCTGATTGCCCCACATCTGATTTTCTTAGTGTGTGGAATCGTGAAGTGAAAGACAATAAGATCAAGCTCCACCAGGTGAGGCCAGAATTTGCAGATGATTTGCATGATTTGGTAACAAGGTTTATCAAAAAGGCTTAAAAAATAAGGAAGCTAGGTTAGTCTTTGCTAGAGCTTTTGCATGGCAGCACACTCCAATGGCACTTGCTCGTCCTGCTAAATTTATAGTGAATTGGACTAGATTTGCATGGAATAGAATGCAGCTTTCGCAGAGAAATACCCAAAAAAAAAACTGATATGGAAGAAATAAATTTGAAGAATGTTGCTTTCGCTATTTCATCTTTAGAGGCAGACTTAAATGTCCTGAATGATGCGCTTGCTTTATTAGATCTTGAACTCAAAGAAAAGCAAACTGAATTGGTCAGTGTGAATGGAATTTTGCAAGGTTATGACCTTGCAGCTACATCAATTTCATTAGATATACGGGAAATTAAGAACGATCTACAAAGCTTGAAAGAGATTTGCCCAGACGAAGATGCAGCTTTGAAGCAAAAATCTGATGAAGAATGTGCACTAGGTCTTTCCCTGCTCACCATTTTGAAGAAAAAACAGGAGGCAGACATTCGGCCAGATATAGAAGCACAGATAAGACGGCTAAGTGCATTAATTATTTATAAGCAGGAAAAGTAAGATGATCTGAAAACCAAAGTAGCAAACCTGCAACATTTGAGGTCTTCATTCCTTACCACCACATTGATCGGGCCTTCTCACGAAATTGGACCGTTGTTGATTGATACAAGTGGATGTGTAGTTTGTGGCATGCATTTAGTATCAATTTTGCCATGCATGTACAACTCAATGTGGACACAAGTTCCACTTATGGTGCTTCCGAAGTGCATGCGCGAGAACTTGCAATGTAATGTTTGCAACCTAGAGCTGCCAACAGACTTGTATTTGGAGTTCACGTAAATTTTGTACCTAACGTGGAGGATGAAGAAGATCGAGACTGTGGCCACTAAAAGGTACATGTAGTCATATTAACGATGAAGATGTTGAATCTCCTCGAAATTACCGGTAAAAGAGACGTCCACAACTTCGATCCATGACAAGCCCTTTGAAAGGTTAGTTTAATATTTCATATATGTTCAATATTTGGATTATTTAATTGAAAGTATGCGGGGAAAAGAAAAAAACAACACAAAGCGGTTGAAGAAGTCACAAGGAGAGAACGAGGGATTTGCTTTGAAAACGAAGACACCGATTTGGAGCAAATGAGGTTTGAGTAAGTGTTTAGTATTTAGCTTGGTACTTTTTTTGCATTTGTACTAAGACATATTAAGCAGGTGTGGAAGATAATAGGAGAGGTCTGGATGCTAAAGTAACTCAAAAAGGTAAGCTGCCTTCCCCTAAAATTTCACTATGCAGACTAGTGGTATCAGACTAAGATAAATTGCAGGAGAAGAAATTATAGGGGTCGAGGAAGTTCCACCCAATGAAGCTCCAATAGAGCAAGAACCACTGATGAAGCTCCAGCGGAAAGCAGGAACCACTTGATCAAGCTCCACCACATGTGAAAGTTGGAAGAAAGGCGTACCAAAGCGCTTGGACCTCAAATATTTTGATGCACCTGCTACAAGACAGAAGCAAAGAAAGGTAAAGAAGCCAAGGGTTAATCAGAGGAAAAAGAAAGCTGCAAACACTGAAAAACATATGGACTCTCAACCAACTGCTCCTGCTAGCATGAAGAAGACCCGGACCTTAACAACAATTCTTCGCCGCAAGCAATTGAAAATCTGATGGGTCAAGAGAGAACACATTGATGTTTTACTTCTAGTACATTAGCATGTAATTTAAAACTATTGTGAATGGCAGGTACAGGTTGCTCGAATCAAGCAGAGTCTTGGAACTCTAGCCAAATAAAGAAGTTATGGTTTCCAACCCAGGTAGCTAATTGGCCATGCACGAACCAGAATCCTATTGGCTTTATAAATTTTCATGCTTCAATTCACAACTTTACCTCTGAAAGTCCACTTTTACATGATACAGACCCTATCTTACCTTCTGCTGCTGCAGCTGATGAAATTCAATCTCCTCTACATGGTCACAGTTCACCTTTGCATGCTCGGTAGTATCATGCCTTACGCGCATGGTGATGAAATTCAATCTCCCATCCGTGGTGGCAGTTTACCCTTGCATGTTCCAGACCCTATCGTGCCTTCTGCTACAGCTGATGAAATTCAATCTCCCGTCCATGGTGGCGGTCCACATTTGCCTGCAAATGAATCTGATACGAAATCAGATGAAGATGGAGACATGACTCTGGAGCAATTTACAAAGAACATCGGCTGTTAATTTACTCAGTTAAAGTATGCTAGTGCAGGTATCTTTTGGCTGAGAAATGTCACTACTGTAAAGAAATCAGCCAAACCCGATGTAAATCCATCCAAATTTGTTGCCCTGATGTTTATAGTGCTGCCCTGATGTTTATAGTGCTGCCCTGATGTTTATAGTGCTCTATAATACACTTGTTAGTGCAAGAAATGCCTTGTTTTGACCTAGTTGGTCATTTGACTAATATGCCATATATTTGGTTGAATCAAATTTTGGATTTTGAAAACAGTCTGATAGATAAGTGCTGAAAGTGCAAAATAATGCAGTTGTCTTTTTTGGCAGGGAAATAAGTTCCCTTTGGCTATAAACTATGTTTTGTAAAATGCTTGGTTCACTGGTTAAAGATGAGCAAGGCATGACCTGCAGATTTGTATGATCTGTATGCTGCTATTCTATATTGCAAAACAGGGGAAATGAAGGAACCGGACTGTATGCCTAATCGCTTGGCTGAGTTTTGTATGAATGTCCCAAAGCCAAAGATTCGGTTATGAACTGTTGTGTTGAACAGTACTTGGATCATACCCAAATGAACAGTGGTTTGGACTTGAACCATTAAATATGCATTTTGTTTTTTAGTTTAGGGCCAAGTTGCCGGAAAATGAAGTGTATTCGACTAAAACAACATTTCCTCTTGCAATCAAACTGTATATAAGTTGTGCCATCGATAAGGGAAACTTCACTTCACTTCAATCTGTATACTTCACTTCAATCTGCATACTTCACATAAAATTTTCAAACTCACTTTAGGCAAAATATTTTATGATGATTGGCTCTTTGTAAACTATGTAAAAGGAAAATAGTACACAATTGCTTTTGTCAAGGACTTGTCCTTGGATAGTTTTTAAGAACTATTCTGCTTAACTACAAGGGTATGCACTTGACTCAAGGCAAACATTGAGATATTACAATTGAAATGGAATTTCTGAGAGCTCCGATGAATTGCTTGGCTTGTTTTCTAATCACATTTAAAGTGCAAGCTGTATTTTGTGCTTTACGTTCCCTAAGAAGACTTAAGCTGAAGGTTTTGCTTAAGGCATTTCTCTAAAAAACCTTAACTCTCTGAGCAATCAATTTTTCTAAAGGTCAGTCCTCTTGTATAGGTTCAAATTGCAAACATATAGTCTTCTATTTTTGTGAACAAGCTTAAAGCATAAAAATAGTCTTCTTGGGCATTCTATCAAAGACAACCTTTGCATCTAGGGCACTACCAAGACTTGCCATACATGTTAACGATAGTTGTCTCAACAATAATGTCCCACAATTCCACTACACAACTGCGGGGCATGTATCCATCGGCATTCCAAAAGATGCGCAAGACAAGCATAAGCATGAAGCATGCATACAAATGATACATTATCCGGTTCCCGCCTTCCGATTTGCATTGTCTTGAACACCGCATTGCATCCATTTTAACCAAGTTATCTGTATAAGTTGTCACCATAATGTTCCAAGATATAACATTTCTTTTTACCATGTTCGAAAAATAATGTAAACATTGTCTAAGTATTTACATTTAGCATACATATTGAGAAGAGCGTTTCCCACAATGATATATAGTTCATATCCTTCTTTTATAACATAAGCATGCATTCTCTTCCCTTCTTCCAAGTCCGACCGACCACCACATGCATTGATAACGCTCATAAATGTCACCTTGCTTGTCTTCAATCCCTCCTCTTGCATTTGTATAAAAACATTAACAAAGATCAACATTGTGCCCATTCGAACATATATTTTGCCAAGCATGGCATTCCGGGAAACAATCTCTCTTTCGCATGTCGTTGAAGAGTTTGTGTGCATCTTTTAGACTTCCACATTTGCCATACATTTCAACAAGAGCATTTGCAACAATTATATTTGATTCAAGCCCAAATGCCATAATGCACCTATACATCTCTCGCCACTTTCTAAACTCGCGACCCCATTGAAAATGTAAAGAACAATTGTACTAAAGGTGAACACATGCGGCTTCACGTCTTCCATGATCATATTATCAAACAAAAATTTTGTATCTTCTAAAGTCTGTATCTTACGCCACCATTCGGGATGTTCTAAAAACGAGAATGAACAAGCTTACCTCGGGAAGAATTTTATTATTGGTACACCATCGCCAATAGCAATATAGTAGTATATGGTACTTCATGATCGGCTCACGTTTTTGGGATATGTCCTTGTTTTGCGATTGTAATTTCCTTGCTTTTGCAACATGGTACTTCAAATGAGACAGTAGCATTGAGAAATTCTCGATAATATTTGGCTCCTCTAGGGATGGATGTAATCAGTAATGGCCATGTAGGCAACGCGTCTTTTTTTTACTTTCGTGATAAACAAGATACCTGCCAACTTCACCTGTGAAACAATCATCTGCATTTGCCTGCCAAAATAATAAGAATGAATTACAAGAAATTGAAAAGCCAGAAATCACAACATGTTACTTTTGGATTTAGGGTTCCTTCCAACTGTCTTAGACTTCACTCAACCCGCCTTCTTCTTCCCAACCTTCTTCTTTCCAACGCCTTTTTTCTAGCTATTACCTTCTTACGCCAAACATTTAGAATGTCTCTCTTCTTTCAATTGTCTTCTTGCTTGTCTTGGAACTGCCAAGGGCTAATGTCTCAAAATCTGGTGGTGGCAAGGAATCCATGATATGCTCATGTGCTGCTAGAGGTAAATGGTACACATTATCTTCACCTAAATCAGCAAGTAACTCTCGTTTGCTTGGAGATATTACGAGATGTGAATAGCAATTCACATCCGGCATATGGCTTAACAGCCTCGTAGCTACCTTCCGTAATATACTTGTAGAACTTGCGGTTAGAATGACCTCTTGTCTCTTGAATTTAGATCCCCACCGATCCTTGAATGCTATTTCTACCATGTGCTTAGCTTGCATTTTACAATCCGAAATCAACATTCTCAGATTGTTGGCTTCTGCATTAATGGCAAAATTGTCTCCAACTTGTACAAGTTCTGCTTTCCACTGGTTATCTCCTTCATATTGCACATGAGTGGTGGTGTATCCTCTGCTTTATCTCGGGCTTCAATTCAGAATATGTATAACGTTTCAATCTCTTTTACGTGCTTGCACCTATTCCATAATCCCATCCAAAGAACTAGTACAAAAGCAAGATAGAGGTGCGTGGGCCACCATGGTAGGGTGTTTTTGGCAGATTGGCATGATGGTATAAATGTTTTTGTGCCCTTCAAGGTGTCGCGATCATATGTCACTTCCGCACACCTCACCTAACTTTATAAGCCAAAATACCTTGTGCAGGACATTGATCACAATTAGTAAAACGCACACACATACAAGCATGTTTGTGAAGTCCTAGAATTTGATCATACCTACTGATTAAAGTGTCTTTGACACCTCTTTTCACTTGGAAATACCAAATCAAGAATTGTACAACATCCTCCGCATTCCTTAGAGGCGTGCCGTCCCTCTTTAACATTTCACTTGTAAGTATCCTCTTTATGACGGCACGCAAAGACATCGCCATGCTCTCCCTTGCCATGGCAAGATGCAAAGAAATTCCATGAAATCTTTATTGCATTAGATTGATAAAATCTTCCTAAGTGATAGAAGGAAGGAGGACTTGAAGCTACTGCATAACCATCGGACCAAAATACATGATTTGAATAGCATATACCTTTTTCCTTCAAGTAGTTGGCATGCTTCTAGAGGCAGTGTTGTACGAATAAGCTAGCATGCTTTCGATCATCTGATATGTAAAAGTGGGTCTCTTTCACCAACTTACGATCGCCAATTAGAAGGTTTGGAGTCTCGTCTTTCTTTGCATGTCTGTAAGTAATGTGTGATCATTCTTCCAATGCATTGTCGGGATTTCCTGCTGAATTTTGAACGTATAGTTTTCTGCAAAGTCTATAACAAATACAACAGTATCCTTTGGAAATGTTTGCAAACATTCTGTAAACTGGTCTGCCTGCCACCTTGCCGTATAGTTATGGGGAATGAATTGTTTGATAACTGCATCAGCATGCTCCATAAATTCATGTAATGATGTGCTCTTGTAACCCAACTTCATAACGTCCTTCGTGGTGACTACTGGCTTCCCCCCTTTGCTTGTATCCTTTACATAGGTTTCTGTTGTCTGCAATATAAGAGCAAATTTGATGTTGCCTTTCTTAAATACCCAACATGCCAGCATATTACCTTGCAGGAGCAACATTTACTCTTATTTATCCTAAACTTATCCCTGGCTATAATTTACTTGCCTACCCTGTATGCCAGGGTTGCCCTTAAGGCCAAATTTGTCTTTGCATAATTTAGAAGGTCAGGCGAATAATAGAGTTGCAAGATTAGTTATGCTGGCGAATGTTTTCTAGACATGAATGTTCTTTATAGAAATCTAGGCGAATCATGGCCAATATTATTTTGCCAAGATTTAAGTGTCTTTATTTTCCAAGTGCAATTTCTATGGTGAAATTTTATTCACCGGCATCCATATTTAATCAAGGACACAAATGCATTATAACTATAGTTGCATGATGCAATACCACAACTTAACCTTTGCAAATGTGAACGTGGCTTATCCTTGTAGATAAAACAAATCTATTAAAAGGGAGGTCTGAGAAAAACAATGCTCTCAGTGCATCCTTAGAAGTGTTTGAAACACAATAGCTACAAAAATAACTCTTAAAATTGTCATATGTACCTGGATGGATATGGAGAATAGATTAGGTTATGTAGAAAGCCTAGAATATTAGGCGATTCCTTAAGAAATATTCGAGAAGGGGGGTAGAGGATAAGGCAAATCCATAGTTATGACACTTAGTAGATGTGGCGAATTTTCATGTGGAGCGCGATTTGTTTGTAGAAAAGTTGGCTAATTTTATTTTTTTCATCTATAATGCACCCTACTAAACCATAGCATCAAAATTTCTCGATACCCTTAAAAAATAGCCTTTTGGCGAACTTTCGTCCTTAAGGGCTACCCTGCTGTATGCATGTCTTATCCCTATGCAGGCCATAATTTACTTGGCTACCCGATATGCATGTCTTATCCCTATCCTGTGTAAGCAACACTTACAGCAGCAACCCCATCAATACTTAAGCACATGCAACACTTACAGCAGCAACCCCATCAATACTTAAGCACATGCAACACTTACAAAGAAGTTAGGCACCCCATCAATACTTAAGCACATGCAACCTTATAAGATCAAATAACCTACACGACTAGCTGAGCACTCTGCACACCTCCATAGCAACATTTAAACCACCACAAGATAAATTAAATCATCTCTTCATGGCTAATCTAAACCATATCAAATAAAAGTCATAATCAAATTAATATCAATCAAAGCATGCAACTAATGGAATGCTAACCTTCTCGAAGTTCTTCCAATCAAGCTTAATTGACTTGCGCTTCTCTTTGGGACATCTTTGGAATGATTTCAGACCACAAGCATTGCACTCCATGGTCAAACAAGTAGACTTATACCAACATGCAGTTTCATCCTTAGGACACACCATAGTTTTCCACATTTCACTTACACTATTGAAAGTATGATTGCTTTCGGCCGCACATATTGGGCTGGACCACGAGACATCACATTTGCATGTACACCTAGAACCATGGGTGTTAGAATCTCGTCTTAGCTTGTTGATTGCCTGCCTAACAAATTCCATTCTCATGTGGTATATGCGGCAACATGTTTCCCTCTCTTTAAGCCTTTTCACAAACTTGGGCTTCAAAGTCTCAAACAACCTGAGACCTATTTTCATCTCGGATATTGATGCTTAAATTTCTTATAAAATGTGACATGAAATGTAATAAACAATATAAGATAGAGAGAAGCTTTTTATTGTGAAAACAAGGAAGCAATTACATACCTGACTCTCTTCCAAGTAATGAAGTGGCTGCAGGTTATACATGGGATAGGTTCTATACGTATTAAATTATTTTTTCAGACGTTATAAAGTCAAAAATATGTATTTTTAGGTTAAATCATTATTTTTAGTATTTTTAACCTACCCGTGGGAAAAAATTTCGGCGTAAGCCGAAACCTTCTTTAAACCACGCGAACTTTTTTCGCGTTAAACTACGGAAATATTTTTTTTTTTTTCCCGAAATTTTTTTTTTTTGAATTTTTAGTTAAGCGAAACCGGATTTCACTACGCTGAAAACAGGTTTCCGTCGTGGCCCGAAGTTTTCGCTACTGTGAAAAAAATTCGAAAAAGAAATTCAATTTTTTTTTTTTTTTTTTATTTCGGCGTCGACAATGACACCCACCCTCGGATGGCACAATTCAATGTGGCACGCCATCGAAAGGGTCAATATAATAATAATAAAAAAAGTCCTTTTTTTTTTTGAAAAAAAAAAAAAAAATTTTAGTTCAGCGTTTAAACTGAAATTTTTTCGACGCCAATTTTTGGGCGTATTTTTGGCGTATTAAGCGTCAAATTTGTGCCGTATCAAGCGAAAAAACGTATTGCGTATAAAAGCGATATCGTGATTGAACCTATCCCCGGGTTATCTGACAGCAATCTTATCACCGTTATTATTTCTTCTCAATTTCATAACTCGCCTTTTATTTGGGCCGGACCCTAGTTTCGAAATCCAAAGTTGTATACCTTTTCGCGATCTTCATCAGATGGCCGTCGGATCTGCATTTCCTTTTGAACATAGACCACGGGCCTCCAAATTCAATAAACTTTCTCTGCCCAATGCGGCATACAACGCCTTTCTCCTCATGTTCAAAATCTTTGCAAGCGGGGCTGTCCAGGTTGGTAGATCCATTATGGCCGTCATCAAGGTGGATGCGGGTGCTTGATTGATGTCCCGTGTCCTAGCACGTTTATTAGCTTGAAGAGTGTCCTTCATATTCTCAACAACATGTTGGTATACTTGTAATTTTCAATTTCCAATGATCCCAAACTCATGTAGGTGTTGTACTTACGGATATGATTTCTTTTTCTATGCGGGATGTATCTTGAGGCATACATTGTTGATGTGATCTACAATGATTTTAGCATGCTTTTGTTTACGCCTAGTGGTCACTGTCCTTGGTCTTGTGCGCTTCTCGGGTGTAACTTTTTCAAATTCCTCTTCCTCTTTCTCGCAACTTTCTTTTAGCGGATAAAATCCTTACGCATGCGATATTAGGAGAAATGCAATTGCAAACTTTCTTGCACTCAACCAAGCATACCTCGGAATTTCAGGGGAACCTTCTCATCGGAAATTGGAGATAAGACCACCTCGATCTTTGCATTGATGGAATTTCGAAATTGCATGCCATTGCAACAATCTTTCCTCTTCCTCCACGTTAAAATTTGGAATTCTATCTTGGATGTCAATTCCCAAACTGGAAGCAAGTTGATACGGATCGGCCTCCAAATCGAGATGCAAATTCAGCAGCATAGCTTGCAAGCGAGATCCATACAATTCCTGAAATGAAAAATGACAAAACCAAGAATTGTCCATTTGAAAAGGAGCTGGTAGAATCGGCAGGGCGGGAACTATCCTCACGAAGTTGGATCGATGACATGGCCAACTAACTTCCTAAATTGGAAGGATTTGAAGCTCTCTCTCAAGGCTTTCCATGAGAAATATGAAGAAACACGTCAAACCCTAGTTCTTGAAGGTAGAAAATTTTCATGGGGAAAGTACTAAGCACCCCAAAGCACCAAATGTCGTGGACATAAAAAGTGTCCCCTGTGTACACGCTTTCACCCCTTTACTTTTGAAGATGTGGCCTTAGCTGCGCTCCCTCAATCTCTCGAAGTTCCTCGTCATAACGGAATGTCACCATCACGGACACGAAGTGCCGACCTCCTCAACTCAGATCACCGTAGGAATAGTGATTTTGCTTTTTCCTTCAATCTTGCTTTCTTTCCTCGGCTACATCTTGCACCTCAATTTTCTTTGGAACCTCCAAAGCGTGAAAACCGAACCAAGAATAAGAAATTGCTTCCTCGACACAATGCAAAACAATTTAAAAAACAAGTTTTTTGATCCGGTGGTGTAATTTACGCTTAGTTATTTTTTGGCACTTTGAAGCTCGAAAATAAATCACATAACGATCGGATATCGGTCTCAAACTAATCAGTCCCTAACTATTCTGTTGAAAAATAGCAGTACATATTACTAGAACTGATCTACATTGAAGTACTTTGAGTACACACACATGTAACTTGACTATTTATCTAGATGGAATGTAATGTACATGAATGTGCTCCAATGTATGCACATGTACACATCGACATTACATAAAATACCTCTAAATGTTACGCCACAAAACTTCGATTACACAACTCCTAATTTTATGTATTTAAGTTCTACATCTAGGACCGTACACTGTGAATGTATAACATGTATGTAAGAAAACACATATATGTATGACATGAAAGCCATGGAACTATAAGTATAAGATACCCAAGACACTCCTACATCTTTGTAGCAAAACCTTGAGTGCGACAATCTACATGTAAATGGATTCTACATGTAAATAAATTCTACATTGATAATCACGGGTGCACAAATTAAACATAAATCATGAAATCTTGCTTACCTCCGGTGTACACACCTAAGATCTTTGAAATGTTTTCGTCCCATTTGCATGCTCTTGGGTAGGATAGTCAGCTAGAAATAGAATATGAGAAGCGAAGATATGAAATGAATGCTCCCATGGAGCAACTAGGATAGGTTCATTATTAGCAAAGCCATTACTACAAAACACACATCCATGCACGGATATGAATTTTTCTTCTTTTGGAGAGATCCCACTAAGCTTGTTTTGGGCTGAAGGAGAATCATTTGCCGAGAATGCATCATGTACTTATGCATATCATCAAGCCGTCTGCGGCACTCAAAGCCCGAACTTTGTGAGCCTCCTCAAGTTTTGCAATCCTCTTTTCACATAACTCCTTTTCGAATGGCTTTCTCCAATGGCTCTGAATTCTCTTGACATTTCTTCCTTCTGGTTACGTCCCTCATCAAAAGGTCAACCTCCCTCTTGCATGATCTTGATGTCTCTCTTATTACGCTTGGCGTCGTCGAGAACACTATTGATGTCTTCTTGTATCTGTGCTAGGTCCTCTTCATGTGCATCCTTTCTTCTTGAAATCTTATTTATATTGTCACGTAGTTACTGCTTTGAATTTTCAGTTCTTCAACCTTGGATGTCTTTGCTAATTAACTCTCCATGACACTTCTTTGAATGAGTTTTACGCAAATTCAAGCTCTTCCTTAGGGTAAAATCCTTGCTGAAATTTAGGAACCTTGGATGTGGATTTAGAGGTCCCAATTTCTTACGTAATAGCGATTCTTTTGCTCCTCCCTTTGCCAAATCTTTAGCCAAAACTTTAAAAGTATCCCAACCTACTTTTGCACTGTCAATTGAAGGGCAAATGCGAGCAAAGTACTCGGTACATGGCGATTTGTGACCTCCCGCTTACCAAAAACAATTTCATAATGTTTGTAGAAGTTCTCGGCCCACTCTGGCTTCACGCTAGATTCTTTGAACCCTTGTATGTCTTTGGACCCCCACTGCTCGTCCATGATCACATTTGTAAATCTGAAAAATTTCATCCGCATTGACACATCTTACATGCTTTGCTTCCCACAAACGGGTTCTTCACAAATAAGTCTTCTTTTGGCCTTTGGTTCCTCAAAAGCTTGAACCTTCCTCTTGTTTTTGGTTTCTTGCTAGAATTGACTATTTTCAAATTCTTGTTTAATCACGGATGACCGGAGGCGTCCATTGCTTGGATTTGGGCAAGGATTTGAGGAAGAAGAATAAGTTCTGATCGAATTACTTCGTTGATCACTCACAAACACAAAAAATTGGAACGGCGGCAATTTTTTTTCCTAAACAGGAAACACTTCGCAATCTCCCTCCGAAAAATTGCAATGAAGGTCCATTCTGGTTGCCACTGCCACTCATAATTTTGAATTGCTGACGTGGCTACTCCTAATGATTACATATCCCAACTAACTAAAATTCAAAAAAATAACAAGCCTACATGCCCTACATTATACATAATGTAAGGGCATTTTTTTAGACACCCTTGCTTTCTTTTACCCAGGAGAATCTACAAAGAATCTTAGAGAATCTAGAGGAATCTTGAGATAATCTATCTATATATAATAATAAAGGCGTTTTGTGATAGTCTGTGCGCAATCTTGCGCGTTAAATTTTTTAACTTATTTTCATCCCTTGATTTTGGCTTTGGGCGGTTTTGTTTGATACGGCGGTTTTGGCTCTCTTCTTCCCACAAATCTGGGCGTCTTCCCTAACGAACGAGCAAAATTTCACCAGAAGAGGAGGTTGTCTCTTGTTGTAAGCTCTACTTTCTTTATGTTACATGCCTGATTCATTTGGTACCTGTTTTATTTCGAACTGCTGTCAACGGAGTGGGCATCTTAAATCCGGGCTCCGAGGACAACAATGTAATCTCTTACAACTTTATTAAGGTGTTCATGGATTTCCTTAAGTTTTTTTGCTCCACGCATTGCATGTGGTGCCACAATAGACCTTCCTTTTGGTTGGCGGAAGATCTTTTTACGGTAAATGAGCCTTGATCAACCTTCCAAACTTTTCTTGTCGTCCGACGTAAGCTCAATAGCCGGATATGAACCGTTATAGAAGTTCTATGCATTATTCTTCTAATAACTCCTTTGTGTTCATCTCTTCTTGGGGGATTCCTTTCCCAAATGATCCGATTCCACTTCCATCACGGAGCAACTTCTGAATCCGGGCTTATGATGTCATAGTAGCGAGGATTCAAAGGGGGAATTTTGTTTTTGGGTTTTTCTTTTCCATGTTAAAGTACAAAATACCTAATTGAACAAGACAAGGAGTTGAGAACCGGTTGGGAAAGGAGGAAGATGGTCCTTTGAACCGGAAAGCAACAAGGAGAAAATCTCTTCTAATAAGGTGCTCGATATGCATGCTATTGTTTCCGCATTCAAAGATGTGGCTTTACAAAGACCTTGCACGGAAGTAAGCTCACCCATTCTTATGTTATCCATTTCGGTTTGCTAGGAGATAGATTTATAGGAAACCAAATTATCTGGATGTATGGTAAGTGTGGGAGCGTCTGAGAATGCACACATTGTCTTTGACTATCTGCCTAAAAAATTCTTTTTCTTGGAATATCATGATTGTTGCCTATCTTTGAAGCAGGGCTACATAAAAGAGGCCTTCCAACTGTTTAAAGAAATTCCACAAAACCCTCTGTTTCATGGAATGCCATGATTAGATCATATGCCGCGGTGTGGTCAATTTGCGGAGAGGCTCTTAATCTTTTGAGCAAATGCACGAGAGGGCGTATTTTCTTGGACAAGTATGGTCTACGCCTATGCCCGGCATGGGCATTTGAAGCAAGCATTTGATCTTTTTCAGCAAAATTCCAAAGCGTGATGTGGTCTCATGGGCTTCAATGATTGCAGGATATAGCTAGAATGAGGAGATTATCCATCGTTAGACACGAGAAGCATGATTGCCGCTTGCTGAGAAGCATGGTGTAAAAATCTGCCTGCGGATTCGAGCATTACGCAATTTTTCAGTTCCGACACATAGATTTGGTTGAGATCATTATAAGTAAATGAATTCTTATATAATTTCCTTTTGCCGGTATATTCAAGGCCTGCTGAAGGTGGTCTTCGACGCATCATTTTGACCTTACGGAGGAGCATTCAGGTCATTTTTTGTTGCATGATATGGCATCGAGTAACAAGGTTAGACATGCAGAAGGTCTATTTATTCTGCATAACATGAGGTCTTCTATATCTTTGCTACTTGAGATTTTGCAACCATTTACATCGCCTTCTTACCTTTTATGTTCGTGGACCTTTGTGGAGAAGCTTAAGGATGTAAAACCCGCGGATGCCCTTAAGCATCCTAATTGGTCAATGGGAAGGAAAATTACTCTCGACTCTTAACACTCATGAACAAGGTACTATATTTTTCATTTATGGTTGTGCGTTAACAAGTAAAAGCTACAATCATATGGCGTTTACGTAGGGGCTTTGAAGTAATCGAAGCCCATTACCTCTTTGGTCTCGACTATGGCGATATCGATGTTGTCATTCACCCACAATCTATAATTCATTCCATGATTGAGACTTCGGTACTTGAATATGACTTATATAGGAGATATTGGGCATTCAACTTTATTGATTTTCTTTACAGGTTTTAAGCTAGATGTAGCTGGGTTCCTTAGCATCTTGAAAGCATGTGGAGTTGTAGGAGCGCTTTGTATGGTTGTTGATATCTATGGTTGGGATCTTCTGCCTTGGATCTTGGACCACTATCATTGATGGAGTCTCAAACTTATGCCATAGCAAAATATTTATGCTGCAAACTCTTAGAATGTAAATGGGATGCAAGCATACTAATAGTTGCCTTGTGTTAATCACAACGATTGGAGCATATGATAACCGTAGCAATCGTTCTTGGTGGACCAATGCTTATGGAAGATGCGTTTTCTCTTCGCGAGTTTTTGAAAAACTTTAGTTGCCATTTTGCTAGATGGTAGCATCTGGGAGAAGGTGAGTTCATCTATTTGTAGAGTTGCATCATGGAAATCATGACTGCCAAAACTACGGAGATGGAGTGTCTTACAAGTTGTAAATGACTATCTTGATTTCCCTTTGCCAAAACTACGGAGATAAAGTGTCAATGACTATGGTAGAACAATAGTGGATGCCTACCTTTGCAAGCAAAAGCAAGAGATGATATTTTTAGAATTCTAAAAAGAACAAAATATTCCTTGCGGATATTTTGCCAACATCCTCAACAATCTTGAAATTAGAAAGATCTATTTTTGCTTCAATTTCATTTGCAGCTGTCTTGACAGAATAATATTTCAACTTTACATTTTCTAGATTTGTTAGGTTCTATGATGAAAGCTTGATAGAATGCCACAAATGATGCATTCTCTCAAGCTTACATTGCTACAAGATTTTTGTCTCCACCATTACCTTTATTAGTGTTTCAGCTTAGGCCTGATAAAAAGCCCATCTTACGCCTAGGTATTTTCACTTACATACTATATTTTTTGTCATGTCAACAATGTTGTATTAACTGCATAAGACATTTGCCATTCATTTGCACTCAACATGCCCCATTTTCTTAATAATGAATGTTGTATTATTGTCAAACATTTATTCTCCTTTTGTTATCAAAAGTTGTATTTACATCCGTACGGTTTGGCCCATATACTTTTCATGAATGACTAGAAACCAAGACGGAACTTTGTAAGTCGTTTCAAGCTTTAAACTCAATAAATAAAATATTTCAAGAGAACAATCTCAACCATAACTTTAAAAATTTTGGAATTTAATCCCGACGAAAAGCCCAGCAACGCTGGGCACTTTTTCTAGTCTTTTATAATCTAGAGGAATCTTAATGGAATCCTGGAGAATCTTGAGGAATTTTCATATAATCCAAGGGAATCTAAGAGAATATACATCAAATCTTAAGAAATGTAGAGAAATCTTGGGATAATTTTTGAAAATCTAGGGGAATCTCTATAGAATCTTAAGAATCTAAGAGAGTCTTTCACACTGGCTGTATTTTGTAGGGTACTTTTCACACATTTTTGTCACAACCTTCTCCAAATGTGTAGGTCCTAAATAATAATAAACTTGTATAACTAAAAATATATAACTTATTTTTTCATGCTTTTCCACTAGTATTTTAGTGGTGTCATATTTTATGACTAGCATGTAGTGGAAAAGTAAGTTTAAATATGTGTGTCTCATTTTTTGTCCTGGAGTCACAAATAGTGTCGTATATTGTATATGACAGCCATATTTTGCGACTAGTGTGGAAAAAGGGTCCGAGCCGTAAATAAATGTTCTGCTGAAGGCCGGCTACGGCAATGCTCCAACCTTACTATTCTTCTGATACCTAAGGCTACATAAATATTGATATACAAGTAGGATCTGGATGGAAACTGCGAGTTAGATGCCTCCATGATTACAAACTGAAATAGGCATAACTGAGGGCCTGATAGGGCGGCCGGATTCGTTGTAACTGAGATATGGTAGCCAAAATTGCCGGGTTTGCCTTTGTTATTCCAATATTTGCATAAGACCTGGACAACATTGAAAACATCTACTACTCTTCGATCATGGCGTGGCTGTGGAGCCAAGATGGATAGTTGATGATTGCAAGAACTGCAAGTCTGTGCAGGAACGATGCTTGGTTACTTGAACACGAAATCTGTTGATCCTTGATAAATCCGGCTTGATCTGCCATTTATAGATTTGAATGCTTGACAGCTATTGTGTCGATGCTTGCAGGATCAAGATCTTCCTTAACTGCATCGAATCCATTTGATATGTGCTTCTTGATGATGATTTTGCATTGATATGTGCAAGTGTTGGCACTATATAAATTTTGAGATAAAGAAGAGCATGTAATCTGTGCTGCTTGTTTGGATGATAGCTAAGACATACTCGTGTTAATCTGTTCCATTTGATTTGTTTTATGCAGATGCCAGACTGACGGGAAGTATTTGAAGGAGATACGCCAAAACTCAGGCTCCTCTAAAAACTCGATATGCTTGAATCAAGCCATGTTTGTGTTTGCTTAAATAAAACTGATGAGAGCTGGACTCTTGGATTTTGATGCAGCTTACAGAGATGGGCTTCATAAAGCGTGCGGCTATGTGAGCTTTAAAAGAGTATGAGGGCTAGCTAGAGTGCTGGCTCTCCATAAAAATAAAACAAGAATACTTGAATTGAATATGTTCTCTAGATGCGAGATGAAGGTTTTTCTGCATGGAACTGCACCTGATAAGCTCAGGGATTTTTTTAATGTGCAGAAGTCGACTCGACAAGAGGTGTACTGCATGAATTTTCTGAAATAGGTAGAACAAAAAGATCAATGCCCCCCTATTTTCTTTTTTCTTTTTTTGATTTTCTGAAAAACTTGTACGCAGGAAGCTTGACAAGAAATTGGAGGAAGAAGTGACAAAAAAATATCAAGGACTTGATTTTCGCTTATAATCATGTAGAAAAGGAGTGTTGTCACCACTCCAGAAGTCCTTGACTGCAAAACTGTACTTGCTGCATATTAAAAACAGGGTTTTGACAACATCAGAGTTTTAGTAGCAGATTAACAAGATTGATTGCTAAGAGAGGGCCTCCAGACAGAAATTGATTAGCTGGTTGGGCAATGAGATTGAAAAGAAAGGCCTCCAGGCAACCTTGTTGGGCAAACTAAAGGAATTTAAAGAGTTTAGAGTAGTATACAGGAAGCTTTCAAAGCGGAGAATCATGAGAGCGGCAAGATAACAACAGAACAACAAGGCAAAAGAATTGATCTTGAGCACGGCATAACGACACCACTATTAATTCTGAGTTCTTAGCATACATCTTGCAGCAGTAGTCCATGACTGCCAGATGCTATAGGCTTGCCATGCTCAAGATCATGAAACAAGAAAGAGACAAACTATGCACAAAGCATATAGGTACGCCAAATGACGCTCTTCAAATATGAGATCAAACTTGAATACATCTGAAGAGGTTCTGGCGTAATATAATGTAGACAACAAATCTGAGCCTTACATCTAGTTAAATCTAAACCGTACACTTATGCTAACCTAAACATGCCAAGTGTAGTCTGCCACCACTTACGCCTAACATGTGCACAATGTTAATCACTAGGTGGTTAACAACCTTTAAGATCCACATGGAATTGGATTTCAGATACACCCACAAATGGGCCCGCTACTAGTAATCATAGGGGGAAGGGGCTCAGAGCTTGCAGCATCTCGTCAATAGCAAGGTTGTGAATTTAGATGGTATGCAGGAAGAGTTGCACAAATGGGCAGGGCGACAGACACTGGATCCACCAGCTGCACTTGTTCAGGGCCTTGGTAGAGCCCGTTCTTCTATATGGAGTGGAGCTGCGGCGACTGGTGGTATCAATTGCCACCTAGAATGACTTGGAGCGGGTTCAAAAAGGCTTTCCGGCCCAAGCACTTGGAGTCAAGTCCAGGTCCTATATCAGATACTTCTACATAATATTAGTTTCTTGCCTTTACAGTAGGTTGTGCTAGACCGTCATCTCATATACTTTTAGAAGGGCTGGTCAGTATGGACAACACTCATCTTTCAAACCTCGCCATTGCAATGGCAATGGGTCCACAATGTCGCAAAGTCTATTTTAAGGAGAAGCGGGCTAATTGGTTCTCCAGGTGGTATATGTAGGAGCACAGGTGCATAGAGGTAGAAACCGAGGAGGATCACAATCACCAAAGGCAGTATCTCGATGCACGCTTCCTCGACAAGCTTTGATATGCTGGGGCTTTGGAACTCGTAAAAACTACAGACTACAAAAGCCAAATCTATCCCATGCTTGAACAGGATCTACAAGAGTATCTATGAACACATTTACCTCTAAAGAAGTGCAGACTCATAGCGTCCATTTGCACAGTTCTCACCACCTTCGAATTGAGACAGACAGATGGATTCGAGAAATGCGAGAGACCATCTATGTCAGTGTTTCCAACTGAAAGTTATTGAGGATCACACTCTTCAGCAATGTTCAACGTTTGGACCTTTCAGGACTTATCAGAACCTATCATGACCTATCCAACGTTTGGGTCTCCATCTTGACAGAGCTTTATGACATCGTCCATTAGTTGCACTTGTTCAAGATCCTGGTGGAGCCCGTTCTTCTATACAAAATCGAGGTTTGGGGCACGACGGTATTCCTTGCAAAAAGCTTTTCTAGCTCGAGCACTTGGGGTAAAAATCTATGGTCCCGTATCAGATCCTTCTGTAGGAGACATTTTCTTGCCTCTTCAACGGGCCACATTCGACTGCCACATCATCTATTTTTAGAAGGTGGTCAGTATGGGCAATGCTCGTATCCTTAGCCTTGCTTATATCATGGCAATGGGTCCACAATGCTTCAGAGCCTGCTGGAGGGAAAATGAGCTCAACGGTTTTCCAATATAATGTGCAGAAGCACAGGTGCATAAAGGTACAATACTGAAGAGGATCACCATAACATAAGGCAATACCTTGATGCTTGCTTTCTCGATAAAATTTGGGACGCTGGTACTCTAGAACAGGTCAAGACATTATACTATTAGGGCCAGATATACATGCTTGAACGAAGTCCACAACACTACCTGCATACACACTTGCCTATGAAGAAGCGCAGACTGATAGCATCCATTCGTATAGGTGCACTCCTCAGAATTGAGACATACATATGGATCCAAGGGGCACGAGAGAATAGGCTGTATCAGTGTTGGGTCTAAGCACAATATTGGGGGGCAAAAATGCGCATGGCAAGCACCCCTTCAGCACCCCCCTATAGAAGTTTTTTGTCCCTCCTTTTTTGTTTTTCCTCCCTTTTTTTTTCATTGCGTTCTTGCTTTACCCTAAAATCCTTTTGGCGCACATTTTCTGCGTGAAGCCGGAGCTATGATTCCATGCTATGATTTGAGGCAAGAGCTATAAACTTTTGTTGCCAATGAATCACTGGTACTTTCTTATAATTGCCATGCCTGCTATGATGCTGCCGCTGGGTACAAACCCTGTAGAGGATTTAGTCGAAGATGGGCGTCTCGGCAAAGAACCAAGCAAGCCGCCTACCATACAAGAGGTAAAAATATGTGTCTGTGTTTTTCGGCTTCCTGATTTTTCTGTTTGTTTTTGAAGTTAAGAAAGATTCGAGATTGAAGATTTATTTGTTTTGTTCTTTTTTAATTTGAATCGTCTAATTTCTCTGATGCTTGCTTTGCAGATGAGGAAAGCTTACCGTCCAATGATTTGTAGAATATCATGGCTTGTGCAATGAGGGCAAGGATCCAAGCACTATAACTTGGGCAGATTGCACCAGGGGTGATTTCTTGACAGTTTGGACTGGGAAGTGAAGAAAGAGAACAAGATAAAAGTATCAGCAATTAGGCCAGAATTTGAACATCGTCTGAAGGATTTAATTAATAGGGTTTATCAAGATGGTCTGAAAAACAATGAGGCCAGAACTATTTTTGCCTGGTGCATTTGCTTGGCAAACACACTAGAAGATTTGAATCGAACCCAAGTAAGTATTTGTTGGATTGGGCTACCTTTGCTTTTGAAAGAATTGAGATTTCAAATAGGAACAAAAGGCATAAAAGCGGATCAAGTAGACACTACTTTGGAGAATATTAATATGGGTGTCTCTTATTTAGAAGCTGAATATTTAGCTTTTGAAGATTCCATCAAGTCTCTGCAGCGAAGACAAATCAAAGAGGTTGAAATTGAGAAAATTAGAAATGAGGGCTTGCTTGCGAGGGTTTTGACGAGGCTGCAACCTCTCGTTTCCAAGAGTATTAAAATTGTTAAGCGTGATACTTTCGACTTATGGTTGGAGACTTTCAGGATGAGGATAATGCTATTGCTAAGCTTTGTGATGATGAATCTAAGCTTGGTTTGTCTTTGCTCACAATTAAAAAAAAGGAAAAAAGTGACAACAGTAAAGCAATGGAGGAGAAGTTATGCCTTGCAGGCTAAAATGCTGGATTTTTCTGAATACAAAGAGAAGGCTAAACATTTGCAGCACCTACGTGAGCACTATGCTAGCAGAAGCATTATTAGACCGAAATCTGGTAAGTTGACAGTGATTAATCTTGTTTCTGGTTGTCAAGTATGTGGGTTTGAATTCAATCCAGATTATACATTTCGTGTTGAATTAAAATGTGGACACAAGTATCACTTGTTTTGTTTCCAAGTTTGTATGGAGAACCTTCTTTGCATAGTTTGCAAGAGTGAAGTGCCTACAGAATTATATGTTGAGCTTGGCTACCTGGATTCCTTACCTACCAACAAGTGTAAGGAAGAACTTGTTGCTCATGAAGAAGATGATGAAGACATGGAGGAAGATCAAGTCTCTGAACCTGAACCTGTGAAGGTCAAGAGATGTGTAACAAGGTCTATGACATCACCCAAGAAAGGTTAGTATGTTGATAAATGTCTTTATTAATTGCAGTTTATAAACCTTACAGCCTTGTGTTTTTTGCTGTTGCTGCCAAGAGGAAAAGGAAGGGAGAAGAACATGCTAATCTTGTAGCTGCTAAGGATCAAACAGGTCCAGGGATTTCTGAGGCTGAACCTGCACCAATAGTAATAGAATCCTTACCAATTGCAGAAGAAGATGGACAAAAGAAACTCCCTAATGTGCGTAAAGGTAGACCTAGGAAATGGAATGCACGTGAACATATACCTGCAGTTTCTGGTGAGTGCATATACTAGCTATAAAATAATGTCATTTATGTTTGTATTTTTAACTTACTTACCTTACAGATAAGCCAAAGAGTACAAAGAAGGCTGGACCAAAAGGTAAGCAGCAAGAGGTTACCAAGAAAAAACGTGGGGAGAATACACCAAAGGATTCTTTGAAGAACCTACAACAGGATGCTCCCACAGGTATACATGTGCTACATTTCATTTCAAAGAATGATGTGTTATTAAATTGCAGATACTAATTATCATTTTCTGCTGTTAGATGATACTTTAAGCAACCAAGCTGAGTCCTTCAACTCTAGCCAGATTGCAAATTTGTGGTTTGAACCAGCAGCATCTACAATTGCTGCTATACAACCTTCAATTGCTGATGCCCCTGTAACTGCAGCACCTTTTGAAGCCCCTGTAACTACAACACCTCTAGTTCCAACACCTTTTTGAAGCCCCTCAGAAGCTACTTGGCACCTCTAGTTCCAGCACCTTTTGAAGCCCCTTTAACTGCAACACCTCTGATAGAAAATGAAATCTACTAGATGCTTATCTTTTCTCAGAATCACAAGCTTATAACTTGTTCAAAGAAACTACAAATGCAATGACTTCAAATGTAAAGGTTATAGACTTAATATTTCAAATTTGCATCTTGATAGCAACATGTATTTGGCTAGCAAATACATCACAAGGGAGCCACAATTTGGTCTCTAATCCCTTGTGTTCATCAAGTGCACACGAAAAATAATCCAACCATCAAGCTAAACCTTAGTCATTAATACCAAAATGGTACTGTAGCAATGGGATCAGTTCGAACACTGTAGCAAAACATCTGCTTCAACTTACAACCATGATTCCGGCTCTGGATTAAGAGTCTGTGCTCCGTTGTGCATCAAGCACATTTTATTCTTGGTATTTATCTATGATCCGCAGTCGGTTTCGGCCGGATAAACCTGCTAACTTGAGAATCTGGAGCTTTCGATATATCCCACATACATTACAACGAAGAAAGGCTTTTGTATAGAATTATCCCACATGCATTCTTCTAAATATGAACTTGGAAACCATTGATTCACAATTCGAACCTTTTATGCTTTTTGTCTATTCAAGAGATGTAACCATTTCTATACCATTGCACCTTCAAATTCATATCAAGTTCCAACATGATCTGAGGTTATAGAACTGGCTTCAACTGGAGAAAGTATTATATGACCTAATGCTTAACATTCCCCCTTCATATAATCTTTCTTACCATTGTATTGAACTGAATCTCTTAAGATCTGAAACCTCCCCAGCGACAAGGCTTTAGTTAGCAGATCTGCTTTTTGATCAACTGTATTCACATAGGCAAGCTGTACTAAATTCTTTTCAACCATATCTCGTACAAAATGTATTTCCATCTCTATATGCTTACTTCTTTCATGCAGTAGAGGGTTTTTTGACATGGCAATGCAGCTCGTGCTATCACAAAAAATGATTGTAGGTTCAGATTGTTCTACACCAAGTTCAGATAACAACCTTCTTTCCCAAACCACTTCTTTAGTTAATAGAGCTGCTGCATTGTATTCTGCTTCTGCACTAGAGAGAGCTATGCTTCCTTGCTTTTTGCATTTCCAAGCTACAGGGGCACCTCCAAGTAAAACAACATAATCTGAAGTTGACTTTCTTTGATCTAGATCTCCTGCCCAATCAGAGTCACAATAAGCTTCGAGTTGCAGTTCATCTGAGTTGTACATAATCCCAAGATTTAGAGTCCCTTTGAGATATCTCAGAATTCTTTTTGCAGCTGTCCAATGTTCCAGACCAGGGTTATTGTTGTACCTACTTAATATATTTACACCAAAGGCTATATCTGGCCTTGTGCAATTTGCTAGATATGACAGACATCCAATTAGTGATCTGTAGGGTATATTTTCCATTTGCTTCAACTCCTTCTCTGTAGTTGGACACATACGAGCTGAAATCTTGTGTCCTGGAACTAAGGGTGTATGTGCTATGTTGCACTCATCCATATTAAATTTTTTTAACATGTTTGTAATATGAGTTGACTGGCTCAACTTCAGAATTTTATTCCTCCTGTCTCTATACACATCAATTCCAAGAAATCTCTTAAGCTCACCTAAATCTGTCATTTGAAATCTCCTGTTGAGCAATTGTTTACAATGAGCCAGGATGTTTTTCTCATTTGCAACCATGATGTTATCATCAACATACAGAGCTATGATACACCATTTCTTCCCATCATTGTACCTGTACAAATTTCCATCATGCTTTAATTTTTCAAACCCTTGCTCTAAAAGATAATTATCCATACATTTGTACCATTCTCTGGGAGCCTGTCTCAAACCATAAACTGCCCTATTTAACTTCCAAACTTTCCCTTCTTCTTCCTCAAACCCTGGAGCAGGTTTTAAATAGATCTCCTCTTCTAGTTTTGCATTAAGGAAAGCTGTACTGACGTCCATATGGTGAATCTCCATGTTCCATGAGTTGGCAATTGCTAGTAACATTCTCAAGCTATTTATTTTGACTAAAGGAGAGAATGTCTCATCAAAGTCTAATCCTTTTTTCTGAGTGAATCCTTGTGCAACAAGCCTTGCTTTAAATTTCTTTGTTTGCCCATTAATGCCTGGCTTGATTCTTGCTCCCAATAATATTTTTTCCTGGTGGTTTATCCACCACAGTATAAGTTCCTGTTCTTTCAAAAGAGAGCATCTCATCCTCCATAGCTTTGTTCCAACTGACTGAATCCTTACTTTTTAACACTTCTTCAACATTACTTGGTAGCTTGTCAGTTTCCAAAAACAGAATATCAAACACAGAATGAATTTCACCTGTGTCTCCAAGATGCCTTTTGCTTCTGCCAGCTTCAGTTCTACCATGCAATTCTAATTTGTGTTTGCTTTCATCAGCCAAGATCTGAGCCTCAGTTCTTCTAGTTTTCCTCTTTGGCTTTACAACAGGTTCAACCATAATGGGTTCTGCTGCTATATGTTCAGGGGGGCGGTTTACAGCTGCGGGTGTTCCGGGGTTGGTTCTCATGCGGGTTCAACTTCTACTGCGAGAATCTCGCGCCTCAACCTTTTCCTCATCTCCATTTTCATTGTCCTTCGTCAATATCAAAATCCTTTGTATCCTGCGTGACTTTGAATTGATCCGAAAGCAAAGTATGCTCAACCATTTCTTTCACCTCAGAGTTAGAATTATCTACCTCTAAGCAATTATCATCATTAACATTAGGAATAGCTTTATAAAACTTGTGTTCATTGAAGACAACATCTCTACTGACCAGAATCTTTCTATGAGTAGGATCATACAATCTGTAAGCCTTTGAATGCACATCATATCCTACCATATATGCAAATATATGCTCGATCATCAAGCTTTTTTCTGAGCTCTTCAGGAACATGTACAAAACTTAAGCAACCAAATGACCTCAACTGTTCATAGTCAGGAGTTTTCCCTGACCACAACATCGCAGGAATTGTAGCTTTTGTACTTATAGTTGGTAACATATTTTGAACATGCACTGCAGTCTTCAAGGCTTCACTCCAGAGAAAATTTGGTAAACCTGAATATTTTAGCATAGCTCGAACAGCATTTAGCAAGGTCCTGTTCTTCCTTTCAGCTACTCCATTTTGCTGAGGGGAGAACCTGCAAGTCAATTGCCTTTTAATACCACGGTTAGCACAAAACCATTTAAATTCCTTTGACAAATATTCTCCCCCTCTGTCTGATCTTATGCATTTCACTTTCCTTTCTGTCTCTAATTCAACTTCAGCCACAAATAATTTTAGAGCCTCAAAAGCTTGGTCTTTTGTTTTTAACAAAAAACATCTTGTTCTTCTGCTGAAATCATCTATGAATGTCATAAAATATCTATGCCCTTCTATTCCTGTGATATTAATAGGTCCACATAGATCTATGTGGATTAAATCCAACACCCTTTGAGCTCTCTTGGCTTTTGTTTTAAAAGGTAGCCTTGATTGTTTGCCAAGCTGGCAGCCAGCACATAGCTTCTTTTCTCCATCCACATTTGCTGTTATAAATTTGTTTTTAATGAGCATATCAATATTTGATGAATGAGTATGACATAATCTATTATGCCAAGTGGTCTTTGATGTGCATTCAACAATATTGACAGATAGTGAGTGCTCCTTGTCAAAACCAAACAAATTTCCTACTCTTCTTCCAATGAATTTCAAAATATTATTAAGAAATATTTTGCATTCAAGCTTTTCAAAAACAACCTTATATCCAAGGTCCACAAGTTGGCACACCGAAATTAAGTTTCTCACAAGAGATGGCACACACAAAACTTCTTTAAGCAACACACTTTTTGCCATTCAAATCAAATAACTCTAAGATTCCGAATCTCAATTTTTCGTGACCCCACCATCTCCTAGCTGAACATGACCATTTTCTCTTTTACATTCCTTTAAGAACTTGACATCATGCACTACTGATTTTTCTGCTCCTGAATCTATAATGAGAAACTTGTTATTACTTTTGGCAAGATATTCAGAAATATTCAATACATCCTTTACCTCAATGTCCTCGGAATTTTCTTGGTTGCCTCTTCCATAATGTTGGGCTTGAACTTTCTTTAAAACGTCCCCTTCCTCTCCTTGAATCCATTTGAGTTCTACCTCGACCTCTGCCTCTTCCTCCAATTCCCTTTGGACTTGGGCAGTCTGCAGACATATGCCCTTTCCCATCACAATTAAAACACTTAAATTGCTTACCTCCACTTGGACACTCATTTTCAAATGCCCATACTGATTATAAGAGTAACAAGGCCCCAATCTCTTTTTACAAAGTTAGAGCTGCATCTTTTTTTGTTTTCTTGCAAACAAAACCTCACGGAGATTGGTCATCCTCTTTGTATGCCCTTTGTCCGCTCAAACTCGGTTAGGATCATCCTTAGAGCATGTTCTTTTTGAGGTAGCTATATTTTTACTAGAGTTGCAAGTCGAGAATTATGTGAAACAGCCCTAGAGAGTGCCAAAAATTTGATATTGTTCACTTAGAACATTTCCAGCTCCTTCAAGATCCGCCACAATTGAATCAAACTTCTCCAAAAATTCGTTAGATTATCTTTCTCAAACAACTTTAGCTTCCTTAGTTGTTTTTCTAACAAATCAATTTGAGATGAGCTTTTTACCTCGTACTGACTTATAAGGTATTGCCACATTTCATGTGGCTTCAAGCCTCTTAGCCTCAGCTTAAGAGCAGTGCCAACTTTGCTCAGAATAATCTGCTGTGCTTCCATAACCTTTGTGGTGTCATCTCACACAAAGAATGTGAGCAACAAAAGAGAAGCGTAAGAAGCTCCCCGAACCTTACGGATTTCCCTCCTCCACCGGATTGCTTGAACTAGTACCGGACTTGTACTCCCAGAGTGGCTGAGCTAGTAACTCTAGCTTGACTTCCATCTATAAGTTGCCACAAATGCTCAAACTCTAATACAGACTTAATAGATTCTTTCCAGACTTGAAATCCAGTATCCCCCTTAAACACTTCAATTTGATTTAACAAATTTGCTGCAAATCTAGTAGACATTATGACTTTAGCCAACTTGGCTCTGATACCAATGATAGAAAATGAAATCTACTAGATGCTTATCTTTTCTCAGAATAGCTTATAACTTGTTCAAAGAAACTACAAATGCAATGACTTCAAATGTAAAGGTTATAGACTTAATATTTCAAATTTGCATCTTGATAGCAGCATGTATTTGGCTAGCAAATACATCACAAGGGAGCCACAATTTGGTCTCTAATCCCTTGTGTTCATCAAGTGCACACGAAAAATAATCCAACCATCAAGCTAAACCTTAGTCATTAATACCAAAATGGTACTGTAGCAATGGGATCACTTCGAACACTGTAGCAAAACATCTGCTTCAACTTACAACCATGATTCCGGCTCTGGATTAAGAGTCTGTGCTCCGTTGTGCATCAAGCACATTTTATTCTTGGTATTTATCTATGATCCGCAGTCGGTTTCGGCCGGATAAACCTGCTAACTTGAGAATCTGGAGCTTTCGATATATCCCACATACATTACAACGAAGAAAGGCTTTTGTATAGAATTATCCCACATGCATTCTTCTAAATATGAACTTGGAAGCCATTGATTCACAATTCGAACCTTTTATGCTTTTTGTCTATTCAAGAGATGTAACCATTTCTATACCATTGCACCTTCAAATTCATATCAAGTTCCAACATGATCTGAGGTTATAGAACTGGCTTCAACTGGAGAAAGTATTATATGACCTAATGCTTAACAACCTCTAGTTCCAGCACCTTCATTTTCAGCACAGGTGGAAGCCAATGTTCCTATAGTGCAGGCTCCTTCATTTGAATCTCTTCATGTTCCTCTTGAAGTTGTAATACCATTAGTTGAAGCCCCTTCAGCTCAAGCACATCCAATTCCATCTCTACCTGTTCCTGTCCAAGTTGCAGTATCTTCAATTCCATCTGTTGCTGCCAAAGATGCTGATGCTCGTGATGATGACAGTGATGAAGAAGCCATGACACTGGAACAGTTTGTTAAACAGAAGATCTCTTTACACTTGCCAGGTTTGTAACTTATTGATATTTGCAACTATTATGTTTGTAACTTTGTATGTTAATTCAGTTTAATGTTCTATTGTGCAGAGTGAAGATCCCTTTTCAAATGACATGAACTACAATGTTTATTTTGTACAGGATGAATGTCAATCCATTGACACTATGTCAATGATTTTGCACTGCCTATTTTTGTAAAGGCAGAAAGATTGAACCTCTCACAATGTAAATGCCTTCCAAATGAATGAAATATTTATGGTTGTCAAATTTGTGAGCATTTTTTGCATGAATATGTGGTTTGCAACAGGTTAAATGTACTGAAACTCAGAGGGTTAGCAATACTTGAATATGAAATACTTGAAACACGAGACCAGACAAATACTGAATTGAACACTTTGAAAATGCAATTAAAACTTTACACAAGTTATGAACTGTTTAAATTACAAACACAAAGAAGACAATAGAAACACACAACTTATTGAACTCAATACAAAAACACAAGTTATTGAACTCGAAATATTTAAGCATCATCACTTCATGAAATAATGAAGACGCTTAAACATTAACTACCAACACACTTAAACATTATACAAGTGATCAAAGATGATAGGAAATAATGGACTTGTTTACTTAAACATTACTTAAATTACTTAAACACTTGTTCAATTCATACATATGTTCAATCTATACATCTGCTTAATCATCATACATCTGTTCAATTCATCATACATCATACATCTGATTAATCATCATACATCTGTTCAATCTATACATCATACATCTGTTCAATTCATACATCTGTTCATACATCTGTTTAATCATTACTTAAACACTTGTTCAATTCATACATCTGTTCCATACAGGCAGTTGACAATCCGGGCACCCAACAAGAAAAACAATAGAAAGAAGACACTCCAGTAACTATATATCTTCTCTCGATCTTTAAAAGAGAGCTTATCACTTCTATCCTTTCTCTTAAACATGGACCAGGGCCCACCAATTGCAGCTGCTTTCCTCTTGTCCAAAGCAGCATACACAGTCCTTCTCTTTATGTTTAAAGTCTTTGCAACTCCAGACTTATTGCTAGCATTATTAATAAATTTATTACAAGAGTGGATGACCTCGCTTGTGTCATATCCCGGTTCCTTCTTAGTTTGTTAGTTTGAAGACCGCTTCTTCACATTATCAACAACTTGCCTAACTGCAAACAATTCCTTGTGTCCCATTATGCCATTTCTCGCAATCCGTGACTGTTTCTTGCCAAGATTTCATCCCTATCATCTTGAAATAAACTCTTGCATACACTATGATAATTATCCGTAATACCTTTTGCCAACTTTTTGTTTGGTTCGAGTGGCTAACTCAGGAGGATTTGGATGCGCATTCAAGTGCTAATCTTTCCGCTCTTCTTTCCTCTCTCGATCCTTCTTTTGGCAGACATTATTTTCCCAAGTCGTATTTGGTGAGATACATTTGCATTTCACTTGAATACATGGACAACAGTTATGGCCACCAGGACTTTCTTTTTTGCAATTATGTGGGAAACTACATGATCACAAGGAAGAAATCAAGGTCGCTCTCCTAAAATTGAAAATTCTTTTCCAACCACAACACTCGATGCCTCAATTTCTGGTAACAAGATTTTCGGTATATCATCTTCAAGATCGAATCCCAGCCTCTTTTTGCTATAAGTTCCAGATCTGAATCCCCAAACTTTGCTTGAAATTGGCAAAGATACCGCTCAACCAAATCCATCCGTTTTGAAAAAAAAGAAGGAAAGATAATACAAAGAAATGCAAACTGGAATTTGAGGGATAGCCACATTTTGGGAAGAGATTCTTGGCATGGCTACCGATCTCTCCTTAATTTGCTCGAGTTTTTTCAAGGCCGATGTCGTTTCTTCGTTAATGGACCCTAAAATTAGGAAAAAAGGCATAGCACCCCCAAAGACCCTATGTCGGGCGACAAAAAATTGCCCCCAATATTGTGCTTAGACCTCGTTGTCAGTTGAAAGTTATTGAAGATGATTGCCGCACTCTTCAAAACTGCCCAGAATTCGACCATATCTGGGCATGCTATGCTGAGTTGATCCTGCCTAACTAGCCACTCTTGAGTTACTAGGATTATATCTTCAGGAGGCGATGGATATGCGCACTCAGCCATGTCCTTAAAGACACTACCTTGAAATGTTTCATTGTACAGTTTATCAGCATTCTTATTGCTGCCAAGTTTTTTTCCTCTAAAACCCTCCGAGGCAGGATTTTTTAATCCTGATAGTAATATATTTGTTGTGCTCTTTGATTGGGTCCCATAGGTTGGTTTGTCTTCGTTGACGATAAAAACCCATTCAATTTAGTTCAATTCAATTCCATCTTAATATATTAGAAGTCCTAGTTAGCAAACGTTATCATCACATATTTGTTTAATAGCATAATAATACCCCAAGCTAACCAAACTAGTAAATGCATTGTTTATTAATATGATAATACCCCAATTGAACCAAGCCACTAAATCCATTGTTCCAATGCATTCAGGCTGTCCTAACACCAAATTGAGTAGGCATCACTCATGTTAAATACTTAAAGCTTCATTCATTTATTATATTTTAGTTAAAACCACAAGTTGTATATTTGAAAAATGACCAAATTGTCCCAAAAAAGCGAAAGGGGACTTTGATAAACATAAAATAAGATATTTCCTATGGGATCAATTGAATTTCACGAAGATGAATTACTAGTTATGCGATTTTCAGTTAGGTTTCGCTCCATCCAATGTGTCATTGTTCTCAAAATGCCATATATATATTTATGTAAATGAAGGAAATGTCATTTTATTAAACTTCATTATTTTTATTTATTTCGAAGCTAAGCCGTGGTTTATAGGAGTGAAATTTATTTTGTTTCCAGGTTCTTCGTTGGTTTTTCATTTTCTGTGTCCTTTTTTTTGGCAGGCTTAACTAGATAATATTTCCCAATTCAAACTTTGCTCTGCCAAGCATAAGGATGAGCAGGCATGGGGCTGTCGAATAATGTAAATTTGGTCTCCACCCCTATAATCTTCATAAACATCTTGGTTCCGGTGCCATGTCCACAGGGCATGAGTTGAATTTTTAACCTGCAAACGACCAGAACGTAACATTCTTGTGCTACTAAAAGTATGCAAAGAAACTATCTGCAGAAAAATACCTCAAGAATTCCATGTCCAAAGCTGGTCTCACGAAAGGCACTCCAATCAGGCTGTCTATCCCAACAGAACTTACCAGCAGCAGGGCCAGAAGTGAAATTGAAGCCACAGAACTGATATGGCAAAATGTTAGAATCAGGGGTAGATTCAGGATCAGGGCATTCATTCAAATCGTCCGCATGCTTGGCTGCCATTTTTTCCCAGTTTCCACCATCTCCAATTACAATATGAACAGGGGCACATGAATCATATTCGTAGTTGTACACTTTGTTCATCCTCTCATATGCATGTACCTGATTGCCATAAAACAAAACCAGGTCTAAGTTAGAGGATATTGCAGCAAACTAGGATGTTTCTTAGAATGCTTTATATTGTTAGATGGTGTACATGGCCTGAGAAGAATAAGTCCACCCTGTTTTGGTACAGCAGATCCTCCATTGCCTGCCTCATACACTCTGTTTCTCTGTAATGGGACTTGTAGCTTGAATACCATGGAGCATGAGAAAAGACTATCACCCATGGAGTTATATCTCTATCCACAGCCTCCAGATCTTGTTTCAGCCAGGCATACTGAGCACCTGCATTGAAATGTCTAAATTCTTTTTGCAATTACTTGAAGACTAAAGTCACAAATTCTTGCATACTTGTCTTGCTGTACTCAATATATGCTCCTAGCATGACAAAATGGATCCCTCCAGCATTGAAAGAGTAATACATTTTGGTTTCAGATCCACTTTCAAGGAATGGAACTGCAAATCTGGAATTATAGGCAACAAAAGATTGATGGCCTGCTTGTTCTTCGAATTCATGGTTTCCTTCAATAACCATAGTGGGAATAGTTGATCTGAGGGCCTGAGTATATCTGCAAAGGAAGAAAAAGAGCATTTATAACGTCCATAGGAGACCAACTAGTTTATGAGACGCACACACCAGACCAACATTGCTACTAAGTTAGACACAAAATCTAACGTAATTCAAAGAGAGAGAACCAATGGTTTAGTAAGGTAAACAATAAATATCTAAATGTTAAGACATGTACCTTCCCCAAAAATCCCATCTGGGCTGAAAGGTTTCATGAGTAGGCTCCATACCAAAGGCACATTTGTAGCAGGGAGCTCCAGTGCCATTTGTGAGGTAAAGGTTAGCATAGGTCAAGTCCCCTATAAAAATATTCAAGTCAGGTCTGTTGTCCATGATATGTGCTAGTGTGGAGGTAGTGTTGTAAGTGAGACCCAAATCTCCTACAATTGCAATTTTTCCAGGATAACCAGTTCCAGGTGCTGGCAAGGTAGTAAAGCTGAAGATTTCACTCATTGCATCTTTGCTCGGATCGCCGCATTGATAGTAGTATGTTGTCTGTGGCCTGAGACCTACATCAGAGATGCCAACAGCATGGTGCTTCATACAATATATCTATTCAACATGTGAAGTAGCTGTTACAATATACCTTTGATTCTTACATGGTGAATTATACCAGATGTATAATTGTTAAGTCCCTGATATGCATATAACTGACTGTACATAGACGATTTTCCCTTGGCAACATGTTTGAGTTTATTTTGACAAGTTCCATACCTTACAATGCTAGCAATTATGGAGGGATCCAGAGGCTCTATATTCTGCCCTATCTGATAATTCCCTGCATATGTATGAAATAAAGATCCATTTCAAAATTATAGTTTTGACTAAGATCCTACTAGAACTGCATTGATCTTACCTGTGATCCAAGAAATATACATTGAGGCAGGGTCAACACCCTGTGCAATGGCGATCTGTTCAGGGCTCCATTCTGAGCCATGGTGGGCAAATATTGGATCGTTGTTGGGCAGATCCTCGCTTGCGATCCTCAAACTTGGATCAAAAGAACGGGTAACAGGCTTGAATGGACCATCTAATGTAGTAGGTATTGCATTTTCTTGAGCTTTCAGCTTTTGAATCGATACAAATATGAATGCAAAAGTGAAAAACAGCTGAATTTCCATGCTTAATGCTGCATCAAATTTGAGCAGCTATGCGTCCCTTTAAAGAGGACTGGCAAGGAATAACTTTTTGATCAAGTAAGAAACGTATTGTTTTCTTTTGTTGAGCTGAACAAGTCACCAACGTCTCAACTAAGCTAGCACGAAAGAACATTCTTTAGTACATCCTTTTATCCCAAGGCACGTATATAGTTTAACCTTACTTTGCTCACTTTAACCGGCTAGGATTTTGCTCCTTCCATCACGTCTCAACCCTACACTAATGAATAAATATATCTTCTCAGTATCCTATCCCATGGATATCCCATGGATATTTTTGAGGTGAAAATATTTGGTATTTTTGGCCACATGGAAAATCCAGAACAGCTCCAAAACATGTCTATACAATGCATGCCATAAAACCATTGAGCTTTATGGGATGAGTTTCCGTTCGTTATAGAAATGGTGAAATCTTGCAATTAAGTATGTGAAAGATCAATCTAAAACAAGCTTGCCTTGCCTATTTTTGTTGTGTATGAACCAAACCATCAAAGGCATAGTGGGGCATTCACATGCGTTCCTTATTTTTTAGTGTAGTTAAGCGGGTTGATGCACATTAAAGTGGGCCATTGTAGTCGTTCCCCCTCAAAGTAGTTTGAAATATAGGTTAAAAACTGGCTAAAAGGAGTCATGTATAAAGGAAAGACCTTCTGCTTGCAATTCTGGGCTGGAAAGCGTGCCGACGCACGAAGCACGGAGGCATGCTTGACAGCCCAGAATTGCAAGCAGAAGGTCTTTGGCATAACGTAAAGACAGCTTAGAAGACATCCAGGCGTGTAAGAATAGCAGAATCTTGGGTAAGAACAGCATAATCAGGGTGAAAAACAGCAGAATGCATGTAAAAATGTAGATCGGTCGAGTAAAAAAGCAGATCCGTCGAGGTTTTGCGTAGAAGAGTCCGTTGAAGAATTTCAGTAACATTCTTTAAAAGAAACATCGCCACGTGGCACATTGTGATTGGCTCCGTGGCCTGGATGTCTTCTAAGCTGCCTTTACATATATATACTAGTAATGGTGCCCAGCGTTGCTGGGCATAAGTTGGAAATCTGTAAATGCTTTGATCACAATGAGAAAAGTTTGCAGTAACCTTTTATTATAACAAAAATATCCAATTTAACAATGTTTAAAAGGAATTTAGCTAGTTCATGGTAGATACTGTTGCGTTAGTATCCGAGACCTTTGAATAGAACAGCATAGTGCTTGTTTATAAGAAACCTAAGTGGGAGTAAAGCGTTAATCTGAGCAAGTTTTGAGGTGAGGCTATAGTCGAAGTCTATAAGTCTTTGTGAGGCTGGGCATAAGGTGGCATAAAGGTCATAGCTATATGCTCAAAATGTTGTGGTGGAACATTAATGTCGAAATATAATATGTGAATATAGAAAAATTGCCTAGAGTTGCTGGGCAAGAAGGTGGTTAATTAGCTAAATATTGTAGAATACGTGTAGCATTAGCATTGGCTTGGAGCCAATGTGGGTAGATGGCGTTGGGGTTTCTTAGCAAACAAAGTGAGAGGATATACTTGGGGTTTCCCAAAAGCCCAAATGTTTTTATTAGGGTTTCAAAATATTCTATGTGCTAAACTTGAGATATTCCATGTCTCTGTTGTAGGAAACCATTTAATCCAACCTTTACACCATGAAAGTATGAAAACGACATCATGATCAAGACCTATAATGCCCTAAGATCCTACATATCTTTTAATACTTGCTCCATAAGAACTTTCTAAAAAGAATATTCTTGTTATTCTTGCTACATAAATTCAAACAAACATTCCCACGTTATAATAAACTGGATCTATGAGGAATGACTACAAAATCCTAAACATGATGACATGAGAGAGTGAACAAATAGAACAAAACCCTACAACAACAACAAAAACTATCTTTTATGATTCAATATGATATAAATTAAAGCAAACTCATATTGTGGAGCTTGATTGATGCCCAATATGAAGTACTTTATATGCCAACAACTGTTGACGCTTGATAAGTTCTGCAATGGGACCAAAATATTCTTCTTAAAGAAGCCTTTCTGTGCTTGATAAGTTATGCAATGGGGCGAAAATATTCTTCTTAAAGAAGCCTTTATGTGCCAACAATTGTTGATGCTTGATAAGCTCTACAATGGGTACTGAACATCTATTCTAGACTTAAAACATAATACTGCACTTATTTATTATTTATTTGCTGATGCTTAACAAGTTCTGCAATGGGTACTGAACATCTATCCTAGACTTAAAGCGCAATACCGCACTTATTTATTTTGCTGAAAACATAGAAACTACTGACATTAAGGAATATTCTTGTCCATAATGCCTGAATTTTGGAAGTAACAACTTTATGAGATGTGATATGGCAGCAAGTCATGTTTCAAATGCGTTATCATTTTATTCACTTTTACTAATGCATTTAACAAACTCATGTTCCTTGAAAAAACTTATTTTTTTTCGACAAAATAGGTTTTACCTTGCTATTTCATGTTATATTGTACACAATTGAAGCTTTCAGTTGCCATACTGAAAAAGCAACACAATGTACAAACCCGTCGACTACCAGCAATGAGATAAATTATAGCTTCCGCGCAACCTTGAATGGAATCAGACCTTGTAGGTAGAGACTGAATGAGATAAATTGTAGCTTCCGCGCAGCCTTCAATGGAATCAAACCTTGTAGGTAGAGACTGAATTGCACTTACTAATGATTGATGTTGAACCAGTTATGTCACTTGTCACTTGAAGGAATTACAAAGTGTGAAGCATTATTAGGCATTAGAGGCAATCAGATGGAGCTTTGTAAATTCTACCAAATTTTGTTACCAAGCAGTTTCTGACTAATGAGGCAACTTTTTGAAATGCCCTTCAAGTTTTGGATCTAAAAGGCGTGGCACCCTTCGCTTTCCATTCCAAAAGCACTTTTTTCATACCCAACTGTTATCCATGGACTGTTTCCCTGCAACACAACGCCAAAACATCACATTTTGCTGTTAAATGCTCTGGGAAATTGCACCCAACTTTAGTTCAATCTTTGATGTAAATAAAAGAAAATAGGATGGAAGAAAAAGGCAGTAGGTTATATACTCTACATAACGTGGAAAGAAGTAATACTTGGTCACTACACATTCAGGGGCTGCATATAAATGTGTTCCCATAATCCATGTTGAAACATGATATCATCCCTATCCTTGGCAAGGCTAAAGTCAGAAAGTTTTGCAGTATAACCTTGCAAACAAAAACTTATTTGCTTCTAGTTCTTAAAACTGAAAAAAATGAAGAACTACTAACATGATCCAAAAAAATATTGGACGTTTTAAAATACCAATAAATAGTGTTTGCTCATGCAAAAAGGCAAGACCTTCTGTGGAGCGCAATCTTCATCCTTATTGCCCACGTTAATGACAGAGAAACCTTCTGCATTTCAAAAAATGCATATCAGTTCAAGTTGAAACATGCATTCTAATCTTCAAGTTATGACTGTTCTATATGAGATTTACCTGTAAGAAATTAGAGCCTAAGTCTTTCTTAGAGCCTAAGTCAAGCCAATTAGGCTAGAATAAGTATTTGGATTTCTGATATATCCAGGATTAATTTAGTCATAAACCTCATTCCAAGAAGCTCTGTGTGCAATGCATTGCGTCTGTTTGAGCTCTGCAATAGAGTTTGGATTGAGGCCATGCTTTTCATCATCCCCATGTGAGCTAGCTCTGTTTCCCAGAGAAATAAAATCTCGATCGTCTTCTTCGTATGCAGCATTGTGCCTGGCATTATTTCTAGACCCTGCAGAAAAATGTGCATTGATGATGCAAACCCAACAATCAATGCAATAAAATTTATAGGCATGAAATCGAATACTGTATAACAGAAAGCTCCAAAAAAATGCATTTATCCATGGCTTTGCGTTTTTTACACTGGAAATACAGTGGCTTTTGGAGTTGCAAGGCATACTAAGGCATACCACGATTCCCACGACTCACATCCCTTTCACCCACAGCTCACCAATTTCACAATGGCAGACATGAAGAACAAAATGAGATAAAGAAGATGTGCCATCACTCAGAGCATCCATCTTTGGGTTCAAAGAGTTTGAGGACCTTACAGAAATTCCTTCTCCGCCCACCACGATTTGCTTCTGGCTACCAATACATCTATGGCCTGAAGCTTTGCCAGAACAAACGTGCTACTTGGACTTAAGAACTGAATGATTTTAGAAAGTTTAGGACATGGCCGAACTCCAGTGTCCACCGAAAGAATAGGTAATCAAGTTTTGCTTGCTGGTTGCCATGGTCTTGAAAACACGATAGGGAAAAAGGATTTTTAGGGTTAGAAATCACAGAAAACCGTCTGATCTAAGCCACGAATGATCTCAGCCGTCCGATATAGGGCGACATTCACAACAGACATTTATTATAATTTTATAATATAGGAGGATAAATGCTAAACAACTACCAAAGTGCATTTAATACCTTTTTGGATACATTAATTAGTTACAAAGCAATAATTGTTCCTATTTCTATAGTCATTACTAATTTTGGGACTAATAGATAAGATAAGATAAGATAAGATGAATTTTTACGTCCACGGGAACCCAACGGGTTATGGGACGGCACATGCAAGGGCAACAACCCATCTAAAACCTAGGGACTAGGTCCCATTACCAAACACAATAACCAAATATTAAAAGGCTACCAAGATAAGATAAGATAAGATAATGCTAATGCTAGTAAATTATGCTTCTAAAATTATCTAGACATAGCCAGCAAGGGTTAAATTTGAACGTTGCAGTACCATTCTAGAGCCCTCCAGCCATGCAGAGAACGGCACTTCATTTTATAGCCATGCAAAAGAACGGCAACATAAAAAAGTGCCATTCAAACCGAAATGCAGAAAATAATGTAGCCATTCAACAGAATGGCTATCATTTTTAAAAATTTCTAATTTTATGCACATTATTATATAATTATTTATTCTAATTATTTATATGTCAAATTTTTTCCATGCAAATATCATATGTCATATCGTGTACGTATAATGTGTGTCTGTACAAAATATTATCTAACTAACTATGTATTAAATAAATTTTGGATAAAAGATGAAGAAAGGGAACGTCTATTGCTGCTACACTTGAGACCTTGATATTTTTGTCATTATCAGCACCTAGTTATGTAGATGCTGATTATGAATTGATTTTTTTTCCTAATTGGATGGATCAAAAGCAACGTCGTGCTTTGCCATTGTAACTTTTTAATATGAATATATGAAGTCATTCGATAACGCAAATTTATGTTTTGGTTATTGAGTTATCTGGTTAATTTGTTAATTTATTGTATTGAATGGCAACCAAAAAATTTAACATGCCATTCTGATTTATGTTTTGGTTATTGAGTTATCTAGTTAATTTGTTAATTTATTATATTGAATGGCAACCAAAAAATTTACCATGCAGCAGAATGGCAACGTTAAAAACTACCATTCCAACCGAAAGGCAAGTTTTGGAAGTGCCCTTCAAAAGAACGGAAGGGCTGCCATGCAAATTTAACCCTTGATAGCCAGTCCAAGGATTGGAAGGCCATTGATCTAGAATAATTGCTGCGCCTCCCCTGTACACTGCCCATTTCTTTTGCAGGCGGGCTGCCCTCACCTTGCAGAGCTCCTCCTTACGGTTACACAATTGAAGAGGGGAGAGGTCCTCCTGCTCTGAGATGGTTTCCATGCTGAAGAACCTGTAAGCGGCTAAGAGTGTCTTGAAACCGAACCAAAAGATGGCGAGGACGATCAGGTCTTGCCGCTCCCACCCTAGCAGCGGAAACAACTCCACCAGCCTTCACATGCATTTTCTAGAAGGAAATGCAAAATGGGAGCATGGGCTAGAGAGGAAGAAAAGAATAAGAGAATAGGAAACAGAGAGGAAATGGCACCAACGGAGAAGAAAGAAAGAACATTGGTCTTGCAATCTAGTGCAGGTTCAGAAGGCATAGAAAAAAGCATAGCCACTTAGACCAGAATGGGTCTGAATCTAGTGGAATCATTTTTGATGCAGTCTAAGAATATGAGTGTACAAATGAAAAGAGGTATTCTAAATTATTTATTCAGCATAAGGCATTGGATGGAATTGTGGGAGATCAAAATTAAATGATAACAAACATAAGAGAGTTTATTAAGACGGTGACGCAGTCTATAAATTTGGATAATTGTCTGCAAAGAAGAATTGTTTGGCAATGGCAGTTGGTGGAGAAAATGAGAATTTGAGCAATAGAAAAATTGGAAAGTTACTTTATGTTCATCCCAGAAATATTGCGGCTGCAAAGAAAAACAAGGAAGAAATTGACTGTAATGGAGTGGGTGTATTATAGAAGATCTAAAAGGTGTGACTCTATCTCAGATTCAACTATTATGCTTGTACAAATGTTTTGGACCTGGTCCAAAAAATTTGTATTATTATGCTTGTACAAATGTTTTGGACCAGGTCTCAAACACTAGAGCTTCTCCAAATAAGAAATATTATAGAAACATGCAACATATTATCTGGAACAATCTCAAGTTAATCTCTCTCCTTATGTTCTTCCAGATGTGGTATATAGTTCTAGAAGTGAACTTTTCAAAGTTTGCACATCATTTTAGTTATCATATTTTCCACCTACAGATCCAAATGTGAAATGTTTTCATGCTTCCAAACTACAAATTTAGGTTGTAGCTACAGTGTTTGGATTACAATTATATCATGTATATTTTTCATTATAGCTCCATTGCGTTCTTCAGCTACAATGGCTTATAGATTAGCTATAGTGGCTTGTCTTTACCTATAGTTCCATTTTTGCCTGAGCGCCTCCTCCCTTCCGCCTGCCTGAGCGCCTGGGCCGGGCGCCTGCCTGAGCGCCTGGGCGCCTGTTTGGTCGCCTGGGTGCAGTGAAGGGTGGCGCCTGGGAGGTGCAGTGATGGGTGGCGCTCGGGAGTGAGCGCTTTGGCCGGTGAGGATGCACCTCCTCCGAGCGATTTCCCGCGTTTCCTCAACGCCTTCCCAAGGCTTAGGTGATTGGAGTTCGGCCTATTGATGCTTTGTTTTCAGCTCCATCGGTGCCCCTCAGGCCACCGCTTTTTGCAGGTAGTCGCCTGCGGGTTTAGGGACTTGACACATTCCCGGTGGCAGCTCTTATGGTCTAGTGGTTTGATCGAGCCGCCTGGGTCAGCACTGTGATCTTTGCACCAAGATCTATTTGCTCGGGTTTTAGCGAGGAGATGGAGATTTAGCTGTGTAAGTTCAAGGCGCAGATCCTCAAGACCCACCGTGAAGAGGTTACTGCCTGGAGGCGTTTGGTGAAGTTTTGTTTGTTGGAGGTATGCTTGTTGCTTCTTGCAATAGCATGGATTTTTGGATATGTAGTCATCCTGGCAACAGTTTTTTCCCATGTGGTTTTTAATCTGGGCCATGGTGATTATATTTTATTTTGTTTGTAAGGGCCTTCGGTCCCGTCTTGTACTTGTGAGTCCCATAACCCGATTGGGTTCCGTGGACGTTAAAAATCTCTTCCTTCCTTCCTTCCTTGGAGCTATAATTGTTTTCCAACTATAAGTGGTTGTGTTTGAATTATAGTCTGAGTGTATTTTTCGAGCTGTAAGTGGCTTGTGTTTGAATTATAGTGTGAATATATGTTTCTAGCTATATTGGAGCTCCAACTATAATGGTGTGTGTTTCAAACATATATAGTTTGAGTGCAACCATAATGGTGTATGTTTCAAATATAGTTCGAGTGCAGCCATAATGGTTTGTATCTCAAATATAGGTCAAGTGTAATCTTCGAGCTACAATGGAGTGTTTTTCGCTATAGTGGTGGTTACTAGTCTTTTGAAAGTTCTTTCACATGCTAACACATATATTCTTCCAGATGCAATTGTATGAATGGTTCAAAGAAGAATACCCTGAAGTTAAGGTAGGAGCAAGATCTTTTCAAAAGTTAAGACCGTGGTTTGTGGTGAAGCTAAAAGACTATAATGCATGTTGTTGTATTCATCATGTTAGGCTTGAAATGTTGCTTGATGGATCAAAACAATGAGAAAGAAGCATTCTGAACCTTGTGAATGTACATGTAGTGTTTGTGAACCTCACCATAGCTGCACTTGTAATGCTCACACATTAACATTCTCTTCAAAAAATGAGTTATGGGGGTGCATTGTTTGTCCAAAAAGAGCTGATGATGAGTTCCATAGAAAGGAGTGCCTTTATGGAACTTGTGAGAAGTGTGGTATTTCCAAGTTACATATATGTCCTCTTGAATTGGGTGATGTAGAAGTGAGTTGGGAGTATTTGGAGTACGAGGATGCAGGAGTGAGTAAGAATGGAAAATTAAGGAAGATTTTGAAGCATGAATACAAAAAGACCACTTCTAGGGAATTTGTAGATAAGTTACGTGATAGATTGAAGAGGTTTCCTTTGCATAACATTAGGTACAAGTGGCAAGATAAGCAATTTCGTGAGCTGCTGGAAAATCTATCCTCAGATGTGGTAGTCTGAGTAGTGGAATTTGCTGAGAACTACACATTAAAGTGCATGTAATCTCAGTATCGGTGCAGCATTCAAGTATCAATTCTTGTTCACATTACTTATATATGCAATTATGCTACTGAAGAATGCACGCGCTCTCACCCCATGCCTTCTCGACAAAAAATAGTCTTTCAAGTTCAGATGATGCCTTAGCAATATCCACAACACCACAACTTCAGCCACCTTAACAATCACGAGGCCAAAGCTCACGCACTCCTTTTGATCCTGCAAAAGCTCAATGTTATCACTGTCAGGAGTGGGGCACACCACCATGGCGTGCTCACAACTCCCTCAAGTTCAAGTACAACTTCCAGGCACTAACCAAACTGCCTCAGTACGCCTCACAGCTTATCAACTCTGTGTAGCCAATGGGAAACAAGGCTCCCGCCTCACCTTGAAAAAATCACCTCGAGCGCCTCAACAGCAGAGGATCCAACAAGCTCCTCCACCTGTTGTATTGGACCAACAAGCTCAAGAAGAGATCTATCAAGCTCTCAATCCTCCGGTACAACAATCCAATTGGGTTGGTCTGATCTCCCGCCAGCACCTGGGTACCCGCACTTTGATGCTCACGCCTCATGACACGCAACCTGCTTTTGCAGTCGACACTGTCCCTCGTGAGGAACGTAAGATGGTACATTTTGCCCCTGATCTCGACAAGCTCATGCCTCATGTTATGCCCAAAGTCCGTCAAAGTATTCCCAAGCTCATGTAAGCTGTTGAAGGACCCACGCTGGCCAATGTTCACGCCACCACATGCGCTCAACAGTGCCAGGAAGCGCTTCCACATGTATGACCACCTCACCCGCTCAACCGTATTCCAATATAGTTGTTGAAGTCGTATTCCTGAAGGAAGTTTCAGCCTCGATGCCCCAGGCATCCGCAACATTGGATCCTGCTGATCCCTTAGCTCACATTCCCTTGGAGCTGCAAGAAGAACTCGCCAAGATCAAAATTTCCCTCAGTCTCTCCACTATCTTAAAGCTATGTCCTACCCTCAGGGAACAATTACCACTACCCACTGTTTTTGTTGGCGCGGTCGCCATTTCCACACCCACAGTTCATGGAACTATTGGGAATCAACATATTAATCATGTACAAATTGATGGAGGCAGTGCTGTCAACCTTATCATGGATAAACTCAGGAAACAAGTGGGGATCACTCAACTATATCGTGCTCCTTTTAACATCAAGCTCGCCAATGGACACATCGTGCCCTCAAGGCGTCACTCCCATTCTTCACATCAGCATCGATGATCTCAAATTCCCCTTGGAATTTGGTGTTTAGAATACTGGAGAGTATCCTAGTGATTATGAAATGTTGGTTGGACGATCTTTCCTCCCCCAGGCTAAAAGCATTCACTATTGGACACTGACCAACTTGTCATTACTGATGGCCAATTGAATGCCACTATGGATCTTGAAACTGAGAAACTCATCTCTGTTGAACATGCTGAAACATCGCTCTCTGATAATGACTCGGAGGATCTTCAAAACACTTATCACGTCCAAGCATCGGCCATCGACTTGCCTTTAATATCTGTCTATCCTGAGTATGTTGATACTTGGGGCGATATGAGTCTAGATAAAGACCACGCTATTGTATCCTTGTGTGATCCCTATCTCGCGCCTTGCAATAATGTGATGAATCAGGCATTAGTTTGAATCCTGAGATTTGTACTTTCAGCGTCACTTCGGGTGTCCTTCTTGGCCATGTTGTCAGTAAAGAAGACATTACCACAGACCCTGCAAAGATCATGTGTGCTCAAAGCTCAGGCCCCTATCAACATTAAAGAGACACGCTCGTTTCTTAGGAAAGTAAATTACTATGCTACCTTCATTCCTGGACTAACTACCATTGTTGATCCCATTCATAAACTCACAGGTGATGAATCCACTTGGGCTTGGAAACTAGGCGGATGCAGCCTTTCAAAAATTGAAGGTTCTGCTTACTCAAGCCCCTGCTCTTGTTCCACCTCAATGAGACAAACTATTTCACGTTCATATGGATGTTTCATCTTTTGCTATTGGTGCTGTTCTTTCCCAGGAATATGCTTCTGAGCTTGACAAACCGATTTGCTATGTAAGCAGAAAACTCAAGCCTGCCGAGAAAAATTATTCTGCCACAGAATGAGAAGCACTTGGAGTCCAAGTCTTGGACTCATCTTCTGTGTACAACGGTTCTGTCACGATTTGCTGGGTAGCAAAATCAAGTTTCTTGTGGATCATTAAGCTCTGCTCTATCTGATCAATAAGACCACGCCCAGGGGACGTATTGCTCGCTGGGTGCTGCTTCTCCAAGAGTTTGCTCCCTTTGAATTTCTGACAGTTTCCCCAGATGCTCAATTCTTCTTGGTCACAGTGATGCCACACTAGTTTCACGACTACCAACAATATCTTTTCTCTGATGCCTTACCATCTGAAGATCCCACGCTTTCTCTTGAAAAGTTGCGCTCACACCGTCAACAGTTCCTTTGTGAAGTCCGTGACTATACCATGGTTGCTGGACATTTTTACAAGCGTGGCAAGGATATGATTTTGCACAGATGTGTTCTTCCTCATGAAGTCCCAGAGATAGTTCGCCAAGCCCATGAAGGCCTTGGTGGAGACCATTTTAGTGGTGATAACACGACACGAAAAATTCTTTTGGCTGGCTATTTTTGGCCCACGCTGTTCAAATACGCCCACGCTCATGCATGCCACTGTGATATCTGTTAGCGCATGGAAAGACCCACGAAGAGGACCAGACAAGACAAATGATCGCCTCCCGGGAGTTTGGCCTTAAATTAGGAGGATTCCAGGCACTAATGATGGCACTGCAAAGATTCCCTCAAATCAAGCATATGATCCAGGAGTTGGTGACCGAGATCAGAAAGGCTCTGTCATATGTCTATTCTGGGCCCAAGGCCATTGTACTATATATATCAGTAGAGTTAGATCTCAAGTTTTTTGATGAGACTTAGTATCGTCTTGTTTCAGTTTTCTCATCTTAGCAAGATCTCATGTACTCCTTTTGATATTCAAGGCGTCTTATCATGGCATATAGTTCTTCGCTTTTCTGTTTCGTTCTTTCTGTTCTAATTTCTTTGCGAAATCCCGCGTGACACGCTATACTAGAATTTGTCTCTTGATCCACGGATCCTTATAGAGGGCTGTCTTGCAGACGACCCTGAACCCAGACCCTAAACATTAGATCCTGAATCTATAGCTACCAAGTAATTTCTTAAACGTCAAATATCCGAACGATGGAAATACCTACACAAGATTTAGGGTAGAATACAGCCATGCCGAAAATTTTCAATCGAATACTGAGAACTATGCCGTCCAAATATTATAGCACCCGCTTTTCTCTTCTTGGCACATGGGGGATTCACATGAACAATCCGAAATGATCCAGAGCATGACTTCTTGGCGGAGCAAGAATGTTGTTGTAGTTGGACTGAGATTACTAGATTTAAAAGAAAAGAGCATCAACTGGATAGCCTGCATGTGTAACGTCCGGTGCTTGCTTCTAGCTCCGCATTGAAGAAACAGAGCAACCTCGCAACAAAGCACGCCGGTATGAGGTGCTGGCAAGGATGTATGGTGCAATCGCATGGAACTTATGCTTATCTAGATGCTTTTCTTGGAAAAAAAATGGTTATTTGCTACTTGATTGGCATATAAGAGTCGGTTTTTTAAGCATAGTTCTGTATCATGTCCAAGCAGCCTGCAAATCCTCAGCAGGCTGCTTAAGAACAGGGCAGTTTCGAGGAAGAAAAAGATTAAATAAATTGTGAGCCTGCTTAAAAGCCCTATTCTAGGTAGGTTTGCATGGATATTTGTGTTGTTTTGAAGCTTAAAGCCTGCAAAAACTCCAAATTCTGAGTTGTGATTTCTGCTGCAAACAAGCAATATTTATATAGGTAATATGATTTGTGATGCTTATTCCCAAGTCAGAGTTGATTTTTACCTTTGTGAATTTGTTGTAGATTTTAAATCAGATGTTAGTATATCACAGGAACCTGGCCACATCTAGAAGATTGTAAAGCATGTGTTGAGCTTAATAAAAAGCCATGGAAAATGCAGCTCATTGTTCGTACTGTCAGGAACTTCATCTGGGGTGGCACTGAAGAAGGAGCTGATGTTAAAGTTAGTTGGGCGAAGTGCATTATGCCTAAACGTTGTGGGGGGCTGGGGATGATTCACTTTCTTCTCCAGAGCAAGGTGCTGATTTCTAAGTTCATATGGCGGATTCTCAATAATGCTGATAATTCTCCAGGTCTGCGTCTCATTCACCAGTCTTTACAGATGTGCATTTCCTTTGGCTCTCCATCCATTAAGCCTCTCCTCCCATGGGCATTATTCTATCCACTTTCTCCATATCCTAATGCATCTCCTTTCCTCAAGGGGTTGCTAGTCGCTTGGGAGACTGTATGCACTTTGTTTCGGGGATTCCATCCAATGGCCCACACATATCCTACATGACCCGGTTGTTGGTGGATCCCTTTGGGTGACGGGCCAGCAGATTGTCCCCCGGTCTCTTCGGGTCCATCCATTGACGCTAACGCTTCTGGTCGGTGGCAAAGCAGGTCTCCTTCAGGTATCTGCATGGTATAATGAGACAAGATTGTTGACGTGGAATGAGTTCAAATTGAAGTTTCTTCTCCTTCGTTGGGACCGGGCCATTTGGGAAAAAGTAGCTGCTACACTTCCTCCACACCCACAAGACGTGGCTCCCCAGCTCTGGGTGGTTCATGGCAGTGTTAAGGAGGAGCACCTGGTGCACTCAATGTATGTGGTCCTGCTTCATCCTGAGGTGTTGCCTCCATCGCCAAAGTGACCTTTAGTTATCCCCGAGCCTCATCGTAAAGCAGTCTGGCAATGGGTATGGAATAAATTGCTTCATCCTAAGCTATCCATTTTATGGTGGCAGATCATTCATAGATGCGTGCGGGTAAACATTGTTGTTCATCGATTTTCATCCGTAAGTCTCGCGGATCTGCCCTCTTTGCACGCTAGAGAGGGATGAGACAATTGAGCAATCGCTTTTTCTTGTGTCACCATGTTCGACTTACTTGGCGTTGGCTCGAGTCTTTTCCATTGTGACTTGAATAGTTAGCGTGTCCTATTGTCGAGCCTATCCTAGTTCTTGGGACAAGTTGGCAAAAGGGCTTTCCACTTAGCATCCGCTTGGATTATCTCGGGTCCATCGGAAGAGATGAAATCTCCTCATCTTCAAGGGACGCTCTTTTCAGATACTAGTGCTTAGCGATGCCCGCAGTCGCATTGTGAAGGCGTACAAGTGTTCTTCCTTAAAGGATGACATCAAAAGTGTCATTTGGGAGCAATATCTTCAGATTCACACATAGCAAACAGTTGTGCTCATGGTGATCTGTGTTCTCTGCAGTTCTATGTTATGTATGTGGTGGGTAGTGTTGCTCTAGTGGATATCTTCTCCACTGGGTTTTGAGTCCCCCATATAGTCTTTGTATTCTTTTGAGTAATAAAGATCCACGTTCATAAAAAAAAAAAAAAAAAAAAAAAAAAAGCCATGGAAAAGATGGCACCAGACCCCGCTGAATAGAATGGAAGGGGTGTCTCGGCCAATAAAATAAGACTATATAGGATTCAATTTCTAGCTTAAAAAAAAGGGCACATAATGTTGTTGCAGTAAACAGGAATTCTGCAGTAAAAAGGGCATATAATGTTGTTGCAGTAAACATGGCATATAATGCCATGAAAAGGGATACTTTATAGATCATGACAGAAATTGGCATATGTTTTGCATTTTTTGTTGTCAGTCTAGATTGAAGGATCAAATGACAACATGAGTGTAGAAAGATCTTTAGTTGCATCAACATCCTAGAAACTGCAACAAAGAGGGCCTCAAATTTCTTTACAGGGACAAATTCGAAAACGTTAGGCTTACCGTCCATTTCTCTTCTCAATTTTCTTGGATGTAGAGCTTTTGCCAATGGAATGCTCCTGCATGCTTCGTCTATGTAAGCATGCTTTATTTGCTATGTTTGTATAGGCTGATGTAAGTTCTGCATCTCGATTCAAACCATGACATGTACAGTGCCATTTTATTACCATGCAGACTACTAGAAGGAACACCTTTTATCATTTCAATTGTGGTGCAAGGCACTTTTGTTTCGAATGACATTTGCATACTTTTACAGAATATTGAAGGCAATCAAACCTATGCATTTATGGATTGTTCTCGATCTTATGGGTTGCAGATCTTCATACATTCTCTAGATCCAACTATGATGAGGTCTTCGAGCCAGGTAATGCTATATTAGAACCATGCCAAAATTTTTAATAGATCTTATAAAATGTTGATGGTTTGCAACTTTCAATCTCACCTTATATATGCTCAATTATTAGCTGTTATTTTGCTACATATTCTAAACGAGGTGCACCTTGGACTACCACAGTCGTCGGATTCGTCGATCATATGGCCCAGATCATATGTTGGATCCTCTGGGCACCTCTCATTTCGCTTATAGTCATTTATGATTGGAGGCGCCTATGATTTTGAAATATGAAATATGATTTCGCTTAAGGTTTTGAGGGAATATCGAACCTCTATACGACTTTGCCTAAGATTTTAGAATATAAAATACGGGGATTCGAGCCTCTACCAAAATAACTCAATGTCCTAATAAGACTACTTTAACCAATGTACCTAGTGAGCTAATATGATTATTTTTTATCTTGAATCCATGTTTTTTTTTATAACAACCTATTCAATTGTTTTAAAGATATATAGTCTATAGTTTTCGGAATTGTTGTTTTACATTCATATCAGATTCCCCTGGAACCCCCTGTTATTTTGCTACATATTCAATGAATGCTTCATATCCTGCTTTATAACTGATGCCAAAAGAAGATCATATCAAATCTTTTAAAATCAGTGGTAACACATCATGTAAGATTGATCAGGTAATGCATGGATGCTTACATTGCTTTCAATATTGTATTTCATTTTCTTACCTTTTCTTTCTTGCAAGCACTATTTAATATTTTGTAGGGGCATGGCAATTTTTGCTTCAAAGACTTCTATTATCGAATTTGATAATTACTGAATTATTGGGTAATTGTGCTTATTTGGTCAAACTTTGCATGTTGATTTTTGGATCTTAAAAGCATTCTATTTTAATAACATCTGGGTGCTTCTTTATGTTAACGTGATAGATTAATACATGGTCGTGATCTTGGACCAACCAAATTTTGGCAAATTAATATGCCTCCACTTTCACATATGGTCAAAGGTGAGATTTACTCTATGTTTTCTTTATTTTTCGTTTTAAACTTTCCAATTGTGCAATTGCAGGGCCTGAAAGTTGGAATGTATTATTTGCGATCAAGAGAAGCGACAGATGCAATTAAGTTTACTGTGGATGCCGCAAATACTAAGGTAGAGAACTCGAAACTATTATAATTCAAGCCACTTGCTGGGGTGTTGATTCCATAAGCCATTTTTACAGATCCAACAAGCAAAGTTTGCTATGGTGGTAGAAAGTATTGAATAGAAGATGGTTCAAATGATGTGCTTCTTAGAGAATAGGGAGGAATACGTGGCATGTGGGAGCTAAATTGAGATTTAATCTGCTTCTCTAAAATCTATTGTGACAGACTCTTATACAAGCAAGCTAAACCCAACATAGATTCTCAGTTCAAAAAAAGGGGAAGCATGTGCAGCATCACCATAACTACCGATTCTTTGACTTTATGCACACCCACTGGTACTGTATGCATATACACAACAATAAACCACCTGCAATTTAGGTCTCTCAAGATATTTTCTTCACATACAACATGTAGAATTATGGCCATTGGCAGCCTATTGAGAGTTTCTACATAATAGTCAAGGAAGTTAATTTTACGTCTACCTGCCACTGGATGCCAAGGCTATACAATTACAAGACAAAATAACACTACCTTACAAGGGCCATGACTTACAATTAACATTGGTCTATAGTAGAAGAAATTCATTTCATTTGCTTTTTTGACCTACCATTAAATCATCACTTCAGTATGTAACCGTAACCGGCTAGAAAATCAATGTCTAATAGCAACCCGAGTGCATATAAAAAAGATGATTTACAGTCACTCGGTTTTTTAAGCTGTTGAGAAGTGATAATTAGTAGAGGTTGTAGCTTCTTGGGAGCTTGCATGCATATAAGTTTTGACATGGTAATTCTTGTGTTATAAGTTCTTTTAATGTTCTGCATTTATATAATGTGGGTCAATATATTCTTTGTCAATGGTTCAAAACAAAGCTTTGTTTTTTTACAAATATTACATGGGATACATATATTAAAAAAAATCTATTCCATCTTTCCTTATTTGTAATATTTCATATTTAATAATTGGCAAGAGGCATGATCACATCTTTCATATTTTATTTGCGCAAAGGTAGTTCTAATTAAACGTCTTAGATACTTTTAATGGTGGCTAAAGATAAAGGTGCAATACACAATGAACAAGTTGTCTAAGGTCATACTTATTAATGAATAAGTTGTCTAAGGTCACACTAATTAATGCAATAAATGCAACGCCTTCAAAGGGTTACATAGTGTGGTTCACAACACATCCATAGCCACAAAAAATCCACATTCATATAAAGTAGCAAGAGAGAGTGATTAAATAAGATTTAGGATACAACCTAATGGCCACTTGCATTCTACAAGTTCCCAAAATGATGCAAGGGCCCAGAAGTTACTCTACATAAACGCACGAAGTCCCAGCGTTTATAGGTTTCTGCCCAACAACATTGGGCACCATTACTAGTATATATATAGTAATAGGATTTAATCCGACCTACGTCGCGTTGTTCCGGTTTCAGCATATTCCTACGGTGGGAGTTCCTGTCGTGCTCTAGATTTCTAAAGAATCTCTTGAGACTCCTCTAGATCCATAGATTCTCCAAGATTTTACCAAGGTTCTCTTAGATTCTCAAAGGTTTCGTGAAGATTTCTCTAAATTTTATAAGATTCTATTAGATTCCCTTAGACTTTATAGAGTTCCTTGCATTCTATGAAGATTCCCTTTAGAATCCATTAGATTCTCCTAGATTCTCCAAGATTTTATGAAGATTGCCTTAAATCCCCTTATCAAAAAAGCTTTCCATTTATAGAATGGAGTGCTTACTACTTACGTACGAGCATGTAAAGTATCTTAGAGCATTCTATTTTGGCTCTTTCAAAAGAAATCTCTATTTTTAGACTGAGGTGCTATAATATTTTAAAATATTTTATTTTGGCTCTTTGCAACATTTCTGATAAACTTTCTATTTTAAAAATTGAGGTGCTTACCCATGTACATCTAGAACATTAGAGACTTATATATGACATTCAAATAGATTCTATAAAGATTCCCCTAGATACTTTAAGACCATCAAGATTCTCTTAGATTTTATGAAGTTTCCCTTAGATTTTCTTAGATTTTAAGAGATTCCCTTAGTCTTATGAATATTTTCTTAGATTCCCTTATATTTTATGAGATTTTCGTAGGTTCTCTTAGATTCTCCTAGATTCCTTTACATTGAGAACTTTCTAGAATTTTCAGGAACATTCTGAAACTTTCAAAACATACTTTCTGGAAATATTTTTTTAGATTCCTTTACCTTCCCATAGATTCCTTTACATTCTAGAACTTTCTCGAACATTTTAGAACATTTTGGAACTTTCCAGAGAATTCTAGAACTTTCTAGAGCCTTCTCATTCTAAAACTTTCTAGAACTATCTAGAAGATTTTCGAACATTATACTTTTTATTTAATTAGGTAATTAAGTATATTCGAAATATAAATTATTCTAATGAATTAATGCTTGGTCTAGTGTTTAGAGTGGGGGTTTTTGGGAGCCATGACCCGATCAAGGGTCGAGATCGTGCCACGTGGCAAAAATCTAAAGCAACATGAGAGGTAGGATCTCAAATCGACGGTCAGTATCAAGAATAACTTGGACCGTTGGATCGATTATATATAATTCCCAAAGTCGCATGCACCGTAGGATGTGTCCCCAAGCAACGTGAGCCGTAGGATCTCAGACCGACGATCATGATCAAGTCAACCTGGATCGTAGGATCGTCTATATAGAATCTATATAGAAACTCCCAAGCCATCTGGGCCGTAGGATAGATCCCTGAGCGATGTGAGCCGTAGGATTTCGAACCGACGGTCAAATCGTACCAGTCCTTATAAAAGCATATATATGTTAGATGATATCTAACATATATATGTTCTTATGTTTGTCGCCCCGTAGGATCTTGAATGGACGGACGGATTGAGCGCGACAAATGTAAGAACATAAACATGTTAGATATCATCTAACATATATCCATCTTCTTGTAAGGACTGGTATGATCCGACCGTCGGTGCGAGATCCTACGGCTCACATTGCTCAGGGATCTATCCTACGGCCCAGATGGCTTGGGAGTTTGTATCAGCATATCCTACAGTCCAAATTGATTTGATCCGATCCTATGATTAAGATGGCTTAGGAGTTTATATGTAATAATAGATCCTACGATCTAGGTTGATTTGATCCTGATCGTCGGTCCGAGAACCTACGGTTCACGTTGCTTGGGGACACATCCTACGGTGCATGTGGCTTTGGGAATTATATGTAATAGATCCGACGGTCCAGGTTGTTCTTGATCCTGACCGTCGGTCCGAGATCCTACGGCTCACGTTGCTTGGGGACACATCCTACAGTGCACGAGGCTTTGGGAATTATATGTAATCGATCCTACGGTCCAGGTTGTTCTTGATCCTGACCGTCGGTCCGAGATCCTACGGCTTACGTTGCTTGGGAACATATCCTACGATGCACGCAGCTCTGGGAATTATATGTAATCGATCCTACGGTCCAGGTTACGATGCATGCAGCTCTGGGAATTATATGTAATCGATCCTACGGTCCAGGTTGTTCTTGGTACTGACCATCAGTCCAAGATCCTACGGCTCATGTTGCTTTAGATTTTTGCCACATGGCGCGATCTTCACCTTGATCGGGTCCAAGATCCTATGGCTCACGTTGGATGCTCGGTCCTTAAGGAGAGGCTTTTAAAATTTTCATATTATTTGGAGGATTTGAACCATGATCATTGCCCCTCAAGCCCCCTATTCTAACCACTAGACCAAGCATCGATTTATTAAAATAATTAATGTTTTAAACTTACTTAATGGTAATGACCAATTAAGATAAAATATAGTATGATGTCCTAGATAGTTCTAGAAAGCTATAGAGTGTTCTAGAAGGCTCTAGAAAGTTTTGAAACCTTCTAGATAGTTCTAAATTGCTCTAGAAAGTTAAAGTTTTAGAATATAAGATAATCTTGAATGAGTAAGGGAATCCTTCTAAAAAATTCCATAATATTGTAGAAAGTTTTAGAATGAAAGGGAATCTACAAAAATCCTTCTAGAAAGTTCTAAATCGTTCTAGAAAGTTCTAGAAAATTCTACTCTAGAATGTAAGGAATCTACGAGAATGTAAGGGAATCTAGGGAAGTACTTCCAAGAAGTTCTAGGATGTTTTGAAAGTTTCAGAATGTTTTTGAAAGTTCTATAGAAAGTAAAATCTAAGAGAATCTAAGAGAATCTAAGGGAATGTTGATGAAGTCTTAGAGTATCTAGGGGAATCTTCATAGAATCTATTTGAATCTCATAAAATGTAAGGAAACCCAGGGCAATTTGATAAAATTTAAGGGAGTTTAAGGAATCTAAAGGAATCTAAAGGAATCTTCATAGATTCTTACAGAACCTAAGGAATTTTAGTTCTAGGAAGTTCTAAAATATTCTAGAATGTTCTTGATTGTTCTAGAATATTGTTTTTTAATTTGTGAAAGTCAAAATAGCATGTTCTATAATGGTTTAGATAGTTTTAGAAAGTTGTTTAATGTTCTAGATATGCATGAGAGCCAAAATAAAATATTTTGGAATGTTGTAGTATGTGCAAAGAGCCAAAATAGAATGTTCTAAATATTTTACATGCCTGTGGATAAGCATATGAATCTATAAATAGAAAGCTTTTATTATTAAAGCGTTGTAGGATGTTCTAGAAAGTTTAATGTTCTAGATAGTCTTAGAATATTCTACTAGAATTTGTTTTTGAAAGCTTGCAAACAATCAAAATAGAATGTCTTTGAATATTATAAAGGATTCTAGAATATTCTAGATACCCATGAATAAAGACCTCAAGCTCAAAGTAGAAAGTTTTCAAAAGTATCTTTTAGAATGTTGTGGACACAAGTGTGCAAGCACAACGTGCCTAAAGTAACAACATGAGTAAGCACCGCAGGACCAAAATAAAAAGTTTAAACTCTAATTCTCGATAATATTCTGAAACATGCATCAGTATAAAATTGCACTGTAGGAATATGGTAAATTAGAACTTGCACTGTGATATGCACAACAAAAGCTAAGATTTGTAAGGAAAAACCTTTTATACACGATGTCAGCGATCAATAAGATCAAAATAGCGATCTAGCCAAGCAAACTTCATGCTTTCACATCCTGCTATAGTTCTTCTACTCAATGGCAATGTAACGAAGCAGATTTTCCTCTTTCACGACCTAATTTTTGCTTTCCAAGATAGCAATGGTGATCTGGCCAAGCAAGTGCCTGTGAAAAAAGGAAGGAAAAAAATAATTCACAGGCATCTGCATGGCCAGATCACCATTATGGTCTTGGAAAGCAAAAATAAGGCTGGGTCAACCAATGTTCAGGGGTTGTTCAGAAATAAAATAAAGCAAAGACAAACCAAGATTTGACCAAAGAAACACCTAAATTAGCCTGAAACCTTGTGAAACCATTCAATCTGATGACTTCATCATAAAATCAGACTGTAATAACCTAATAATAGTCCAAATCTATCTAGGAAGCCTTGGAACAGCCTAAAAAACCTTCAAGAGGTCCAAGTCAGCTTGAAATCTTGTTAAAGTCTTGAATTTCACTTGTTCATCATCAAATTAACATGTAATAACCTAATAATAGCTCTAAATCTATCTAAAAGCCTTGAATCAAAACCTAATAACATTCATCATATTCCAAATCAGTTTGAATCAGTAAGAATCAGAGAGGAATCCTAACTGAAAAACTATGTGATACATGAGCCGCCTCTATAACTTGTTCATTTGCTTGGGTCGCTGGGTCGGTGGGTTGCTTCTCCCCTAGCCACTGGTCGCTCCTCTCCTGGTCGTTAGTCGCTCCTCTCCTAGATACTGGTTGCTTCTCCCCTAGCCGCTCCTTCCCTGGCCGCTGATCTTATCTAAGGCTCAAGCAACATGCACTTGGTTAATTTTTCAAATTTATGCCGCCTAAAATACATGATTACCATTTCAAATTTATCATGCCCAAGGCATGTTTTATTATTTTGAATTAAACTTAAGGGTCAGGCAGATGGTTACCGCTTTAATTATATGTGAAGGTAAAATGAATATTGCTTGCTAGCTTAAAATTCTCAAATGAGCACGAATTTCTCAAATAAATGAATTGGCTCCTTAAGGGGTGATGTATTTTGAGATGCAATAGGTTAGCTAGGTGCATATTTTTGCATGTTCAACCTTTTCATAGAAATCATAATGTCCTTTGGCATAATGACTCGTTGAGATCACTCAAAGACAAATAGTTGAACAAAATTTGGAGTCATATTGAATCTGGGGGTAACCTCGCCATTTGAAAAGGCAATTTGTTATTAGAGGGGTTTTGTTTGAAGTGTCATATTGAAATATTTGCAGGTCCAATGCATGTTGCTTGTTATTGTGAAACATTTAAAGAATATTCTAGCCATTCGCAATAATATTCACTATTTTCTATGCGGCTGCAGCGCCTCAAGGCGTGCTGAAAGAAAAAGAGGCTCAGCGGACGGCCAAATGGAATGTGCAGGAGCAGAAGTGCATACAAGTGTAAACAAAAGAGGACTGCCATAGCTTGAGGCAGTATCTTGACGCTTGCTTCCTCCGCAAGCTTTGGGATGTCAGCACCCTTAAATAGGTCAAGGAAACGTATTACCAGCACCACATAAACCACACACTGGAACGGTGTCACAATGTTACCTTGTATCTATTTGCCCATAAAAATTGAGGCAAGCATATACATTGGAGATCCACGCCAAGACAGGCTTTGTCAGTGCTGCCAAGTGGGAGCCGTTGAGGATGAATATCACATTCTTCAGAGCTATCTGGCATATGATCACATCCAGGCATGCTATGCTGAGTTAGTCAGATCCAATCAGTCATTGCATATCATATTGAGCATTGCTTCAGTGTGTTTGCTGGGATCATATCTTCAAGAGGTCATAGATATGCAGGCTCAGCTATGTCCTCGGGCATTGTCTTAACATATACTCGAAAATTTCACGACATATATTTACACAGCTTGTTGGCATTCTTATTACTGCCACGATTTTTTCCCTTAAAAACCCTTCGAAACAGGAGTTTTTTTAATCTGAATAGTAATACATCTGCTGTATTCCTTTTTCTGGGCCCCATTGGCCGATTGGTCTCTATGGACGATAAAAATCATTCAACTCTATTGTATTTAATTATCCTTTAAATTTTAAATAAGGGCTGATTAAGGTGACATCTACTACCAATTGATAGTGGGCCATTGCAGTGATCCCATTAGGTATAATTATATAATTGATTAGGAATATCTTCCATAATAACTGGAAAAAATTTATTTGATTGTGCGAAGACCATACTCAAAACCGTTTCATGCTGAGAGACTTATATTATTAGAAATAAAAGTGCTCAAGCACTTGCCCCTATGTCGTAGGAGAGCTTAAAGTCAAACATGTGATACTACGTGTATCCTTAGTGTCTCGAACCTGCTGAATTTGCAACACAGTTGTTGAATGAGTTGGCACCCATCTAGAACTTCTTAAAATTGAGGTTCCTATGGTTTCTCATGTCAATTCTTTTGTGGCCTCTGGGTTGAAACTCAATTATCGAAAATCAATAAGTGCTTTTGAATCATTTCTTGTAAAGCTAGGTAGATTTGATAAGAGAGTGAGTCTAAAATCTAATGCTTATGTGTAATCTTTTGTCAAAATCAAGGTGTGGATGATCATGGCATTTTTAGGGCTATTATGCTTAATGACGCTACCAGTATAGATGGGGGCACTGCATGCCTTCATCCACGAACTTTAGAACTTTTTGCCAGCACAATAAGATATGAGGTTGAAACATTTTGCAAAACAAGATAGACCACATTGAAATAAGGGTGGCATTAGATTCTAGACTCTTAATTAGCAACTCGTTTAAAGGTGTAGTACCCATTCAAAAAATTAAAAGCTTTGGAGCCTATCACATTGGTTAATGAAGATGCTCCTCTTGCACCGCCAATGCCCACGGAGAAGACAAGGGCAAGGGGGAGTCGACGTCAGGAATATGTAGCAATGTTAAACCAAGTCCTTACCCAGCGAAATGTCTCCGTTAATTTTCTAAATCCTATTCTCTCCATGGTCAAGTATGAGAGGGATATTATTTGCGACAATTTCCCATACATGACTATGAAGTCAGATGATACTTTTCACGAAATGTTGGCCAAGTGAGAAGCTGCTCAGTGTGGTACCACACGAAATATGGAAACACCAGCGTGCTACCTCCTCTTCCGAGTTCTTGGATGCAAAGAAGCCACACATGGGAGATGATGAAAGGGAAGCCACAAAAAAGGGAAATTTTAGTTATGTATTAGATAATTTCCGGCGGAATCCCTCCCGCTGGAAATTAACAAACGTAATCACCACTTGCCGGGATTACGTTTCTGTAAAAATTTCCGGCGATGACGTGGCAGTTTACTTAAAACCAATTTTCTGACGTGGAAAAATTCCTTTTCTCTCCGGCGAAGTTCTCTCTCTCTGTTTCCAAGCTTCAGCGATGGCGATCTCCGGCGCCATCGCTCATTTTGACCTGGAGTAATGTCCAGCGGAGGCGCTCCATGGTAATGCATATATTTATCGAGTTTATTTTTTTTTAATTTTTCTTATGTTCTCATGCCGTAATCATCTTTTTGTTTCTATGCAGGTATTTTAGGGCTTTGGAGACTACTTTGGGAGTGATTTTTGAAGCATTCTTCGTCTGGAGTGGTCTGGAGTCGCCTGGAGGCTTCATCTGTTAATCTTGAACTGTTTTTTGCTGCATGCATCTGCCTACAGTCTTCTTTGCAAGATATTTTGCTGCATGCATTTGCCTACAGTCTTCTTTTGCTGGATTTCTCATTTACAGTCTTCTTTGCAAGATATTTTTGCTGGATTTATCTCTTGGAGTCTAGATTTCTCGCCTGGAGTCTTGCAGCTAAGTAATGTAGCATTTGTTTTGTTTCTTTTTTCTATCTTTAATGTTTTATTTACTAACATAACCTTTTCGACAGGGTTTCAGTCTGTTCTGTCGCTCTAGAGTTCGATTGTAGTCTTCCTAAGAATCTGTGACATAATTTTCAAGGTAAGTATCCTATTTTTTAGACAAATCTTTATTGAAATTTTACACCAAGGTCTTTGACATATATATCTTGGTTTTTCTGTGTTGCAGGGTATTGAAGATCCTGCATGCAGGTGTAGCAGCAGTCTAAGATATTGAATATGGTTTGGAATTTCAGGAATTTGATTCTTGTTTTTGTACTACTCAGTATGGCAGAACCGTCTTTTAATTTGTGTGGTGGAGACTTAGAGGGCAATGAGGATTCTGGTATAGAAGTTCCTAGCAGTCCCATGGATGTTGAAGAACGTCAGGAAATTCTAGATGAACTTGGTGATGGATTAGATACCGAAGATGAGGAAGCTCCAAAGGATGATTGGATTCCTCTGGATGAAGATCTCCTTGCAGATGCTTTGGAAGGTGGTCGAGAGCGCTCAAAGAGTGCTAACAAGTGGGCAAGAGGTAGATTTGACGAGTGGAGAAAAGCGTTTAATTTTGATGTTGGCATGCCAGTTGAAAAACTTCCCTTGAGGAGGCTGAACGAGCTTTTAACACATTTTATGCTTCAGGTAATTTGCTGTACCTTATTATTCTGTTGCAGATTACTAGTTTATTAATTTCTAAATTCTATTGTGAAATTTAGATTCTGACATAGTATTGTTTTTGTAGGCCAAGAAAAAGAATGGGAAATTATATCCACCTGCATCGTAAGTGTCTGCTTTTTGGGTTGCCCCTAGGGGGGCAAACCCTTGTTTATGTGGGCTTTTGGCATATCCTAGGTATATTCTTGAATATCCCTAGGATATGCTGGTGACTGCTCAAAACCTCCTATTTCCTGTAAACTGGCGGTCAGCTGGTAAACAAATCGACGTCTCATTTCTTGAAGCCAACCGGGTAACTGGCAAGGCAGGGATCGGCGCTTCAATTTGATCGGGCAGGGATCTGATCGAAAGGATATGGATTTGTGAGGTTTGGGGATGAATCAGAAAGATGACGAGCTATGACAGAAATGAATGGTATGTATTGCTCTAGCAAACTGATGCGCATCAGCAGAGCCACTGTTTTCCATCTTACTTGAGATGCCATGACATTGAATAGTGAGAATGCAGCACCAAAGGGTAAATCTAGTGGTGGGAAACATTTGGGATATGAAAGGGGGTTAAAAGCTCTTGCCAAGAAAGAAGATCGTCTTCTTCCCTTCTTAGTTATGAAGGAAAACTTTTATCAAGAGCTGAAATCAAGAATTGTCAAGGACATTGATGTCTCGTTAACTGCATTCCCATATCATCTAGAGTATGATAACTTTCCATTCCTTTCTTTTGCTTGCTGCATGCGCATATTCTTCTCTACTCAAAGTATATGGACTTTAAGAACAGTTCTAGCTGTGGTTATAACTTCATAGTTTTATTCTGAGTACAGTTGCGCATAATTCTGTAGTTGTAATTCACTAAATTTAGACCTGAGCTAAGGAAATGTTCATGTTCTCCTGTAGCTTAAACACACGCGAATTGCTTGTTGACTGTGCTGCATCACATTTAAGGCACCCTGATTTTTCAGATTATCATCTAGGTTTATCTTCATCTAGTCAGAGGGTTCTTTTATATGCTCCATCTGGTGAGTACTTGTATTTCTACTGGGGAAATATCATATTTCTTTCTTTTTCATGACAAAATATGTAATTTTGCAGGTGGGGAATTATATCAGGAAACACTTGCAAAAGCAGTTGCAAACCATTTGAAAGCATCTTTTCTTTTGGTGGACAGTCACATATTGGCCCCCCACGTATGTAAGCAGTTGTTTGTACTTGTAAAATCAGGGCTGCACATAATTGTGTGTTGTTAGGGGAACCAATTCCGTTTGTAAAATAGTGGAACTTCTTACATGTTGGAAGAAGCCTAAATGGTGTCTTACACTCTGACCAAGTTGCTTTAATGTTCTTGTTGTTGCGTATCTTTAAAGGTTTAGGTGACAGGGCACAATATGTTTGGTGTTTGGTTTTTAGGATTATGGGGATGAAGAAGCTAATTGAGAGTGATTATAAAGATAATGGTTCAAATTTGGAGTCCGATTTAGAAACAACAGATGAAGAACACGAAGGCAGTGATGGGGATAGTGATGAACCTAATGACTCATGCGCAGCAGTTGTGTTTAAAGAAGGTGAGTTTTGTAATACACTGTTACACATGTTGCGGTCAAAGTTGTAATTGTAAGTGTTATGTGCTTTTCCCAAGGGAATCCTGTGAGATATATTGGGACTACCAAGGAAGGAAAAGACAATCCAAGTAGCTTTTCCTCTGTTAAAGTAAACTAATAATGCATGACAAAGCAAATACAGTTTTGTTGGACATTAGTGTTAGTTGTGGAAGATGGCAAGTGTATGCCGTTGACATAGTTGATACTCATGCCATTAAAACGTGGTATTGGGTTAAGCATTTGAATTGCAATGTCGTATCTAGGCTTATATTTTACATGCATAAGATTTGCTAAATTGAAGGGTTGCAGTATATAGTAAAAGGTGGAAGGGATCTATTTTATCTCCTACCTGATCAGATTGGTGTAGTTGGTTGGGGATCTCAGGTATTTGTTGTCAGCTAATTTGTCTATTAGTTTTGGAATGCATAATATATTGTCTTGCATTGCCTATCAGGGACCAGCTCAAGCTCAAAACTTACGTGATTCATTAGCAAAATGCAAATTCGATATAGTTGTCAAGGTATTGCCATGTAGCTTTAATGATCCAGGATACTAGCATGTTAAGATGAAGGCCACTTATTTGAGCACGTGGCTTTGAAATGAAAAAAAACCAGATTGGGCTAGGGCTCTAAGTCACTTTGTTGATGCAAGGTCCATTTGGATTCACGAGTAAGAAAATGGTACACTAGGGGATATAAATGACAATTGCAGGGGAAGTGATCTTGTCCGCAGCTCCCGATTTCAGAATCTTTGCTTTCGGTGCTTATCTTTAATCTTTGCTTGGTAAGATTGTGGATTTCATAAAGGTTCAGTTTTTTATCTTTACATTTTGCAGGCAGACAACTATAAACAAATTTTTGCTGCTATGCAGCCAAAGTCTATATTAGGACTTTCTCATGGCTTTTTGTTGGGACACCTGCAGTCAATTGGGGAAGATTCCCCAAAGGATATAAGTGTTGTTGCTGTATGTCCAAAAGGAATGGGCCCTTCAGTTCGTCGCTTGTATGTACAAGGAAAGGAGGTTAATGGAGCTGGCATCAATGCTAGCTTTGCTGTTCACCAGGTCAGTATTATGTCATGCCAAAATCACTTTTATGTGATGGCTTGCATTCTGAGATTTGTTGTGTTATGCCAGGATATTGATGGGAGGCAAATCTTCACAATGGAGTACATTTTAACTTAGTACAGCTCTTATACTGGGGATGGCAATGCGACATATGCACATTTGCAGAACTGTTGCAATGGGTTAGAGGGCAGCGATCCACCCGTTATCTTTCTCCACCATTGAGCAGTTTCTCTAGATGACACAATAAGTTTAACCTATGACGAATTTTTTGTAAAGGTATTGCTGAGGTTACAGCTGTTGTATATGATAAGTGAGATTTTTTCCATGAGAGCGAGTTTGTAATTTACCAACATACATTGAAGTTAGAGGTTTGCTATGGTGTTAAATGAATTCAAGACAGGCCCATTGGTGCAGACTTTTCAGAGATTGTTTAAGTCTATTGTTAATTGTCCTGCCTATTGGGATGGTATTGTTGTACCATAGTTAGAGAGTTACTTCTTCATTCAGTTTGTGGTTGGCTATTAACTCTTGTGTGTCAGAAGATGCAGATATTAGATCATTCTTCGCCTTATGAGCAGAAGATTCTGATCCTTGCATAACTTGTATCACTTCCATGTTTTGAAGGTAGAGGGAAAGATAAATTTTTGAGCTCTCCAAGATTGAGATTGAATTGTCCCTGTCCAGTGGTTTCATGAGGATTGCGCATATATAAAAAGTTAGGGGATATTGGATCCCAATGTGCATGGGATTTCGTGTCAATGCAATAGCCTAGAAGACACCAAAAGAGTGGATGGTGCAAAAAGATTTTTATTTCGTAAAAAATTGATGGGTCCATATAGTTTCTCGAAGATGGCATTTCTCGAAGATGGCCACATATTTCGATCACAGTGGTTTATTTGCTGCTTGCATAGTTACTATGGTAATGGAAAAGTTAAGACAAGATTTGGAAATATTCCTGTGGAAAAATATATTGTTTAAAAACATTCTGGAAATTACGGCAAAATTGTCCAACTATTGTGGCTCTTGCAGCTCCTCGATGCCCTACTACTCCATTTCTTTTTTTCTTTTTTTTTTAAAACCCAAAATTACAACAAAGAAACTTTTAGAAGAACAACAAAAAAAACTTTATGTTACCCATTTGCTGTGTTCATATTCAAAACGGGTTTCTCAAAAATCCTTTTTCTTTTAAATTAAACCTTTTTGTTGAAAAACTAAATCTCAAAATGTTATTTTTTTTCTTGCATTTAAAATAATAGGGACTTAAAAAAACACATATTTTTTGCAAAATGCCTTTTTCATTCATCGTGGATAACTGCTCTACCACAGCTCATCTAGGTTCAAGGAAATGGGCACCGCGTTTTGATTATATCTTGATGCAACAAGTGTGTTAAACGAATTTCCTCTTGCTTGCAATTCCTTTTCCTCACGGATGGTCTAGTGCATTGCTGATCTTTAATTCTATTTAATATTATGGCATGATGCAGGCATTTGTAGCTGTAGATGCTAGTGCAGCCATAAACAAGGAACTGATTAATAGCTTCCTTAATGACCCAGTGCACAAAGCAATTGAGGTCTGTGCACAGCTGTGGTTGATGCAGCTTCTGTGATATATGCATGAATGGATGCATATATCATCATTATTAATAATTATATGAAATAGTCGAAGACACTATTTCAATGGTGAGTGGTTAACGATTTATGGGTTTAGTATACCTAAGGAAGGGCAAATTAGCATTATAGGCCTAATGTTCTCAATTCTCTTATATTTTTGTAATCTGGAATAGGCCTGTGTGCAAAGAATTCTTAAACGGACTGAAAACAAAATGAAAATAAACATTATGTTACAAATTTAAAACCAGTTCACTTCTGTCACATCAGCATAGCAGAGCCTGTTATATATGTTCAATCCAAAGCCATACGAAGGAAATATAGGCTCCATATATGGGCTTCGACTCCAAAGAAACCGTAAAGCGAATATCCACAAGATAATGGAAATTTTGAATGCCCCAGATTTAAACCGCAAGCCAAATAGCTCAAATTAAAGAATTTTCCATGAAATACAAAACATCTTAGGTTTAAGCTTGGAATAGAGCAGCGGTTGCAGTGATCCAAAGCGCCATGGACCTCGGCCCAAGGTATTTCACTTGGTGAGATGTCTCGTTGCATGGACATGGAAAAAGGTGCTTAATTATTGGAGATGCAAATTTGGAAGGCTTGATACTTGGCCCCATGATTTTTGAAGCATTCTCACGACTTGCAGCCATGTTGGCATGGTGGATGCGAGGTTGTTTTGCTTATGTTCCTTGTGGAACGCGGCGAGAACCTGATCGCGGACAGTGGACACGTCGCCGATCGTGACGAGCTGGGGAGTACCTAGACGCTTTGTTTCCTTGGCAAGCTCACGGGACCTAAAGGCTCTAGAGCAAAGTCAAAACGGCCCATTACAAGGAGCACATCAACCCGTGTTAGCCCGGGGCCCACTGGCTCTACCCTGCGTTCCCAAAGTGCCCCGAAAAAGCGGACTCATTGCCTCCATTCAAGACAGGTGCCCACCATCTTCGATCGAGGCGGGCGGTGGATTGGGAGCCCCGCCGGGGAGGGAGCTCTGCATCAGTTTGCATCAAACGGGTGCCATTGAGGATGAGTCTCACACTTTCCAGAGTTGCCCAGCGTTCAGTCACATCCGGGCCAGATACGCTCCCTTAGTACGGCCGGACTTGCCCTTACATTTGCTGATGAAACACCGGGCCGTCGACGCGTGCCCCGGGTCGTACATTCAGGAGGTGCTGGACCTGCGAGGTCACCTTTGCCCCGCCTGGCTGCTCGCTGATTGGGCACTACGGGCCGGTGCATGACTGTATATATTTGGGTGTTTCTGCATTGTATATGTCAGGACAGTTTGTCAGCAGGCTGATTGCTGCCACGGTTTTTCCCTCGAAAACCCTTCGGGGCGGGGGTTTTTTAATCCGGGCAGTAATCCGCTTGCTGCGTTTTTGTATTGGGTCCCATAGACCGATTGGTCTCCGTGGACGATAAAAGTACCTTCCTTCCTTCCTTGAGTCTAGATCATCAAATTTCAACCACATTTGTAGCACTACAGCTGTATAATTTATCTTCTAAAATGAGTAGGACATTTGGAGTGCAGAATATGCTTTGTCTTATTTTCATTAGTCATCTTGATTTAACCACTCTGTTTCTGGCATTTAGTACTTTGTACTTTTGTGGTTTACAGATATTTTATAGTATGTTTGGCTGGGCAGTGATCCCATCTTTGTTCTTTTCATCTTTTCATTTGACAGGTTGTGAAACTTCAAATTTTGTGCAATTTTGTGATTGTTATATCATCAGGTGGGTATGATTTATGCCACTTCACCCTCCGACCATGGAGGGCAACCCTCCGTGCGCAGCACCTTGTTTTTTTTGGGTTGCCCCTAGGGGGGCAAACCCTCGTTTATGTGTGTATGTGGGCATATTCAGGTATATGCCGGCATATGCCTAGCATATGCTGGTGACTGCTCCAAACTGGCTGCTGTCGGTAAACTCTCGGTCATCTGGAATGGGCTGTATGCAACTTTACGGTCCTTTCTGTGCCATAGAGGAAGCTCCGTGGTCTCACACCACCTAGCTAATATTGGGTTTTTGTTTTTCCTCTCCATCCTTATCATTTCTCCCCTTTACCCCCATTCTGCTGCCTCCATCCTTTTCCCTCCTCGGCTCCTCAGTTTTCCGACCTGGTTTGGGGATCACATCACTTGTGAAGCAGATGCAATAAAGGTGAAGATTCCGGCTAGAAACCCATCCAATAAACATTCTGCACTGGTCCAAGGTGAAGCGTTTGGATTAGGGCTTCAGATCGTGTTCAATGCACCAAACATAGTAAGTTTTCCTCTTCTCTCCGCTCGCATTTCGAGTGTTATCATGGTCTCTCTTTTTTGTTCCCGCAAAAGCTTTAGATGAAATGGATGCCATGAAGCGTTTTTGTGGCGATCGTATATTAGTTGGTCCAGATAAAGGTTTTGCGAGTTCTTGGTGTATTTGGAATCCATTCGCGACGCCTATGCCTTCAAGTAGTAGTGTTATTTTAAGCGATCCTCAAATTGAATTTCCCCAAAGAAGGTTACCTTCGGATCTAACTATAGAAAGGATTCACAGGAATTACTCGCATGGTAATTTAATGTTGCGAGAGGCTGCAGAGTTACATATCATTTTTAGGGTTGCGTGATTCAAAGAGTGCAGGATTTTGACAAAGAGGTGAAACATGTCATATTTCTGATTCGCATATGATTGTTGTAGGCGATCTTGGATGTATTTTTGAACAAGATGAAAGCTGGGAACAACCAACTGCAGCCCAATAAATTCGGGGTGGTTCTTATTAGAGGGACAAGAAAGGGTTTATTGATGGGAAGTTGTTTCTTGAAGCAAATGGTTAGAGCTTACAAAGAAAATTACCTACGGGCATCAAGGATGCTTGGTGATCAGCTTGCATTTGCTTGGGTTTTTTGAAATCTTGGTTTAGCGTAAGAGTTCCAAAATTTCAAGAATGCAAAAAATTTTACAACTTCTCGTGATGGGCATGGAGATCTTATTCTTACCAAGCTATTTTTATAATTGGACACCTCCCGAGGGAGCAGGCGGATTTCATGGAATGGCCCCGGATGTTAAAGTAATCCATTTTAAAGGTTCCGGAAAAGGTTGATGTTAGAAGCTTGGATTCATTATAAAAGAATGAAAAATTTCGCATTGACTTATCGGAGATGCAATGTCTTGTCTTGAGGAGCAAAAGAGGGGCCAAGTATTATTTTTAGCTTTGGACTCAGGCAACTAGTATTGGACTACGAACAAGCATATCTGTTCTTGGCCGATTGTCATGCAATGCAGATCATTGATTCAACAAACGGGCTGCTGATATTGATTGGGTTCGTGCATCTACAATTTCTTTGCTCAAGGGGAGTTCTTCATGGATAGCCGCATAGAACCAAATCCTCGAAATTTGACAAATGAATGGTTTACTTATACATTGTTCCATATAAGTTGCTAATGCGCAAAGGGTTGCCCTAAAAAATAAGTCTTCTTAGCCTCTGTTCAAAGGACTTATATGCATCATGAACTTTACTAATCCTTCAAAAACCCTTGATGATAATGACGTAATCATTGTCAAAGAGCAAGGATAAACATTGTATAAATACTATAAGCCATCCGGACTTTGTTGTCAGATTGTAATCTTATATATTCACTTTCCAATCAACAAGATCCAACTTGTTAGTTTCTCAACCATTTCCCTTACATTATTTGCTTCAGTAAAGCTGTGTAGAAATTGCCCCAGCATTTGCTTCACCATAGTTATGTAGAAATTGCCCCAGTATTTTCTTACCATAGCTATGGAAGAAATGCCCCAGTATTTTCTCAGTTTTTACTACTCTATCATAGCAATATCTGAATCTATCCAACTTGTATAAAAAGGATGCACGCCTTCTGACATCCACAACAAAGGCATCACACCAATTACAGGTAGAGTGCATCAGAAGAAAAAATTGCATTTCATTTGTAATGCTTGTCTCTTCTGGTTGCTCATTAACTTTTAGATTCTAGACCTTAAGAGCAAAAAGTTCTTTCTTTGGGATTGGAATCTCAATTTATTCAAACGGTTTAGCAAATGAATGCTAATTTTACATTCTAAAGCACTATGCTAAAAGCTCCATTTTCGAAATCTAAATCTGTGCAAATATCTAGGGATTTAGTGAAAAGTTTCGGTTTGATGGATGGATGATGTGGTGGACCAGTAGATGTGGCCATAATCCCCCTTAAGGGGAGGGAGGGTTAACCTCCGCATCAACCCAAAGGATTCGAGACCTGTGGCTTGAAATTCCAGTGTTTGGTTACAATTAGATGTTCTCTGAGGTGGTCTCTATTTGCTTCTCTGATTGGTTCTGTTGGCATGTGGCAGTATGGATTTTGGTCGTCCACTTAATGAGTCATTTTTTTGGTTCGATCTAGATCATTGGATTCGGAAATATTCCTATGAATATCCAAGATCAACACACGAGAAATTTACACCTCAGACCCTGTACGAAGAGGAGGCCCCCCCCCCTAAGAGGACAGGGTTAACCTCCCTTAAACCCAGGTCCCAGCAAGTTATACCTTATTTAATGATATCTGAGGTGGTTTTCCTCATCCACTATAGCCTCTTTTCTAGCTTCAGGTTTTTTTAGGTCTGTACATTTCTTTTCTTTTCTTTTTTCCCCCTTTTTCATTTTTTGGGTTGCCCCTAAGGGGGCAAACCCTCGTTCATGTAGGTTTGTGGTGTATTCCAGGTATATGCCAGTATATGCCTGGAATATGCTAATAACTGCTACAAACCCATTATTGAGTGTAAACTGGCGGTCATTTCTGTTGGTGGGGAGCCACTCTGAAACCGGCTAACCAGTGTTCTGGCGATGGTGGCTATCCCCTTTGGTAGACATGTCTGCAAATGTCTACACACACCCACGTCTCCAAAACATCTTCGGCTGGAGCCTGCCCACTAAACTCCCTCCTGCTTGCTCCTCATGGCGGAGCCCATGCTCATGTATACCTTCATCATTTTAGTGAGCGAATAGTTGTTGTGTTTTGGGCACCGCTGAATTTCAGAAGATGGAATGGCGGATCTTTGCACAGGTCAGAACATGTTCGGTCAAGGATTTCCAGGTATTCCCTTTGTACCCTGCCAATGAAACCCTAAATTACTATTCCCATGCAGTGAAATATACAGAGCAAGCTTTAACAGCCTATCCTGGTAGATCTTTGTTGCTCACAGTTCATAGTTTGGGTGCTGGAATTGCCCTTTTGGTTTCTGCAAATTTTTTTGACAGATTAGTGCTCTCTATTGTTGGATTCAGTGCCCCTGGTCTATCAGAGTTACTTAAAAGATGGAATTTGGAACTTAAGGCTGCTCAAGAGCATATGGTCTTTGTAATAGGGGATAAATGAAATGTAGTCATTGGATAAGCTTGGAATAGGCAAGTTGGCATTATTTGTTTGTATCAGACCCAGGAAACCCCTCATTGTAGTGCTTGCTTACAATGCCATTTCTATGATTAATATATTAGATCTACTAAGGTCTTCCAAGGATCTTGACTGCTTAGCTTGTTTCTTTGAGCCGCTACATAAAACATTTGATTAGCCTTATATACCAAGGTTCAAGACTTGTGTGCCAAACAACGAATTTCAATCAGTGCATCTGCTTCAGGCTGACTTCACAATTTAATACTGCATATCTATTAAAAAAATAAGAAATGTAGAAATGATTCAAAAATGCATGCAATATGGAATTAAATCATGTCATGGGGTAGGAATTCGAAATTAAAAAATGCAATGTAATATGGAATTAAATCACCACACTTCATTAGGATTATCACTTTGCTGATTGAGTTCATGTTAATAATATGACATTGCCATACCCATGAGAGACACAACCTCTGTTTTCGATCTCGTCCTTCACGAGGCAGGATAGCATTTGGGTTTTTCCCCAGCCTTCGTAAGAATGGCCAAAGCTTTTCGTAGGGATGAATGCAACCCGAAACGGTAATAATACTTCTCATCTGTGGAAGCCAACGATCCATATTTTTTTTTTTTCCTTTTCTTTTGCAGTCTTCATTGATGGTGAAGTATTCTTGGTGCATTCTTTGAGGTTGGTTTCATTAAATTTGCTTATTTAATCAGCTTCATAGTCTAATATTCGGTGTGACAAGGTCTCTTGAAGATCCAAGCAACCAAAAATTGCTCAACGCATCACTTTTCATGACCCAAAATATATGGACCAGAAAGGTAACTTATCCCATTACCAAGGACTTGAATCAGTTGAAATTCTAGGCAATCATCTTATGCGTCTGTTTGGATCTCATGGAGGGCCACTTGAAGTAGACCAAGCTTTTTGCCAAAGTAGTAAAACCGAGTTCATACACATATCTGTTATTCTTTCTTCCAATGTCAACTCAAGCAATACGAAAGAGCCTATGAACTTTACTATTGTATGCAGCTAATGAATGTGGAGAGCAAATAGACGTATTTATATCACCATGGTTAAAGCAGACGATGAATTTTCGCACTCCCAAGGGGGAGACTAGTACATGAACAATTAACGCCTAGTATAAGGCATCTTCAATCTGATATTGTTCTAGAAAATAGCCTTCTTGGAATGTATGCAAAACGTGGGAACCTCCAAGAAGCACAATGCTTATTCAACGAACTGGAGGATCATGATTGACTACAATTGGATGAGCTATGACCCTCATCAAATCATTTTGTGATATTGCAGTATGTGCCGCAGAGAATGACTTGGTACGGGGTGCAATGGCAAAGAAATTTTATGTGCGACATGGATTTAACAATTGTGCTTTTCAATTGCTTGAATAAATGCTACGTAAGTATATAGATCCAGATAGGATAACATTTACGAAGTCTTTTTGGAGGCATGTCAGAGCAGGTTTGTACATGATATGAAGGCATGTTAAAACTTGATCTAGTTCTTAGCAACACACTAGTTTACATGTATTCCAAGTTTAAATGAAGCATATATAGTATTTGGCAATTTAAGCAGTCGAGATGTATCATAGGGAGCAATAATTGCAGGATATGTTGGCCATGGGCATGGTGAAATTGCTTTAGAACGTTCGAGAAGATGAAACAGGAAGTCATAGCTACCTATATGTGTCTCGAAAAGCTTGCCATTGCATGAAGTCTCCAGACAAAGAAGCGCAAAGGTTTGCACATAACAAGATCATTGAATGTGGACTGACAATAAATTTTATGCTTGGGAACAGTCTCGTTGACATGTACATCAAATGTGGATGCATAGATGAGGCACATAAAGTTTTTGACAAGTTGATCATCCATGATGTGGTAACATGGAGTGCACTGATGGATACGTTGTGTATGGTTTGGGTGCCATTGCTTTTCGGGTGCATGCACAGACGGGCATAAAGCCAGACAAAGTTAAATTTTTAAATCTTTTGAAGGGGTGCACTAGCACTGGGAACATAGCAAATGCATAATTATATTATTGATAGTAGTTTTGAATGGGATCTTGAACTTGGAAATATGCTTGTTGACATGTATACTAAGTGTGGTAGTTTAGATGAGGCGGAACTTATGTTTTGCCAAGTAATAATATGCAAACAGTTGGTTTAAAGCCAGAAAAAGCCACGTGTTTGGGTGTTTTGAAAGCATGTGGTGATGTAGGAGCAAATACATGTGTGACAAAATGTACATAAACAATTTATTAAAAGTCGTTAAGAATTTGGTGTGGTTATATGCAATGCTCTTGTGTACACGTATGCCAAGTATGGAATCCTTCCGGAGGGACACAAAGTATTTGATAATATGCAAGAACGAGACATAATATCATGGAAAGAAATAATAGGAGTAGTTGATGAAGGATGCAGTCATACAGGAGTAGTTGATGAAGGGTCTACGTATCATAACTTTATGAGAGAAAGTATCTCAAATGACGCCACACGTTAAGCACTATAACTGCATGATTGACCTCAAAGATTGAAGGTAGAGAAATTGTAATAAATGATGCATACCAGGTTCATCATTTCAAGGATGGAATGTGTGCTGTAGGGATTATTATTGACTAGCTCAAATATTATTGGAAAACCAAAGTTTACAGTCAGAATACCATGCCTGGAAGTTCAATTGTCGTTGCTCTAGAAAGGGATAAATGGTATTCAAATCTGCAAAAGTAACGAATCTACATCGTAGAAGAAATGGAAGTTGCAGAGCAGTGAGTGCAAACAACTTTGGTACTGGAAAATACTTATATACCAGCATTAGCACTGCTGGTGGTGACTGAAAACAACTTTGGTATTGAAAAAACTTTGGTGCTGGTGGATTTTTACTGTTTCTGGAGCAAAATCTTGCCTACCTCATCTTCACGCCGCATCAACGCACGGGTGGCCCCGATTTCGATTGGTTGCCGAGGTGATGCCCGTAATCGAGGGCGGACTCCACGCCGAGTCCCAGATACAAAAGGCAGCTAATATTTCAAACGACTCTCCACGAGGAACAGAACATTGTGAAGATTTTAGAACGATCATAGCATATCAAATATGCAGAGCCTCAAACGACTCTCCACGAGGAACAGAACATTGTGCTAATATTTCAAACGACTCTTCACGAGGAACAGAACATTGTGAAGATTTTAGAACGATCATAGCATATCAAATATGCAGAGCCTCAATGGTACCAATTTCCTGTTCATAGTATTTTAATCCATAAATTACTCAACAATTTAGAGCTATGAAACGGCAACAAGCTTCATTGCATCAGATACCAAACGCCATTTAAACGGAATTAAGGCATAAGGCAAAGGATGCTTCCCATATATTATAAATCATAAATACAAACATATATGGGTAAATTCTACAAGAAAATGCCTCAAGAAAGCTTAATATCTATCTTCTGCGACCAATTGGCACAGATAAATCATGTAGAGGCGCTACAATTCGAGGTAATCAATGCCAGAGCAACCAACCAAAGCCCGGTCAATTCTATTCACACAGTTGCGGCTCATTGTACCCTTAGTATAATTGAAATATTCGTATTGATGCCATTGAATGCCTGCTTGAGGATTGGATCTACGAAGAGGATGCTAGTCTTTTCGACATATGTCAGACTCAAATCATATTCTAGAATATGTTTCCAAATAGAATATGACACTGGTCCATTCCGGTCCACAAAATCTTAACTTGCAAGTAATGGTTACAAGCTTTTTTATGGGATTCAGTTCATGATCTTGGGATCTCTAATGAGTTTTGTTGCATTCATGGCGAAGACTACTGTGGCTATCACAGGTTTCAAAAATTCGGGGCCAGATGTACTTGCTCATTCAGCCTCAGACATCATAGATGGCATGAATCCTGATGCGAAGAAGATAAAGAAGGCACTGAAGGCACTTTGTTATCATGACAAAATGCATGTTTAAGCTCAACCACAGACTCCAAATCTTTGCCTTCGATAGGGCCTAGGCTCAAAACCCGACCTATAACTATTGAGCAACAAAAGACATGCCATTGCATTTTTAAGTAGCTCTACCTTGCTTGCAACTTCCATGTACTTCATGCTATTAAATTCTTAGCAACCTTCTTCAATTTATAAAATCGAGTTCTTCCTTCATACCCTGAACAAAATTGACATGCAAAACAATCCTAAGTTCCTAAGTTCCTAAGTTCTTTTGCCTCTCCCCCCCCCCCCCTTCCCCTTCTTATTTCTCTATTTGCATTCTTCATACATTGTTTCGTATATTTCTAATGATCTGACGATTCCACTATCTATAAATTCCCATAAAGACATGGTATCAAGTATTCTATTGTTTTGAAGTAGCAATTTGAATTGATTGTCAAAACATGACTTTGAACTATCATTTAAGCCACTTCACCCTCTGGCCATAGAGGGCAACCCTCCGTGCGCAGCACCTTGTTAATTTTCATTTTTCTGTAGCATATTTTAATGTTCTATATTTTGTTAGATTAAGTTGCTTGTTTCGAGGTATAGGTAGGATAGTCAGAAGGGAGAGGGAGAGAGTTCAGGCAGAAATAGGGATACCTGAGTATCCGTTTGATATACAAGAGGATCCTATCTTTTGTCAGAGCCGTAAGGCTTTCATCTGTGCTATAAGGAAGACACGACAGGAAGGGAATTATGATCGACCAAGGAATAAAGCTCTTGCCATAACCTTTTCTGAAGAACGAGACATTTTGGCAGATATTGACCATCAAATCACTCATTCGACTGGTTGTATAAAGCGGTTGGCGTATTACATATTGACGAGGTTTGGTATCAGGGGTGCAAAAGAGTTAAAGGCTGTGTTAGATGTTGATATCACATTAGGTTTTGATAATGGTGGCGAGATAATAAAATATGGGGAGAGAATCAGTAAAATCCACCAGCCAACTATCACAAAATTTGATGAGAGACATTTCAGGAAGCCGATTTGGACACATGAACTTGATTTTATTGTGACATACAAGCAGTACGTACGTCATTTACCTGCAAAGGAGCAGGATTTGAAGCCAAGGCCGCTGTTTCTTCAACCGATTATGAAACCTAGAGAAAACGTAAGTGTTAAGTTAGAACTTATGTTTTTGATTTTTTTTTTCTAATATTTTGTTAATTGTTTACAGGTCTGGTATGCTGTTACGCCAGTTGGCGTGAACAATCTCTCCAAGTGGCTGAAAGTTATGGGCACCGTCATTGGGCCTGAGACGCAAATTTGTAATAAGAGCGGTTGCGTATCGTTAGTGTCTCGGCTTTCAGCTGCAAACGTGCCAGCAGAAGTTGGTATGACTATTACAGGCCACAAAAATCGAGAATCATATGAGAAGTAAATATGTTTAATTATAGTTTTTATTTATTTAACATGTCTGATTGCTGGGTTTTGATGGCAGATATGATCGTACACTTGATTTGAAGATTGATGCATGCATGGATTTGGTTTCGAATCCAATTAATCAAGATGGCAGTACACGTTCGTTTGCAAATGTTCTTTCTGGTATTTTCTTTCACTTCATATTTCTGTATTTTTTTGTATATTCTGTTTCTAATATATTATTCTTTATAATTTGCAGATGAAATTTGCAAGAGCACACTTATCAATGCTTCTAGGGCTCCACTTGTTGAGTTGTCCAAGAACATTCCTGCAAAGGAATCAACTTCAAGATTATTACGCAGTACAGATTTTGTGGTCCAGCAAGAAAATATTCCAAATAGTCGGGGAGTTAACGCGGGCGTGTTGATGGTCGTTGCTTGTCGGGTTCTTTGGTCGTTGGTCGTTCTTTGCCGGTCGATTGGTGGTCGTTGTCGGGTCGATTGGTGATCGATTGTTGGGTCGTTGGTCGTTCCCGATGAGGTTTCTTGGTCGGGTCGTTGTTTGCCCAACGATGGAAAGGGTCGATTGGGATTGCGGAGATTACGCTTTAACATGCAACTCACTGCATACAGTTCTTGTGATTTGGTTGACGATGAGTACGATGATGAGCTTTATAAAGAATTGAGTATCGCTTGTCCTGATAGTGCACGGGCTCTAGGAAAATATCATGCGCCAGTTATGAATAATTCAGGGAATTTTACAGGGTGCACTTTTAACTTTGGCATCGATGCAAATCAGTTGTTCAATGTAATGTCTGCAGTTATGAAAAAACATTGAGAGGTCATTGGAAATTTCTAAACTCCTGAATCTGAAAATTGTGGTGTTTAAAGTTTTTATAAACTTTAGAATTCTGATCTTTTTTGTATAAAGTTGTTGAGTTCTGGAATTGTGGAATTCTGGAAGTTTTGATGTAATTTGACTTGAAATGGAATCTGGAATTATGGAATTCTAGAAGTTTATAAAATTCTGAGTTGAATTCTGAGTTGAATTGTATCTGAGTTTATAAAATTCTGAGTTGAATTCTGAGTTGAATTGTATCTGAGTTAAAATGTAATTTGAGTTGAAAATCTGTGAAAAAAAATTATCTGGCCAAGCAAATCTTGGTGGAGGTGAAATTCCACCTTAAAAAAGATACAGAAAAATACAGTAATCCCAGGCAAGTGGTGATTACGTTACTGGATGCAAGCCCGAATGACATCAGCTAATTATTTCCTTCATATTAGTTTAGTGCACGCTCAAAATACTATATTTTTCATTCACGTTGTTTTTACCTTTTCATAATATGTAGGGAAACTTCACTTATAAAAGTTATATAACGAGTTTGGTTCTCCCTCCCCTTTGGTTTCCACCATGCCTAATCTGCTTTCCCAAGCATAAGGTGCGCAAACATCAGGCTGACGAACAATATAAATCTGGTCTGCACCCCTATATTTCTCATAAACATCTTGGTTTCGGTGCCATGTCCACAAGGCATGAGTGGAATTTTTAACCTGCAAACAACATAGAGAGTAACGTTTCTGTGTTGCAAAGACAACAACGAATTTCTTTTATATTTAGCAACAAATACCTCAAGAATACCATGCCCAAAACTAGTCTCACGTAAGGCACTCCAATCAGGCTGTCTATCCCAACAGAATTTACCAGCAGCAGGACCAGATGTAAAATTGAAGCCACAGAACTGATATGGCAAAATAGAAGGATCAGGAGTAGATTCAGCATGAGGGCATTGATCCAAATCATCGGCATGTGCAGCTGCCATATGTTCCCAGTTTCCACCATCTCCAATCACAATATGGACAGGGGCACATGAATCATATTCGTAATTGTACACTTTGTTCATCCTCTCATATGCATGTACCTGATTGCCATAGAAAAGGACCAATTCTTAGTTATATGGTATTGCAAAAGAAAGTAAAGGACTATGTCTTTTAGTATGTTGGTCTTAGATATTGTACATGGCCTGAAAAAAACACGTCCACCCTATTTTGATATAGCAGATCCTCCATTGCTTGCCTCATACATTCTGTTTCTCTGTAATGAGACAAGTAACTTGAATACCACGGAGCATGAGAAAAAACTAACACCCATGGAGTTATATATCTATCCACAGCCTCCAGATCTTGTTTCAGCCAGGCATACTGAGCACCTGCACTAAAATGTCTAAGTCCCCCTTTGCAACAATTGCATTAAACCATAATTACTTGCATACTTGTCTTGCTGTAATCAATATATGCTCCTATCATGATGAAGTGGATTCCTCCAGCATTGAAAGAGTAGTACATTTTGGTTGGAGATCCACTTTCAAGAAATGGAACTGCAAATCTGGAATTATAAGCAACAAAGGATTGATGGCCTGCCTGTGCCTCGAATTCATGGTTTCCTTCAATAACCATGGTTGGAATAGTTGATCTGAGAGCCTGAGTATACCTGCAGAGAGTACAGATGATGTACTTGTAAACCGAAAGTGTAATAAGGCCGACAATAAGCACCTAAATATAAGACATATACCTTCCCCAAAAATCCCATCTGGGCTGATAAGTTTCATGAGTAGGCTCCATACCAAAGGTGCATTCATAACAAGGAGCACCAGTTCCATTTGTGAGGTAGAGATTAGCATAGGACATGTCCCCTATAAAAATATTCATGTCAGGACTGTTGTCCATGATATGTGCTAGTGTGGAGGTAGTGTTGTAAGTGAGACCCAAATCTCCTACAATTGCAATTTTGCCAGGATAACCAGTTCCAGGTGTTGGCAAGGTAGTAAAGCTGAAAATTTCACTCATTGCATCTATGCTCGGATCGCCACATTGGTAGTAGTATGTTGTCTGTGGCTTGAGACCTAGACCAGACATGCCAGAACATGGTAATCATGCTAAACGTGCTCCATTCAGCATGTAAAGTAGCTGTTACAATATACCTGTGATTTTTACATGGTGAATTATACCAGATGTATAATTCTTAAGCCCCTCATATGCATATAGCTGACTGTACACGGATGATTTGCCCTTGGCTACATCTATCAGGTTATTTTGAGAAGTCCCATACCTAACAATGCTGTCAATTATGGAAGGATCCAGGGGCTCTATATTCTGCCCTATTTGATAATCCCCTGCATTTGTTACCGAACAAAGATCCAAACAATGATATAAAATAACTTTGATCAATTTGAAAAATCTACTAAAGCTGCGCTGACCTTACCTGTGATCCAAGAAATATACATTGAGCCAGGATCAACACCCTGTGCAATGGCAATCTGTTCAGGGCTCCACTCTGATCCCTGCCGGGCAAATCTTGGGTCATTGTTGGCCAGATCCTGGCTTGGAGTCCTCAAACTTGGATCAAAAGACCGAGTGACGGGCTTGAATGGACCATCTAATGTTGTAATTATTGCATCTTCTTGAGCTTTTAGCTTTTCGATTACCACAAGTATGACAATAAGAGGCAAAAACAGCTGAATCTGCATGTTTCTTCAGGATTCTTCAGCTAGCGCACCTTGTGAAAGAACTGGCGTTGTTCCATAGATGAACCGGCAAGCAATAATTTTCCGAGCAAGCTTATCCAGTGACGAATTTTTGGTTACACGCCCACGATAAGAAGGTATTAAAAAACATTATAGTTGCATTATTCATGGGAGGCATGTGCAATCTAATGAAAATAATAGTGGCTATTATATGATAGTAGAAATTTTTTGGGTTGCCCAAAGGGCAAACCGTTGGAGGTGGCCTGGACATGCCATTTGATGTCGCTTGATGTGTCGTTAAGACGGTGCAGATTGAAAAATGGAGCCGCATTAGTCAGCGTGAATCGTCCTTGTCATCCACTTGCGTGAGTCGCCATTAGGGCACCATCTAACTACCCATTGTGTTCACGGAGCCATTATGGCGTTCGTAGTGATCCTAACTCTGGTTCTGGTGACAGGCTTTGTAACAGCGGCAAAGATATAAGACAAGAATCTGGAAGAAGTTACTCACAAGGTTTATTTTGATGTGGAAATTAATGGGAAGGTAGTAGGTCGCATGGTTATGGAGCTTTATAGTAATGCAACTCCTAAAACTGTGGACAATTTCCAAGCCCTGTGTACTAGTGAAAAAGGAATGGGATCCAGCGGTAAGGCTTTGCATTATAAAGGCAGCCTTTTTCACCTTAATCTATCTATCTATCTATCTATCTATCTATCTATCTATCTATCTATCTATCTATCACACCAACCTTCTCCATAACAGGCAATTTCTCTACTACCTTCTCCCATATGGCCATCTCCCACTTGGAGATTAAGATTTTTGCCTAAAACTTAGGCTAAGACAAAGGCAATCAACTTCATATCATGCTTGAATAGAGACAATACATGTTGAGACCCATGGTCTATGTGTAAGGGGATGCAATGATGCAGTAACTGAAGGTGCTAAGAGGTTTGGTGACAGTGGCACTCACCATTACAGAATCTCTAGTATAGCATATGCGGAAGGACATGACCAAAAAGGATGCTTGACTATGCATCCCATGCTGCAATAACTCCTCATAGAAAAGAAAAAGCATTTGAAAAAGCTAGAGATGATGAAATAATATCCAAGATGGAACTTGTTTAATTGACTGCTTACCTAGATGGATACAATGACTAAAGAGTTTGTTTGAGAAGGCATAAAGTAGGGGAATCGTCTTCATCGTTCAGGAACCTCTAAATAAAATTTGAAATGAGGACCTTCCTTTGCAATAAGAAGTCCATCAGACCAATGCCACTTGCCCATTTTGGAAGGATGCATTTAGACCAGGCCAACTACAAGTGAACAATAAGGAAGCCATATGGACATGGGTACTAAGTCAATGTGATGCGAGCAGCAAGAGACAACTACGTCGTAGACCACTAAAATAGGCATTTCACCAAACCCTTAATAATATCTCCCCATGCAAGATGCAACACTAATTGATACAGTCCAACTTTGATATGATCTTTCGAATGCAATTCCAAGCTCTTGCCTCTCTGATGCTCCTTCTCTGCCTTCACGCTCTACAAAAGCTCTTGTAAATCCTTTTCCAAACAGACAAAACCCTTGCTTATGTGCTCTCCCTACTACATGCATGCTAGCATGTGCATATAAATAAATACAACATCCTATACTATTTATCCATTGCCATGATATTTACTTTTCCTTACTCATAAGGCCATTATATAACTCGCCCTATTATGCTAACACTACTCCATACCATAGCCATACTCAGAAGACCCCATAAGTTCTCTATGGCTCCTTGGCCAAACTTAAAATTCGCCCAAATTCGATGTTTGATTGTGGAGATATCGCCAATTGAAGTTCAAGTTCTATTTATAGTTGTCTCCACGACTTTAGCCTTCTTTGGCCTGCCTTTGCCTTTGCCTTTCGTTCTCAACCATGATATATACTAACTCTATATGATTTTGCCCAATGCTTAATCATATTGGCCACTCTCCCAAGCTCATTGATGTTAATCTTAAACCATATCAGATCCTTCCCTTCTCGAGGCAACTGACATCAGTTGCATTGAATACAACTTTCAGGTTCTCGTTAACATCCACTTTAATATGAAGATTATTAGCCTTCATAATTTTATGAATCATTGACAATATTATAATTCTGTTAAGACTACTCCCCTAACATAATATTATTATCAACTCGTGGTCATCACCTCTTCGTGGCTTCCACCTTGGTTCATGATACCACCTGTTCGTAATTTTTGTATCTACCACCTACTCGTGGTTTTCACATACTAGTAGTTTTCATATACTAGTGGTTGCCACCTACTCGTGGGCTACTAATTCTTGGTTACCACCTATCGTGGACCAATTTAGTTCTTGTTGCCATCTTTACAGGAATAAATAGTATCCAATTGAAGTTTTCCCTCAAGAATAACTTCGTTCCTAGAATTCTCGAAACACTGGTTACACGTATTGCCTCATAAGTCCTATGCATCTAACATCCTCGGTTACTCTGCATATGTATCTGCAAAACAATCTCATGACATGAGTAAGTTAAAAACTATTTCAATTAAAACTCGAGAAATCATTCAAGTTCTTGTTTCGTTAGAATATTTTCCCTCTTTGTTGCTTTGTTGGATTCCAGCATCCTTCAAAACACTTAGAGCTGCTTCATGATCACGCCAAAGATCATGACAAAACCATCATCCAATTAAATTGGGATTATGTCAAAAATCACGCCAACTTGCTGTTGTCTTCTAGGGGGTTTTTATTTTTTTTTAATCTTTTATTTTGGACTTGATAAATAACATAAGGTTGCAATTCACGTGTGTCGTTTCATATGCGAATTGAAATATGCAAAAATGAAGAGCAAGTTGCTAAGATAGATGAGACCAAAATTGAACAGCATTTAGATGAAAATATTAGGTTTGATAATACCAGATTGCATTGTTTGCGAGGCAATTGCAGACCCGAAATTATCAATGCATGACACAAATATCATACAAAAATATCATATATTCCAATAAAACATTAAGGGATCAATCCATGTTTTTCCACGTATTTAACAAGGGTGTGGTTCCATATCAGCCGTTCTATCCAGTTCTGGGTGTGAATCTAACACTTTACGCACCGTCATCCCCATAGCCAAATTATTCATAATAGACATAAACTTCACCAGAAAATCATCTGTCGCAAAATTTTTTGGATCGTAAGATGGTGTATTCAGAGCCTGCGTTTGATTGTAGAAGCATTTGAGAGCATCATCAACCACTATGATTATATCGTCCTTATTCTCGATACCAAGTTCGTCCATCATGTTACTCAAGTGTTTGATGAAGATAGGCTTGCCTGTTGGATCCTTGGGATTAGTGAACTTCACACATTTGTTCTGATCCCAAAAGGTCAACCAATGTCTATGCATTTCCCCCAGTGCCTCCAAAGTATCCTTGATGTTCTTTAGTTCCATGGATGACCAAATACCAACTCGAAATAACCTGAATGCCTCATCTAGCATCTCCTTCAAGTGCGGCCGCGGATAGATCCACTTGGTGTTTGATTCTACTGGTGTCTGATGAAACTGATCTCTAGCCACTTTATTTTTCGGAAAAGTCTTACAAAGGACTCCGTTTAGGTCGAATACCACAATCTTCTTAGATACGCAAGGCAAGCTGAAACATCAAACATGTATCTGGTCCGCAAGATATGATCACACAAACAAGACAAACACGCCAGGCATGATTTGAGTTAGTCTTAACCAAATCACGCTCGGCGTGATTTAGTGTGACAACGAAATATAATCAAAGCACGCTTGGCGCGATTTTATTCAAAGCTAAGATAAATTAAATCACGCATGGCGCGATTTCATATGCAAGGCCATACCTATCATCTTCAGTTTCGCTGCTGTCGTCGGCATCATTCTCCCCTTTGCCACCCTTAATCTCCGTGCTCTTCTGACTGTTAGAATTGTTATTTTCTATTAGTTCCTCTACGTCCTTCACAACTGACATTATTTTAGTATTGATTTGGCAAACCTGTGAATCACTAGAGTCGCCTGGGTTGCCAATGGCCCCTTCACTTTCGGTTGCCTTATCAATTAGATCCTTGTTAACCTGTGAATCTACTCTATTGTTGCTTGCATTACCCGCAAGGGAGGCAAGGATATTCCCTAAGTTCGCCTTCATCACATTACTTTGAGCGGCCAGTTTAGCAGCCACTTGGTCATTGCTTTCCTTATCAGGCTGCGGATTACTAGTTCCCTCACCAGAACCATCGTCCACTTTTGAATTGGACAAGTCTATGAGACTTTTGATTGCTGAAGATTTCAGGTTGCCATAAGGGCCTTTAGGAGATTTGGCACGCACATGCATGAGGAATGGTTCAAGAAAGTCTTTGGCCTGCTCATCACTCACAAAGTAGTGACATCTTCTAACACCCATAAGAGCCTCTCAGGCAATATAACCTCCAACATGAAGCTCCAAGTAGGTTGTATCAATTGGAGCAAATGCCTCGACCAGGTAAGCAGCCATAGACGGGGGAAATCCATTTTTATTTAAGGGGCCCTTCTCCTTAGTTAGTAGCTCGTACTTGATTTCACCACTTAGGAGGGGGTCCCGATCCTCATCCTCTTCTGACTCATCATGTTCCTGATCCTGATCCTGATCCGTATGGTAGAATATAGTTCTTAAGTCTGGATCATCTAGAAGAAAACATTCCCATGCACTGCTATTGTCACCCTTGGCCTTAACAATATCATATTCCTCGCCCGACAAACATGGCTATCATAATAAAGATCACATGTGCCATCTTCCATTCGTCGTGACTCATTATCCTTAACATCATATATTAGGCATCCCTCCCTAATAACTTTGAGGCACTCCGGATCATGAGCGGCCGGATAGTGCATCAGATGTGAGTCACCGAAAAGGACAAACGACAACAATAGTGAAGGACCTCAGGTTGTCAATCCTATACAACCGGTAAAGAAGTCTGTTGTAGTCCTTTCCGGTTCATGCCCATATCTCCTCTCCCACCCTCGCTATCCAACACAAAGAGTGATATGTTTTTAAGGCAAGTAGTTGATTCGGCAAGAGACCTTTGTACCCAATGGAGACTGAATCTTTGGATGCTGTCTTCTTCTCCAAGTAATCTTCTTCACAAGGGCCACTTTTCTTCTCAACTCCTCGCCAAGCACCTTGGGGGGTAGAGTCTCCTTATGTTTTGCATTTTTAGCCTTCCATTTCTTTTAGGAAGTCCTTTGATACAAACTTCTTGATGTCATCATTCTTCGACCCCTATTTGTCCAAAGAATCCAATTTCGGATAATGCCACATCCCCAGATAGCCTTTGTAACTCGGCCCTCTGGTGACTTCATTGTAACGCATACATCCTTCACATAGGTACAACACTCAACGAAGGACATCCTATCCTTAGTGAAAGCACTCTTCTTGTATAAGACTTCCTTCTTCAAGCAATCGGTCTAAAACCCAAATGGTCTGGCGGCCGTCTAGCCCCCGAAGTCTTTCTCATCTCCGTCACATTCAAGTCAAAGATGCTTACATCAGCGGGGAGGCATCCTACCCATAGTATCGGGCGGCTTCCTTTGTGCATAAGCGCCCCTGAATTCATTCCACTTGAGCTATCACGCCTCCTTACAAAAGACAATCTTATCACGAAGTCCGTTGGACTGACCGCTAGATGAGCTTTTCGGAAGGATGCAATGTCATCACCACCTTTTTTCTTTGATTTTCTTGCAGTCTTCTTCTTCTCATGTATAATTGTCCGCGAGTCCATCTCCATGACATGAATGCCTCGGACTTTGACCATACTGTCTAGTGCGTAATGGGCAGCCATATTCCACCCACTGTTGACGGGCGTGGCGCAGTTGCTCCACGTATGGGCTACAATAGTACATACATTGAATCAGTATCATAGAATAGAAACACGTCGGGCGCGATTTGAATAGAATTGATCAATAGAGAAATTACGCCTGGCGTGAAATGAATTAAGTTACTAATGCAATTCACGCCAGGCGTGCTTTCAAATCAATTGAATTCACGGTAGGCATGCTTCTAAATCAATTGAATTCACGCCAAGCGTGCTTTTAAATCAAAAATTTACGTCAGGCGTGCTTTTAAATCAAAACAATGGCGTGAATTGTTTTTCTTTAAAAGCATGCCTGGCATGAATTGGTTTGATTTAAAAGCACGCCTGACGTGAATTCAATTGATTTAGAAGCATGCCTGGCATGAATTCAATTGATTTGAAAGCACGCCTGGCGTGAATTCAATTGATTTGAAAGCACGCCTGGCGTGAATATTAAAATGATAACATCCTAATGCAGTTAATTACCTTTTGTATAGAAATGTCTGGCATGAATTGGTTTGATTTAAAAGCACGCCTGGCGTGAATTCAATTGATTTAGAAGCACGCCTTGGGTGAATTCAATTGATTTGAAAGCACGTCTGGCGTGAATTCAATTTATTTGAAAGCACGCCTGGCGTGAATATTAAAATGATAACATCCTAATGCAGTTAATTACCTTTTGTATAGAAATGTCTTCCCCATTTCATTCAAAGTTGCACTAATCTCAGCCAAATCTGCAGGTGAAGTATTGGCATTTAAGGGACGACACCTCCTATACGCATAGTGATTGTAGAATAGTATTTTGCAAACCTTAATATACAGTATACAAAAACTTGTATATGCATACCCCACAAACGAGGATCGCTATGTACGGTCCAGATCTTGGAATAAAGGGCAAATATGCAGATCTTGGAATATGAAGTAGGGTACGTGCTATTCATAATTTGCAGCAGGCCAGAGATAAACAGGCCAGAGATGGAGAAGGCAAGAGATAAACATGATCTGTAGCACCAATGATTGGTTATCCCAGAAAGCATAACACATGGATAAACAAGACAAGTTGACATATCTTATCTACGTTTTCCTCTTACTTGAGTATAAGAACGTGGCAAATTTGTCAGAAGGCAAGCAAATTCATGCACACTTAGTAAGGAGTCACATTGAGCATACAATTTATCCTGAGAATATAGTCTTGAACATGCACTTGAAATGTGGAAGTGTGGAGGATGCATACCATATGTTTGAGAAACAGTCCGGGCATATTGTGTTCACCTGGACAAGGACGATAGCTGGTGTGGGTGTGATAACAAGGCCTTTGAACTACTCAGACAAATAGAACAGACTAGCTTGGAGAAAGTTACTTTTGCTTCTAATACAGTAGCCTTGAAGCAGGGTAAGCAGCTATAGAAACATAGTGTGGCAAGGCAAGCCTTTAACATGATACCTATGCAAATGTGGTATCTTGGACTGCACTTATTTCAGGTTGCTAAACAAGAGCCAGTCAATGGTGCCATTGAAGTCTTTCAAAAATGCAAGGAAGAGGCATATGTACAGACAAGTTGACTATTCTTAGTGTCCTTTTTGAATCAGTTTTTCTATGTTGTGTGCATTTTTCGTATTTGCATTTTACCAGATTCAGCATCCTCTGTTGTTGCTTAGATTATGTACCTTGAACTATCTCTTTAGGCTTTGAACCCAATACGAAGTTCTACTTATTCAGTGGTTTGGCAGTTGAAACATCTTTTGAGCCAGTGAGGACATTAAGCTTTCAACATCAGACTCTTTCTATAGCAACAAGCAATTGTAGCTATGAATATTCAATATTCTTAGCAATTGTAATTGTTGTCTTTACGTCCTTTTATTCAAAATGTCATTTTTATGCATTTTCTGGACATCTTTTCTAACTGGTCTTCTAGCATGATTTTTTTTTTTTTGGTTACTTTTTTTCAGGTCGGATTTCGGCTATTCGGAAGGAGTAACACTTGCAGACTGTCGTAACATCTTCCATTGAGCAGTAGGTGAGTAAAGTTTAGGTTTCTGGTAGAACTGCAAACCAATGTGTAAGCATAGTCGATGGTTCTTCTATTCGTTGATAATTTGATGTTGTGATATAGGTAGATATTCGGCAGGCCAGGCCTCTTTATCCTTTTGTCCGTGCTATTGTGCATGAAACTCAGTTTAATTGATCAGACCAACGAACATGGATATAGTGAAAGAGACATGACATTATTGGATGGTTTTCTAATAGTTGGAGAAGGATTCGAAATAGCAGTATATGAACCAAATGCAATATGCAGAAGGCTATGATGACAAGGCCGGCTCAATATTAAACAAAACTAAATGTTATGGGATGACAAGAAAATAACGCAGTGTAATAATGTTTGGGCTTTTTAGAGGCAATACTATGAAATTATAGTTGATGGTTTTGTATCAAGAATTTTAAAAACTAGATACTAAAAAATTATAGCTAATGGATTTCGTATCAATGATTTTGAAAACTATTGTGATGTACATGAGTGCAAAACATTCATCCACTCTTAACAATTAACTACCAGAATATGCAATTTTCTATCAAATGCATATCTCACCACAATATTACTTATTAACAACAACAACGAGGAGTTTATCAATGCATTTAAAAAAAAAAATACTATCTATCTATTCTATCTTCTTTTGGAATAATATCTTAATATTGTAGGGAGTTATGGGGCACTTGATAACACCCGCTGTGTTAGAGCAAAAAAATTTCCGCCCAAGTACATATGCACAAAGTAACTTGTTTTAGGTCATGAGGCATCACACACATTGCATTGCGCTTGTGATGGGAGACGTTCAAAGCTTGGGCATCGATCCCGCATATGACGCAATTGATGATAATGAGCTTCCCGAATTTCTAACAAAGTATAATATTGTCGTTTGTAGACCTGAGTCATGCGTGTGGGACATGATATTAGAGCATGTCTACACAATCATGTTCGCCACCATAGTCACGACGGGAGGAGCTTCTATACCTGCCAGCCTCACAAATGAGCTTCACATCGAGCCGAAGACGACCCTAGAGTAGTTTGGGATAGGTTCTTCGTGATGTGGATCGATTGAGGCTGACGAATATAATCTCTATTTGCACCTTAAATAGTTTGTATTTGTGTATAAACCCAGTATATTTGTGTAAGATTTTGTTTGAACTTCATATTATGCGTACATTTTAAAGGTAAAGTTTGTCCTGTTTGTTCTGCCTGCCTGATGAGGGCCTTTTATGCCTCAACAGAATGCTGCCGGTCGATGATGACGAATTTAATGTTATCATTTAACATTAACTCCTCGAAGTTCATCCACACAGCAAGCTTGTTCGAGATCATATCCCAAGGTAACACATCTGCTGGCATAGGCATTTGACCTGGATTACTAATCATGCTCTGAACAATCTCCATGGCATGTACTGGATCATATCTTCTGCTAACATAAATGGAGCTTGGTGAACGGGTGAGGGACTTCACATGGATCTGAAAAGTTTCCTTAAGACCCAATGGATAATGGTCAGAGTACTTATTCAAATTTTGTTCATGGCCTCTAGTCTAGGCTGCGCCACCTCGGTCTGTTTCATTCTCAAAAATGGAAGCTTCCATGTCTTCGACAACTGCAGGAAGAACATCCTTCCCTAGATTTAGGACCCTCCTAGAAGCTTTCAAGTCAGCTAATTCCCTAGCTTACTGCAAATAGTGACTTGGTGTCAGTTTATTGAACATGCCTCTACGCATACCAGAACCCCCTTGGCAAATAGATATTGGCGAATCGCTACATTGGTGGGCCAGCCATACTTAAAAACATGTCTCACCGCTTCACATCCATCCTCATGAACGTATTCTTGTATGCAATAGCTCTACAAAGTCGTAAGTCCGAAAGCAGATCTTTCTTCTCGCTTATGTGTAATCTCCAAGAGCAATTTGCGTTAGTGTCGCCCTCTTCCTCACAAGAGATTAGGATCCCTTGTTTGATCATCTTGCCTCGCTTTTCCCTTTTCCTCGAGAAGAGAGTTAAGTCGAGCTTGCCATTTGTCTTGGCAAGGTCAACGCACCACTCGGCACCCTCGCCCATTTCCCTCGTGAGCACGCAGGTCAAGTGGTTGCTATAAGAATCGGCCCTTCATCATCTAAGGTGAGATCATATGGTAATCAAGATCCCGGGTCGTCTACCCTTGGTTTTTACCGTGAATAGACCCCCAATTATTAGGGTTTTCTTTCTCTTGGGCACCGCAAAAAGAAGATGAACATTTTTATAGTATTTTCCTCGAACAAGAGATCACGCTAGGCGTGAATTTAAACCTAAATTAGTATAATTCACGCTTGGCGTGTTCGTAGCTCCTACTGTGAACCATGCTATGCGTGAATTTGAAGCTAAATTAGTATGCATCCACATTTTAAGCTACGTACCCTTTATGAATCCATATTTCACACTATTTAACCTCATTGAACACTGCTATCTCTAACTGTCAAACCTCCAACTCTAAATAGGTGTGTACCCCTCTGTTAAAACAGAGCAAAATTATGTTCTAAAAAACAGACAATCAGAGCATTAACTGAAGGTAATAATTTAAATTCATGCAAAGCCTAATAACTCAAATTCATGCAAAGCATATTAAATGCAGGCAAGGAAATAACTCAAATTCATGCAATGCATAATACTCTCCACACAGTGTATATTATGTGGCAAATTAAATACCTTGAATAGGGGTCTGATCAACGTCCTCTGAAACTTGAGAAGAGCCGGGTTTTGAGTTTCCTCTGCCACCGCTTCCTCGGCCCCGTCCGCCTCGACCACCTCTTGTTTTAGAAGACATCTCCGGAGTCGCCTAGTAACAGAGTCACAAGGTCGCTCGGATAAGTGCTCGAGCTGCTCGAAGAAATAGCTTTTTCTACCTGTAGGAGAAATAGCTTTTTCTACCTGCACGAGAGAAATTTGAATTTCAAGAAAATAAAATATGCAGTTTCGAAATATTCTTGACACATAAAAATAATAATGACGAAGATTCACTTTTAAAAAAAAAAAAAGAACCCGTCCGCCGACTTCTTTCATTGAGTTTCTAAAAACCAATCTACCGTGTTCTTTCATTGATTACATTTATCCCCCTTAAACGTAGTTAACCTAAGCTTTCTTCTAACTCGAATTTTTCCCGACTGCCTGAGTTTCCATAGCGCCTGTGATTTCGAGAACTCGAATCAGCTTCTCAAGAATGGCTACAGAATTCTGGTACTCATCTCATTCCTATAGCTTGAACAATAATTTCCAATAGTAGGTGTCTGAATAGGCAATTGTCTGCAGTGTCGAAGATGAATGTTTCATGTTAACTATAAATCAGAAAAGGAAAGTAGGATTATGCAAGATCGACTCCATCGATCCGACTGCAAACCGCTCGGGGATAAGTATGTCCGAGTTACATTGATTAACTGCTGCGCTATGGATGAAGCTTTACCTCGCAGACACCCCGGTGGGGATACGGTTGGTGAAAGTGTTGGAACTTTTGTTGCATGGCCAAGAAACTGCTTAAAAAAGGTATGTAACATGTACTACACTGTTGAAATATAGAAGTAGACAAAATTTGTTGTATTGATTGACAAAATTTTACAATTATATATAATCTGGATAAACCAGACATACAAAATCCCAGACTGTTTTAAGCACAGTCTAATGTTTCAAGCCCAGTCTACTGAGTAGCTTGGCTATCGATACTCCCATTTCCATTCCAGGGCATAGTGAATTCTTCAGGTAAAACCCCAGGCTCCAGCTCCACCTCCCCCGCCTGCTCCACCTCCACATCCTCCTCCTCCTCCTGCTCCACCTCCTGGTCATGCTCCATTGGTTGAGGCATTGCATTGTATGCCGCATGCGGTAGTGGTTCGTATTGAGGCATGCGGGCATAGAGGCTGGCCACTAAGAAACGAAGCTCCTCATTTTGAATCTCAAGCTGACAGTTGCGAGATTCGCTCTCGATCAATGCATGTACAACATGATCGAAGTGGTCAGATAATACGGCCAGCCTCCGTGTGATCTCAAGGGTCTCAGAGTCCAGATTTAAAATGGCCCTGCGCTCTACATTCATCATCATCACTTGATCCAAGTATTGCAGGGGTTGCAAGACACGTGCAACTGGGCTCCAGCCGGACTGGTGCTCGGATGCGCTTCAACCGGACTGGAGCTTGGAGCCGCAACTGGAGCCAGGCTGTCTGATTGCTGCCCCAAATGGACGTAACCCATTATTGCATCTTGATCACCAACTGGGTGATTAATGTAACTTGGCATCTAACAATAGAAAGTTAGAGGAGTATTAGTATTCACGCCTGGCGTGTTATATTTATTTATTTATAAACTCAGAAACTAAGAGACACGCCCAACGTGTTTAAACTAAAAGTTGAAACTAAGGATAAAATTTTTTACATGCTCAGCGTGTAAACTGATATATAGGAAAAAAAATATACACGCTCGGCGTGCATTCAGTGGAGAGAGGAAAATAAAAACCTGTACAGATAGATAAGAAAATAGCTAAAGGCCAGGCAATGAATAACACGTGCATGCCGAGCGTGTATACATATTCAGGCTAAGCTTAGCATGTATTCGAAACACGCTTAGCGTGTATTGGAACACGCTTAGCATGTTTCAAATTTACTCTTTGAGATTTTTCTAATGCTTTCTAATATTCATAATAGAAACTTGCATGCAACAGCATGATTAATTCAAGAAGAGAAACTCAAGAATTTACTCGAAACAAAAAGAAGCAGATGAAGTTTATAAAAAACTATTCTGGTTTTCATAAACATCATTTGCTTCCTCTGCCTCGAGCAAATGCATAAGCTTCTCTTCTTGGATTAAACATGCCATTGACATGCAACTTAAAACTAAATCAAAACTAACATTGAATTCTGAGGCTTTTGGATTCGAAGACCGGAGCACTTTGCTTTTGGTTTTAATTCTGAGGCTTTTGGATTCGAAGACTGGAGTCCTCTGCTTTTGGTTCTAATTCTGAGGCTCCGATGTCCTCTGCTACCGATGTCCTCTGCTACAGATGCTACAGAACAAAAGGCAGAGTCTTTTAGTAAGTTAGGAATTGCTGAAACCAAAGAAGCATCTAACATTGCTGAAAAGAAACCTGCTCACCAAGATTTTAGGAGGACGGATGAAAACACAGCAGAAGCGCAACCGGCAAATCGCATGAAGAAAGGAAGAATAGGTAGAAAGTTTGAGAGCGTGAAATGGATTTATATAGGCATAATTAGAAATAAATAAGCGTGAATAATTGATTGCTTGAATTAACACGCCTGGCGTACGGTCTTCCCGCCAGACATAACATGTATGGTATATATGGAGAATATTGCATTTCATGCAATAAATTTTCACGGCATTTTATTCCATTTATTGCATTTGAAATAACAGAATTTAGAAATTTCATATGTCTTTTTCTGTTATCAAGGCTAAATTAAAAATGATTTGTAGTGTTGGGGAAGTTTTTTTAGGTCGTATTGAAAAATTTCTTATGGTTACTTTGATGAATCAGAGATCTCATGTGGTTGATCTATAGTGTTCCCCAGACTTTATTGAGACAAATTCAGAGACAAAATTTTAGAGATACAAAATGCTTGGAGAAAACAGTTTGATTTCATTCAAAATTTGGTTTATGTACAGATGCCCGAAGGCTTGTAACTAAATGCCCGAAGGCTTTTCACAATATTATACACAAAAAAATGCCCGGAGGCGTGACCAAAACTTCTGTAAGAAACAAAGAAAAAGAGGCCCGCCCGGGATCTGCATCACTTCTCTTTTTCCATGTCTGCAAGAAAGAAGAAAGAAAGGTGTTAGAATGCAAAAACAAAAGCAGACATGCAAACCTGATTCCGAGCGCAACCATTCCATAAATTGGTCGAATTCTCGACCTTCTTCCGAATTTTCTTCTTCCTCCTCCTCCTCCGACTCTTCTTCTGAGATTTCATTCTCTATTTTAGGGTCTAGCCAACTCTGAAGCAGAGCGGTCAGGAATTCCTGTGAATCCTGATCGTCCTCCTCCTCCTCTTCCTCCTCTTCATCCTCTGAATCGGACTCAGAGGATAATTGTTGCAAAACATCAATCAGCGGGGGGAATTCAGGAAAAATCAACCCGAGGTCTTTTTGAGGAGACCTCGGGTTCTTCATGAAGCTCCGCTGCTGAGGCCGAATGCTTCATGGCGAGCAGAGAAAAAAAATTTGGAAGGAATGGAGGTCTTGAGAGCATGAAGCGGATTTATATAGGGTTAATTAGAAATTAGCGTGAATAAATGATTGCCTCAAATAACACGCCAGGCATACGGAAATACCGCCAGCTATATCATCTAGGGTATATTATGGAGAATAAATTCTCACGGCTACCTTATAAGATATGTCTTTTCGTATTCTGAAGGTTAAATTTTCAATAATTAAAATTTGGATATATTTATATAAATGTCATTTCCTTGTTGTTGCCACGAAAATTCTTGTTTTAAATGATTTCGTTTATACCCATTGTTATTATTTTATTAAACCTATTTCCAAGGAATTTCTTACTTTTTAAAAAATTTGATTTACCTCTATATATTCCATAAATGTACGTACTTTTCTTATCTTCTGGTGTATAAATATTTCCTACTCATTGACTAAAAAGGGTGCAATTTGCCTAGATCAATGGTGCCTCTCAAACTGAAGATGGTGTGCAACATATTGAAAAGAGCAATTTCAATGAAAAAGCGCCTCCTAGCAAGAATGTTGAAGAAAAACAATTAGTCCTCCATAATAGGGTGCAATGGAGGAACAAGAAGGTGAGAATCATGCACAAGTGCAACAAGAAAATAGTAGGCCAAGGAGTCATTGTGCTAGCAGATCCTGGTCAAGCTGTTAATGATGAATAGAATAGAATAGAATAGAATAGAATAGAATAGAATAGAATAGAATAGTATTGCAATATTGGACAATATTGGTATTGCAATTTCTATGTTGGAAGACAACTGGAAAGGTAAAAGTTTGGGTGACAAGGAATGTTTTGGTTGTGTCAAGCAATTGGAGGTTCCTTGCATCATGGCATGGCCTATAAGTAGTGTTCAATTTGTGGAGGATTATATTTTTCCAGAGCCTGAGGTTGTTGGGGATAATGATTGTCTTGATATTGATCCATTAGCAGTTGGAACTCTAAACCTAGGCAAAAGGGAAGAAGTATCAGTTGCCAGACATTATCCTAGCAAAAGAGCCAAGTTGATTAGTGACATCAAACGTGAGACAATGGTGAAGGTTAGGGGCTCAGATTGTTGTTGGAGTGGTTGTATGCAATTCTTTACAATAGAACAATTGGTGGAAGCAAGAGCCACTTTTCAAGAGTATACTGTTGATGAGAGGAGGACCTACATGTACACACTCTTCGAGCATGCATTTCAGGATGAAAGAAATCCAAACAGAAAAAGATATCCTTTGCTAGGCAAATGGATATGTAAAAAAGCATGGCAGAATATCCATGCAATTCCAACTTCTTCATGGCATAATGGCAAAAAAAGCAGGCAGAAGGGAACATGATTGCTTTGCATGGAAATAATGGTTTATTGAGACCAACACCTAGGACCTTGGCTGCCAGGGAGATATTTGAAAAATATATTGATTTCAATGCAGAGTCTATGCCACACAAAAGCAGAAGGGATGAAAAGGGAAGAGCAGTTGTTGAGAAAATGTTACCATCACATTGTACTCAAAAGAGTATTTTGGAAGAAGTGAATTCCCTACTTCGAGAATTGGAAATTCTTCCAATATCCCAGCCTAGCTTTAGTAGGCTATGGAAGAAGCATTTCAATCATGTCACCATAGCAACTTCAAACAACTTTGCAAAGTGCAATTTATGTGCTAAGTTGAAGGAGACTCTTGATAAGACTGTGCAACCTAGTCAAAGAGCTAGGATAAGGGAGCATATGAAGGACCATATGACTGATCAACTATCATGTAGATCATGTTATTGGATGTGGAGGACTTTATCTGCATTGGAACCTAATAACTATTTATGTATTATACATGACAAGATGGACCAACAAAAGACTTGTCTTCCACAATTCAAGTACATACCAAAGTCATGTGGAAGATCATACCCTTTTACGTATCTCAATGATCGGGGCAATCTTGCATGGGCAGACTCAAACCTACTATGGCCATTTTAGTTTGGAGTTATGGAGTGATGGTCCAGATTTTCATATTGGGAGTATCATGAGGTGTTTGAGAAACTATGAAAATGGATACAATGGTCACCTCCGGGACCCTACAAGCCTAGCCGGGCACTACATAGAGCATTGTTAGATGGAAACCCTAACAATATTGAAAAGTTCAGCAAGGCAAGGTTTAGGGAAGCACGGGTCTAGTGAACATGTTGGAGCTTCAACTTCACGTGCTAGAGCTCAAGATCTACCCGAGAAGGTTCCTCTTGCAACTAGATAATTGTCTTGGCCAAAATAAGAACAGTGGATGTTTTCTTTCCTATCCTACTTAAATTTTGTAGGGATATTTGAAAGAGTTAATTTAGGGTTTCTGATGCCCGGGCATACCCATGAGGATGTGGATGCATTATTTGGCAAATATAGTTGTATACTGAAGCAAACAGATGCTGACCAACTTTCCTAGGCTAATGGAAATCTTGCATGAATGCACTACTCCAAACCCTATAGCTTCTCTCATAGAAGAAGTGCCCGATTGAAAGAGCTTTGTGGATGTTTATGCATTGGATCTTGAAGGTCATTCCAGGCCTCTACAGTTCACTTTTTGGGTGAGAAATGGGATTCCAATCTTTCAATGGAAGATGAGACCTTCAGAGGAGGAGTGGAGAGGAGGGGAGGAAATATGGCGTAGAGATGAGAATGGCAAGCCTATGATACCTCCAGGTCAACCAAAAGCTCTAAAACCTACTAAAGAAGTGAAGCAATTGGGATTGACTAAGGAAAGAATCCAGGACTATATAAAGCATTGGCAAACCAATCCCGATGACACCAACCGTGCCTTGGTGGCTTACTGGAAGAAGGTGATTAACCTGTTGGGGGAGATAGACACATCCTCAGATGAATTGAAAGAAGGGTGGTTGCCTAAAACTAGGTGGAAGACCTTAGTAGGTGCTGAGGATATTGATGACACTGTTAGTAGCATTCGTAAGCAGTATGCTCCTCCTCCTTCTGACAAATACTATGTTAGTCCTAAGAACAATAGGCCAAAGTTTCTAGGCATGGATGCTTATGAACCTTCCACTGACTTGGAATGCCACCAATTTGTGGTAGTAAAGCCAGCAGATTTAGATACCTATCCAGTGTGGTTGGGGTTCACCATCTCTGATATTTGCAAAGAAGAGGGTAATATTAACTTCAACCATGTGCGGGTAGAATGGTGGTGTCCAGTGCATCAGTTGACCAACGTATCGGATAAAGAAAGGTACTCAGATTGTTAGACAAAGAGATGGAGGAGAAATCCGAGTGATCTTGATCTTTAGCTAGACTATGAAAGTGTATTGTACTCATAGACTCCAAACACTATTCCAGCTAGAAATGCGAGAATTACAATACCTCAGGATGTCAGGAAGAAGGCTATGATATCATTGGGGGTGCTTGAAGAAAAGTGAATAATTATGTAAATTTTCTTCATCACGTTTTTATAATATGGTGCTATATTGTGAAATATATTGACTATTTTGTAAATAATATGAGATTACATTTTCATACTTTTGAGGTGGTTTGTGTGAATTTGAATATGCTATAAAAAACATGCAATATGAAATTTGTCCCAAAATTAAGACATACCAATTTAATTGAATGATGGTTACAATGGTTCCACTACCCACAGTTCCAAAGAAAATCGAAACTATGCTTTGATACCAATTGATACAATCTTCCCTGAATACCTGAATAAATATAATAACTTTTACACAAATTAGTTGCCAAAGCCTTATTCAATAGAGCTCTCCACCCAACCGGCCACTGAGCTACAATATTAGGCTGGAACTAAAAGACAGTAAGGCATATCTGACAACCAGTTTCGTCTAGTAGCTCCTCCCTCGAGCTAGCAGTCCTCAATATGATACACCAAGAGTTGGGTTTAGGGATAGTAATAAGTTACTAGACAAGATCAATAGAAGCTCTAGGAAAAAGAAATTGCTTTCTTAGAATCAGATTCAAGAGCCAAGAGTAAAGTCGTCTTCTTTAGCCCCGATCACTCTTTCCACTATTTCTCTCTTATTCGGATGAATCAGAAAAAACTATCGCCTCAATCCAGAAACTAGACTCCGAGCGGGTTCCAAAAAAGTAAATTTGCCAAAATCTGATCTCTGGTTACGGAGATATCACCAATTGAAATTCAGGTTCTATTTATAGCTGTCTCCACGACTTTAGCCTTCTTTGGCCTGCCTTTGCCTTTAACTTTGCCTTTGCCTTTTAACCCCAACCATGATATATACTAAATCTATATGATTTTGCCCAATGCTTAATCATATTGGCCACTAACTCAATATTAGATATTAATCTCAAACCATATCAGATAACTTAGGATGAAGCAATTTATCCCAAACCCATCTACAAACTTCTTTCCAGCAGTCCACAGAAAAACAATTGCCAATTGGGCGGAGGAGGTAATACATCAGGGTGAAGCAAGAGTCTATACATTGAATGCACTAACTGCACTTCACTGATAGGAATCATCCAGAGCTTTGGAGCCATAGTTTGCGGATTTGGGGGAAGAATAGAAACTAATTTATGCCAAATGGCACGATTCCAATGCAGCAGAAGAAGCTTCAATCTGAACTTATTCCAGGTCAACAATCTTGTATCATTATGCCATGCAGAGACTGTAAGAACACCTGCGGCTCTCCATCAATGTTGTCTCAATCGATGGATTGAGGATACCAATGGATTGTCCATTTGAATCTCATCTAAAAGAATCCAGCAACTAGATGTAAGGTTCGTGCATGCCATCAGATAAAAATGGAATAAAGTGTGCACGATATCCCATGCACTAAGCAGCCCCCTGAGAAATGGTGATTCATCGGGATACGCAAAAAGTGGGTAGAAGAAATCCTATGGAAGGAAAGGCTTAATGCATGGAGAAAGGGTGGGGAAAAGAGCAAAGACATGGAAAAAAAAAGGTGGAAAAAGGGCATAGAAAAAAGGAAAAGAAGAAGAAGAAGAAGAAGAGATTTTAACGTCACGCCACAAGGCAGAAGATGGAATGGGTGGAGAAAAGAGAAAAAGGGAAGGGAAAAAGTATTATTGGGAAAAGGGAAAAGAAAACGAAAGGAAAGGGGAGCGGAAAAAAGAAAACATGTACCGAAAATGAAAAAAAAATGTAGAGAAAATAAGAAAAAGTGGAATGCAGGATAGACCAAAAGGGAAAAGCAAAGGGAAAGGGAAAGGGCTTTTCTCACTGCAGCTCAAAACATTTACAGGCTCTCAACTTACGCCCAGCAACGTTGGGCACCATTACTAGTAGATAAAAAATAGTATCTGAAGCAAGAATATGTAGTAGGAATAAACGTATCTTTCTTCAACTCCAATAAGCGAGAGAATTGTCGTAACCTAATTTATAAGTTCTAGAGGGCACACGTTAAAATGATAAAAAAACATAATTAAGCTATAAGTACATCAAAGGTCTTGTTATTAAATGAAAAACATGGCATTAAAAGATCAAAGGTTTAAAAGCTTGTGAATGTACACATCATATTTTGATTCAACTGAATTGTCCTGCATTGTTGAATCCTCCATCAGATTGGGTCTTATGTGCTTTCCTCAAGTTTTAAGATTACTTTGTGACTGGAGTCTGGCAGCAAGTGTGTCAAGAAGGACGCAGAGCTAGGCGCGAAATACATTAAGGTTACATTGTGATTGGAGTCTGATAGCAAGCGTGTCAAGCAAATCGGAGAGATGGGTGCATCTGGCATAGTCAAGCAACGTCAGGGAGGGCAAGGGGCCGAGCATGTTGTCAGCCAAGAAGTTTTGACAGGAGCTTGGCAGCAAGCGTGTCAAGCAGATCGAAGAGCTGGGCAGACTCGGCGTATTCAAGCTCCTTCAGGGGGGGCAGCAGGCCGAGCATATCGCTTCCCAAGGAAGTTTTATCCAGCCTGAGTGCAAGTTAAGCTGCTTTTTTTTAACAATTTCAATATTTATAAGGACAAATTAAAGGGGAATCTAGGCTTACCGCTTGGACATGTACCTGCCACTGTGTGACATCTCCCTACATTATATAATGTTCCCATTGTTTAAGATCTGGAGATCCCCTCATGCCGACCGTACAGATCGATAGAGGTCATCCACATCGGTCCATGCAGCATCAGCTACTGGTAGTGCTCCAGAGTTGATGCGGAAGATCTTCCGCGTCTTTATCGAGGCCGATCTCACTATGGAAGCATGTAAATGTAAGCACAAGCAACATACATCATAATCCACGAAGGCTAAGGCACCATTAACAATATAACACCATCGCCATAAACTCAACAACACTATAGCATCACATGGGGGGTCCTAACCCAAGCTCAGACTCTGTGAGGTAAGAAATGGCGGTCAGGGGCACAAGATAATAGCAGTCAGAAGTTGTATCACTGGAGCTGGCTGGCATAGAACAATGGCAAGATTAGTTCATTCCATCCGTCCCTCCTGTGCATACATTGCCGATAGATCGAAATGCTTTGGGTCTCGACTGTAGCCTGCCGGAGACTTAATCCTAAGGCTACTCCAAGCTACATCTCCTTTGGTCTGATGAGGCAGAAAAGCTACTCCTTCCAAGAGGCATCTTGCCGTAGTAGGCAGCTAAAGAGACGAGGTTGCCCCCCCTCGTACTCAACCAAACCTTACTGAGGTGACGCATCACCTAGGAGAGTGCCCTCTCGCAGTGGCAAAGTATTAGGCCTAGCTTGCTATGGATCACTGGTAGACAATGCACACCCTCGACCCCTTTGCAATCGGAACAAGTCCAGCCAATCAAGGCCCTAGCCCAACTCTCCACTGAGATTGCCTGACATGGCGTTCTTCTCATTGCTGGGCAACGGTTGCCCGAAGCTTCTGCAACTCCTGATCTCGTATCTTGACCCTACTCTGGATTGTTCTCAACTCTGACTAGCTCACTTCGAAGGCAGTCCGGATGCTTTGCACTGTGGTGGCGGCCTCCTCGACTTCTGACCGAAGGTGGAAGATGGTTGCCATTGCCTCCTGCTCAGCACACTGCTTATCCTGTGCCATGGTTTCTATAGTGGTGGAGAGGGAGTCCATACAAGCTCGCAGATCAGCAAGATCCTGCTTCTTCCATTGCCTCTCAAAGTATACCAAACGGATGTCATCTTCCAACTACTGTGTGTGGGTCTCTATTGCAATCTACTGCTTCTCTGCTACCAGTTGTGTTTTGAGAACATGGGATGCCGAGGACTAGATCTCTTATCCAGGTCTGCAATTTGGATCATGTTGCTCTCGATTCCTGCCTCCAAGGCCTTCGTCTGTGCCTCGTCTGCCATCGGGCCTAAGCAGCAATCAACCTCCTCTCGAGTCGATCTCATTGACTGGGCCTTCGTCGTAACACTCTCCTCATGGAGGTGGCCTCTCCCTTGTCCTTGCCGTCTGGTGGGGGCCATTTTCGAGGCGGTCCATCCACTTGGTTCTCCAAGACGGGCTCATGATGCCCGAGATCGGCAATTTGGGGGCGTGCTTAGGGCTAAGAGTGGGACTGGTTATGGACCTGGGCTTGGGTTGTGGCTTGAGGGATGTCTCCATCCAAGTGGAGGTATGCGCAAGGGGGTACGCAAGTGGCCATAGTTGTTTGGAGTTCACAAGCTCAAAGGGCTATTTACAAATGCACAATAGTCCTTAGGAGTTCAAAGAATGCCCACCCCTAGTAGTTGGCATGGGGAATTTTTGGGGGGTTCAACCCTATGGGTGAGGAGTTCTGGCTACTACCGAAATTATTTTGATATGGGAAGGATTTGGGAGGCAGACTATCTATGTTGATGCAGCAAGCTTTTGGCTATGATCAGCTTACAGAGAGAATGTGGCTCAAAGGCCTTGTGCTGCAAGGCGATTCACCAAACGAATTTTGATGGCACGAGACTCTGGATGGCTATGAACTTAGAGAGAGAATGTGGCTCGAAGACCTTGAGCTACAAGACGACAGACCACGCAAATTTTGATGGCGACACACCACATGAATTTTGATGGCACGAGACTCTAGATACAATCAAAAGCGCGATCAGACACATTACGCGAATTTTGATGGTGATACACCACGTGAATTTTGATGACACGAGACTCTGGAAACAATCAAAAGCGTGATCAGAGTCGCCTTTGACCACATCCCTAGAGAGTGTAGCTAAAAGGCCCGGCGGGAGGGAGGGTGGAAAGGAGGGTTGTGCAACAAGATAGCAAGCAAAAGTGGAGGTTGTTCTAGAGAGAGGGAAACCATCATTCAATTAAATTGGAATTATGTCAACTCCAAAATCACGCCAACCTGTAGTTGTTTTCTAGGGGATTTTTGTTTTTTTTTTTTTTTTATCTTTTTTTTGGACTTGATAAATCACATAAACATTGCAGTTCCTATGAGTCGTTTAGATGCGACTTAAAATATGCAAAACAGAAGGGCAAGTTGTTTAAGTTCATGATATCAAAGTCCAAGAACATTGGGATGAAAATAATATGTAATTTGATAACAGATAACATTATTTTCGGAACAATAGCAACCCCAAAATTATGGATACATGAAACAAATATCATTAAAAACAGTCATATATTCCAATAAAACATTAAGGGATCAATCCATGTTTATGTATATTAACAGATGCATTGACAAGATTTTATGTATATTTTTGGGTTGCCCCTAGGGGGGCAAGCCCTTGTTTTTGTGGGTTTATGGCATATTCAAAGCATATGCTAGTATATGCCAGGAATATGCCAATGACTGCTAAAAACGCTATAGGCGGTGGTGGCTGTTCTTAGGCATCGATTTCGAAACCGGCTAACCGGACCCAAAAGCCAGCTCGAAGTCTGCAGGGAATGAGAAATGGCAAACAAGATCCAGGTACGTCACTGCCCAACCCATGCTTACAAAACATTAATTTGCTTCTGGCCGAATTTAAGGGGATTAACACTAGCTCAGGATTTAGGAAGAATCTAACTAGAGGGGAAAATTACAATAGAAGTGGGTTTGGCCATAAGAAAGAAACGTTGCAGCTTATGAGCGAGGAATTCACAAGTAAGTCAGGGAAAGAATAGTCTTTAAATAGGCCTAGAGCAATTGGCATGTTTGTAGCAAAGTTGGAGATGTTAATAGTGATGTTTGTGGTGCATAGGTAATATTGTTCAAACCTTGAAGGAAAGCAATTTTGAACATACCTGGGGCAATGTGACTGTAAAGCTTGCCAATTCATATGGTTTCTGCTGGGGCGTTGAGGGCGAGCTGTTCAAATTGCTTATGAAGCAAGGAAACAGTTTCCCTAAAATCGAATATGGATTACCAACGAAATAATTCACAATCCCGCTGTCAATCAGGTAAACTCAGTTTAAAATAACCTAGATTACTATCATTTGGCCTTGTATAGGTTTTTTACTGAGTTGTGCCTATATATAAGCTCAAGCCTTGCTCTCTGCATGACAAGTCAAATCAGTATTCTGGCATGGATATATACACCTGGCTCATAGGCAGATAGAAGCATGAGTTTATGCAACAATGAATAAGTTCTTCACATGATCGTCTCTCTCTAATCTCAGATCTAATACTTGTGCCCATCCCTACCATGTGGTCCTTGAACCTGAGATTAGAGAGCCCAATTCTGTCCATTCACAGTTTCCAAATCTTAAGTTTGCAAATAATAGCTTCACTACACATTTCTCAGAACAGACTAAAAGAATAGGGCAGCCAGTCATTATTTCTTCATCAAAAAGAAGAGCATTCTTTCCTCTCTCATGAATTGTTGATAAAAGTGTTTGTGGCCATGAAAGCTGGCCAATAAAGCCCGCAGCATCTACCAATTCTATATGGGTTGAATGTAGGTGACACTAGTACCGTTTTAAATTTCTTAGGCAAAAAAGTCCAATAGATCTTTAATGTTGTGATGCATCTTATATTGTTACAAATTTGGAGGCTGGAGGAGATGGAGATTCAAATTATACCGATCATGGAGAAAACGAAGGACTTCAATGTTGTTGAGAAAGGGGATGTGGTCATTTTCCCAGCCTTTGGTGCATCTGCTAGTGAAATGCAAATTCTTGCTGAAAAGGGCGTTCAAATTGTAGATACAACATGCCCTTGGTGTGTAGGCAACCTATGTCTACGATTATATCCTTGGAGGCGAGCTTGATGGATCAAGTGGTACCAAAAATAGTTTCTTGAAATATGATGATGTAATTGTGTATATCTGGCTTGAGGAAAGACAAACTCATTTGTATGAGTTTACATTCTTGCAGAAATTTAAGTCAGCAATATCAAAAGGATTTGATCCAGATAAGGACTTGTCCAGGGTCGGGATAGCTAACCAAACAACAATGCGTGCAAAGAATGTAGTTCAAGCATTCCACACACTTGGATGAGGCTTTTCATTTCACGGAAAATAGTCAGAAGATGCAAGGCATATCTATCTCCCGAGAAGCTGCTTACGTGCTCGTTCAAGAATGCACCAAGTTAGGAGACCTGGAATCTGGTAAACATTATAGTTTTTGATAGGACTAGGTGGGCTTGCTTCAAATGCATGTCTCTCTGATCACTTTATTCGTCTGTTTACTTCTTGCGAAAGTTTGGATCAAGCAATTCAAGCCTTCATCAAGGTTTTACGACCAAGTCAGTGTACATGGAATGCAATTATTGACGCGCATGCCAAACTTGGAGATTGTGGAACAGTGCTCCATTTATATGAACGGATGGAGGAATCAGGTAAGAAAGCAGATAAATTTACGTTTCCAGGCATTTTAAAAGCGTGTTCCAGCATTGGACTATGTAGAACAGGGTAGGAGAATTCATGAGCAGATTATTCAAAGTGGTCTTCAATCTGACATTGTGGTGGGAAGTACAATTGTTCATATGTATGCCAAATGTGGGAGCTTGAAGGAAGCTCAAAGTGTATTTGACAAACTCCAGAATCTAGATGTGGTAGCTTGGGGTGCAATGATTGCAGCATACGTGCAACATAATGAAGGCCACCTTGCCTTGAAATGTTTTCAGAGTATGCAATGCAAGAGCATAATGCCAGATAAGTTCACATTTTCAAGTATCTTGAAGGCAGATTCTTGAAAATAAACTCGAATCTGACATTGTTGTTGGAACTTCTCTCGTTGATATGTATGCCAAATTTGGCAGTTTGGAGGAAGCATGGAGCGTTTTCATAACATTGCCTTCTGGAAATGTCATAACATGGAATTCTATGATTTTGGGATATGCTGAGCTTTCTTGCTTTCCAATGTTTTGAAAATATGCGGATGGAGAACATAACGCCTATTAAGGTTACATTGTTGAGTGTTTTGAAAGCATGTGGTAATGTAGGTGCCATAGAACAAGGAAGGAGTATCCATGAACAAATTACTGATGATAAATTCCAACGTGATAGTGTCTTGGGTAATGCTCTCGTTGATATGTATGCCAAATGTGGGAGCTTGGCAGCGGCACGGAATGTCTTTGATAAAATGCCCAATAGAAGTGTAGTGTCTTGGGGGACAATAGTTACAGGATATGCTCAGCTTGGTGAAGCTGGACCTACAATGCAGTCCCTTCTAGATATGCAACATGTAATTTTTACTGGCGGGAATGGGTTTTCTGTTCAAAATCCCCCTATCCTCATCACGAGCAACTATCCTTGGCTAACAACCATTCTTATCCAGGCTAAAGACAAGGTACATGCCCCTGCATCGTTTGATCAACATGGTTGTGGTTCCACTAATTTTTGGATATCAGAAGCGACCTTCATTGGTTCGTATAGTAGCTGAATTTGAATGGTATAACATTATAAAGGCACAATTTTGACTTACTCATCCAGGTGAATGTCCCTTATGATTGTCGATGGCTTTGCCTGAGGTACATTTGGATATCCATGGCGGGTTTAGTCTCCAGAGAAGATACTGTTGCATCATTGGCTTCCTGGGATCTTCTGCTCTTCATGATTTCTGTGTTTGAAGATGCACTTTCCAGAGGGCTATTTTATCATTGCATTTGTTGTTGCATTTTGTGTTCTTAAGGATGAGACTGTGTTTTCTGAAAATCTATTTTCCTATTTCAATGCACGTACCCATTTCAGTTGTTGCTTGTTACGCTTCAGACTTTGATTTTGTCAGGGTAGTGGATTGTGCCCTACATGTAAGGGTGAAGGATATGTTCTAAAAGACTTGTCCGCGGAAGCTATATTGAAGGCAAGGGCCAATGCAACGGATGCTGCAACCTGTAATATAGCTGGGTATTCCCTTTCACAATACAAAGGTTAAGTAGAGTAATTTACTTATGCAACCGACCAAGATTATATAAAAACCAATTTATCCTGCAATGGCTTTTGACAAAATGGATGAATATGATAAAGTCTAAAGGCGTAACGTTTAGAAAAGTCAAATTTACAAATTGGATAAAATGGCATCCATCCATGCTCCCATAGAATTTAAAGTTTTCAATTTATTGTCGTGTGGTCCTTTGGGTGCAGACTAAATGGTGAATTACAAATTCAGTTTAAAGACAACACTCGGCTATGTTGACTAGTTGTTGAGCTAAATACAAATCCCCTGGGTGATTAAATCAGAAAGGGAAAAATGTATTTTATTTTGTGTTCTTTGACAAGTAGAAATCCTCACTTCCCACTTATGGTTTTTAAACTTGGCTATCTTGCATAGGTTGCCCAAAAAGTGGAATCATTGCTACACTTGTTCAGGTTCCAGTACGACAAGCGTAGAGCATTGCAAGAATTCCAGAATATCTTGTGCTGCAGATTAGATTTTTATATTTTATTAATTAGTTGTCTTCTTCTGAGTACTATATTTCCTGCAGGATGTCAAAAAAGCAATAACATTGATGAAGCGGTGGCCGATAATAGGGTTCGGCCAAAAGCTTTGCTATAATTGGTTGCATTGTTGACATTATTTGCAGCTTTTATATTTCTTACCTTTAGGTTTAGAGGTCTGGATGCTTAAATGAATGCGTGCAAAATGTCTCAAATTTACTCCTTTGAAAGATGAGTGGGACCAACCTCTAGCTTGATGTTGCCCATTTCAAGTTCTATCCCCTTGTATGTACAGGTGTAAAGCTGTCTACAGCACTGCCATAAGAGTTATCTTGTGCATCATCTATTTCTGAAGAAAACGACCCAAGGACCTTTTTCAAACTAATTTAAGAAATATTTATTGAGGCTGTGATATTTATCCATGACTAACTTTAAATTTGCAGGCCAAGTTGGTAGACCGCTACTCACAATTTTCGTTACCAAATGATGTAGAATCTACAGCTATAAGTTAGCGCCTCCAGCTCTTCAACATGCTATCACATAGGAGAAAGCCCATCAATTGTGACTGGAATCTTGCAACAAGCAACTAAGATATGAGGAGGATATGTGCTGCTCAGACAAGGTATTATTTCTATTTAAGAGCCTCTTGTTTGGGAGTGTTTAACCAGACAACGTCATCATTCAATAACATGTCATTGGAAACAGGAGCAAAGAAGTGCCTACGGAGTCTATAAACTTTGCATTAAGTGTCCTCTCTCTTGGTACCCATTTAAAAGAGGATGGCAGCTTTCCAGAGTCAAGTAACGACGTCGCCTTAGAATCTGCTATTGCAGGGGTAGTACTGGTCCTAGATTAGATATCATCTTTGAAGCACTTTGTTCAGCTGCTGGAGATGCTGCTCCGGTTCCCCTCAGAGATCCGACACTCATTTCATTTGCTGCATGCCTAAAACACTTTGCTTGTAAAGGATTTAAAACTCTGTTTTAGCCCTATTCCACATAAAATTCTTTCTTGCCATTCTTATCCAGGCTAAAGACAAGGTACATGCCCCTGCATCATTTGATCAACGTGGTTGTGGTTCCACTAATTTTTGGATAGTGGTTCCCTGTTCTTTATTGCAAGATCAGGCATTGGATATTCGTTCCTTGGATCAGGTAATGATATTGGAACTGGGAAAATATCAGAAAGAAGACAAAAGCTCAACAATTACAGCAACTGTAAAGTGGAACAAGCTCCGTTTTAGAGTTTTGCATTTATTATTGCATTGCAATATGCTCAGACGTACTGCCTGACGAGTAATCTACATCCAAGCCACTGCATAATGCATATGCTCGAACTATGTTTTGAACATAGGGTTGCCCTGAGGGGAGCAGCCTATCAATTTTCTGCATCACACCCTAGTGTTATCTTGGACCATGTCTTTATTAGTTGGATCCGTTCTCCATCCAGATTTGACCTGAAGTCTTGTGTTGCCAGAGGAGATTTGGCAAAACCCTATTACCAGGAGGCTGGGAACGAAGTTGGCAACTCCACCGAAATATGCACATGGAATCTTCTTGCTCAAAATGAGAGTAAACCAATTAGGTTCTATTGACAACCATACAAAGTTCTACCTACAACCATCTTATAATAATGAGATGATGTGGCAGTATCGGATGCCCGATGACACCTACCATATTGATCCTAATACTAAATTGGGGTAACAGCAAAGAGGAGATATAATTTTGAAATTTGCCATTTGCAACAATAGGAATTGTTCAATTAGCAGACTCCTATTTGATTTGTGCTCAAGGTATAACACTTGATGTTAGATAAGAGCAAATAGCCGTGCACTTAGCAAGCCCATCACTACAAAATATTTTCTTCAGCAAACAATTATTAATCTATTAAATGTAATGCTCTAAGGTCCATTTTGGGTTGGTGTATGCTCGTTTGGTCTTACAATTTGCTTATTGTTTTGTGTTGGCATGCGGGATGAAAGCATGCCAGAAAGAAAATAAAGCAGCCTTTCATTTTTGTGAATAATGAGCTTTATGCTAAAATTTTAGACCATCCTAGCATATCTGCTTTCTCTTAAAGATGGTTTGACTGACACGAAAAAGTCTAAAGTTTAACCAAAAACTTCTATTCATTACTCCATAGAGCTAAACAGTCAAAGCAATAGGGCATTGAGTGTTGTGTACATACAATGCAACTCATATCAAATGAATGAAGAATTTCTCAATCAATAGTTGTATTTGAACGTGGACTCTTTACTATTTGCCACTTGCAATTCAACTTCTTGATAGAAAAATCAATAAGGAAATATCATGTGCTCAAGTTTCAACCTTCAATCTATCTTTGCACAAACAAGAAATAGAAATAGAAATCGAAATATGTATTCACAATCTCATAGGACTTGCGATATAAGGTTCAATACTGTGATGTTCCCCCGGAGTATATGCTACGATATGCGTTCATCCTAAGCAGGGCTGCCCGTTGTCTCCAACGCTTTTTGGGTTGTACATTGATAGCTTGGAGACGTGGATGCAGCACCATGGGGGAGCCGGGGTGCAATTATCTGATGCGACCTCTGTGAGCCAGTTACTATATGCGGATGATGTAGCTTTGCTAGCCCACACGGCCGCCAGTATAAAGAAGAAGTTGGATGCCCTCGATGGGTTACGTGGGGCAACGGGAATGACAAGTGAACTTGCACAAAACTAAGCTTTCGCGATCCTCGTCCTCGCAACACCCTATCCGGGAGTTATATTACGGGGGCGGGAAGTGGAGATGGTGCGGAGCTTCAAGTATCACGGGAATTGATTTCACTACTAACATGCCGGGATGAGTGTGTGGAGAGGAGAGCCAAAGGCAGGCTGGAAGGCTTTATATGCGAGGCAAAAAACGCGGTTGTTGCGGATAGATCTCGCGGATCGGCGAGGAGAGCACACCCGTTTAGGGCTTTGGTCGGTTCTTGCCGCTATATGGGGTGGAGGTTTGGGGCCCAAAGAATTAGCAAAAATACGTGGGATAGGTTGGAAAGGGTGCGAAAAGCTTTCTTGACATATAGCTTGGGAGTGAAGGACACCGCATCGTATCGATTTTGTTGTATGAGACGGGGTTCTCGCCTTTACAAAGATTCGCTTGCGCAGCATCTTACTTGCTTCCATAAGGTGGATGAGATGGATGAGCATCGCTTGCCCCACAGTGCCGTGTTGTTAATCGGAGGCCCCGGCGCCGAAGAGGGTATGGCACGAAAGCAATCGTAAGGGATGGTTTAGGAGGTGGTCTATGGATTACCAGCGGATGGTGGCACCGGATCTCGATCGCGGAATGGGCAATTGGATGCGGGCTATGCCGCCACCTGCGGGATGCCTCTACTCTTGCAAAGCCCAAGACAGCACTATCACGCCGAGATTAATCCCGGCCTTGAGCATGGACCCCATCGGTACTTTGAAAGCACACATCTCGGTGAAGAAACGGAGAGCTATTGCTGCCATAAGGACGGTTCCCATTACCTCCTTAATTGAAAACAGTCATTTGGGGGTGAATGGCGGGCACGGGATCCCCGGGGAGGAGAGGATATGTCGGTGTTGTGAGATGCACGTGATAGAGGATGAGCACCATGCCCTCCAGTGATTGCCAAAGATATGCCCATGTCCGGAAAGCAATGCACACCGATCTTAGATGCTCGACACACCGCTACATCGTTCGATTTTGCATCACCTATGGTAGCCTTGACCGGGAGCTTACATCCCGCAGATTTCGGCCGTCCGACTTGCTCTTCTGGGGCATGGTATTTGAGAGCCTACTGTTAGGGTTTTTCCTCCCAAGTGGGGGTTTTTTCATCCCGGTAGTAGGGTTCTACTGTACAGTTACATTGTTTGTTTTTGGTGTTGGAGTTTTTGGCTTTTTTGCCTGTTCTCTGCATGTACCGTCTCATAGGCCTCTGGCCTCCGTGGACGTTAAAATAAACTTCCTTCCTTCCTTCCTTCCTATGGCCACGTTAGTGTCAAGTTTGAATAGTCGACTTGTACAGGGTCCAGAGTAGCCCAGCACGTCCCAAATGTTGGCTTACTACATTATAAGTGAGCGGCACCACTCATCTTAGGCAAGATAACTCCACATTGTCACGTGGACCGCCTCATTAGCGCCCTGCCCAATGAATTGTCCCATTGATAACCCCACATTGTCACGTGGAGCCGCCCCATTAGTGTCCTACCATATGGAATTGTCCCGTTGGTGCCATGTGGACCTATCCAAGTGAGCTCTGCCGAGATCCACTTATTCCAACTATCTGTTGACCTTGCTAGCGCTTGGAATGAAGGATCATCTCCGAGAGGAGTGTGTCGTGCAAATTAGGCTTCCAAACACTTGCGGATGCCAAATCTACGATGGACACAGCAAGAAGACACTCAGACGTGCAAATGATGCTTCCATGCACTTTGCAGAGGTGAAATTTGCATTACGTATGACTTCTTGAACTACTGAAGGACCAACACTGGATAAAACCCTCACAGGAATCTCTTTGAAACCAACAGAAAACAATGGGATAAAACCCTCACGGGCATCTCTTTGAAACCAACAGGAAACAATAATAAAACCCTCATGAGCATCTCTTTGAAACCAACAGGAAACAATGTTGTTGAAACCAACAGGAAACAATGCTGAATGCTGATAAAATGCGACCATTATGGCCAGGATTTAAAAACCTTGCCTTTTGGATTTTAGAGGAAAAACCCTGACCATAATAGCAACATCTAACTATACTAAAGTATACCCCATGCTGACTAGCCTTGTTGGGTGAACAATACAGTTAAACAAAAAAGTTAACGAAGAACTCAAGTTTGAAAATGCCTTCACTATAGATCTTCATTCTTGCCTATGGACTGCAACTTCCATCCAAACTATAGGCAACGTGCTCTCGAGTTGTCTGCAAAAAAAACCAAGAAGATAAGTTAAGAAATCCCTAGGGCTCAACGGGCCGGATTCCACTATCGGCAATGGCACTTGGGAGCAAAATCTCAACTGCGGCTTCCTTTTGTGACACCAATACGTTGCACTCAAACCCCAAAGTCCATGTGTCCACCTCGATCCTAGTCCAAGAAGAGCTCAACATCACCTTCACAAAATGTCAATGTTTTAAAATAGCAATTTCGATTCAAATACTCTATTGTCTACAACTATGACTTAAGCCACTTCACTCTCCGGCCATGGAGGGCAACCCTCCGTGCGTAGCACCTTGTTTAACACTTCTTGATTTTAATAATTTTATTAGTTTATTAGTTTAGTATGATGTCTATTAAAGCATAAAATCGATCTTTAGATTAATTTTCACTTCATTCTCTTTTAAATTAAATCTTCGTATAAGAAGAACTATATATGATCAAAATATTGTCTGTTCAAAATATTTAAAGGAAGTTTTTAGTGGAAAGTAATTAATGATTACGTTGAATAGTTTATTCTAATTGATTACTTTTCAATATAAATCATAAACTATTCAAAACATTGTTATTAAAAAATAAACTATCGTTTAATCAATGTCAACCTAAAATTACTTAAAATGTTTTTAAAAGTGCAAAGAGTTTATAACCTGTGAAATTCTTATAAATGTTTAAGTCAATCGCTTATCAAACCATCAGGTTTCATTTACAAATTATTCTGATTGCCAAATTATAAATTGTTAAATCATTGAAAATTGAAATGCTATATTCTCGAAACATCTAACTCTAAATAGATTGAAATGAAAATTAGTTTCGAAGATAATTTTATGGTTTGATAACCATCATCCTTTTGATTTAAAAATAAAATCGTATAATTAAAACATATAAAAACTATTAAAGTCAAGAAGAGATCAAAATGCATATAATATTATAATGGCATCCTTGAAGTGAATTCGAATTAAATTTTAATAAGTCCAAATTTTGTTAAACATGTCATATATCTGCCAATTAACTACTGCCACGTGGTAAGTTTTCTTTCCCTGGATTGCGACATTGCACTTTTACTTTACATTGTCCTTTACATTTCTTTTTTAACCTCTAATATATTGACACATCAGCAGAATTAAAGGTCCCTTGTTTCCACGAGAATACCCCTTTGGGCAAGATTCTGGCCCTCATTGGGCAACTTACCTTTCAATATCGGGCAAATATTCTGCATAATGTATGATCGGCATTGGACAACTATTTTTGTCGCTTTGAGCATGTCCTATCCAGTGCTCGAATTTGATAGTTGCCTTTAATTTTTCAGGGACGGGCAAAATAATTTTACACCTTTCGCGTGACAGGAAGTTCCTAAATTCAAGCCTTTCAAATGCAATAAAAAAATTTAAAATGACAAAAACTAGTTTTTTTTCCCTCAAAACCATAGATAGATATATGAAACAAAGCATATTTCCATTGTAAGTTCATGAAATACATAATGAAGTTCTTACATAGATACTACTGAAATAAAAATAATAGTTTAAGATTTGCTTCACAAGACCTTGAACCTTGTGTTTCCAGTTTGAATGCAGGCAACCAGCGGGCAATGGGCTGGGCGGGCACCAAGATTCCAGAAAAATTTTCTTGAATTATTAGCATAGATTTAGGCGGCTAATTTTCTTGAATTATTAGCATAGATTTAGATTCGTTGGTTGGTCAATGGTGTTAATATACCGGAGGTTAAAAAAATGAGATGGGATCATTGGGATGTGTATCATATATACTGTATAGAGATATTATAAATTTATAATCAATATAATAATATAAATATTTAAAATTTATAAAAATACAAGGGCTAGTGTTCCTTAATCAATATGATTTTAGGGTTAATGAATCAAGAACACTTAACAGCAAAAGAAAGGAGGCAATTTAGCTTAACTTTTACTGTTAAGCTAGGAATGACATGTTATTCAAGGACCAACCTGATCCTTGGCCTAAATTGCCAATGTGCAACCCTGACATTGCACTTTCCCTTAAGAACTAAGGCGCTGGTGTAGCGCCTTATATACCCTGGCCCTGCTCGAGCTCTGCACTCCTCGAATCTCGCTTCAGAAGCTCCCCAACCTATGCTAGGCCATGAACCTAAAAGTCTATAGGGTTTGGGGGCAGTTTCTTAAATAGTCTCAAAGTTAGAGCCAAGCCACATGATTGCTCCATTAACTAAATGCATTTATGATGGAGGTAACTGACTATGTCTAGCCTAAATGGCCCCACCTACTTAACATGTTAATGCAACATGTTAAAGGAGTTGCCCCTAGGGGATATATTATATATTTTACATACAAGACGATTTTGCGGCGGCGTTGTTGCCGTTATAGTTTTATAGTTCGAAGGGTTTTTCGAAGTAGTGGTATGGGTGAGACGGAGACCATGTGAATGTGTGTTATATGTATAGTAAGATAGATCGATGGGTGCAATTTTGAATACCATATAGAACATTCATTCTTTCCCAGTTTGTAGATCTCCACCTATTCATGGTTTGAATCCTCGCTATTTAAATTGGGCGCAAAACTCATCTAATCACATAAACCATAAAGAAATTTGATGTGGGCATTTTTTACAGCAACCCTTGGGGCAATGCCGAATTTTCCATTAGTGGTATTAAAAATGCCATTAAACTTTAAGAAGACTTTTAAGATGCATTCAGGTTCCTTGGGTGCCTGAATCTATTAGATTTTTGCTTTGATTTATCCCACTGTACATAGAACTATTCTGCTCGTTAAAAAGAATGCTAAGGTACATTGAGTTCCTTGGGCGTTTAAGCTATTAGATTTTTGTTTAATATACAATAGAAGGGCAAATTCGAAAATCCCTTTGTTGCTCATCTAAACTGTATGTTCGAGATTGAAATGAAATTACCCATGTTACTTACTGCCAAGTTCTCCATTTGCGTCAAATTTTGCAAGGACCTCTCTGCAATTCAACAATTGGCCACATCGTCTGGAAACTCTGCTGGCCGCTATTCTCCAAGCAATGATTTTGTCTGATGGTTTTGGTTCAGCATACGCTCAACATGAACATCGCAGTGGCGATTGCCGAACTTCTAGCTTTCATTTGCCATTAAAAAAAAAAAAATCACCTGTTTTTGACAGGCGAAAACCCCAAAAATAGGTGCTATGACGGAAGGCAAAAGCGGCTGGAAATTTGGCTTCCCTTGCACTATAATTAGAAGGGCAACATCAGATCCCTCCAATCGGAGCCATGAAGGACAAAGGGTAAGACAAGCTTTTCTGAACCCTAAACCCTGTGAATTTTTAAATGATAGAATTCCAGCATGACGACAGTGATGGCTATCCAGTCTTGGGTCCAGCAGCATGATCGCAGAGTGGCAGAATTGGGTTTAAGTCTAGTAGAAGAGAATAACAATGTGAGAGTGGAAGTGGGTCATGTCACCCTTATGGTGATGATGCCCTTGTGCTTTATTATGCTGGTTAATGGCGCTGATGAGAGAATGCAGGACATGATCATGGACCTGAACGATCGCATGCAACACGATCAGCCCGATGATCAGTTTGAGCAGTTGTTCAAGGTTTTGGACAGTTTGCTACATATCTTTGCTGCTCATCGACATAAGAAGATAAAATTGGCCACAGTTTGTAAAGATGACCCTGATGCCATAATATCAGTTGATCAAACCCATCAAGAAATTGATGGTCTTGATGATGATCATGATGTTTTTCCTTTTAGTGATAATGATGAGGAGGAGGAGAACGAGCTGGAGGAGGAGGATGAGGTAGACTTTTATGGTGATTACCATGAAGAAAGGCCTGAAACAACGTTTTACAACAAGGAAGAGGGTTCCTTGTATTCTTTTGCTATGGATGCAGCAATGAAATGTGCAAACTCAAAGGCGGTAGCAGAAGCAATATCAGAGCAGTTATGTGTGCCAGCAATATCAGAGCAGTTATGTGTGCCAGCGGCTTATTTAGGGCATTGCAGAGTCACTCATGCAACAACTTTTGTAAAGCTGGAAATCATGCTTGGCACCTTGCTTCCACAAAGTAAGTATTGCAGCATCCTCGATCCTCTCGGACTGGACTCTGTTGCGCCATTGACGATACTGCTAGACTATGGTCCAAGGCAGTGGAATGCATCTACCTTCAGTAAGGCAGACTTCAGCACTGCCCATTTGCAAGTTCTTCGGTTTAGTCAAAACCTAAAGGAAAAATGCCCCAAGAACTATGGATCTCAGGTCCTTGTCCACTTGTTGGTAGACTTGTTCATCAACTTTTATACATCTGGAAAGGTGGCATCGAACAAGATTATTATTGATGCAGAATGGCTGGCTAAGAACAATGGCACCATGTTAAATGCCCTCCAGGTTGCAAACATTATTCAGAATCCCTTTCTAGGATTATTATATTTTGTGGCCAGCCAACTTTGCATGCTACCAAGTTGGTGTCCCCTTTGCTGCAGATTGCTTCCAAGAAGGCCAATGAAGCTCCTTTCTTGTGTAGCAGACAAATGCCTGTTTGAATTCCAGGAACAAGGTTTGGCATCATCTGTATTGGCACAGGTAAAACATTTTCCACTTGTGGTAGAGCTAGAGATTTCATTACTTATTGCCGCCGCAAACAGCCAGAGGGATGTCCTTGAACCCTTCCCAAGCTTCCTCCTCAAGGAACGAGAGGAGAGGAAACATAATGGTTGGTTTGGTGATCAAAGTTACATTCCTCCTGGAGGCCAAGCCAATTCAACAGTGCACAGTGGACAGAACAAGATGATATTGCTGATCAAAAATGTGTTAGAAACTATTGCTTCGGTCCAAGATCTGGCACAGTGCAACTCAGAGGCTGCACTGGAGAACCTGCTAGCTGACTCCTTATCCAAGAAAATTAAGACCCTCCAAATTGGAACTGAGTCTGTAGATCATCCACAAAGGTTAGCCTACAAGTTGTTAAGTTATTGCCTTTCTAGCAACAGGACCTCCCTTAAGCTGTTAGAGGAAAATGACAGGCTTAACATTGAAGGTACAGTAGCTCAGTTTGCAGTGTTGTATGATACACCTGAGAAGGAAGGTATTGCTGGGCAAAAATCCTTTTTTGCCTTCCATGGCAGCCAGGGTGGTAACTGGTACTCTATTCTAAGGAATGGGATCAGATCCATGAGCAGCTCACGTTATATGTCAGTTGGAGCAGCTCATGGTGAAGGTATATATTGCAGTCATAAGTTCAGTGTATCCCTTTCGTATTGTCGTTCTGCTTTGTATAACGAGAATAGTGTAAGGTTCTTCAAAGATGGTATTTGTTGCATGGCCATTGTTGAGGTGTTTCATGAAGTTCCTCTGCTCAAGAACTTCTGTTATGTTGTGCCAAAACAGTTTGAGAGCCGCGTGGTGCTGCGCTACTTGCTGGTGCTTCCAAATAGCAACACAGGTTCTTTGGTGCCTTCAAATAGCAACACTGGTTCTAGTGGTGCAACCATAGAGGGATCTGTGCTCGTCAACCAAAGCATGTCGGTTAATCTTGCACATCATCACCAGAGACTTAGGGACTCCAGTTGTGATTGATTTGATCCTTCTGATAATGATTCTACCAGCCATAATGGCCCAGCAGAAAATGATTTACAAAAAGATCCTAGGCTAGTTTATTTTTTGCTGTTGTTCATACTCTTCCGTTTTTCCCTAATGTTTTTGGACTTGCGTACTTTTTAAATGGTACAACTAACATGAAGTATGGTATCTCTTCAACAATTTGTCCTTGCAGGTCTTTTTGAACGATCGAAACCCAATTCTCATCTGTTCTCTGTTCTAAGTATGGAAGAGATGAATACAGGGACAGGAAATTTGTCTTTTTGTAAGAACTTTTATGATGGAGCTTGCTCTTTAGATTGCAGAAAGTGCATGTACGTTGTGTAGGTATTTCTCATGTAGGTATTTCTCAGATAAGTTTGTTTGTACAGAATGTTTTTTAAACAATTAGTTACTATTTCTATCTTCTTCTTTATTTAGCTTAGGAAATTGTCTTAGTTACTATTTCTATCTTCTTTATTTAGCTTAGGAAATTGTCTGGATCTAAGTCTTTCCATTCTTGCTAGCAAGGTGATCTAGGCTTGTACGTATGCCTTAGTGCAAGATAATTTAGAAGTTTGTCTATCTTATTCATCTTATTGCATGTACCAGGAAAGTTAGAGAGAAAGCATTGTATCAATAAGCTTTAATTCCATGTCTAGAAATTACAGCATATGGAGATAGATATGTCTTAACATCTTGAACCATCCAGCACAGTTTTGCTTTTGCCAGTTCTCTATTGATATGTTTTCTGTTGATTTGTTCACATATCATGTTTTCACAAAGAGAAACAAGTCATTCTATAAGATGTTAGATTGGTTTTCAGATTTCTCAAGCATAGAACTGATTTTGTTGCTTTCAGAAACTACATTTTAGAGTGCTAATGTTCAAATCGGCTGCTCTCTGTACCGAATCCTAGTTTATCTTAGGATATTTCATCGTTATCCAAGCCTTACCTTGCCTTACCTTTCTGAAACCTACAGATTGTAGTTGTAAAAACATTACAAATGCTGTGTCGTTCCTTCTATTGTGCCAGTGCACAAGATTTCTGTGGTCTAAAAGAGCATAGTTAGGTGTCGCAAATGCACAGTAAGGTATCGCAAATGTCAAAGGTAACAGAGAAGCAAATATGAGACGTCATTTGGGAAGAGAATCCGAATTTGAAACCTTTGCCTACTTCCAAAACCTTTATCTACTTCTAATTTTGAAACCTTTCTCTATTTCTAATTTGTACAAATGCTACTTAATGATTTGAATTTGGAAACGTGTAGATTGTTATCGTAACTCATTCCAAATGCGACTTAATGATGTGAATTCAACTTCATTATCTAGAAACATGAGAATTTTAAGTAACCCTTTATAAGTGAGGGACCTAATTGGGTCTTCGTGAACTATAACAATTTCATTGATTTTCTTGAGATGTGCTTTCGCTAGTTTAGTCCCAAATTCATAGTGCCGTCACTAAAACTATTCAATTCCATTGTCTATAATTTTAGAGTTAAAAGTTATGCCTTTACATACCACATGAGCGAGGAGAGCACTTTCGTCAATAGTTCTTAACTCATTGTACTTTAGGTAAATGGATCGACATGGGGGTAACCATATCTTATTTTGAGAACTCTTATCAAATAATACTAGCCTTCCAAGTTTTACATCAATTAAGGTAGTTATTGAATTTAGAAAAAACCAAGCTTTTGGGAACCCAAATGGGTCCCTAATAGAATTTGACACCCTGACTTTAAAGAATTATTACTCTATAAGTACCCCACGGTTCTTATCAAAAATTTTCTCCTAGGTAGCTAATGTCGTGGATTGCGAGATTTGTGAATCAAAAAGTTGAGGAAAATTCATATGTGCATAATAATGTAAGAAATATCAATAACTTTGAAACTTCTACTTACCCCTATTAGTTATCATAGTCTTTATTGACAATAAGCAAACCTTTATAATTTTAGCTTTATTTTAACTTAGATGTGTAATCCCAAAGAACATCATAGTTGATGCATTTGGCCAAAATCTTTGCATGAGGTCCTAGGTAGAATTTAGAAAAAACAATCCAAATGAACCCATTTGGGTCCATGTTGAGACAACTCTAGTGTTAACACTTTATCCATTAGGTTTCCCAATGAAGATTCTAGACGGTCGAATGCTTTTTTTTGCAAAAAACCTCTTGTCCCACGGATTTGCAATCTGACTTCTTTGAGCTTTTTAATTCGGTTTGTGGAGGATTTTCTTCTTTATGTTCGATGTTGGAGAATGCTTTGGATGACCTGTTTCTTGCTCTGTCACCAATTTGGGCTTACTCGGGAAGAAGCTGCCAGAGTTGCCTTTTTTTTTGTTGCCCGGAGAGGTCTGCCTGCATGCGATGAGTCTGTGTCATTCTTCTTGTCCGCTGAATTGTGGTTTTGAAGCTTTGATCTTCCCTGCTGCTTCTGGGTTTTGGTTCACCGTTTTGGAATCTGGGTTTTGGATCACTGCATTTTGATTCACCGATTTGGAATTCGGGTTTGAATCATTGCGTTTTGATTCATGATGTGAAATCTGGGTTTGAACTGGATTCTGCCTGCTTCGATCATTCACGGAGTTCAATTCGTGTATCTGCTCTGTTTTCCCTCTGCCCTACGTATTAGTGTGTTTGCCACGTGTACGGTCCACATTCTTTGGTTAAAATTAGATGGCCAGTTAACGGCTCTAGTGTTTTTAATTTGTGAGAAAAATCGATTAGAGGGCTAAATTCGACTCTGAAAATTAGATGAGTGCCGATTGTGCGTGAACCAATTTTACCATGCTACAACTAACACTTAAACCCATGTCCTGGCAGGTAACCAAATCTAACCATTGCCCACTGTTGGATGAATGCAGCGCTATATTGCATAATCACTGGAATATGCCTTTCAAAAGAATATGCTAAAGATTATTGATGATAATCTCACGAATATGCTTTTTAGCGAATATTCCAGAGATTATTACTGTATCAGAAATCGTTGCTCTGTTTTCAGCTTCTGCTGGGCAGTTCAGCATCTGATCATCTTTGTTATGTCCAAATCGGCCAGGAAGAGGAGAAAGTGGATACATTTTCAGTTGCAGAACTATACAATGTGCTGCAGATTGGCTCAAATTCAAGAATCTCTCACCCACTTTCCGTGACGTTTTACAAAGAATAAAGCAACTCACTGCCTTCCCTGATTAAAACAAAAACATTTCACCATCTCCACGAGAAATGCAAAGCTCATTATCTATGTTGTCAACAACCATGACTGGTTTTTATCAGTTTGAATTGAAAAGTTTTTTTTTTGAGAAGTTTAGAGTCGACCGTTTGAAGTTTTTGCTACTGATGATATAGCATCTTGCAGGGGTTTAAGGAATCCATTTATAGGAGCCAGATCAATCTTCTGACCCATCAGCTCAAAGCTCTCGGGTATATCAATGGCATCCATCAATTGTGGAGTACCTATAATGCCTTCTTCAAATTTGATCTGCAAAAATTATAGAAGAGTTAGAAATGTATATGCTGCAAAGCCATGGTGTCCTTGAATCGTACATAAACTAAACTATCTTATGATAAATTCAAAAACACACAATCAGCACTCAGATATGATGGAATATATGGATTAACTCCCATAAATTGTCACAGCAAGTTATCACTAAGGTGGCATGTTGAATTGATGGGCTGTTGCAACATAAAACCGAAGGCAAAAACAAAATAGAGCAATCAATTTACCTGCATACATTTTGGACTCACAACTTCAAAAGAGGCACTGGTACTAAAAGAGGTGTAACTAATAGGACCTGTGAAGGTGATAGAACTTTATGCCGTGAATCCTTGAGCATCTATAGTCTGTGAAATCTCTCCAACCTTCACACATGGCAAACCTGCTGCAAAAGGGGAAAAAGTTCTGGAAAGGAAGTGTACCTGCATTTAAGGCATACCGGGGATTCGATAGAAACCAGTTATAAATGTGAAATCAAAAGGGCCTAGAAATTGAAAAACCTACGCTAAAATCCATTTTCCATCAAGCAATTGAAGTGCTTCTGTAAGGGGGGGTGTGGGATTCTTTGCTTCAAGCTAATTAATGAGTTCTATAATCCATGCATGGGTTTCACTGGTACCTTTCAGCCCAAGTTCAGAACCAGCAAGAGAGTCTATTTGTGCCCTCTAACACATCTGCAGGCTTTTCTAGAGTTGTGTTGCAGTTATAGCTACAGTATAAGGATCTTCAGTATTTCCTTCCCATTCATTATCTGCCATAGCTGAAACTGCCAAATTTTTCCAAGCAACAGAACCGGAGCCCAATTCTAAATGATGGAAAAAGAGTGCTTCTTTAAATGAAATTGTAGCACCTCTACCTGAGACGCCATGGCTTGCGAGAGGCATAAGGCTTGCGAGATGCCCCTGTCGCTGCCCTCGCCCATGCCACGGTCATCGCCTGGAGGGGATTACATAGCTATCATCCCAAGCAATCTCTATCATTAAAGACATCCTAAACAATCTCCGACGTCAAAGTATCACAAAGCGTCACATAAACCCTAACTAATCCCAAACAATCGCAACTGCGTATTTAGAATATTTTATGGAATATTATATACAAATCAAATCAAGACCTTCTATAACTCCACCCTCCAACAAGAGGGTTGCCCCCTACAGCCAACCCGAAAAGTAATTAGACTTGACGACCAGATTCGACGCTGGAAATTAGGGTGAGATTCCACTGCATCAAGCAGCAGTTCTTCTTTTCACCGGAAGTGCCTCCCTTAAAAAAATTGAAACTGTCGTTGCTTGATTCCACTGCAGTAATATTCTCGGCCTGAACTCAAATCGTGGAGCAAATTCGAAGGAGATGAGGAGTGCGTGTCAAGAATCCTGATGCCGGCAATTTCTTCCAACCAAATTGTCTGGTTCAATCCCTTGACAATTATCCCGCAATTTATCTCTTTCCTAGCCGCTGCCTGATGCTCCACATCCTCTCCCCAAACCTAAACCACCTCTGTTGTTGGAATCATGTTGTAACTCCAGAAGTTAGAAATTGGTGCATTTGATTGGCTTGTTGCTAAAGGCCAGGCACTAACATCCGCCAGTGGAATCTCAGCCTTAGATAAATGCCGATTGCGTGTGAACTAATTTTACCATGCCACATTGTAACTAACACTTAAACCCATGTTCTCGTAGGTTAACGAAATCTAACCATTGCCCACGTTGGATGAATGAAGGGCTATATTGCATAATCACTGAAATATGCCTTTTAAAAGAATATGCCAAAGATTATTGATGATAATCTCACGAATGTGCTATTTTAGCGAATATTCCAGAGATTATTACTGTATCAGAAATCATTGCTCTATTTTTCAACTTTTGCAAGCCAGTTCGGCATCAGATCATGTTTGCTCTGCCCAATTCGGCCAGGAAGGCCAAGGGGAGAAAGTGGATACGTTTTTAGTTGCATGACCATGCAATGTGTTCAAACAATAAAATCCCTGCAGCCCAGATAGATTTTTGGCAGCGCCTTATGATTCCAGAAGCTCCAGCTGCAGCTGAAAAGAACAAATTATGACTTCTGAAATGAGACAGAATCATTATATCACCATGCAAACCCATCAAAAGGGGATCCATTTCTAGGGCAGAGGAAAAAAGAAAAAAATTCATACTGGAAAAGGGCCACATTTGGTTGGAAGATTTTGGCCGGATTGAAATGCCCATCCAGAAAAAAATGTGCCCACAAAATTCAACCTCTGTTTGATGCATAGAAAGGCTGATTCAAGGACTTTTTTTTGTAGCAGGTCGCTCAAAACCGATCCTATAGCTCCCTTATTCTTGCAAACCTAGAATAGAAGGGTCTATTGCTGCAGAATAAGAAAAGGATTTTGTGATCAACAGAGCTTCAGAGGTTTTGGATAAGTATTTGAAGACATTCAAGCTGTTTCCCGAGAAAACAGAGCCCACATCTTGCTTGTTTTATGAAGATTAGGATCGAAGAAGATAGTGGGATTTACAGTGCTTAACCTGCGCAGACATGGGTTTAAGGGAGCTCAACCCTCCCCTCTTGGGGATCATGGGAAATAACCCTCTCGGCCTCTGGCTTCGAGGGTTATTTCCCATAATCCCCTCAAGGGAAGGGTTAACCTCCTCTTCTCTTCTGATTCCATTGCAACAGTTAGCAAATACCAAAACACTCCTCCTAAAACCAAAAACACCACGGATTAACTCCAAAACACTCCATTAATTGACAGGGGTGATCCCCTGGCCTTTGAAAGCTGAATACGTGCCCGACAACTCTTGTCGTAGATTTTCTTCAAAACATGATTTCAAACGCCTATTTTGAATTGGCTTCATACTACCACTGCTGCAATGGAATCAGAGAGTTGTTGCCCTCAAGAAAAAGAGCCAGAAATTGAGATATTACAGAGAAGTGCCACTGCTGCATGTGGAATCTGGCCCTTACTTGAGCTAAGTGCAATTAAACATCGAGAAAACTACCAAAATATCCTTATGAGTTTATGTAATTACCAAAATGCGCCTATGAGTTTCAAAATTACCAAAATGCCCTTAACACTAGAGTGGTCCCGGGGACCATTCCTGGTCCATGGACCAGAATTGGTCCAGTTGACCCATTGCCACTTAAACCAATATATCTGAGAACAGAAATGTCAATTTCGCGATATATCGCAACCATATCAATCCTTACTTAATTCTTAATGACCTTCGAGAATTTCAAGACCAATGAATTCACCTTGTTGTAGTGATTGTTCAAATATTAGAGAATTTGACAGTTTCTGCAACAGTCCAGAACTGTATTCTTGGATTTTCTTAGCATAAACAAGTATAAACCTTGCCAAAATTGGACGTATTTGTCTATTTATGATAGAACACATTGATTTGTATCTTTTCGGCTTTGGTTGCTATCATTTAACATCCGTGGAAGCCGGCAAACCCTATTTTGTTCAAAAATATTGCTTGCAGTTTAGGAATTATTTCCCTCTTATTATTACAAGTTTTGGCTTAGTTCTTGTGGCCACAGTTTCTTAACTATATGAAGTACAATTTTATGTTTTTTCGGAGTGTCCATAAGGTATATCAACTTCAAAATCTAATAGAGAATTTCCTATACAGAATTTAGGACAAAATTATACGTTAAAATGCTCCAAAATCACCACCTGTAAGTATCACGAGGGTAATGAATGATGCATTCTTCTTATATCCACATAGAAAATTACTCTATCAACTTGCATAGTGTAATTAGGGTTTAACCATGCAATTAACTAGATTTAAAGATGATGTGCAGCCATTGGATTAACACATTAGAGGTTAAAATTTTGAGTTAATTCCAAAATTATAGGCTAAAAACTCATCATTTACTAGCTAATGATGTTTACTGATGAATGAAAGTGAAGATTGTGAAGTTTAAGTATAAGAATAAAAAATTAAACCATATGACCTTTGATGCATCTTTCTCAGTTTTATAGAGAACACGCTACATAAGCCTTCCAAATGGATCAAAATATGACAAGAAACATATATATAGGCCCTATGTAGGTTGTGTGGCTTTCTTGCAAAAACATACGGAGAAAGATGGTTATTTTTTACTAGTATAAAGCTGGTATATCCATTGCTGCAACAAAGCATTAGAGTTTTAGTAGGATAATGTTACAAGTAGGTCATCTTTCATATACACTATATTTTTCATGAATGCGGGCCTTCCTTTGCAATATAACTCTCTATTTTCATATTGAAATAACGTATTATTTGAAAGATACAAATATAATTAAGCATGAACCATTTATGGTCCATAACTAAACCAATTATGTAGAGCATATATCTCTCACTAGCCCTATCCTTCTATCCCCATAATGATATCATGGTTTCTTACTTTTAATAACGTAATTTTTGAAAGGTGTGAGTGGAAGTCCATGTAGATTCAATTGGCGAATAAGTACCCCATAAATTCATAGTTGTTTGTGCTTAAATATTGCCCTCAAATTATGCAAGCTCGTCTAACCAATTAATTTTATCCTATAGAGAATTGTAGGCATAAACTATATTCTAAAGAGATCAAAATTGATTGAGATATTGCCTCTATTAATTTTTAAACTTTCAGTCCTGTGGACCAATAATGGTCTGCAAGTAGAACTGCACATAGCAGTCTAACTTGACTTTTTATAGTCATAAACTTCCATATTTTTCTTTGATTTTTTTTGTATTGATTTCATGACATGGGACATTTTGAGAATGTGATTTTTCAAAGTCACGTCTCGAGGCATAAATCTAGAATAAACATAGAAGACATATTTAAATTTGATGCTATACAGTTTAATACAAAACTCAAGGTTATGATTAACAAATATTTTCATTACTAAAGTAAATCAGAAGCTATTTATATCCCAAAATTCAACTTGAGATCAATTAACGTAAGGAAGTTATTGATTTTAAATGCACCTATGGACCAGTAATGGGCTCAGGTACAGAAACCTTTCTTGATTTTTTGTGACCATGTCTTTTGCGTTTTTTATGAGCTTGTTTTTGCATTGGTTTCATATCAGTTTGAACTTTCATACTATGATTTTTTGGACGACAGCATAGAGTAACTTTTGCTCTATATGGGGAAATATTAATCATTATTACAAGTTACCTAAAATTGAGATCAAAAGTGAAAGTCTAAACATCAAATTCAAGGCCAAATTTGCCTGTCACTGTCCGTCCGTAATCTAGTGTCTATTTCAGGCATTTATGGCCGCTTTACATGAGGAGCAAGGAACACCGAACACGAGCAAGGAGCAAGGAACACGGATCAAGGACCACGGAACATAGAGAAAGGACCACGAAGCAAGGAACAAGGAGCATGAAGAAAGGAATACGAAGCAAGGAACACGGAGCACGCAAGGTGAGAAGGAGCAGTTTACTAAATTCGTGGGTGAGAAGTGAAAGCAAGGTGAAAGACTTTATAGCTGCGGATCCAATAATGCTAAAGTATTATACCAATAATGCTGAGGTATTATACCAATAATGCTAAAGTATTATACCAATAATGCTTGAATAATTCACATCAATAATTCTATGACTATAAGAGCAGCTCCATTCGGTGGTAGAAGTCATTCATCTCCCATGGCTTATCTGCCTACTCGTCCAGATCACATCGAGACCATTACTTGCTCCATGAGCTACAATGTTCTTGTTAGATGCGTTATAAGAGGTGTTCACCTTGATCCCTACCTACAATTCAAAGCTAATGGTCGTGAGTATGATTGCCTCGGGCTTCATCATGTTGTGATCCACCTTGTTTGGCTTCCTGGGTGCCATATTTATGAGCTGAATGGGATCACCTTAGCAAAGGTTGATGAGTGATTATTGACTGTATGCCATCAATAATATGTGCACCTAATGTGTGTGCATCAGATGTAGTGATGTATACGCACCTATTAAAGATGTAAGGATGTATAAACATAATGAATATTATCTGATGTATCGAACCTGAGTATTAATATAACAAAATGCTTAAGTATTATACTAAAATGATGAAGTATTACATCAAAAATGCCAACTAAATATAGCTATTGATGTATTACCATTATAACAAGAGAAATTACATACATGATTATCGAGAACGTGACTGAGATTGAGAGCCTTTAGCTAATGCTATGTCCCCCCCCTCCCCCACATGTCAACAATGTATTTTGGAATCTGAATAGTCTTCGATCTTTTGTCATTTGCATCCCATGCATAATGTATATCATCTAACTTCTCATACCTTGATGGATCTGATGGATTGGGTCGCTAACGTCTAATTAAGCAACCTGTATAGTCACGACCAACAGGCATCCACCATGATACATAAATATGACCATAATTGATAGACTCTGGATCCAAGATGGCATCTTCTTATGTATAGCCCAACCACATTAGAGTTTCATCATCTCCAGGTCGGACTAAAACAAACATACCTTTCGTGACATGCGCATGAGGATCGAACTCATCCATAGGCAACACTAGACGCCCATCCGCTGGCCCACAATAAGAAGGCAAGGTTCTTACAAGCACGACGACTTCATCGACCTACGGAGTAAAGGAAGCTTGTAGAGGTTCTTGCCGTGTACGCAACCAAAAGTTATCATTTTGAGGTCGCTCTGGAGAGACATCTTCCAAACATAAAAGAATCTCAGTCTAGTAATCCATAGTTGCTTTGTATTGTCGTACAAACACACTATCTTCTTGATTTTTGCAGAAGGAGTTCCATAATGCTATGTACTTGTTGATGCTATCTGCTGGGCCAGGGAGATCTTTTAATGTCTTCCTTGGAGGGATACTTTTAGGCAGCCCTATTGGTAAGGTTGGCTCACCATTTGCATCCTCCTTCCACATTCTTATTCCTTTTTCTGGGATCCACTCTTTATGGGTTGGCCGCATCTTATATTGCATAATGGACTATTAACACTGTTGCAAATTAAACGGGAGTGTTGCATGACTCTCGTTTCAAAGATTCTCTTAAGAAAAACACCATGCTTTAAAAAGTGATACTTTTTGAAATAAGTTGGGAATTTCAAGAGGAACAAAATATTTTAACCTGCACTTTGGGTTCTTTTGAAGTGATGATCTTGTATTCGTGAAGAAAAGCACTTGAAAATGGCAAAATTTCAGACCTCAGTACACAATCACGGTAACTACGAATTCGAAGACATCTAAATCAGGTAGAAAAAATAATAATTATATTATTAAATTTCTTTAGTACATCAAATTTAGCAATAGTTTTTAGCCAATAATAAGTAATCTAGCAGAAGACAAGTCAGAGGTCCAATTTGTAGTCCTCCTCGTGTTTTTTGCTTGTCTCTGGTTGGTCCTTCTCTTCAATTTGCTCCTTTCCGGTTTCATCTTTGTTTGTTTCTACAGTTTCTTCAGGAATAGTAGCTAAAGCTACTTCTTTAAGCTCTGCAAAAGTAGCTTCATCTTCCGGAGAGCTTGTAAATGGAGGCTGTATCTCTGAGGATGTCATCTTGGCAAAATCAGATGATGATTTGGTCGATTCTCATTAGGTAAAGTTGGTAAGGCAGACAATCTCATCTTGATGAAGTTTACAGCCTCCTTGTCAATGTCAACGGCAACACAATTGCGGCCCTTTCTAAGTGCACATGCAATTGTTGCACCAAAGCCAGAGAAAGCGTCAAGCACCCAATCTCCTGGACGTGAGAACATGTCCAGCACCTCAGCTTCTGTGGCTTCTGGTAATGATTGACAATCCTGCCTTGTGCACTTGGGTCATGTAGCTTCTTTAACACCGCTGGAAACTCTAAGACATTCGAAAATTTTTGGCAAGTTGCTACGTTGAAATGCTCCATAGTGTGCTTTGCGTCGAAACTCCAATAAGCGACATGGAGATATTCAACCTTGCTCAGCAGCCTTGGTCCTCCTCCATGGTAGTTAATGTTTGTTTTGTACCTGCAGGAACATTTTCCAGAATAGGAAGTACGTATTCCAGAATAGGAAATAAGAAGAAGATAAGTTACAATTACAACAATGATTCAAAACTCGAACGGAAGAAAGAAACAATTGTATTCGAGAATGAAACTTACCAGACCATATTTTCATAACCGGCTTGAGCAGGGGAACCGAAGTGGTTCTTGAAAGTAGATTCCACGGGTCCTGCTTGCATGCTAGAGTGAAACACAACAAGACGCCAATGCTTTGTTGTGGTAACCTGCGTAATGCCGTCGACGAACACATTAAATTCTGAATTCTTAAAAGGCTGGTCATCGTAGCGGCTATCATTCAGCTTAAAGCCATATGGCAAATCTGCTATGACCAAGGTGAAATCTTGTTTATCATTCCAGCCAACTTCATGCGGTCCCCATGAACAATGGAAAAAAATTTGTTCTGATCGAACATACAAAACCTTTCGTAGTCAGAAGGCTCAACATCTATTATCCGCCTGTCTGCTAACGTCATCTCCTCTCGAGCTGTCCTTACCAGGTGCATGAATCCCTCTGGTAGGTCCTTGTTCTTCTTCTTGCTCTGTGAGAAATAATGTCACTCTAACAGCAAACATGAAGAAATCTAAGAAAACGAGAAGACGACGTACCTAGCCCTCAAAGTTTGGAGCGTATTGAATAATACGCTCGTCAGAGGTAGCAATAGGATAAAGTTCTCTACACCTCTCCCAGCTGTCCAAGTTCAACTGCTCCATTAAGCATGTTTGGCACATTATGACATTTTTTTGGCTGAAAGTCAACAAAGCAGCAAATGAGTGTGCCAGGAACATGTAAACAAAATAAGGGAAAAAAAGTAGAACTAGCACTGTATTCCAGAATACCCAATCACCACGCAGGTGGAGCAAGAGTGTATTCCCGAATACACCACCGCTTGAGTTCACGCCAAGCAGTAGTGTATTCGGGAATACACTCTTGCTCCACCTGCGTGGTGATTGTATCTTCTGGAATACACATTTATAAATCTACACCTTGTTAAGGACAAATGAAACGTGAATATCAGCTTACTTGTGCAACTCCTTGGACATTTCTTCCAGGATAAAGTCCTTATCTGCAACTTTCTGGAGGAGCCTTTCCAGCAACTCCATATCCGTGAAGCCCTGCATCTCCCTCCACACCGTAATGGTCATTTCGTTTTTGGGGACGTCGGAGCCCTTCTTTTTGTTTAAGACCTTTCCTTTGCTCTTTAATTCTCCCCGTTCAAACATATTAAAAATTTCGTTCTGTAGCTTCCAGATCTGCACTCAAAATTGGAAGGCTGTTAGTGTGGGAGACGACGACTAACACAAAAAACTTATTCTGGAATATAAAGGAAACATACTCGGCCATCTCTAAAGGCAAGCTGGAACCAGTTGTCGTGGCTTATCAGTGACTGCCGTTTGTTCGCCTCGTCGTACTTAAGGCAACACTCGATTGCACACGCCTCCTTGAGCTCCAAGGAGTTGGCTGGTTTCTTCAGGTCTTCGCATACTTTCTTTGAAAATGACGTACTCCCTGTGCATGAACCTTATCTTGTCGACAAAGCTCATTTTCAGTTTGTACTCGTTGTCTGCATTGTGTATATTAGCTATGATTTTTGCTTCCTCGTCTGTCAGGCAATAGTAAACTGCACAAAGGACCGAAAGATATCTCAGGTTAATTTTTTCCTTGTACAGTTGCCTTCTAGCTTTGAAGCTGTGGTTTCCCCCCAAGATGTAGTGCATATAAGTGTCAGTACTTTCGCGGTCATAGTCTTTGGGGTCGGTGCACTGGGTTCTATCCACAAGGCCAACAATCAGAGCTACGTCTGCATTTGGGTTGCTCCTGATCCTGTCCTTCAAATTCCTCAAATGATCTGCATAAATTTTTCGGACCTGAAGGGGCCTCTATTAGCTTCATTCTTTGGTGGTAACCTCATTGATGTCACAGCAAGTAAATCACGCCTTGGACGTACTTTTTCTTGTTTATCTCTTCCATTCTTTCCGAGGTTTTATCCACCTTCTTTTCTTTTATGGCCACTCCGGGTGCCTTTCCCTTGCCCTTCCTCTTCTTCGAGCTTTCCTCTTCAACAGGAGCTACAACAATTTCCTGGACCTTTCTTTTCTTTGGCTCTTTGGCAGCAATGGTGTCTCGAGGCCTGCTCCTCGGTTACTGCCTAGGGCTGCCCTCGGAACTTGATGCACTTGGGGCCGACTCATTTTGACGATCATTCTCAACGTCACCCCCTTCTACCTGCTCCTCCTCGGCCTCAGAGGCACTTTACGCAGTTGTGGGTTCACTCTTCCCAGTTTGAAGAACCCCTGATCAACAACAATAAAATTGTGGGACGTCTTAAAGGAAAGATATCCAGCAGTGCCTCTAGTCCAGCAGTGCCTCTAGTAAAAAACCATTGTGTCTGAAAATTTTCGTAAACTCCTCCTGCAGTCTAGCCTGCGGATGAGGTTTCCTCACCAGCTTCAGTGTCTTTTTGGGTGCACGTTTGTTTTGTTCTTGCCTGCAAAAAAAACAGTAGTAAAAGGTTAAAAAATAACGTTAAAATGTATTCTAGAATAAACTTACGGTAAATTTGTGCTTAAACTAACCAGAACTTCCTCTTTATGTAGTAAAAAAAACTTGCTACTGACTTCTAAAAACAACTAAGATGTATTCGAAAATACAACATTTTCTCAAAGAAAAGGCTACAAACGAAAGTATATTCTGGAATACACTCTCTGTGTATTCCCGAAGTGAAAGTGTATTCCAGAATACACTTTCACTTCAGGAAAAACAAAAAGTGTATTCCGGAATACACTTTGTTTGCTCACGACGCAAAAGTGTATTCCGGAATACAATTCCCCCTTACTCTGAAATGAAAGTGTATTCATTCCAGAATACACTTTCGACACTGAATTTGTATTCCGAAATACAATTGAACTCATCACACGTTCTAAAAAAGACATACAGTGTATTTTCTGTACTCACCTCTCCATGATATCTCTATGTGAAATGGAACAGTCTCGGGAAATTTTGAAGGCGTTGGCGCTAGCAACTGAAGCTCTGAGGCTGGAATACGAAACTGAGGACATCAAAATTTCTTTTTAAAGGTGCCTGCACATATGAATAAGTAAATATATTTATTGCAGGCAAGTAAGTGGAATCTAATAGACAAAAAGAAAAAATAAACGATAGCCAATCACATGTAATTATATGCACATAATTAGATTGAGCAAAAAGCATTTGTATGCTTAGCTACTTACATAAGAACTGGCATATGGGAAAATCAGAAGTCCTTACATAAGAACTAAGCATATCGGAAAATCAAAAGTCCTTGCTGCTGTTTAATTGTTAGCCTATGAAATGAAATGTGCTTATAATGACAGATTATTAAGCTCTGTTACACAGTGCAGATCTGAAGCTTACACAGTTCATTTGAAGCTTAAAGGGGTGCAAGATTATGAAAATAAAATTACACACATCTTAACTGACCTGAAGATTAAGTGCACTTGTATGCTTGGTGACGAAATATGGTTGGCCTGAAATGTGGGGTTGAGATAGGCTTTCTTAACCACTCTTTTTCTTCATGAAATTACTTTGCACTGGAATATCAAAACATGTCGATGTGCCATAACTCGAATATACACTGAAACATAAACTATATCAGCAAGTAGAAATGCTGCTTTTTTTCCAGAATGGAAAGAATGTTCAGATGTTTGTGCCTTGGCTTAACAGAGTTTAGACTCCATTTAACATCAATCTTAGCCATAATATCTTCTTTGTAGCAAAAAAGGCATTGCATATGAATGGTTGGTCGCTTCACATGCATGGTGGGTCTTGTTTTCCCTTTACAGACAAGAAAATTTGCTCATCAGAATAAGATCCTGGTACTCAAACTAACTTTAAGATAAACTATTTTCAGGTTCAGAAACTAATCCTTTGTACCTTCAAGAATCATTTACCAAGACAGCATTATAAAGATGTTTTCATTTTTCATTTTGATGATAAAAGTACAAAGCTTCATGCTCGGATAATCAATGTCTTGAAGCCACGAATTTTTACGTTACACATTCAAAAAATTTCAGATTTATATGAAACAAATAAGAAGTTCCTTCCATATTTCAGAGAAGGCTTGCCTAATTATGTCATGATGTTCGGAGAATTTAGACTGAGATAACATTAGAGAAGTTCTTCCAAATCTTTCTAGCTATGTGTTAGAAGAAGGAAACCCTAATGTAACCCTAAACTAACCCTAATGTGACGTGGCATGATGCCACGTCAGCTCATATGACTACTTATAGTCATGACCTACTTTCATGCAAAGTGCTTTTTGGTGGCGGACGTTTTGTCAACTGATTGTGGACGCCATGTCATATTTTCCTATAGTCTATGTCTCCTAAAACTATGCATTTCCTTTTCTACAATCATTTCCCTTATGGAAGCCCTAAAATCTTGGTAAGGATCAAATGAGTATTTTACAGTTGGCTAATAGATATGGCTATCTTTGCTAAAATCCTCATCAATATGTGCAGTCTTGGAATGGTTTAAGAAGCAAGTTGCTGATAGATTTGAGTAAACTACCATGGAAAAAAATGAATCTGTGCATAGGTCAAGCTTTGCTTGGAATTAAATTATGAAACAACCACCTTGGGATGAATACCCAGTTAGGCATCAAGTACAGAAGAGCAAAGCAAATTTATCACAGGCTTAAATTCTCTAGAGTTAATTCTCCACAGTTAATTATCACAGGCAGGCAAGCATGACGATTCTGCTTCAGTTCAAAACTTGCCAAAAATCTATTGCAGGCTTTTTACTTTCTGATTAACGCATCTGTGCGGTCTATGCGGCATCTAAAAAAAGCTCATTCGTTCTATTTTTGCTTGTGAAGGGAAAAAACGAGTAACGACCCACATACAAGACTCAGCCACGATCCCTGACCCAAATTAGATTATATTAGGTAACATATATAAACTTACCAGAGAAGATGCCGATCCTGAATGTATCCTCCTATCAAATTAGAGTGGGAGATGTCAAGCTCGCCTGCCTCTCATAGTATTCCGGTGCTACCAGTATAGATAGAACGATTATTGAGGCCAAAATACCCATACATTTTCGCATCAGAACAAATTTGAGAATAAGAAATTATCAGTATGTTCACAAGGCTACTTACTATACTTTCAAATGCATAGGATGTAGAAATCAAAGCGAATCATATGGATCCTATTCGAAAAAGATGTAGATCGAGTGGCGAATCTGCCTCCCTTCTAGCTTAGATTAAGCGGTGAAGCCTTTCTTGGCGGGATTCCTTTCCATCAACTACGAGCGAATAGTTCCAAAATTTTTGGGCCACGTAGCCTACTAACGATTCGTGGAAAGAATTTAATGAGCCCTATAAAATCGTAATTTGCGAATATTCGCCACTAAAATTATCACTGCTTAGTAATACTTGAGTTTTACTAATCTATTTTTAGTGATTTTAATTTGATCTAAGTACATTCATCTTTTTTCTAAAATCTAAATTGCTCAAATCTGAGCTCCAAGGAGTGAGAAACAATCTCTCAAAATTGGCTAATTTTATGATACAATGAATGGAAATCGATGCCACAAAATATACCAAAACTTAGAATTTAATATCTGAGTTTTACTAATCAGTTTTCAGTGATCTCACATGCATCTGAAAGTAGACATTGAGATCTTTCTTTTGCAGTTTTAATTTCTCAAAATTCGGGCTACAAGAAGTGAGAAACAACATTCTAAATTTGGCTATTTTTTGTCACAGTGGATTGAAAGTGATTTCACAAAAATTTTCCAAAATGCAGTTTAATAGTTTAAGTTTTACTATTAGATTTTAGTGATTTTACATGCATCTGAAAGAAGACACCAACATCTATCGAAGCTTCGATTGCACAATTTTTTTTTTTTTTTTTTTTTGAGGTTAAGGCAGATTTGATATTACATGCAAAAGAAGTTACAAACAATAGTGTGCAAGAAGGCAATGCTAAAAGCTTTTCCACTACATACAATATATTTGAATGCCAAATTTGTCCGATTTTTGGACCAATGGCCTAGTGGCACCTAGAGAAAGAAAATAAAAGCATGGGAGTGCATGATATATTCTACCATATTTGGTTATTACCAAAATGCGTTGACATGGCTGTCCTTCTAGTTGACATGGTTGTCCTTTTAGGCCCATCTAGAAATCTTAAATAATGTATAATGCCACATCAAAGCACATGTATCCACGTACATGTGCATTCCTAACTCATTTGTCATACCCAAGGTCACTGATCCAACGTCTTCTTGTGAAAGTGGCCATATATCATTGTAAAGTTGGTGGAAGAAACCTTGGTGGATGCAAGAACCCATGTGTTCTAAAATGTCCCATAAGCTACCGCTTCACGTGGACATTAAAATTTCATCATATCCTATTGTATCATATTTTTCCTTCTTTGAAAATCTTAATCTTTTGTAAACAATGAATTTTGTTATATATTTATGTTGATGGGCCCATTTTGTACTGTATGTCACCAAAACCTATGTCGTCAAGTTAATGGTCAAAAAGAAAGAACAGGAAAATGATTATACTTTGTAAATATATAAGATAAAAAGCCTTTATTTGGCATTGGATGAGAGTTGTGAGATGGAGTCTTTATGTGTAAGATAAAGGGTTGAGGCGGAGTCTTTATATGTATTAAGGACCATCCCTGACAACTTCAACTCTCTTTCCATTTCTTTTTAGTTTATTTAATTATATTGGTTTATATACGATAAATTACTATGTGTTGGGCCATATTTTAAGTGCTAAGTAGATCTACTCTTGTTAAATGTGTGTCAAGAATTGTGGGTGCTATTGTTGTATTTAATACGAAGAGAATGAAATTATTGATTATCTGTCTGGCTTGCAAATTCACGCAATGGTTCAAAGATTCTTCATAGAATCAATGCTCATTATTAATGGTGGATAGCATCTGTCAACCTTGATCATGAAAGCTATATATCATGTTAACAATAGAGAGAAGAGATTGAATATTGTCGCCATATGCTTCTTGCCACCCCTACGCCCAACCACAATTTCTCACCTTTAGATGAGAGCCACGTCTTTCTGAGGTCTGGGACGTAGAATGGCATATTCAGAAAAGAAGTGACGAATAATGTGCAGATCTTCTGGTATTATGAAGGTAGAAATGATACAAAAGGCGATACAGATGAATTGTGAGATAGATACAGTATTAGATTGCTACAGCAATGGGGCAGTAAGAGTGAGTGGCGAAACGAAAGGGCATAATTTGCGCGTCAAAACTGTACGGTAGTACGTTGGACGACACTTGGGGGTTGAGGATGGGGCGAAATTGTGAGATGCAGGATGGAAATTAAAGAATAAGGAGATAGAGAGAGAAGAAAGATGGGCGGCCGCACTGAGCGGCCGCACATACACACATACACACACACTTACGAGGAAAAAAGATAAGCAGCTACATATACAAACCGAGCAATTACTAGTGTATACATACACGCACGCAAACACGCACACACAGAAAGGCGAAATGAATTTCTCGCCCTCCTTTTCATTGTGGGAGTGGGCCATGAAAAAAAAAGGGCCAAAAAAAGGCCCAAAACATGGACACAAGTAACCATCCACAAAGCAGCAATAATTGCGGGCCATATACGTCACGTCGCACGGTTACGCGCAAGATCATCCGCGCGGTCGAAACCGCGCCAGGCTGCACATCTGACCGTCCGTCCGGCGTCTTCGACTGCGCGTCGCGCTCTCTCGTTTTCCGCACCAGAAAATAAATAAAACCAAAATAAAAAACTATTATCCTTCCTCAGAAAATAAAAAAATAAAAAAAAAACCACCGTATCTAGAATACACTTATCAAAACCTTCATTCTTTTGTATAATGTATTTTGATACACGTCTTTTCTCTATGCTCTGTTCTAGAACACTGTTCTTCTCCTTCTCGCTAGCTCTTTCCTCTCTATTCCGGCCTCCCCTGCCCCAAATCGGATCAATCCGATCCGGCACGCCCTCCATAGCCGAGCTCCGATCCGCCCATCTCGCCCAATCGCTTCCAATCCAGTGCATTTTCATGGTTTCAAGCTACCCCTCTCATGATTTTCCTAAATCTTAAGCTTCCAAACTGGTATTAGCTTCTTCTTTCTCCGATCCGAAGTGGGTATTGATTAAACAGGGAATTAAGCATCGGAATGAGAGTATGTAAGCTCGGAGCAGAGGGAAGGGATCGGAATTGGCACAGTTTTTAGCTAGATCTGCGAGTTTGGAGCATGATTGATGGAATATTATGCACCAGTGCAGGGGTCGCCCTCCACTTTTGCAGGCCTTGAGGCTGATCCGGCAACTGGAGGTACCACCGGAGTCGTATTATCTTTACCACAGCTTGACGAGTGGCACCATATGCACCATGCTTCTTCGCCCAACTCTGCCACAGATACAGGCCTCGAAGGTAAGCTTGCCCTTTACGTTCTAGTTAATCTGCTTTATTTCTGCTGCTTCGTCCCACAAAATGTATCCCCTTTCCTGAATCCGAGATGAGTGCAGATTGATTAACAATTTCTGCAGGCCAATGCCTATATGGCTCTACACTGCCTTGATTGATTGTAGTTTAGCACGATCTGCAGCTCAGAAAGGGGTTTTTTCATAAAAAACGCCAGTTTTTTAACCGATCTGAGAATGGGCAGCAAGGTGAGCCTGGGAATTGAAGAACCCATTTGGACAGAATGATTGGGGCAAAAAAAATATGAGTTTAACACCTACAATCATCTGCAGAAGGATCCAGGACTTGAAATCACAAATTTTAGCTCCAATTGTATAGGAGAAGGAGAAACTGTAAATCGGAACAAAATTGATCCAAATAATAGATACTACTATGATTAATCTGATAAATTTGTATATACAGAAGCAGTGTGGCAGCTAAGTCTACAAGGAGCAGAGGGCATGGAATCCGTGCCTGGTTCTTATCCGGAAAGGCCTGGAGAACAAGAATGTACATATTACATGCGAACTGGCCTCTGCGGGTTCGGCATGAGCTGCCGTTACCATCATCCTCCTAATAGAAAACTGGTAATTTTAATCCATTACTCTATACTTAGATCGGGATAATATCTGTTTCTGACCTAAAACTAGACAATATCACGTTTTTTCTGTTGCGAATTTAGGCTGCTATGCTTGCCCGAGGTAAAGGAGAATATCCAGAACGAATTGGCCAGCCAGAATGCCAGGTATTCTTCTACCCTCAATATAGCTCAAATCCAAATTTTTTCTAAAATTTGCTGTCCGAATCTTCCATAAATTTTGCTGCCTAAATTAAGACCGTTTAAAGTCAAAATTAGGGCATTGAAATAAGACTAAATTTGGGTGAAAATCTTGCAGTACTACTTAAAAACTGGAATGTGCAAATTCGGTGCAACTTGCAAGTATCATCATCCTCGCGATAAGGCTGGATCTGCAGGCAGGGTTCAGCTCAATCTTTTGGGTTTTCCATTACGAGCCGTAAGCCTACAAATTTGCATAGCATTTTAGATATATCACAATCTGTATGTTTGTCTAATTACCTCAAATTTGCATAGCATTTTAGATGTATAAATCTGCAACTTTGTCTAATTACTTTGCAAACCAGGGTGAGAAGGAATGTGCATATTATATGCGAACTGGAGCATGCAAATATGGAGTTACTTGCAAATTTCACCATCCATCCCCAGCAGTTGGTGCCCTTGTTTCCATGCCAAGCTCTCCATTGTATACAACAGGAGGATCCCCTTCAGGCCATAATCCTCAGCAGTATCCTCCTGCTATTCCTTCCTGGCCCGTTGCCCGTGGTTCCTACTTGCCTAGTCCTCGTCTTCAGGGACCTTCCAATTATGCGCCTTTGCTGCTTTCTTCTCCACATGGTGTGGTTCCCATGTCTGCCTGGGGCTACTCGGTATGTTTCTCAACTTCTTCATAGGGAAGTGATAGATATCGATGTCCATCCTCTTGTCAAATATGTTCAATGAGTTCTGTTCCTTCATTTGCTAAAGACTCTGATATTTATAATGGACATTAAAACAGAGATTTCAGATTGCTCAACATTATATTGATTGATTGATTGATTGATTTGGTTGATTTGGTTGGTTGGTTGGTTGATTGATTGGTCCATGGGATTCATAAAGAAACCATGGAGCCACGAGTCAATCAACAATTGTATCAGTTCTGTCTTTCCACCAAAGCTTATGCTAAAGAATTACCAATACTTGTAATTGACTGTTGTTTGCAGCCTGGTCCCATGGCATCTCCTGATGGACAGCAACAAGCTGCACTTGGAACTGGCTTTGTCTATGGTCCTGTCCAGGAACACATTGCAGGAGTTCAAGGTACATTTACTCCATATCTGCCTGGATCGGCTGCAACAGGTCTTCCAGCAATGCAAGCTCAACAATATGGCACTCAAAAAGATGGCATGTTTCCTGAGAGACCAGGACAGCAAGAATGCCAATACTACATGAAAACGGGGGACTGCAAATTTGGTGCCACTTGCAGATATCATCATCCCAAGGATAGAGTCACTCCATCGGCTACTTGTATCTTGAGTCCTATGGGTCTCCCAATACGGCCGGTATGTCTGACTTTTCTTGCCTTTGTTTAAATTTGTATACTTGCTAGCTTCATGAATATAAGCTGATGTGAGGACATTAAACACAGGGAGCACCACAATGCACCTATTATATGCGGAATGGCATCTGTAAGTTTGGACCAACCTGCAAGTTTGATCATCCATTGGCAACTTTAGCTTATAATCCATCAGCTGAAGCTCCATATGCTATTGTTGCGCCTCCAACGATTCTGACATCTGGAGATGCCGCTAATCAGGATGGTAAACATTCTATCTCAGGAACTGCCATTGAAGACATTGACAGCCAAGGTCAAACACCAGCTAATAAAGGATCTGAAGAGATTACAGCAGGCATCAATACCTCACAAGGAGGCACACAGGTATCGTCTAATGGCATCACAAGCCAAGCCGATTCTGCTGTTTCCAGCTGAAGCCAACCCACTGGCCAATTTCTTGAATCACTTCTGCCCTCTGGAAGCCCCTGATTCTTTTGAAAATCTGCGACTCTTGTAGTGTCAAAAGTGTCCAAATAACTTAGGCTTCTCACTTCAGCCTAGTGCTCCTCTCTGAAACAACTCTTCTTCATTTTGATCTGCCTGAATATTTCCAATCTGGAACCAGACATCCCAAAGCCACTGGGCTGCTATTTTTGTCAATTTATTTTTAATCCTTATTTTTTTACCTTGCTGTTCTTGGGTCAGTGTCATTGTCATTGCCCCTACCTTGGGGTTCTGCTGTGTTTTGCAATGCCTTGTGCATTAACCTCAAGAGCCCTTGATTAAGTACTCAATCATCCTCTTCTTTATTTCCCAATTTATGTTTTTCCAGCATTTTACCCCGGCAAAATGGAACTGCGAAAAGATGGGTTCCCCTTCCCTTTGATTGAGAATGCATTGGTTAAGCTCCTTGGGCACATCGCCCAAAGTCCTGGAATAACGATTTGATTCTTGCAGCTAACACTTTTCATGCCTGGTATGCATGCTAGGCATACCAGAAATGCAGAATTATAAGCAAGCAAACCAGGTCACACATGGCCTTCAGCAGTTGCACAAAATTGTTACATAACTCCCAGAAATCTTTCAGAATTTATGAAGTGAAAATTGTTCACACATGTGTGAATACTTTCTTCATGACAAGAGACCTCTTTTCATTTGTCTACTTGAAATTTATAATTGCCTCTTAAACCCAGTCTTCTATGTAGGATGGATGCATTTGTTTGTGGTTCACCTAATTTTGGTAGTTGTTGATTGCTTGTATCAAAGACAAAAGCTATCGCATAGCATATCAATGGTACAGCTTAGAGTTGCATAACATGTATACGCAGCTAAAACAGTTTCTATCAATGAACTGCTTTTTTCAGAGACTGCTGTATTGGAGATAAAGATAAACTGTCTTTTTTGGTAAAGATAAAGCATTACATTTTTCTTCCTAAACAAAACTGTGAAATACTTATCGTGTCCATGGAGAGCTAGATTCGTTCGTATGCGGGCGAAACTCCGCATCGTAGCATGTTTCCCAAATATGTATTTGTGTTATTCGTAGAACTGCCGTATAACTTCATTAACTGTTGGTAGACTTCTTGAACAATGTATCGCACCAGGAATATACGATTTCGGATGGGTCAGAGCATGTCAAAACCCATTTGCCTGTCAAAACACATTCTGTGGTGGAGATTGAAGTGCTAGGTAACCGCCGGAATTGAGGGGTTTCCAATGGTTAATCCGGTGCCGCATGGTTGAGATTGAAGTGCTAGGTAACAGCCCGGTTTGAGGTGGTTTAAGGTGTTTCTGGCAGTAAACCAACTAGGCGGCTAAGTAACTGCCCACGGTAAATCGAGCAGGCAGCGTTGCCTGCCCGATTTACCGTCAAAAACCCGTCAAACCTCGTGGTGGCATTGCTTGCCCAATTTGTCGTTGGAAACCCCTCAAATCGGGCTGCTAGCAAAGCCGCTTGTTTGGTGGAAATTTCGTGCTTGCCATGTGACGAAGCTCAATTCTTCTGTAGAAGAGCTGATTTGTGTGTGTTTACCGAGATTTGTGTGCTGATTTTTTAAATTAAGACAAAAATTTACATACAAGGCTAGCATTGCCTTTGTAAGTTATGGCATGGGTTACTCCGCCCCCTTATGAATATGTCGCCTCTGCTACTACCAAAAAAGCGACTTAAAACGAGCTTAGGATCTCTGCAAAAACAAGGGATCTGCAAATTTAAAGGACCTGCAAGTTAAAGCTTCAATAGAAATAAGCTGCTACTGCAAACCTGCCAAGAAGAGACGAGTTGCAAACAACTCTAAGAGTTTCAAAGCCCTTTGCTCTGGCTTTGTTATGTGAAGAAACACTGAATCATGCAAAACAATACCTATCTGTTGCGTCCCTCCTGTGAACGAACTAGAAGATCTTGAAATGCAAGGTCTAATCGGCAATATAGCCCTGTTCCGCCTGGCATTTGAGACATTCAAGTCTGAATCTTTGTGTGCAGAAGTGAGGCCTAATGCTTCCCGCTTTGTGGCTAAATAGTTATGTTTTAAAAAATTTAAACCTGATTGATTTGTCTTAAATGGGAGCAAATTATGAGTCACTCCTGAGACATCCACGTGAACATGGTAAAGTTTGACCCATTGTAGAGCTGTTAGAATAGAGCTTGAGTAAGGAGAACTTTGAGTTATTGAAAAGAAGCCTCAACTTCCTCATTCCATGCCCGCGCTTCTACTTTGAACATGAGTTTATGAATTAGCGCAACAATATCAGTTGTCATGAGCCTGCAAAAAAAACAATGGAGAATACGCAAGAAATACGCGAGAAATATGCAAAGAACACACTAGATCACTGGAAATACTTGATAAATCAGAGCAGAATACAGGGTGAGCTAGAAGACTCAAGACTAACGTTGAACCGGAATGGTTTGACAAGAATGAGACTCCTCTATATGCCTAAACGAATGGTGGAGATCCCACCACTCTAATGGATGAGATCGTGCCAACAAATTTCGCATGTACACCTAGATTCTGGAATGTTCCAAAACCTCCTGGAAACTAGCATGCATATGAGAAAGATGCCAGGTAATATCTTCAAGAAATATATGTAGCTCAGTTTCAAAGGTATATGGATTACAACTAGAGAGTTTCAAGTTCGAACCATGCCTCGTGCAACCCCCCTTGTATCCGTGTGACGACCATCTTTGTACATATGAATATAATATCTATATGGTCGTCACACCATTCCCCTCCGACGCCATCTAATACCTATATGGTCGTCACATCATTCCCCTCCGACGACGATGGCGATGATGAGTCTGTGGAACTGGAGCGGAGTACTCAGACTAGACTTATTCGGGTAATGCCAATTTTTTCAGGAGCGTTAGACAGATTTTTGGCAGGTTCCCTAGTTCATTCACTTGGAGAATAATCGACAAAATAATAAAGACAAATGCTGCAGGAACTTGGAGTTCAAATTTTCTCGAACTTCAAATTCCTCGTGATTATCAATTTCCACGGGTGGAGGCGACAAATTCGATCTGGGAAGAGATTGACTGTGTACAACTCCAATAGCAGAACATGAAACACTAGATGTAGCCGAACAGCTGGAGGAAGCTCGAGTCAGAATACAACATTACTGGTCTGAGCCATGATTCGGTAAAGACCAAGGCAACGATAGTCAAGCTTCTTGCAAGGACGTGAGATAAGAAGGTCCCTATGCAGAAGCTAAACAAGACCACCAATATTAAATGTAGAAGCCTCATGATGATATAAATCCGCATAATACATAGCGTTCTTAAGCCTGAAGAAAATGGTGCTGAAGATCTGATTGAAAAGCCTAGAGTTTTTCAAGCCGATATTCATCATGAGAATTGACATATGTCATGACACTAAGAGACCAATGAGGATGTTGGCACGAGTTCAAAAAGGACAATGTCTGGCCCTTGGAAGCATGTAGTGAGTTGTTGAAAGCAAACTCGGTGATTGGAAGTCAATCGACTCAATCATCTTGCCAATAACTGATAAAGCACCTTAAATATTGTCCTAGAGTTTGATTGGTGCGCTATGCCCACCCATTACTTTTTAAATGATGACCAAAAATCAACGAGCGATCGATATATAATAGTTCCAAAAAATGCTACAAAAAACCCGCGACAATAATATCCATGATCACTGACGAGATAGTGTTTGGTAATCTATAAAGTTGACTACTTCACGAAGAAGATCAATGTTCCTTCGCTGGTGATGGTGATATTGCGAGGAATAAAATGAGTCATCTTAGAGATGCGATCAACAACGACCATGGGCATTATGACCTCAAGAAAATGGCAACTCTAGAATAAAATCCACATAAATACTCTTTCAAGGTCCATCTGAAATAGGCAGCGCTAAAGAAGACAGTGAGAAAAATGTCTCGGAACCTTCGCTTGACAGTCGATATCACAGGATCGAATGAAAACTTTGGCAAAGAAGCGAAGCCCAGCCACCAATACTTTTGACTATTAAGTTCAAGAGTCTTGGCTACTCCAAAATGTCCGACCAGAAATGAGTCGTGGCAAGCCGGAAGAACTCAAAGCCTAGAAGAAGCATCATCTGGAACATATAAAAGTCCATCACGAAACAAAAATCCATCTCGAACCTCAAAACAATCATAGTCCAACTTCCAAGAAGATGATGTTGAGCTAAGATGTGAAAATACATCTTGACCCAATGGATCAAGGGAGAGATGTCAGAACAAACCCAACAAGGATATATCATGAAGCCTCTCGAACAAATAGGTGGCCATAAGCTAGAAGCGATCAGGCCCTAGAAAAACCTATGATTGCTGATCAAATGAGAGATCACTCCATTTGGGCTCAAGGGAAGAGCGTCGAGATAAGGCATCAGACTTTCTTGGAGAAATACAAGACGGTACTTGATTACAAAATTAATAGGGGATAATACTTGAGTATGCCACTGGACTTGGAGATGGTTGAGCACTTAAGCTGACCAAAAATTTTCCAAATTTCGATGATCAGTGTAAACTGATTATGTAGAGATCCTTCCAGAAAATGTTTCTATTCTTCGAAAGAATTAATTATCGCCAATAGTTCCTTGTCATAAATCGGATAGTTGATTTCTGCAACTTGGAATCCAAGAATGATAGATAATCGAATGAATGCAGTTCATAGTTATCCCTCTCCTGTGACAAGATACTGCCAAGAGCAAAATCAAAAGCATCTACTTCGACAACATATGGCATGAAGGATCTGTATAGGCAAGAACTGGTGCCATGATAAAAGCATGTTTTTAGGATAACGAAAACGGTTTCCATAATACTGCTAGCAAAATCAAAAGCATCTACTTTGACAACATATGGCATGAAGGATCTGTATAGGCAAGAACTGGTGCTATGATAAAAGCATATTTTAGGATAACGAAAACAGTTTCCATACTCCATTCAACTGGCACATCCCTTTTCATAAAACATTGTATATCTCAGACGGAAGTAGGTGTTTTCATCTAATGAGTAATCTGATAACCAAGAATACCACAGTATCTTGATCGAACTGACATTTCTCCAGATTAGCATATAATCCATGCTCATGAAGCTTCTAATAGACCTGTCAAACACGCCTCTCATGTTCTTTAAGAGTCATTGAATAAAGAAGGATATCATCCAAATAATTGATAATAAAATTGTCCAATAACTCTCAGAAGCCATCATTGGCCATATCTTGGAACACCGCTGGAGCATTATAAGCCCAAAATTGTGAACTCAAAATGGCCACGCCGCATACGAAATGATGTATTCTATTCATCATCCTCACGAATCCAGATCAAATTGTAGGTACCATGAAGATCAATCTTCGTAAAATAATGCACATCCTGGAGCCACTCCAACAACTCGGGGATTATAGGAATAGACATCTGTAATTTGCCAGAGGAGCTATCTTGCGTAGATGGAGCAACCGCTGGTTTGCTGGAGTAGCTGGATTGGATGCACTCAATTTTGTGTAAAAAGATGTAGTGCCTAATCCAACGGCCAAAAAATGGGTGAAGAATAATTATATAGGTTTGGATAAAAATATCAGTATTTCAAAGCACTAATATAACGAGTTTCCATCTTGCACTTAATTAACCTTGTCATTTGGCTGAATGAAATCAGAAAAACTCATCAGAATGCTGCTTCATAACTTGTCACTCATCTTGGACAAAATCTAGGCATCAAATTTTTCAGCTTGACCCATGTCATAATGGGTTCATCAAACCTTAAGTTTCCACCAAAGAATGGTATCACCTTTTGATTGAACATTAATCCAATAAACTTAAAGCTCTATATTTTTGCCAACCAATGAAATGGAGGAGCTTTGGTTTCCGGTCAACAGAAGCAACCATCTCTTATTCTACCAAGATAATCCAACTTGCTTTTAGGTCCTTCGGCATCTTTTCTCCTATTCTTCATCTTATGGATCAAGAGCATCTTTTCTCCTATTCTTCCTTCAATCTTATGGATCAAGAGCAATGCGCCAATTCGATTGCTTTATCAACAAATGGGTCAAACTATGCTAGACTCTCTTTGTCCAAAACACCATCATGTGAAAGGGGCGTGGCAACTTTCTCCTTTGGTGCAAAAACTGGATTAGAACTTAAATTAAGCACATCCTCATCGGTTTCCCCAAATTAGAATCATCAAATTCATTGGGTGCATCACTCTACGTTATCTTTGTTGTTCGTTCACTTTTAAGCCTTTACCATAGCCAATCTTTGTAAATCCACTCAATTGTTCGATGTTGGTCCACCATTGCAAAGAGAGAGCCAAGAAAGATAGAGAGCAAAAATATCTTTTTTCATCAGGATTGGTGCAAATTCTATAGACACAACAAGACGAAAGAAAGAATAAGCCTTCGTCGCAACCTCGGATTGACAACTCCTGAAACCCAGAGGACCCCGCAATCAATCCTTCCCTGAGCATAGGATGCTAGAGACAACAATTCACTTCTGAATGATGAAGGAATCTCTCCTCTCAACCTTGAAGCCCAAAGAACCCTGCCATCAAGCAAAGGATGCTAACGCCAAAATTCACTTTTGAATGAAGAACATCCATTAAATAGTTCGGCTCATAGTCTAATCTTGGCTTGGCCCTACTCTCTTTGATACACCAACCAATAAGCATCATTTTCCAATTCAATCTTCTTTTATTCAACGACATCAAACATTGACATATTTGCTAATTCTATATCATATTAAGCTATGATTGGTATGACATTGGAAGCAGCTAATTCAGTGTCATGCTGTAAATAAGGTCTACAAGTTCTGATTATCTCTTTGGTAATAAATGTTTGAAATTCTTATCTCCTTGGATCTTTGTGCATTTTAGGATTACTTCGTAAGAAATCCCCTCTGAAACTACATCATACACTTACAAGCTGTTCTTCTCTTCTTGAATGTAGTCTCGTGTGTCACTGTCTTTTGGCCAGGATTTCCATTATATATCTTCATATGCTCTTCTAGGGATAGTACCTCTAAACTGCTTAAGACAGTCTTCAAGTTGAACCCCAGATTTCTTAAAGATGCAGATTTTAAAGATCAATGTAAGCAGATTTGGACAGCGGCTAGCAGAAATAAACAGGGAATGGAAGCAATGATTGCAGCTTTGGCAGCAGTCAAAAAATTTGCTAAGGTGTGGGGTCGTAACAAGGTGGCCGAGGAAAATGCTTTGTTGGAATCACTTTATAAAGAATTGACAGAACTCAAAAGAATTGGCATTAGCACAGGCGAAAGGGAAAAAATAGTTATAGAGAAAATTAAGAGGCTAGAACAAATCAAAATTCAACAAGCAAGGACAAAGCAGGATTGACGTGGATCAAGGAAGGTGACAAATGCACATGTTTCTTTTTTAAAGTAGCAAAGCAGAGGAAACAAGCAGCCATATTATCTTCAGTACAGGGAGAGGATGGACTCATTATCCGAAATCCACAACAGGTGAAGGAGTTCGTCTCTAACCATTTTGAAGATTTTTTTAGGAGAAAGAGTATACAATTTCAAGACTGCTTTGAGGAGTTAATTCTCTCAAAAGTTGTATCCAAGGTATCCGCTACACAAAGGGAACAGCTAGCACAACCGTTATCCGTTGAAGAGTTGCGTGAGGCCGTCTACTCTCTTGCTAAAAATAAATGTCCGGGTCAAGATGGCATTCCAGCAGAATTCTTTCAAGAATACTGGGAATGGGTACAGCCTCTTGTGTACAGTGCTTATCAGGACTTTCTACATGCAGATAAACTTGATAGCAAATTAAACACTGGATGTATCACCTTAATCCCAAAGGTGAAAGAACCAAAGTCCATAGGGGATTGGAGACCTATTACTCTGTTATCAACCTTTTACAAAATCATAGCAAAAGGTTATGCGGAAAAAATAAAACCTATTCTGGTGGATCATATATCTGATGTTCAGTCAGGATTTATTCCAAAAGCGTAAGTATTCTCGCGAATATTATGGCTGCTTTTGAAGGCATACACTGGGCAAGAAAGACACGCCAAAAGGTGCTTTACCTAAAACTTGATTTTAAGAAGGCATATGACAAAGGTGAGCTGGTCCTTTTGGATAAGATGTTGCTTGCTTTTGGTTGATGACGGAGTTCACTGGTATTGTGGCAAAGCTATTGAAATCATCGCGTGCATCTGTGTTAGTTTTGGGAGAGACTTCCCCTATTTTCAATGTAAGTAGGGGCATTAGACAAGGATGCCCCTTGGCGCCATTCCTTTTTAACATTGTGGCGTAAGGACTATCTCAAGTGCTACTTGCGCAGTTGAAAGATGGGGTTATACTGGGGCTACATATGTCGATGGATCGCAACAAATCAGAATCAATATGCGATGATACTTTTTGTTCTTAGAAGCCTCTAAGATAATCTCATAAACGCGAAGCAGTTACTGGACTCTTTCTCTATAGCATCAGGATGTTTTCTCAATTGGGGCAAATGTGCAGCTATTTGGCCATTAGATGAGCCCCTTCCGACTCACGCCGCCACTTTCCCCCGACCATAGTACAATTTGGGTCTTCATCGAGGTTGCTCGGCATTCCAATTGGGGTATGCACTTCATCCTCGAAATTATGGGATGAGATTTTGCTCAGTTTAGACAAACATTTGAGATGGTGGAAGATCAGTAAACTCTCCATGGCAACAAGGATTGTTGTAGCTAAGTCAGTGCTTAGCAGTACTCATATTTATGCTGCATCGGTGTTGTTGGCTCCTGAACCAAAGCTAGCAGAGTTAACAAAAATGGTGCGAAATTTTGTCTGGGGTGGAAATGAGGAAGGAGCCAATGTCAAAGTAGCGTGGAGAAAGTGTCTGAGATCCAAAGCGCAAGGAGGACTAGGAATGCTCGACTTTAAGTTGCACAGTAAGATCCTAGTCTGCAAATTCATGTGGGAAATTCTCCAACAGGATTCGAAATCTCCGGGCCTTGAGCTTTTAAAACAATCACTAACTCACTGTACGCCTTGCAGAAAACCATTTCATAAGGCAGATCTTCCCTGGGGCCTCTTTTATAAATTGAGACCATATGCAGGAGCTTCACCATTTCTTAAAGGACTATTAAAAGCATGGGAGGTAGTAAAAGTTCTATGGCGCCTGGATATAAAAAATTGTACCTCTGTGTCTATGCCTTTATAGTGGCTGCAAGTGGAAACCAACAGAGGCCGCGTGCCACTCTTCTCGGTGGTGAACAAAAGAACACAAAATAGATGGATTGGGGCAGGTTTATCTTGCATTGGAGATTGGTATCGAAGTAGGGTACAATGCTCCTGGGAGACATTCCAAAGCAAGTTTAACTTGAGAAGCGAATTTGGAACATGGTACGTGATAATATTCCGCCTTGTGCTGTTCCATAAGTAGGTGCTTTCTGCTTACCTCGTGAAAATCTTGATAAAAAATATTTTGTTTCAAAAGCATACAAGGCCCTACATGTATAAGTCTCCCATCTCAATGGGAGTTACATTAGAAGATAACCATGTCACTCAAATATGGAAAGGAGTTTGGAGGAGCCACCTGCCACCAAAGGTATCCACACTGCTATGGCAAATTATCCACAGAGCAAGCAGGGTAAACATATTAGTGAACAAGTTCAACAGTAATGTATCATCGAGTTGCCCAATGTGCGAGCGAGAAGAAGAAACAATTGAACACTGTTTTATGCACTGCAGGGAACTCCGATCAGTGTGGGAAAAATTGAAGGAAGAGTTTGAAACTTCTATTTCAGAAAAGGAGATCTTGTTAGGCCTGTATCCATCATCTTGGCAAACTGGAAAAAGAGTTGCTTTGAATCTGTGCAAAGGATGGCTTTTATGGCTAATATGGAAGAGGCGGAGAAAATTTGTGTTCTCCCACGAATATCTATACCCTAGTAGCATATGGCCATCTTTGAAACAAAAGGTCCGCCAATATCTTGCAGCATTTGAGGAGGAGGAGTGGGCTTCCCAAGCTCACGACTCTCTTTCATCACTATCCCTACATAATAAGCTATGTAGGTGTATGATATCACTGGGCGTATGTATGTTAATGATGAGTTTCAATTAATATATATCTGATCCCTCAAAAAAAAAAAAAAAGATTTGACCCTTGAACTGGCTTTTGAAGGCGACCCCTCATGTGACAACACCTTGTTAGCATGGTCAGGAGCTTGTTGGTCCTCCATCACAACATCAGGAGACTTTGGGGTAAGTTATAGAACCCATTTGGCTACCAAATGGGTGCCAACTCATGGGTTTATTTCCACCCCATGCCTATAATGTCATAGGGATGGCCTTGAAGTCATATGCGGATATGAAGCCATGTGTTAAAGAGTCAAATCTGGAGATCACCCGTTAAACAGGGTACTCTTCCAAATTTATTGTAGATCTCCGAAGATGCTATGTGAAACCTCCTAGATTGCTAGTACCAACCAACACCATGGCTCTCCTCCAAAATTATTGTAGAAGATCTCCGAAGATGCTATGTGAAACCTCTTAGATTGCTAGTACCAACCGACACCATGGCTCTATGGTCATCTCCACTGAGGTGTCCAGTATAATGTGTGGAATTTGAATACCTTATTTCCCAATCTTCCCATCTTTCAGCTCCATTTGCAGCTTCAGTAAGTTCCATTGTGCTTCTTGAAATATCTGTTGCTCATTAGCAACCATGCAAGGAACTGCATTTTAATCAATCTACTCAATTTCACGGAGTTCAGAGGCTTAAAGCCATCAGGGATTCATCTTAGATTGTGACACATTTATGCCGATGTCTAAATTGGACAAGTGATGTCCTGATAGGTCTGCTTTAGAACAAATGCCCTCACTTCTAACATGGCTTCTATTCCTGTCACCAAATTCAAGGTTTTCCTTAAAAACATTCACCTTCCATGCTCCTGCAGAACTTGCAAGCTGAAGAATTCTGAAAGCATCTTCCTCCATTTGCGCATCAGCATACATGTTCGACATAAGTACATATATAGCTGCACATTGAGGAACAAAATAAACAATTTGATCAAAGCAAGATTTGCCTAGATGAACATCACCACTGATTCTGCAAGCATCAAGCAATGATGTCCATCCAATAACATTAGGTTGGGTAGTGGAATGGAGCAAAGCTTCTGTTTCTCTAACACATCCTGCATGGCTCAGGAGATCAACCATGCATGCATAATGGAAAGTGGATGGTATAATACCATAATGTTCCATCATGGACTTGAAATGGTGCCTACCTTCATCCACAAGGCCCATGTGGCTGCACAAGATAATAATGATGGTAAAAGATACCTCATTTGGCATTATACAATATTTTTGCATTTTTTCAAAGTATTTTAAAGCAAGGCTGGCTTTGCCATGCTGGGCATATCCTGCAATCATTATATTCCATGAAACAGCACTTCGATTGGGCAAGTTCTCAAATATGTCACAGGCATCTTTGAGACTCCCACACTTGAAATACATGTCCACAAGAGTATTACCTAGTGCACTATCTAAAGGGTACCCAGATTTGGTAATCTTGTCATGTACAACTCTCCCCTGATCTATTGCACCTATACTTGCGCAAGCTTTTAAGACGCCTACAAAAATAATATTGGTTGAACTGATGCCTTGCTGCTGCATCTGATCAAAACACTCAAGAGCAAGGAGGCCTTCACCATTCTGTGCATATCCTACAATAAGTGCAGCCCATGATGCTGCATCTTTCTTTGCTAACTTGTTAAACACCTCATATGCCTCTTCCAAGCTCCCACATTTAATATACATATCGACAATTGTGTTCCCCATAACAACGTCAGATTGAAGTCCAAAATCAATAATTTTATCATGGACAATTCTTCCTTGCTCTATTACTCTTAAGCTGGCACATGCTTTACAAATGCTTAGAAATGTAACATGATTTGGCCTCACACCCTCATGCTGCATCTTCTCAAAGCATTCTAAAGCAAGAAAACCCTCCCCATGCTCGGCATATCCCGCAATCAATGCACTCCACGACACCACATTTGGCGAAACCATTGCTTTTTGCATCTCCAAGAAACATTCTAAAGCAAGTGAGCATTCTCCATGTTGGGCATACCCTGCAATCATTGCATTCCATGACACGACATCTTTGTTAGGCAACTTATCAAAAACATTACATGCCTCCTCAAGCCTCTTGCATTTTGCATACATGTTAATAAGAGTATTCCCTAGAATGCTATCTGATTGGAGCCCAACATCAATACTTTTACAGTGAACCAGCCTACCCTGTTCTATAGAACCTATGATGCTACATGCTTTCAATGCAAGTATTATTATGCTGCTTTCCATTCTAAATCCAAACTGCTGCATGTCTTGAAAATACTGCAGCCCGAGCCTGGCTTCTCCATGTTGAACATATCCTGCTATTATTGAGCGCCAAGAAGCTCCATCTCGAATCGGTAATTTTTGGAAAACTTTACAAGCACCCTCTAGACTTCCACATTTTGCATACATATCAATTAAACTGCAATTCAAGACAGGGCACAAATCAAATCCGCTTTTTAAAAGCTGGCAATGAAGTAGCCTACCATGCTCTATATTTACTATGTCAGCGCAAGCTTTGAGAACGCTTGAAAATATGATCTCGTCTGAACTTACACCTTGTTGTTGCATCCTTTGAAAACATTCCAGGGCAAGAAAATCTTCTCCACATTGGTTGCATGCCACAATGATTGTACCCCATGACACCACGTTTGGTTTAATCCCTTCATTTTGCATTTTTTCAAAACAACTGAAAGCAAGGAGAGTATGTCCATGCTGAACATATCCTGCAATTATTGCATTCCAAGTGACTACATTTTGATGGGGCAAATTAATGAAAATTAAATTTGCCTCTTCAAAATTCCCACACTTGGCATACATATTGATTAAGGAATTCCCTAGAATAACATGCACTTGGAGTCTGCTTTTTAGGACATGAGAGTGGATAAGCCTTCCTTGTATAAGGGACAATGCTATTGTGCACGCCTTAAGGACTGCAACACAAGCATAACCATTGCTCTGTACACCTGATAATTGCATTTTATTGTATAAATGGAGTGGCACTTCACCTGTTCCAAGCTTGGCATTTGTTGCAATTATTGCAGTCCAGGTGTAAATACTTGGTTCTGAAATCTTGGTAAATGCTTCATTTGCTTCAATTAAGCTTCCTCTAGCAGCAAATGAGCCAATAACATAGTCACCATCTAAGTACTTTCTTTCCTTACAAGCTTCTGGAAGTGGGAGAATCAGATTATTGCCCAAGTCGTCAATCATGTTGTGGTGACCAATATTTTGATATCCTGTTGCTCTTAATTGTGACTGCCATACACCAGTGTAATAGAAAAATATCGGCACCGTAATCAAAGCAGAAATAAATCGATCTGAAGTAATAGAAGGTGTTACCTTGTGCATAAGGCGAGTGCCCATCCTAACTTAAGGTATCATTCCTACCATGAACCATGAGAAAAGCATAAGCACTCCGTATCAGTGATTTATCAGGCAAATCCAAAGTTATTGTTGTAGGTTTAAAAGACCTTCTACGATCTTCCTCGGTATGAGACTGCTTGTTTCAAAGCTCTGGACGCCATGAACGTGAAGCATCAGCAAAACATATCAATGATTTATGAGGCAGATCCAAAGTTATTGTTGTAGGCTTAAACGACCCTCTATAACATTATGCCATTCCGCCGAACGTGGGCGTGAGACTACTCTATGGCATAGCCAATTTTCTTTTGGTTCACATTCATTCCATAGGATGCCAAACCCTTAGCAAAACATTACATCAAGATTTAAATTAGCCCATAGCACATTTGATGGCCCAAGATGGTTATACCTAAACTTGGTGGATTCTGAAGCGGAATAATTTGGGCCGGCAAATCCCCCAACTTTTCTCCAACGGTTCCATTAGGGGCGGCCACATGTCATTTTTTTCATTTCAACAAGGAGATGGCGGCCTCCAATTGGCAAAGGGGGAACGGGAGGGCAGCTTTGGAATGTTCCACTCACGGGCCTCCAATCTTACCCGATTGAGCTCGGGGGGGGGGCTCTCTTCCATTGCCGATTGGGAAGGTTCTTGGGGGTGGAGGCTTCCAAAACATTGTCGCATGTGGCCACCCTTATTTACTCCGCCCCCCGCATTACCTGTACCTGAAACCTTACCGTCCCCAGCGGGTGAATATAGAGTTATCCTGGTTTTGATGATACCTTCGCATTGTATCCCTTCCGGCCAAATCACAACAAAATAAATTCCGTCCGGCAAAATCACCCGACCTAACTTCACAGTAAGTGGGTTACTACACATTTTGAGGGCAGTTTTTTGCCTTCTTGGAACTGGTAGAATCCGGAGGCGCTGGGGGAGATTTTTGGTTTGTAGAGATCAGCTCTTTTAACCCCTCTTATTTCGACCATGGTGGAAGTCGCTCGAACTGATTTGGAGTTGGATCGGCCGAGATATCCATCCTCGAGCAAAAAAATGGCTAGGGTAGGCGTAGTCAACGTGATTGCACAGTTACTGTGATTTTGGTGATTCCGCCATAAGGGATACCCTGCGAAGGTATCACCAAAACCAGGGTAACTCTATTTTCACCCATTCAGCCATTAATCCTAGCCAGCCATCCTGATCCCTGATTAATGAACCCTGCTACGATATCCTCTATTTCGTGCTTTGGAATAGCAAGCCTGTGACTAACTCCTTTGGTATCACGCAAGGAAGGATTTCGGAGCAAAATTCTGGCACAATGTGAGACAATACTAATACAATTTTGAGCTGGCCAAATATAGGAGAGAACAATACAATTTTGAGAATTTTGAGCTAGCCAAATGGCTCACCTCAAAAATTTTCATCTATTATCATCACTGACTTCTTTTGCCAATAGTTCCTACAATTGAATCCTCACACTAGTAGGGATCATCATTAGCAATGGTCTTATTCTTCACTGACCAACCATAGTCTATGGTTTTAAGATGTGGATAGTATGGTGTGTCATTAGATTTTGGTCTCCATTCTTTACTCCAACAATGTCGTTATTGTTAAGAGCATAAGCGGTATCCGTTCTAGCTATAGGCTCCCACTAAAAGACAAGTTACCCCTAGGCTACCCATCTAGGATATGTGTGGTGGTCTGACAAGCAAAAACATACCTTTCTTAGCATCTTGATATGGGTCGAATATTTCAACTGGATTGCGTGAGCTAACCGATGCATGGCCTACATAAGGTGCGGTCCTATGTCTGAGTCAACCAGCACAAGTTGTCTGGTCCGAGGCTAGAAATCTTTAATTTTTGCACTGCCTACCAGACTTCTCCAAGAACACGCATCAAAGCAGACCAGTAGTCAATAACCTCATTCATGTATGCACTAGACCATGAGTTTGTGCGAACCCTAGAGATAGTTGCCCAATGCATCATGTACTATGCAATGGACGGTTTCAATACACCAGTATCGTTCAAGCTTCCACATGGCTTAACAGCCCTAGGTGAACTGCTTGGGATTGTAGGAAAGTTATTGTTGTCTGCTTTCCACATTCGTATACCTTTCCCAGACCAAGATTGCCCTTAAGGGTAAATTTCCAAAGGTATTATATAGAAATGTTGGCGAATCTTTTTAGAAATAGCTATGTTGGCGAATGTTTTATGATCTTCAACCATAGCCATAGAAATGTTGGCGAATCATGGCCAACCTTCTCTACCCAAGAAATTACCTGGCCTTCAATTCGAAATGTACCACTAGTGATTTAACTGTAGAATAACTTAACGCCATTGCTTTCCCAACCACTAAATCTAGATCCAAATGCAATCAAATATATAGGCACCCTCGATTTTGTTTTTCCGATATATGTTTTTTAGCTCTAACTAGCACCACTAGTAACTTAGTTCCATTGATATATATAATCTATACCCCCTCCCCATACCTCAACAAACACCATTAGGAACTTGATTCCATTGATATATATAATCTATATCCCCTCCCCGTACCGCAACAAACACCATTAGGAACTTGATTCCATCGATATATATTCCATATGTCCTCCCTAAAGCTCAACACGCTTAAACATTGCGACCGAAGTTGACTGCATGTGCAAGAAAAACCAAGTTAATTGTTTATTCATATTCTATGCAATTAGGCTTGAAAGGTACCATTTGATAAATCATTCTAGATTTGTTGATTAATTCCTTGGTGGCAAATCTCATGTATTTGTTCCTATGGAGCATAACTAAAAAATTATAAGGTCAAATGAGGACATGAATTTAAACTATAATGGCCACTATATAACAAACAGTAGGATGTAAGATCAATTTTTATGTTCATGATAATAGTGGAAGGGAATGCAATCTAACTGTGTCATATAGAAAAGTTTGGTCTATATTTATGGTACAAATAAGGTTTCATGGTAGGGTCATTGATAGAGATAAGAATATATGGATTTGAGATATAGAGAATACTAGTAATGGGTGCCGGCGTTGCCGGGCATAAGTACATTTTTAAATGGGTAGTTATGAAATTGTATATATATGCACAATATTTTGCTATATTCAAAAGGAAGCTAGAGCAAAATAATTTGCAGAAGATTTTACGCAGCTCGAAGATTGGTTGTGTTACTTAAGTTACATATGAATTTGATCTTCTTGTTGATCGTTTCTATAGTGGTTTCTTTTGTTCAAACATCATTGCAATACATGGCTTTTTCAACCTAATGATGATAATATTATGAACCTATACTAATATTTGTGAAACAACATTTGCACAGTTTCTATAGTCCAAGTTTGATCACTACGTCAAGCAATATACAACATGTGAGTTTTTTGAATTCTAGGAATATATCCTATTTGTATGTGCCACATATAAACATGGAAATATTGCAAGCAACATGTTCTCTTTTTTCAATACGCTCGATGCAACGAAGAACATGTGGAGTGCATGAACAAAATCATACAAATAAAACCTAAGGCTTCAGAGAGATCAAATGCAACAAACAAAAATTGCAGTGTTACAAAAAAGGAACTATAGAATTTAGGTTCACGTCTAAACAACCTTTTGTACTGGATGCTCAACGATATAAATTGGGAAATGCAATATAATTTTAGTTTGTTGAATTGAATTGAATTTTATCATTCAGATACTTTTCAGGCGATTGTGATCATCATTGTTATGCATACGTATGCACCTGTTATTAGCGGCTAGTATTGTCTACCATTTGGAAGGTATGAAATGTTCGTGCTGTTAAGATTGGTATGACAACCACACAAAGATTAGAGTACTCATGTTGTGGTGTTTTGTTGATATGGTGCCTGAGACAAAGATTAATTAGAGTACTTGTACTTTTAATATAAAAAATGTCATTTATTCTCATGGGCCAATGGCTTTAAGAAGTGTGAGTCCCATAGATTTAAGTTTGTCAATTCGGCTAGCACAACCATCATTGGTCATTTCCTAAGTGTTTAAACATAATGATACCTTTGACTGTAATGTTTATCAAAAGAAATCTACAATATTGATAGTTGTTGCATGGTTTAAGGGAGGAAAAAGTATGCACGCTGCAAATGACAAAGTTAATTAATGGTTTAGATGCAGGATTGGATAAAAACAAAGGTGTGGCAATTTCCCCATTACTCTACTATGCATAAAACCTAAGCGCAAAACAATTACTCACCATATGCTATGCCAAGGGTAGCATCATTTGTTGTTGTAGCTAGTTTCCCAAGCGCACAGGTGCATGGTTACAACATTAAGATTCGACTGTATGAATTTCTAACAACCATTATTATATGGCGCCATTTAGAAATCGGAAGCATCTCTTAAAGCTAGTCTTTCTATGAATGAAGAGTTGAATAAGATCGAATTTGCAAAGAAATATTAAATCTATGCACTCGTTGCCTTGCATGTTGAGTATACCTAGTTAGTGTATGTGACCTTGGTAGTTGATCGTGCTCGAATTTCTACCAGGAAAACATGGCTAAGTAGCCTAGTCAAGCTGTTGATGGCCTCCCAGTAAGTAACTCGTTGTACAGAAGATCATACTATGCATTGGAGAACTTCATCTTGTGGGTGTTGGGAATTCTTCAGAGAAGACATAGGGTCCAAAATGCTCTTGTAGCTATTGCATCAATTCGCACGGGGTCCCACAGGCTACGGATTGAGACAGGTAGATGGGAGCGGCCGCAATTGCCGCGAGAAGCGAGACTATGTGCCTGTTGCCAGTTACAGGTTATTGAAGATGAAAGCCATACTCTTCTGAGTTGCCCTGCTTTTGAGATAGTCCGGAATCATTTTTCGACCTTAGCATTCCATTCCACGCTTCCACAACTTCTCAGCGCACCATCTGTGCATGACTTGGCATTATACATACTTGAGGTTCTAGATAAACGTCTGCAATTACTGAGCCCTCAGTAGTCATTACCTAAGCTTGTCTAGTATCATCATTACTGCAAAGGTTTTTCCCTTGAAAACCTTTCGAGGCAGGGGTTTTTTAATCCTAGTAGTAATGATTGTACTAGCCCATTGTATGGGTCCTTAAAAAACTATTCTATTCTATTCTATTCATTCTTTGAATGAAAGTAATTTTCTAGGTCACCTTCAAATATAGGGTATATGCCAATAAAACACAGCAATGGCTTCACAATGGATTGCAAAATATGAGGTTGTAAGCACTTTGTAATGCTCCACCAATAGATCTGAAATGCAAGCAAGGTCCTTCGAACTGCAATTTATGGTGTCTATTCGGAGTGGACTACACCTTGTCATGCATGAAAGCATGACATTATTTCTAGAAGTAGTAGGATTTACAATCTAGCAAAAGCTGCATACATAAATAGTATAAATGGATCACACATTCATCAAATAATGTCGTGGCTTTCCTGGCATGTTTTTGTCATAAGGTTTTGATGAAATACAAATGCAAGATATATAGTGAAATTGCTTGGTAATCATGCATCTAGAATTTCAACTGGTTTAAAGAGTCATATTATTATTTAACAATATGACTCGTATCAACCACGATTCTGCACATATTGGATTGTATAGGCAGTACTTGACATTTATTAGGAGCATAGGTTTTTGAATAAATATGCTCCTGCAGGGAAAACAAAACAATTTCGGGCCACCTTACATGATGTAGCAGCCTTATTTGCTACCTCGTCTTCCCTGGTCTTGTCTTCCCTGGCTGTGCAAGGGATATTTGGTTCTGGAAGATTGACTCGCCTATAGAAGCACTTTAAAACATCAGAATGAAAATTAATAGATCAAGTTGCATGAAGACTTTGGAACTTGTTGATTATGTGTAGAGCCCAAGAGCACGAAGTTCTAAAGCACAAATCACCGCAAGAAGGGAAATTGTTCATTAAACATGAACTCCAACAATACTTATAGATTTGAAATTAGTTTATAATGTAGACTTGGCATAAAAAAGATAACCGCAGCTCACCCAGATTGTGAGGGGCTTTGCAGGAGTTTTATGTGAGGGGCTTTGCAAGAGTTTTAACACAGTTCTTCCATGACCACCTAAACACATTCATAATCACTTTAATTACTTCCAGATCTGAAGTACAAAAAGGAAGCACTGGTCAAGCAAGGAATGAAAGCTGGTCTTTCCACCGTGAACTTCAACAATCTTATAGGTTTGAAATTATCTTATAATGTAGGCATGGCATAAAAAGACGAACCAAACTCACCTAGACTGTCGGGTTTTGCAGGAGTTTTAGTACATTATTTTCACGATCTCCTAGAGTACTGTCTCACATTGCCATGTTGCCAATATTTGAACAAAGCTTTGTTGCCTCCTATGTCATTAACAAAAGCAAAAATAGAAATCAGTTAAACAGAGAAGAGCTTGCTTGTATTTATAAATCTCCTACTCCAGGAACTTGAATCCTGATAAATCGCGCACGATGCGCGTATATACCATGGCTCTTGAGAATGTGTGGTACCTTAATGGCAAATTAGCATTGTTCTTGGGGATTGCAATACCAGATTGGAGTGTGGAATATATTCCACATGAATGTCACAAACAAAAATGCTATATATTTCATGTATACTACATTAGTGAGTATCAGGGGTAGCTAGTATGGGTGCCAAGACTGTAAACAATAATGACAATTACTGGAGGATCTAAGATTCTACGAAATCTACAAATACATGCAGCGAAAACATATCCTATTAAGGGTGCCATAGGTGTCACCGCTAACAATATATCAGAGACATATTAGAATAGTATTCAATCCCCAAAAGAAAACATGCAAACATGCACTCCATAAGCAAGAAAGTTTGATACTCATACCTTCTAGATGTAAGAAAGGAGAAGAGAGTTACAATCCCCATGTGTTCCACCAAATGAAAACTGCAACTCTTATTTCCAAATGCAAGTATACTATCCAATCTCCAAAAGGAAAACATGCACAATAGAATCTTCATAAGCAGGAAAGGAAGTTTGATATTCATATCTGTAGCTCTTGAGAATGTGAAGTACCTTAATAGCAAATCAGCGTTCTTGGGGATTGCAATACCAGATTGCGGAGACTGCAACATATTCCACATGCATGTCATAAACAACAATGTTATATATTTCATGTATACTATATTATTGAGTATCAGGGGTCGCTGGTATGGGTGCCAGCACTGTAAGCATTGCTCAAGACAAATGGGTTGTTTGACAATTACTGGCAGATCTAAGGTTTTATGAAATTTGCAAATAGATGCAGCAAAAACACATCCTATTAAGAGTGCCATCGGTGTCATCGCTAACAATATATCAAAGACATATTAGAAAAGTATTCAATCCCCAAAAGAATAGAATAGAAAACAAACATGCACTCCATAAGCAAGAAACAAAGTTTGATATTCATACCTTAAAGATGTAAAAAAGGAGAAGAGATTTAAATCGCCATGTGTTCCACCAAATGAAAACTGCAACTCTTGTTTCCAAATACAAATATGGTATTCAATCCCCAAAAGGAAAACATCCACAATAGAATCTTCATAAGCAGGAAAAAAAGTTTGATATTCATACCTTACAGATATAGCAAAGGAGAATAGGTTTGCATCCCCATGCCATTCTGGTCATCTAGTTTAAGGATATATCTAAGCTTCTCCAGCACATTGTTCTTAGCAAATATATGAGATTTATCTTCGATTTACGAAACGAAGATAAATGAGGTTCTCAAAACCATTGTAGTTTTGGTTAGGATCTCGTAGTTAGTTGGGCTCAGGCCGTTAGGATCCTGGAAGACCTTCTTATAGCAGAGCCGGGCTTCCATTTCTTTCATCAGCACATCTGCTGAGCGTCTCCAAGGCTCGACAGCATCTTTTCCTCTGTTTTCTCGTAGTCCGTGCACTTTTTGTGCAAGCATTATCTTGTTGCCGGTTTCCCTACAATTTTCTCCTTGCAGGATACGCTACTGCATTCGGATTTTCCTTTTGTCTTTGATTTTTCCCTGTGCTTCCCATTTTCACCCTACCGGCTTTCGTCGGACTTACGCTTCTTCGCCCGAACTCAACCAGACTCACGCATTTTGTCATCGTTGAATTCATTGATGGCTCCTAGGCTGGGGAAAACGTACCATGGGAGAGGCTTGGGGCACCATACCCGACCTCGTAGATGCTCCTCACGAGGATTTTGCTAGAGCCCGGCATGATGGGTGTGCATGGAGCAACGCCTTTGTAGCGCCACGAGATGACCGAATGGGAGAGCTTGGACGCCAAGATCACCGCTTTCTGAGCAGGAAATTGAGAGAAAGAGCAAGAAGTCCCTTTTGACCACGAAATTTGATGGGAACATGCCAATTTGATTTTCTAAATGAGGTGGAGGGCGTGTTTTAAATTGAGAGCAAGCTCAGGGGGATGGAAAAACACCTTGGGGTGTCTCTCGCAATCCATCGACAAAGGTAACTCTCTTATCAAAAATAGGAAACAATATGTCTTAATTAGGGATAGAGAGGGTCCAAAGGTCGCTGAGTGTTTTGAGCTTGGTGCTTTCAATATGGATGATGGAGATAAGAAGTTAAGGCAGGCCCGAAAACTGGCTTTGGATTGGGGTTCCGGTCGTGGCAGGCAGAAGAATTTCTTTGGCAATGCAGGAAATCGCTTCTTTGGAAATGCAGGCCCTTTCCTTGGAAATGGAGGTAATTGCTATGTCCGCGGTACCGGGTCACATGGCAAAACACAATGCCCCCGCTAGGGCTTTAGTTTCTCGAGCACCACGCCGGCCGTCTCCCTATGGCATCTAATGCCAATGCTGCCTTTTATAATAAGGCTTAGGCTGTTGATCTCTGTATTGAGCATGTTGTTCTTTAATATAAATGACATTGTGGTTTTGTTCTGTCTAAAATCTTGTTTCTTTTGGTCTGTTTCTTTCAGAGTTGAGATGTATCAGTCCTAACAGCCCTGTGATCCCTACACATTCCCTTACAAGACACTTAAAAGAACATTTGCCTGAGCTGAGTTATAACAGACCTGTGATCCCCACACATTCCCTTACAAGACGCTTAAAAGAACATTTTCCTTTCTGGCAAAGTTTCTGCAATAGTGCAATGGTTTTAGACTGGATTTGGAATGGCTACAGACTACCGTGGTTGACAGATCCACCCATGCAGCCGTGGTCTAAGAAAAACCACAAACTTGTCGATCAACATTCTGATTTTGTGGAAGCCGCCATACAAGATTTGCTTTTAGCTGGCGCTGCCATCGAGACCACATCCATTCCGTTTATTTGCTCCCCCTTGGGTGTGGTTCCAAAGGCTGCTAACAAACACCGTCTTATCTTAGATCTTCGCTATGTTAACCAATTTCTAGAGCAAAGACCATTCAAATATGAGACAATTCAGGATTTACCTACTGTTACAAGGAGAGACGACTGTCTATTCACCCTGGACCTTCATGCTGGTTATCACCACGTTGCCTTACACCCATCAGTCTGGTCTTACTTGGGTTTCCACTTTCAAGGGAAATTTTACATGTTCACAGCACTGCCTTTTGGTCTGTCTACTGCATGCTACGTGTTCACAAAACTAATGCGCCAGGTTGTGAAGCTTTTGAGAGCTAGCTCTGTCCGTTGCATTCCATACGTTGATGATTTCTTATTTGCAGTTCACCCTAGCCATTTCCACAGCACACGTGACAGGGTTTTACAGATTTTTCAGTCTGCAGGCTTCATAATTGCCACACATAAATGCCAACTAGGGTTTTCTCATGAGGTAAAGTTTCTCGGATATGTTGTTAATTCTTCTTCAGGGCTGCTCTCCATTGCACCTCCAAGGAGGCAAAAGTTCTTGGAGTTGGCTAGACGTCTTGCGCGTGAAGATAAGTTGCCTGCACGATGTCTCGCTTCCTTGTTGGGTATGATTGCCTCTTTCAGGGTAGTTTTTGGTCCTTTTTGCAAGCTCCTCAGTTTTCATCTTTTAACCATTTATGGCTCTGTTACCTCTTGGTCTCAGTCAGTGATTTTAAACCCGCTTGCTCTGGTCGAATTAGATGCATGGTCACAATGGTTTGACTTGTTGAATACAGCTTTTATTTGAGAACCAACCTCTCCCACCGTTTCCTTGTCTGACGATGCAAGTGGTTCTGGATGGGGAGTTTGGGTTCACGACATGGCTGTGGAAAATAACTTTAGTGGAACATTTGAGGTTGATGAACAAGTTTCCTCTTCTACTGCTCGTGAGCTTTCAGCGCTAGCACATTTCCTTGAACAGCATGCGCATGACTTTAAGGGCAAACGTCTCCTGGCTTATGGAGATTCCTTGAATTCCTATTTCATCCTCAACAAAGGGGGCTCTCAGGTACCATCGCTCCATTGCTTATGCCTCCGAATTTTCACTTTGTGCCTTAGACACAGCATTATTCTCAAATCTGCCTGGATCCCACGTAGCCTCAACCAATGGGCTGATTACCTATCAAAATTGATGGATTTTGACGACTATGGTCTTACAAGGGAGATATTTAACATCATTGACTTAGCCTGGGGTCCTCATGATTGGGACCGCTTTGCAAATTTAAACAATCATCTTCTGCCGAATTTCAACTGTTGGCACCCTATTCCTGGCGATCCATGCCCACCCGATGCTTTTGCTCAGTCTTGGTATGGTACCAATAGCTTCTGTTTTCCACCACCTGCGTTAACCTATAAGGCCTTTTCTTTTGCTCGAGAATGTCAAGCAAACTGCACTCTTGTGGTGTTCCATTGGGAGTCAGCTCCTTGGTGGCCTGCGCTACATGACGAGGATGGAGGATGGGATTCAGCAATAGTTGACCACATATATCTTCCGGCTGGTGGGAGGGGCCTGACACCAAGTGTTAAGCTCGAAAGCGCCCACAGACAAAGCCAACGAGTCCTCTGATTGCATTAAGGGTCGTCAATGCTAACTAGGTGAGTTGCTGTTTTTTGCTATTTGTGCAGATGTTTTCACTTCAGAGTTTTGGAATCACATAGATGGCGATAGTGAATTACTTGCTTTGAAGAGTTGCTTCCAGAGTTTGTTGTTGTCATCTAGATCCGAGAACACGTTGAGATGTTACTCTCACCCGTGGGTACTCTTCAAGAATTGGTGTATTCCCAAGCGAATCTCTTTCCTGCCTGCTAGTCCTACAACTATATGCCTTTACATCACAAGGTTATTGTCCTCTCCTAACCCACTAGCACGTGTTAACACCTCAATTGCTTCCATTGCCTTCCATCATTTGCTGGCTGGATTCCCAAAGCCGACGGAACACCCCTTAGTAGGCCTTGCCCGTGATATTCTTGAAGAGGTTGTCTCTGACTACACCGATGAAAAAGCAGCCCATCCTTCCTTATATGATTCAGCAAACTCTTTGATAAATTTGCATCACCCTCGCCTCTTTATATGACATTATGAGATGTACATCCATTGTGCTTGCTTTTCGTCGCATTTCTTAGCGGTGGCCGAGCTTCTAGCCTTACCTTTGGAATGAAATTCTGATTTTGAAATCCATGACCTTTTTATCAGGGCCTCCAAGCCCGACCAATCAGTCTTTGGAGCTTGGGTCTCGTTGCTTTCGTGTGTATGGACCTTATTGCCTGTTGGCCTCTTAGAAAGATTATTACAATTGGGGAAGTGCGGTATGGTTGATGGATCAATGGTGGCCACCTGCTAAGAGGCGTCCGAACAACGCATCAAGGTTGTTTCTTGAGGAGGAAAGCAGTCTCATATACCACTTTGAGGGTATGGTTTAAGCAGTGCTTGGCTGCGATTGGAGAGGATGCCGGTGCATTTGGAACCCACTTTCGGAGAAGAGGAGGTGCGACTACAAAGGCGGCGGCATTTAACGTTCCGGCGGGTTTTTTTTAAAGCACATGGTCGTTGGGCTCGATTCAACAAAGGGCGGCTATGTCTCCCCATCCCTGCACCACCAACTATTAGTTTCCCGTTCTTTGGGTTTAGGACCTGCGGATGCTCAATGCTTGGTGCATTTAGCCTCTTCTTCTGCTTGCAATTAGTTTGCTTGCTGCCTCTGTATTCAGAACCATGTTGTAAACTGAAATTGTTATTATAGTGAGACGCCCGGATGGGCATTCATTTCTCTTTGTCCACTTCTCCTACTGGTTTTGAGAAATGAGATTTATCTTCGATTTACGAAACGAAGATAAATGAGGTTCTCAAAACCATTGTAGTTTTGGTTAGGATCTCGTAGTTAGTTGGGCTCAGGCCGTTAGGATCCTGGAAGACCTTCTTATAGCAGAGCCGGGCTTCCATTTCTTTCATCAGCACATCTGCTGAGCGTCTCCAAGGCTCGACAGCATCTTTCCCTAGACCCGCCCACCCTAGACTTGTATTGAGTGAGAATCTCGTCTTTGAGGTGGATTTAGTGCATGAGGCGCCATGTTTTGCTCTTGATTGCATGTGGGAGACCCTGCGTGTCTTATCATTTGGTTTTGAGATTCTTTGTGATTTGCATTAGATGTTGTGGTGAAGACCCTCGTGTCTTGTTGCTGGATTGAGTTTTCATGATGGTTTGGGTGATCACTGCTGACCAGTCTTGGTTACTTCAGATTTTGCTTGTCTTAGGAGGCGCCGTCCATAGGTATGCTTTGCCAAGACCCCCCTCTTGTCAAAGCGGCGACAAAGTTTGTTTATGTCTGTGGTCGTGGCCAAAGCATTGCTTCATGCAAATCACCTGATTCGTGAGCATCATCATGATCTTAGAAGTTTGTCGTTTTTGTTTCCATTGCAGTATATCAGCGGGCTTTATCCAGCATATATGTTTTCACCAGCAGATTGTATTTAATTGGATGAGACAGCATATTGCAGTAGCACATTTGTATTTTTGCTCCAGAATTGGTGGTTTTCTCATTGCATGGGCTTGGAGCAGTCTTGCAGCAGATTGTTTCTGAGGGGTTTGAGAATCATGTAATACAGTTGTATGAAATATTAGATGGCCTTCTTGGACCTTTCTGGAAGATGCTAGGTTTAATCTTCAACAACCTTCTTTTGTTCTTAGCTTCTACAATTCAGATTATTGCATGACAAAGAGGACATGGACAATAATATTTGGAGCACGTCTATCCATTGCAATGCTTCCGAAAGATGTTACGGCTTATCGGGTGTGGTCATTTGGAAACGTTATTATGATTGTATATGTTTCATGGTATATGACAATCTCTTCTGCAATACATGGACAGAGCCCTGATGTGGAGCATACAGCACCTCATGGTGTTCATAGTTATTACACTAGAGTTTTCCAACATTATGTATGCATTTGGTGGCCATGCATTGACAGTGGAAATAACGCATGCAATGAAGGAGCCTGGAAAGTACAAGACTGTCTACATTTATGTAGGGTGATTCATATTGTGTTGCACGCTGGCCTCTGCCATAACCGTATATATGGTATATGGGGATTGCTTGTCACACTATAAGGATGCTCTCCAAAGCCTTCCCAATTCACACTTTCGAAATGCTGCTGTAGTTTTTAGCTCTGATGCATCAGTTCAACTCATTTGGGATTAATGCACTGCCAGTCCTTTTTGACATGGGAGAAGTTATGCAGAATGCATAAGAGACATTATGTGCTTAGGATCCTTGTCAGGGTTCCAGTATTTCTGGTTATGTGGTTCACTGCAGTAATGATTCCATTCTTTGGGCCAATTAATTCTGTGGTTGGATCAGTCTTTACAAGCTCTGCAGTCCATATTATACCATGTGCAGCCACCATGGCTTTCTACAGAAGACAGAAGTCTCGCGAGAATGCAGCAACCAAACCATGTTGTAAACTGAAATTGTTATTATCAGAACCATGTTGTAAAACTGAAATTGTTATTATAGTGAGACGCCCGGATGGGCATTCATTCAGAACCATGTTGTAAACTGAAAAGAACCATGTTGTAAACTGAAATTGTTATTATAGTGAGACGCCCGGATGGGCATTCATGCCTTTCTTATTGCAACCAAATTATGCTCTTCTGGAAACCCATAATCCTTGGGCAAAACTGTGTTATTCGCTGCTCTTCGAAAATGAAGGACATGAGACCTCTGCAGAGGCAATCATATATGAACAAAGAAGAAATAATCAGGCAAAAAATGGCAAACAAAGGAATCGCAACAGACTGCACTTCAGTTAAAAGAATACCTGACCTATATTTCCTTCTAGCAGTTATCGGATCCATTTCGGCTCCTAAAGCTATGTTCTGCAAAATCCAAAGCAAACCAAAAGCCAGAGTTATTCAAACTCCCAAATCAGCAGATGACCAGAAGTGATTTACAAATAGATTTATCAATCCACAGATCAATAAACCCACCGAATTGATACACTGCATGCATCTACCTTTGATTCATTTGCTAAGAATCATTATGCAACATTGCAGTGTCTATTGCAACAAAAAATGCAATTTCACATGCCCATCAGCAAGAATCGCACCTGTTTTGGAAGCCAAGATGCACAGAAAGGGGCAAAAATTCGTAGCAATGCATGCCCGCATGGAAAGGGGAAAAAAGGACCGCAGCTTGAAATCATATTAAACAATGTGAGCGATTTTTGGAAGCACCGGAATATTTTCCGGTGACAAAAACGCCAACAATCATAGGAAATTAGGCTAAAAGAAAAACCAAAAACCTTTCTCACCAAACCGGAAAAACCAAATTTAAACAATAGATAGATATGCTTCAAACAATTGCCTTGTTATATCTTCAATTCCTTGATTTTGTGAACCACATTTAATTATTCAAAACCAAGCAAACCCAATGGTCTTGAACTACAGTGACAATTGAAAACAAATTGTATGTTGTTCGGTGTTTGATCACATGCATACTGCAACAGCTACTATCCTTCATACCTATTTTCTACAATCGAAGCCCAGGCCTCTGTGTGGTCAGCCACCCAAAATAATCACGACCTAAATCGATCAGACTCTGTAGGTTTCTGATTGTAGTCTGCACGTGGCCAAAACATATTTGGGCTTCTATGTACATTTTCAATGCCACGCTAGAACTGCAGTTTTAAACACTACATTAAACATCAGGTCGATCATCTAAACTGCATCTTTAAACACTGCCAACTTTTTAGGATAAGACATGACACTTCTTCATAACCTTAACAACATTTCTTCCCGTGAGATCATAGACTTCTGCTGAGATACAAACAATCAGGTCACTATAGCAGGGTTATTCAAAAATTTTCAATTCGTTACATGAACAAAAATGTTGTGACATGGCAGAGATAGAATAACAAATAACATATCAATAAAATGGGAATCACACTACTACAGCACCGAAACAACTCGCTCTTGCTTCTCATCATTATTCTGAAACATAATCACAATGTAGCACTGTTTTGATAGCTTCCATAGACCATCAGTCTACAACACTGTAATAATTTGCTCTTGCTTCTCACTAACCAAAATAATAAACTAAATCATATATTTTTTTGAAATATGTCAAGCACATCCACATGAATATTGGTTTCCAGACATTTTAACTCCAAAATGTACATTGAAGACATGAACACCTGTTTCAACTCCAGACCAGAATGTCAGTTTTGGTGAAAGCTTATAAGCTTTGGGATAGCCTCTGCGCAGCCTGCTACTGCAATCAATGTATTTCAAATCAACCACTTGATGAATTCAAAGGCTTAGAATTTATTATAACATCTGGAACAAATTTCTAAACAGAAATTTAGATCGGGAAAACAAGTGAAATAGTCCTAGAATTGAAGCTGAGGAGAAGAGCTGCACTAGAAGCCTCAGAACAACATAGCCGTTTCTTATTGACATGTTCAACATCCAGTCCTAGCATCCAAGATCCCACTAATATATCCTCATGGCGATACACATGCAAAATGTGGCTGTAAGGAGTAGTTAAGTTAGTCCTTCAATCCCTAAGCAAGATCTGCTATTTTTCCCAAAGGTTACATATAGCCACTACATCTGTTTATTGAAATGTAGCATGATCTCCAGCATGGCAAAACTATCTGCATCGGAAGCATTTAATGACTTACACATGAAATAACACCAACTATGACACACAAGAAAACCACAACAAATGTAATCCTCGTGATTTATAATCCCCAAACTTCCACGATTTGGATTCATACCATCTTTGTTTTCTGCAAATAGAAGTAAAAAAGGTTACTAAGAGACAGCAAATACAGTTCATTTCCCTTTTAACAATCTACAAATACAATGTTGGTTTTGTAACTTCAGCAGAGATAATAAATTCTGTCACACTAGACAACTCATAGTGTTAATGCTAGGTTATCCATTCTAGCAATGGGATTCTAGCAATGAAACATGTGTCATTTAAATTTGAAAGGCTAAGATGGAAACCTGTCAGCAGCTGCAACAACAATTTGGGTTCCTCATTCCAGCATATGGCTGCCATAATGTAAGCTGCCAAACTTGCTGAAATGGAGTCCTCAAATAATGCAACATGGAGGGCAAACCCGCAATGCTTTAAACTTCGTCAAATTCCAGATGATGGATAATACTCACGAGTCAGTGACAACATCCTCTGATTTCATACAACCAATGTAGACAAAAGGCTTGTCCCAATGGCCCGCAAGCATTTTCCCCAATTTATCTGAAAAGTTACATATGTTATATTATCACATAATCGTCTTCTCCTTATGAAAGATGATAACAAGCCATCTTACCAATGTTGACAAAGATATCATCATCCACCTTGATGAAAAAAATCTGCATTCCATGTCTCTGCAGCCGTAATGAAGAATCTTTTTGCTTTCCTAGGTACCTCTTCTGGTTTTTCAGTGCGGTCATGCTAGAATATAATAAACGTCATTTTTTAGAACCATGTCCATAACTTGATTAAACAAACCGAGATGACAGATACTAAGGAGAAGAAGCTAACGAGAATGAGAAATTCGTTCATCTCTTGATTATCCTGGTCAATCAGTCTATCCGAATTGTGCCCTCTGTTAGCACTGCATGACATATATTAAAACACCTAGAGAAGTTAAAGAAAAAAAGTAAACATGATGAAAACAAGGTGACTTGGTTAAGAAGACTGATACCTACCCCAATGATCAAATGTATTATGATTCCCTTTTCTGATTCTAGTTTTTTAAAACTTCTCCTGTATAAACAGCAAGGTTTAGCTTATTAATATGCTAAAAACGTCCTAGATCTGTGCTTCTTATCTACAAAATGTTAAACAATCATTTCATCCTAACAACTCATGACTTTAAACCATTAACAATCGCTTCTTCATAACCGTTCATGACTTCAGACCATGTAATTCTGATATATTCCAATGCAGAACATGTGATTGAGGCAATCTTGATATAGAAAAATAAGAACAAGGGCCTATGGCTTTACCCTTTAACATCCATGTGTTTCTAACAACATCCCTTCTAGCTCGTTGATCAAACCCAGTATACATGCCTATTGGCCCCAACTGCCTTCTAAAGCATCCTCCATGATTTTTAATGCATGATTCAAGAAATAACATGAAAATTCGACTCATCAGGCCAAAACTCGAATGACAGCAATACCATGGCTATGCATCAATGAAGCAATGATATAACCTTCTAGCACTCTCCCCTCCATATTGATTTAGCCAATTTCTCTAGTTGGGGCATCATAGTTTCATTCTGGTCCATCTTATCATGTATGATTGTTCGAATTTGCTCAGGAGCATGACGTGACAAAGCTCTCCATGACAAGTAAAGGCCTCTACACTAGATACGAGCCATCATTTCTTTCGTTTCTTCCATTTGCATTTCTCTTCTCTCCATCGAATCTCTAGTGTTCGCTAGTTTTTACTTTATTACAATGCAGCTATTACACTTAGAGAAGGCAATTCTCTTTGCTATTGCAATTCATCTGCTTAAGAATGACAACGGAGACACGTGCTTCCAGGTCATCTCTATTAGGGATTTTTTTACATGATGTTCTTCTTTTTATTATTGTTCATTGTTATGAGACAGCCATTTAGGTTCCAGACGAAATATAAGATGTGTCTTCAAAAAATCAATTTATATTAGTCCAAAGATAAGAATAGAATAGAATAGAATAGAATAGGTTTTTTAGCGTCTCATAATATACGACATGTTTTATAATTACTATTTTTATACTACTCTAGTATGTTCAACTTCAAGAATTGGTTTGAGACCCAACTAGTAGCCAAGAAGACCTATAACACAAAATTTAGCAAAGTACAGATAAAGTGTCAATTTTTAGCTAAAGGGATAGAAAAATGAACCTTCAGACTTGCTTATTCAATTATGGGGGGACAAGAGACAAAGATCGTCAGTTTAGGTCACATTGTTTTTGTTGTCTACACTGCAAAAATATGGTTTTGATAGTTGCTAAAATCATAGAATAAATGAAGCATATAAGAACCGCATATTTAAGTTTAATCCTGCATTGCAATGGCTAGATGTTTCGCCTTAACAGACCCATGTTAATCAACCAAACGAGTCTTACACATTGGACATGATAAACAATAATCGATGCAAGCATCAATACAAGAAGGATAAAAGCAATGGCGCATTTAGACAACATTCTAACTTGTTCTTGGCCATCACCAAAATTGACAAGGAAAACAATGCAATATTGCATGTCGCTTTGCCAACATTTTTGAAATCATGGAACTGAGCACCAGAAGCTTTTATGTCTAATTTTCATGAAGCATTATGTGTGTTTCAATAAGTCAACTTTGCTAAAAAAAAACGTGAGCCCTCTACCTGCAAGATTTCGATCTTGATCCGCTCAAGTAAGGGCAGAACCAAATGGAGGAAATTCGTATTTTTAAGACCTGCCTTGAAATCTAATGGCCAAGGATTATGAGTAGTCATGGATTGATCTCTTATTTTGTGGCAAGAATTTTCCCCTAGAAGAAAAAGAGATGCTATACTTGTATGGACATGCAATAAGACACATCCTATTTAGGCCTGTGTAAGAACAAGTTTTACTTATGGGTATTTGGACCAATAAAATGCTTTAAAAAAAGAGACACCAGTATCATATAAAATGGGCCTCATACTATGTCTATTTCTTAGCGTATCCTTTGTATTAAGCTATATGTGAGCATTTTGACATTCTCCCTAACACATTCATTCGTAATTTTCTATCTGCGAGGCATGGTCCCATTACCTCTTGGTTTTCATGGATGTTAAAAATTCTATTCTATGCTATTTTGAATTTTTTATCTATGTATATAGACAATATAGCATTGATAGGAGTGTATGTGATCTTGGTTTCTTTAACCTAGTATTTTTTTGTTCAGCTACTCTATGACCAACAAAAAATAAACTCTTTTCCATACATAGAATATTGACATTGGTATCCCATATGCCTTCAAGCACACCTGCTCGTTATTTAACATTCGTTTCTACACCTAACTGTTCTCTGAGCAAAAGTCTAACATGTAGGCAAATGTGATTTTTTTACTATTTCATATTTTTATCCACATGCATGTCTAGCACATCATCTCCTCTAGCAACTCAATGAGGACCTAAAGTTTTTTTTTTTTTTTTTAAGGTACGAGATGATTTTTTCATTAATTAAGGAAAACCATACATAATTTTGTTAAGTCCCCATATAGGCTTAACAAAGATAAGAAGGAAAAAAGTAACAGGATAATTGTAGCCACAAAAGTTTATAATTGTTTTCAATCCAAAAGTCTTGAAGAAATATTGAAGATCATAGTTCAAATGTTCTCTTGGAGATAATAACCATCCACCATAGCCAAAAAATATCTGATTCAAAGCCTGGAAAGATATCCTTGATCATGAAATATATGAAGCTTCGGTCTCCCATGCCTAACATATTGCTGAAAAGACTAATTAACCTGCACACACAAACAAAATTATTGCATCCAAAGAGAGGCAATGCTGTCAATCTTTGTGGAGGGAATAGTAGGGATTCTCTTGTCATTTGGATCGTCAGAGAAGAAGAGATGAATGAAACAAGAGGTGAATTTGGTAGAGGTTCCAAGGGTATAAGGTTCAGCCATCCACAACTGGTCCCTAATCAATCTGAAATAATCCTGGTGCACCATAAGGAGAATCAGGGAACCATAACTGTCGGCAAGCATCTTGTGAGTATAGTATAATTACTTACTTACTTACTTACTTTTATTGATCACGCCATTTGAGACCCAACAAGGCCTATATGGCAAAACAGATACAAAAGTTTAACATTGACGCTTCAATCGTCAAAATTAAAAACACCTGTTTTTTGTAAATTCTCCATGTGTTAAGTAGAGCTTGATTATACGTCCTTTCCTTGTATACACGCTTTACATATGCACCGAGTACTTTCATGGGACCAATGCCTAGTAATTCTTGCAAGTTCTTACAAGAAATACCAAATTTCTGCCTGATGTGGTCATAAGATGGACATTCTAAAAATGTATGAAACTCAGTTTCAACCGCGCCAAGCAACAAGGACATAATCGATCAGATTGCGGAATATTTTGCCATCTACCGACTTCAATAGCAAGATGATGTGAGGACAATCTTAGCTGTGAAATCAAGCATCTTGACTTCCTATTGGATCGGATCCCAAGAAACATTGCGCACAATATTCTCCCAATATGTTCACTTCATTGACATAAAATTGTGCTTTTACTTCCTTTTTTTTATATCATCGGTCGGCCAAAATTTTTGCACCATTTTCATTTGGACAAATGCCCGATCCCCTTTGTTTGGCCCATTTCAAGACACGTGAATGCCGGCCATTTCCTTTCATCGTGACATTTTAACATACGGTGTGGTAGGCGGTCTTGGTCCATAGCAGTTACCCTGGCGAAGTAATGCAATGATTGACTAAGTGCTTCCAACTCCAAAGGGACAAAACCAGTTTCAGCCAACAGCATTTTATAAGGTGTTTGCGCTTTAACGCCTAATTCTGCAAGAAGGAACTGTTTTTGTACCTTTTCAATGCATGCCCAATCAGCTCTCGATAATCCAGGTGCCCATGCAGGACATCCATATAGTATGACAGGTTTGACCAATTCTCTATATTTCTGTGAGTTTGTTGTGGAGTGTCGAGGTATCGCTGTCTCTTTGGGGCAGTTCTCCTTCCTCCTCACTTGCTTTGTAACATTACCATTCTTTTAATATATTGATGACACAGTTCTTCAAAAAAAAAAAAAGGAACTGTCTATCAGTTCATAATTATCAGCATAAACCTTTCTATGAGCTGTGGCACAAAGCTCAATATCATATTTAATATGCAATTTGATCCAAGTAAAAGAAAATCTTTTATGACCATATAAGCACCTGTTTCTCGACTTCCAAATATTCCAAAGTGTTAAGAAAGCAATAGTATTTTTATAAGTATCATTTTCTTGTAAGAAGCTGATGATGGAAGATTTGTCATAATGACCAAATTGTCTGTTGAACCAACACCAGAGAGGATATAACTTTGAACAAAAGAAAATATGCTCCAGATCTTCTATATTATTACAAAGCAGTCACATTAGGATTTCTAATGGCAACAACCTTTAGACATGGAATGCTTTTATTGGCAATAAGCCAAATAAAGAAGGATATTTTCTTAGAAGCATAAGAATTCCAGACATTAAGAATAAGGGTTTTGGTATCATTTGAATCAATATTCTATACAGTAGAAGACTTAGGGAGATCTGAGCTGTGATCCAAAAAGTTATATATATCCTTTACCTTATAACAAGATTTCTTACTTAAATTCCAATCCAATCCATTATCTTGCATTCGAGAAGGGATCAAGTTACCAACTTTGTTTCTGACATGATTTGTCATCTTCATTTTAAGATTCGACCAGGTAATCCATCTATCATTATTCCACAGATCACATAAAGTTCTGTTACCATAAGAATACCACTTCTTGTAAATCTGAGAACGTTTCAAAGCAAGAACATAGTTGGGATGGTCCTTGAAGGAGGGAGACCAGAAGATAGGCATTGCTGAATGAAAATTATTACCATGGTCATATTTAAAAGCCAAGAATATATTATTCCAAGCCTTTAGGATATTTCTTATCAAAGGAGACATATTAGTGGCTAATGAGACTTCACAGAAAGCAGAATTTGGCAGATCATGAGCAACAATCGGGTGCCCCAAAGGGGAACTTTCCTTAAGCCAGTACATAATAAACTTAGAGGCCACACTTGCCAGCAAGAACTTGAGCTTGTTTATGAAGGTTTTTGCAAGCCAAACCACCTTCTTTTTTCTTTCTTGTGATGGTATTCCAGTTAACCAAGTTATTGCCATTCCAAATGAAGCCTCTTATTATCTTCTCAATTTGTTTATAAATAGGAGCAGGAGCAACTAAGGCTGTAGAGAAATATATGTGAGAACTGGTGAGAACTTGATTTGCAATAACAACTCGATCAGCCAGAGACAAAGAGTTTTTGTACATATGAAGCTTTGCCCTTATTTTCTCAACAATCAGGGACCAGAGTCCAGTACGATTTGTGTTAAGAGACAGAAGCATGCCTAAAAGTTTAGTGGCTTCAGTGGTTTTAATAACTCGAATACCAGCCACATAAGAATCAGCAATATCACCAATAATAACACATTTGGACAAATTTAAATCCACCCCTAATGCAGCACTGAATTGACTCAAGATATATTTCCAGAAAAGAGAAGGTATCATCAGCATATTGCTGAATACATAAAGAATCAATAGAATTGGGAAGATTAAGCCCAATAATGTTGCCAATATTTTGGTGATGCTTGATAGCCTTAGTTAATAGTTTAGCAACCACAATGAATAAATAAGGAGCCAGGGGGCAACCTTGTCTAACACCTTTTCCAAGAGAGAAGAAGGTACTTGGGGAGCCATTAATATGAACAACAGAATTAGATCTTAAATTCAACCCCATAATAAGCTGAACAAGCTTTTCATGAAAGCCAAGTTTAGCCATAGCACACACAACTACCATTAACACAAACCATTGCATTTAACACATTTAAATTAAAATCCCCCTTAAACCCCCTTTGGTTTGGGTGCATATTCACACGGGGGGTTACTCCGGGCAACGAGAGCTGTTGGATAGGCATATTTGCCCTTTATTCCAAGATCTGGACCGTACATAGCGATCCTCGTTTGTGGGGTATACATGTATAAGTTTTTGTATACTGTATATTAAGATTTGCAAAATACTATAAGATTTGAGAGAATGTACTTAATAGTGTTAATGTTGTACATGTATTGTAAATATATTTTTGGGGCTCTCGCTGCCCTACGTAACCCCCCGTGTGAATATGCACCCAAACCAAAGGGGGTTTAAGGGGGATTTTAATTTAAATGTGTTAAATGCAATGGTTTGTGTTAATGGTAGTTGTGTGTTGATTGTTATATTAAAAAATTTTTTGGGCCCTTCGGGCCCTAACTAAAGCAAATATAGATAAACTTTATGGGCCTAAATATTAATTACTAAAAACCACAATAACATCAAGACAAACAAATTATTTCCATTGCAAACAACTATGAGTACATTTTGTGTAATCATTATATTCATTATCTATAATTTGAATATTGCAATACAAGAATCATGTAAACTATTGTAAACTGCACATTATCATGCATATGCTAGTGCATATGGTAACATGTGCTGGTATCAATGCAAGCCAAATAACCATAATGCAAGGACAAGCATATTTCTAAACATAAGAAACATATAAGACCGGAGTTTAAGTCATACTGAACAAGTAGCTTGTTTGTTACAGTAGCAATAAACAGCAATGTTAATTTATTACACTAATTTAAGTAGCAATAAACAACAACGTTAATTTATTACACTAATTTAAATACCAACAAGAAAAAAGAACTAATGTGAAATGTGAACATAAGCGTCATGTCTTCTTCTAACAGTAAAAATGATGCTTTTTCTACGTGTTGCTTATTTGCATCCACGCCAGAAATAGTTGCCCATATTTGCCTTTGTGCAGCAATAACTTCATCCCAATGAACCTGCAAATGGATTGAATATAAGGTATTCTAACAATTTCTTTCTTACCTGTTTTGTCATAGCCTTACCAGGATTAGCCTTACTAGCCATAGGTCCTATGAGCCTTTGATTCTGTCTAATGGAGAAAATAGAGCCTTTGATTCCCTAATGCCTCAGATGGTATGAACAGTTACAGATTTGGGCCATGCCCAGAAGACCCAAGATACAACATAATATGAATAATCATAATTAATCAGCTTCACACCCAATTTTTGCAGGACATAAATGAAGTTCCAATCACTTACAATTTGGAATCAGCGGCCTAGAGCTCTAATGTATGGAAGATACGAATTCAGGCCTGTAAATGGACTAGAACAAGCAAAGAAGATCTTCTCAATCTATTGCAGGGCATTGCAAATCTGAAATAAAGCAAAAAAAAATGACTTACAGTTTGTAAACAGAGCTCCAGAGTCTGGTTGAGGCAGCGAATCATTTTGAAATACATCTGTTCCAAAAGCAGATAAGCAGGGCCGAAAATAGGGCAAGGAACAAATGTTTTTGATAGGTGTTGACATGCTATAAATATAGCACCAAAGCTAGAGATCAAACCTACAAGATGATGGCTGGTTAGATCCATTGCTCCATCTTCATAAGGAATGCAGAGCATGGTAATTATGCTGCTGCTAAAGTTGAGCCACAGGTAACTCTGCTGCTTTTACAGGGGCCGAGGAATTTACAGGTAACTCCCCAAAATTCTCTGCTCTGCTTATTGCATTTGCATATGACCAAAATGTTTGCACAATCTGAAAAAGCTTGCGTTTTGAAGAACCGAATCGCTGTGACATGCTCTTCCTAGACTCTGCCAACAAACAACCCGTTTTCATCCACAAAGGTTCTCGATGCTTGCCATTTTAGGTTGATTCTAGGGCAACAAGAAGGAAAATGCAGAACAGGGAGCCGCATGCAGATGCATTTTTGAGGATCTCGGCATTTGTTTCTGAAGATCATTGGCATTTGTTCCTGATCTGTTTGCAGCCAGAAAGGCAAAGAAACTCCTGCGAAACCCCTGCCAGATGCTTCTTACTCAGAATTTTCACTCAGACATCTTGATCGAACTTTTTGCTTTACTCAACCTTTTTTATACAATCTCTTCCAAAACCCAAAACAAGAATAAAAAATCATCTCTAGCGTCCGACAGATTGCTACTCAGCCTTCTTGCTTTTCGTAAAGATTAGACCTTTTTGCTTGCAAAAGTAAAGGAACAGTAATACACACCTGGCCCTGATTACTGTTATTTCACTCTAAAATTATAGGAAGCAATTCTTCCGCCTCTCTTTCCGCCGCTTCCATTATTTCCTCCGCCTTTCCGCCGCTTCCACTCTTTCCGCCGCTTCCATTCTTTCCCGCTTCTTCTGCAGATGGGCGACTTGCAGATGGGCGATTTGCAGTCTGTTTCGATGGCTTTTGGCTATGGCGACGGTGTACCGGGTAGTTCCACCATTACACCAGGTCTGTAACCGATCTTCGTCTGTCTTTATCCTAGCATGGATTAAACCCATATTCGGCTCAGCATGGATTTGTTCGCTGCAGCATGGATTTGTTCGATTCAAGGGTCGCTTCAAGGGTTTGTTTGTGCCGCTTCAAGTGCCGCTTCAAGGACCTGCTTCCAGATTTTCAGACTTGCTTCGACTGCAAATGGGCGATCTTGCTTCTATTCTGGCCAAAAAATCTTGCTCAAGGCAACATCTTGCCTCTATTCCGGCCAAAAATCACTCTGAAACAAGCCATCTACACTGATTTTGCCCTTAAATGAATGTCCTTCCTTCAACCTTCAATGATTTATGAAAAAACGCAGCAAATTAACCTTCTTCCTTCTTCTTACCACCGGATTGAAAGAAAAAAACCTTCTGCTGTTCGTAATCAGGGCCAGGGTGTGAATTACGTCCCGTAATTCACGGGAGGCGAGCACATCCGCCGGGTAGGGCTTCGGCGACGCCCGAGGCTGCCGCGCCGAGAAGCCCTACCAGGGCGTGATGCCCTGCTCCCGTGAATTACGTAGTCCATAAAAAATCAAGAATAAAAAATTATTATCTAGCACAACAAAGAATCCACTTCGCCAAAGAATCCCCTCCGCCAGCAGCAAGAATCCAGAGGGCAAAAGTTATGGGGTTTGATGCATATGTATGCAGTGTTCACAACAACCGTCGGATTGTTTAAGCCAACCGAAATCAACGGCCCAAAAAGCGCGCACTCTAGAAATACTATTTAGTATGCCAACACAAATACAGCACCAAAATCATAGAAAAACCATGTGAAAAAGTGTATAAAACTATAAAAGTAACCCCCTGTTGTTATGCTACATATTCAATAAAATCCCATCTAATATTATCAAATGCTCTTTTGAAGTCCCATTATAGAAGAACACAGTTTTGGCTCGAAATCCTATTCCAATGCAGACCTTCCATGGCAGCAATATAATTTTCCAAAATGAATCTATTAGAAAGGAAAGCACATTGATTTCCACTAATACACTTTTGCATATAATCTTTGATTCTAGAAGCAATAATCTTATCACAAATCTTGTAAGTGGTATTAGTTAAAGAAACTGGCCTCCAGTCAGAGAAACCAGTTGGTCTCTCAACGTTTGGGATAAGAGTGATAAAACCACTAGCAATTGAAAAATGGAGATACTTAGCTTCCCAAAAACCCCTTATTAAAGCCATAACATCATTTTGCATGATATCCCAGAAACTGAAGTAAAATTTGATGAAAATTCAGCATTATAAGTCTTATAAGTATCCATGAGAAGCAGTGGCAGTGGACAATGTCTTTGGGAAGCAAAAGTGCAGGCATAACATTTGCAAATGAAATGAATATCCATGAGAAGCAGTGGCAGTGGATTATCATTGTTCAATTATTGATATTTTTCTCAAGGCTAAACATAATGATTTTCCTTAAGATGAAGGAGATAGGTTGACTATGAGTTAACCTAAAGTGTGTAAGGTATGAGCTAAGCATTTGCTAAGTTTGCTACTTGCTAAATGATATGTTAATTAATGGTGGACATGGTTAAGAATCTAGCACAAAGATCAACAAAGTTCGTGGAGTTAAGCATTAAAAGAATAATAGGTTCAATGGTTCATAAGGTTCATTTTCTCAAGTAAGCATGTGGGATATTCATGAAAGCAGCCTATTTTCTTATCTATGTCTGTGGGATATTATCGAATGAGTGACGAACCCAGATTGGAAGGATATTTTGATGCCTTAACCGCCAGATCGTGGACTACAAGGGAGAAAATATGAACGGAACAAATAGTGTACAGTGTATGCAGAAGTTGCGGGTTGAACTGAGCCGGACTTATGATTATATGAATCAACCAATAGAAGGGGATCGATGAAAAATGCTTATCTGCTACAGTAATGTAATGGTTGAGAATATTATTGACCATTGTATTATTGTCATCTTGAAACCTTGTTTGTTATTCTAGAGTTTGAATAATGATTACAAAGGGTATATATTGAGATCTAGTGGAAATAAGTGACCACATCTTGGCTTTCCATTAGATCACTAGTTGTACTCAAGGTTTTGTTGAATTTGATAATCTTGCTAGACATCTGCTTGTGACTTGTGAAGAAATTATCTTTAAAATTCTACAGTGGTATCAGAGCCATCTCAAGCCATGTCTAGCAGATTTGGAGCAAGTCTGCTCAACACCATAGATGTATACAAAGGGGGTCCAGGGTTTCAGATATGGAAGGATGCCATAATGCATGTCCTGGATGTAGAGGAGCTCTGGGAGATGGTTGATCCTAATAGTCAAGTGTCTGCAGATGTGCTGACTAGGACTACTTCTACAGGGTCAGTAACTGGAGCTGCTGGCGGTCAACAAACTGCAGGGACTGCAGGTGCAGGTGCAGGCTCAGGAGGAGCTAGTACTGGACGTTCTGGAGGAGGTACCAGTACAGAAGGAGGAAAATCTTTGCAGGCTAAAGTTAAAGAAGCACAAGGGATCATAACTTGTAAGGTAAGTCCTGCTATACGTTTAAAATTAAGATCTCTCAGCCCTAGGGAGATGTGGAAATTTCTTCTTAAGCATTATGAAGAGAAAACGTCCTCACAAATAGATCTATTGGAAAATGAGTTAAGAAATCTAAAGCTTAGAGAGGATGAAGATGTATCCGAATTTTTTAACAAGTTTGACAACTTGATTGCTGACCTAGAAGGTGCTGGGGTTGCCATACCTGAGAGAAGTCAGGTGTTGCAAATTTCAAGGGCCATAGGAGAAAATGAGACCTTGGTATTGTTTATTAGAAACTCAAGCAAAAGTAGAGAAGAGGCAGAGATTATGCTTAGAACTGAATGGGAGCAAAAGAAAGTACTAAGGCAAAGTCAAAGTGAAGAAACCCCTGAAAAATTAATGATGAAAAGGAAAGGGAAAATAATTTGCTATCACTGCCATGAAGCAGGGCACTATAAAAGTGAATGTCCTAAACTAAAGAAAGAATTTAATTGCTTTACTTGTGGGGGAAGAGGCCATGTAGCTTCCAAGTGTCCCACACCAATTAATTATGGCAGATCTCCTAGAGGAAGAGGTGAATCCAGTACTGGGAGATCTGGCAGGGGCAGGGGTCGAGGCTATGAGAGAACATACATTGCTCGAGAAGAACAAGAGGCTAAAACTAAGGCAGAAACAGAAGATGAAGATGAGGTATTAAGTGGTTTTGCAGTTGTCAATGAGAATGTATGTACTAATAAAGCTGATCATTTAATAGTTGATTCTGGAGCTGAAAGATCAATAGTAAAGGATGCTGAATTCTTGAAGAAGTTCTCAACTGCAAAATCAAGAAAGATCCAAGTAGGCAATGGTGCTTTTCAACATATTCAAGGGAGTGGGCTACTGCAACTAGAAGACTTGAATGGAAATATAATAAATATAGAGGATGTATTGCGTGTTCCAGCAATAATTAAAAATCTAATTTCAGTAAGTCAATTATATGATTTGGGATATAGAGTAACATTTGAAGCTGAACAATGTAATGTTTTCCTCAAAGATGAATTGAAGTTTTATGCCAAGAGAGTTGGCAATTTGTTTGAGTTAAACAACCTGGTACATTGTGGTGTGAATGCCATATCAGAAGTTGGTGTAGAACTCTGGCATAACAGATTAGCTCATACAGATTACAAAAAAATTAGAAGAGTTGCACAAACAAGGTCTTATAGATTATTGTGACAACAAAATTAATCACATTTGTGAAGGATGTGTACTTGGAAAGTTGCACAGGTTGCCATTTGCTAAAAGACAATCTAAAGTTCAACAAACTCTGGAATTGGTGCATTCTGACTTGTGTGGCCCATTAAATGTGGGAGGAAGAGGAAACAAAAGATACTTCATAACTTTTACTGATGATCATAGCAGAAAATGCAAAACATATTGCTTGGAAAAGAAATCACAAGCTTTAAATGCTTTCAAACAATATGTGGCAGAAATGGAAAGGGAAACAGGTCACAAGCTAAAATGTATTAGGTCAGATCGTGGAGGGGAATACTTATCTGCAAAGTTTAAAACATTATGTATCACACATGGCATTAAAAGACAATTAACATGCAGATACACTCCTCAACAAAATGGAGTTTCAGAAAGGAAAAACAGGACAATTATGGATGTTGTCAGGTCTATGCTAAAGGAAAGTGGCCTGCCAAATAATCTCTGGGTAGAAGCCTTGCAAGCTGCCATAGAAATTCAGAATATTCTTCCTTCACCTGCTCTCCATGGGAATATACCAAACATTGTATGGATCCTAATGAAAAGGTAGACTATATGAAATACAAGGTTTATGGTTGCTTAGTATATACTCATGTCCCTTCAGAATTAAGGAAAAAATTGGACAATAGAGCTGAGATTGGTTTTTTGATTGGCTATGACAATGAAGCTAAGGGATATAGAATATATAATCCTGAAACAAAAACTATTATGGTCAGCCGAGATGTTTTATTCAACGAGAGTGTTCTATGCAAACACAGATACAAAAAGGGAGTAAAAATAGTATCCAAAATTACAGAACCTATGGGTGAATTTGATACTAATGAGGCAGATGAAGCAGAGGAGATTGAGCAAGTTGTTCAAGGAGAGGAGGAGGAGCAGAATATTCAGGGAAATGCAGTAGAAGAAGAGGGTCAAGCTCCTCAAGTACAAAATGAACAAAAAGCTCCTGAGGTGGAGCAAGAACAGGAACAAGAAATGCATGATACAGTCAAAATTAAAAGGAAAAGGAAAACACAAGCAGAAAGATTAATTGAAGAAGCAAAGTTAGAAGATAAACCTTATGGCAGAACTGAACATGGTAAAAGTAGGCGTATTTGGGCAGTAGAACATGAGCAAATAATGACTATTCTGGAGGATGAAACCATACCACAGAACTTTGCAGAGGTTCAGGAAAGTGTAGACAAAAAGGAATGGATGGCAGCCATGAATGATGAACTTAAATCATTTGAAGACACCAACACATATGAGCTGGTAAAATCTGATGGCAAACAGAATATCATAGGGAGTAAATGGTTATATAAAATCAAGCTTAATCCAGATGGAAGTAAGAAATTCAAAGCAAGATTAGTTGCTCAGGGTTACACTCAGAAAAAGGGCAGAGATTATGATGAAACCTATTCACCTATAGTAAAACTTACAAGCATCAGAATTTTATTAGCATTGGCAAATGCTCTGAATTTAGAATTGCACCATATGGATGTCAAAACAGCATTTCTAAATGCAAAACTTGAGGAGGAGGCATTTATGAGGCAAGCTCCAGGCTATGAGAAAGGGGAAAACATGGTATGGAAACTAAATAGGGCTGTATATGGATTGACGCAATCACCAAGGGAATGGTACTTATGGAAACTAAATAGGGTTGTATATGGATTGAAGCAATCACCAAGGGAATGGTACTTATGTATGAATCAATTTTTGCAAGAACAGAATTTTGAGAAGTTGCAAAATGATGGCAACTTGTATAGATTCAAACAAGGTGAAGATTATTGCATAATTGCATTGTATGTGGATGACTGTATCATGATAGCTAGCTCAATCAAGATTCTAAATTTATGCAAAGACATACTGAAATCATGGTTTCAAATGGCAGACCTAGGTGAACTAAAAAAGTTTTTAAGTATAGAGGTTAACAGAAATAGAGAGCAAAAATGGCTGAGGTTACATCAAGACAAGCATGTGGAAAATATGCTCAAAAGGTTTAAGCTGACAGAAGCAAAGCCAGCAAAAATCCCAATGACTCCAGGACATATATTAACATATGTACAAGATTTAACTGAAGAAGATATTGCTCAAATGGAAAACATTCCTTACATGGCATTAATTGGATGTTTGCTATACTTAGCTAATAATACTCGGCCTGACATAGCATATGCAGTCAACATCCTCAGCAGAAGAAATCACAATGCAACCAAAGAACATTGGGAGGCAGCCAAACGAGTCTTGAAATATCTCAAAGGAACTCAAAGACATGGTATTTGCTTCAATACAGAAAATCTAATTATGAAATGTTATAGTGATGCAGATTGGGGAGGAGATCTGCATACAAGAAGATCCACTTCAGGATGGAGGAGTTATTTCCTGGAGATGCAAAAAACAATCTGTTGTGGCTATGAGTTCAGCAGAAGCTGAATATGCAGCAGCTGCATTAGTTGCCAAAGAGGTAGTGTGGCTAAGGAGATTACTGAATGAGTTACAATGTGAACAAATGGAACCTACCAACATATGGACAGGCAGCCAAAGCTGCATAGCAATAGTGAAGAACCCTGTGCATCATGACAGGACCAAACACATTGAATTGAGCATGCATTTCATACGAGACCTAGCTGAGAAAAAGCTAATACACATGGAGTATGTTGACACAAACAAACAGGTAGCAGACATCTTTACTAAAGCCTTACCAGAAAATAAGTATGCATGTTTTAAGGCAGAATTAAATGTATCAGACAGACTTATAAGTTGAAGGAGGAGTGATGAGAATTCAGCATTATAAGTCTTATAAGTATCCATGAGAATCAGTGGCAGTGGATAATGTTTTTGAGAAGCAAAAGTGCAGGCATAACATTTGCAAATGAAATGAATATCCATGAGAAGCAGTGGCAGTGGATTATCATTGTTCAATCATTGATATTTTTCTCAAGGCTAAACATAATGATTTTCTTTAAGATGAAGGAGATAGGTTGACTATGAGTTAACCTAAAGTGTGTAAGGTATGAGCTAAGCATTTGCTAATACTTGCTAAATGATATGTTAATTAATGGTGGACATGGTTAAGAATCTAGCACAAAGATCAACAAAGTTCGTGGAGTTAAGCATTAAAAGAATAATAGGTTCAATGGTTCATAAGGCTCATTTTCTCAAGTAAGCATGTGGGATATTCATGAAAGCAGCCTATTTTCTTATCTATGTCTGTGGGATATTATCGAATGAGTGACGAACCCAGATTGGAAGGATATTTTGATGCCTTAACCGCCGGATCGTGGACTACAAGGGGGAAAATATGAACGGAACAAATAGTGTACAGTGTATGCAGAAGTTGCGGGTTGAACTGAGCCGGACTTATGATTATATAAATCAACCAAAGCAGATAGAAGGGGATCGATGAAAAATGCTTATCTGCTACAGTAATGTAATGGTTGAGAATATTATTGACCATTGTATTATTGTCATCTTGAAACCTTGTTTGTTATTCTAGAATTTGAATAATGATTACAAAGGTATATGTTGAGATCTAGTGGAAATAAGTGACCACATCTTGGCTTTCCATTAGATCACTAGTTGTACTCAAGGTTTTGTTGAATTTGATAATCTTGCTAGACATCTGCTTGTGACTTGTGAAGAAATTATCTTTAAAATTCTACAAAATTCAGTGGGAAAGCCATCAGGGCCAAGGGATTTACCATGCTTAAAGCTCTTAAGAATGGAGAAGACTTCATCAAAGGTAGGAACATTGGATAAAGAGATATCCATTTGGCAATGATCATTAGGGATAATTGAATGAAGATTATCAGTGAACTTTTTAGCATGATTAGCTTCAGTAGTATCAGAGTTGATATTTTTAGAAAACAACATAGAGTACTTCGAGTAAAAGAAATTTGAGATATCAGAAGGAGATTTCAAAGTATTTCCAGAGTCATTTTTTATTTCATTGATAGAACTTTCAACTTGTCTAGGATTGGCAACTCTGAAAAAGAATCTGGTACTTCCCGAGTCCATATCATTAGTGTACTTAATTTTGCATCTAATAGCAGAAGCAACAAAAGCTGGGGCTAAGAGGAACATATGTATTGGGAAGTATGTAGGTGCATGAGTCACCTCGTACTTTCAAATCACTGTATATCTTTCTTATGTACATAATTGTTACCGTAACCTCGATTCATTTGAATGAAAATTCATATTCAATTATATGTTCTTTGTCACAAAATAAGGCATCAAGTGTTCAAAAGAATTTACGTTTTCGTAAAAGAGATGTAAAGAAGAATTAAAGGGATCATCCTGCAAAGCCATTCTGACATCTCTCATATGCTGGAACAAGATCTGTTTCTCTTTTTTTTTTCTGAGTTCAACTCTTTAGTCCATTCTTTTATCCATGATTTAGAGGCTTTTAAATTAGAGTAAAAGCTTTTCATGGACATATAATCATAAAAATCTCTGAACTGTTCACAAAAGGAACTATTTTGGAGCATGCTGGAGTTGAATTTGTAAGGAATATTTCCAGATCTTGGGACCGAGATTTGATGATAAGTACAAAGAAATTGAGGCTGATGATCAGATATAGCTGTAGACTCATCACTAAAAACATAAACATTGTCCCAGAAATTAGAGCCAGAGATGTTTAAGTAAAGCCTATCAAGAGCACAATAAACTCTGGCATCTCCTTTTCTCTTGTTAGACCAGGGGGATCAATAACAAAGAATTATCATCAATAAAATTATCCCAATTTGTTTTTTCAAGTCTGGTCATATTGATTTTATTTCCCAATTTCTGATTCCAAGTTGGAGTGTTGTTAAAGTCACTTGCCACAATCCAATCTATAATGTTCTGATTCTTCATCCAATTATTTATATCAGACCACAGGAGTTCTCTCTCTTTGGGATTGGTTGAAGCATAAATATTGATGAGGCCAAAAAGCTTATCCTTGAGATTGAAAATAGTACACTGCCACATTCTACTAGGACTGTTATAAAATAGCTCAGTTTGCAAATCCTTCCAGATCATGCAAATACCCCCAGAAGTACCATCAGCTTCCATCCATATTGAGGAGCTATCAGGACCTAAAGTTTAAAATAGTAGCTGCTATGATTTTCCTTTCACACTTATTAGGCATGATCGGTGTCCTCGGTGTTTGGTTTATCATTTTTCTAAGGTTTTTTCTTTGCATTGCCAACCTCCGCTTTCATAATATAGGGCTCCAACTCTATGTCCTTCTCTTTCATTGCCTTTACAAGTTTTGAGACAAGAACATTATCAACTACTACTAGAGTTATTTGCCATCTAACCAGGTCATGCATCTGTGGCATTTCAGCACAAGTTTGGCATCTCATAGAGCTTTTTCGGCATTGGAAACAAATTCATTGTGGTGGCAACTAAGTAGTTCCCTCCCAACTTTATATTACCCACAACATGGTTATATCGGTGAAGATAATGACACTCCATATGTCGTTGAAGATAATCACACCCCATATATCATGCTACAACAATCATATAGCAAGGTGCAAGTCCTCTCTAAAAGCTCATCCTTGGATACTGACTAGGGTGTCTTTTTAGCCAAAGAATGGAAGTCCCCCCAGACTCTATGAACATCTCTATTTCTAGGTCAAGATATGGCAAACCCTAAGTCTTTCATTCAAAATAACTTCATTTGACAATCCTTAAGACAAAGGCAAATTATGGTGCATAATGAAGCTATAGAATTTCCCTTCAACAAGCTTTCTACCATGATATAACATTGACTTCATCGCGCCCATCCTAAAATGCATAAACAAGAAAGATTACTCCATAGAATTGCGACCACGAACTTGATGAGCCATAACAACATATGAGATGATATACTACTATGTAACAATATATAGCCCTATTTTACTAGTTTTGCTCGAGGAAATGCTGTCGGGAGCTTTACGACAATGGATGAGGCAGTAATCTAAATAACATGCCAACCTCCTGTCATGTAATTTAATGAAGCAATTCAGGCTTACTCTATTCATTGAACTTCAATCTCTTCTAATATGTATATACATTAACCAGAATAGAATGACAGCATCTATTTTACTATTTCTACTCTATAAAAGTGTTGAGGCATTCTTTTATTAGCAAAATGAGGCATTGAACAACTGAGAGTTGCACAGATCTACCCCTCTTTATAGTAACAATCATGGAGATACAATTCACAACAAAAAATGTGGATCTTACCTTGTTAAGTATCATATGCAAGACTCGTTTAAAACATCATGCATAAATTCTTTAGATGGAGTTTTAAACCTCGACATCAACTTACTTTATGATGTTTCATAATAAGATAAAATTATGTTGAATATATGATATATAGCACAATAACAGGGGGCTTCCTTTGTGTTTTTTGTACACCTTTCAATATGGTTTTGCTATGATTTGGTTGATGTATTTGTTTGACCGTACTAAATAGTATTTCTAGAGTGCACCACAATAACAGGGGGTTTCCTTTGTGTTTTTTGTATGCTTTTTAATATGCTTTTGCTATGATTTGGTTGATGTATTCGTTTGACTGTACTAAGTAGCATTTTGTAGGTTCTAAAATATTCTAGAACCTCCTGGAAACAACCCCACATATGAGAAAGACATGAGGGAATGTCTTTAACAAATATTGGTAGCGCACTTGGCAAAGTTGTGTGACTCGCAATTGAAAAGTGCGAGTTTAAACCCTGTCTTGTGCAACTACTCTTTTGCATCCGTGTGATGACCATCTTTTGTACATACGAGTATAATGTTCGTATGATACGAATATCCATATGGTCGTCACAATTTGCACATATGGCAGTCAATCATGGCGGCAAATCCAAAAGCGACAGAGGGTGTTCAGGTTGTAAACGAACTAAAGGATGAAGAGCTTAATGGTACAGTGTTGCCTGGGCTGAATCAATTGAATAAAGAACTAGCAGAAACTGAAATTGAGCTAAAGGCATGTGAAGTCTTACTGCTGGAGCTGCAACCTCGAATGCAAAGATTTGAGATTTTCTCTGAACGTAGTGGCCATGACACTCCTTTAGATCCTACACTTCCAATGCTTCCTGAGGCAAAAGAAGAGGGTGATGAAGGTTGTCCATATTGTGGACGGTATCTGAAATGGGAGGGTAAATTGTTGCCAGTTGTGATAGCAGAATGCAGTCACCAGTATCATATTCCATGTCTGTCACACCATTTGAGGTAAACATTATCATCTCTAACCTTGTTTGCAGACTTTAGTGATATTGAATTTGTTTTGCAGAACCAATAAACACAAGGAAGTACTTTAACTAATGTCTACTGATGTTGTCACAGGTCTACTGACTTAGTGTTTGCAAAATTGCAGAAATTTGAGACCATGGATATCCAACAGTTATCCACGCCTCGATCAATTATGAGACTGCAAGATACCTCTCAAGTGCACCTAGAATTCACCCATTGGATACTTCAAAGTCAATCCCAGTTACTCACAGAGGGGAGAATCCAAAACGAAATTTGGATGGTGAACTGAATGCAGGCGTGTCAAGTAAGTACCAATGCCACATACATGATTTATTTTTTTGTATTTTTCTTTGGTCTTCTCATCTCAATTATGTTACAGAGATAAATGCTACTGCAAGCTATCATGAAGAGATTCCCAGTGCATCTGTTTTAGAAGGAAAAATTAATTCCCCTGAGACCCATTCTGCACGGGATGCTGCACCAGACAAAAGTTTTGCTACTGAACATGAGCCACATGCGGATGCAAATGATGAAGTTGACAAAGAAACCCCGGATCCTGAACATGATGCAGTCTGCTCATCAAGTCCAACACCTCCTCAACCAAGAAAAACCAAGAGGTTAACTGAAATTCTCCTTGTTCTAGATTTTAATGGGGTTTTGGACAAGTTTCATGACTTGAAAAAAAGGATCCCTGCATCGGCCGAGCCAGAAGTGACCCTCCAGAAATTGAACCTTCAAAAGGCAACAGTTTCCAAGCCGAGATTACAGGAGTTCTTAGAATGGTATTTTGAAAATTTGAAATTGCATTGTGATCCAGCATGGCTAAGAGTAATGTCGGCTTGTTGGTGAGAAAGTTGCTGCAGGAATATAAGGGCATATTTATTTTTATTTGGAATCAGGATAACTGCACCAACACAAAGTTAAAAGTGGTTAATAAGCCAATTTTCCTTAAGGATCTATCCAAAGTGTACCAGAAATACTTGAAATACCAAATGAAAAACACATTGTTGATAGATGACAACAGATATATGGGTTCTGCCAACTAGCCAAATGCTATGATATGTCCAAATAGTTTTGCTCCTGACAGATTAGATTCCAATTTCCTTAATTTCTTTCTTCTCATGTTCGATGCCCCCACTGCAGTGGAGCGTGTTGTGGCAAGGGGGGTTGATCTAATGTGGGGAAACTACTTGATCTATCAGCACTACACGCCTGGTGTGAGTGCTCGAAGTTTATCGGCCTTAAAGATTCCGTGCTGGTTTCAGGTTTTAGATCTCCCAGCGGACATGTTGCTCCCAGACTTTCTGATGGCAATGGCCAATGGGTTAGGGGCACATATCTCTCATTCGATTGTTCAGGCGCCCAAGATTTGTGTCGCCTTGCCGGCCGATAGCCCGTTACCATCTTCTGTAACTGTGAAGAGTGGGGATTGGTATTTTCAGTTCCCCCTTAGGCTTTTGAATGGTGCGGAAATCCAGAGAATGTTTCCAGCGCTTCGGGTCTTCGCGGGTTCAATCCCGGAGCAGAGGTCCACCCCAGTGGCCGGGAGTCCAAAGCAGGCCTCTCAGGTGCCAGTACGATCTTCACCAGCCGGGAATTCATCTCAGGGCATGATCCAGCCCGAGGTTGCGACTGGTCTTAGGGGCCATTGTCTCCCTAATGCACAGGGGGGCCCTACTGTTGACCCGGAGAGGCATACAAGTGTTGGTCCGGCGGAGATTTCTGCCGGGGTTGCGGAGAAGCTGCATCGCCTTCCGATTTGCACATAGGCTCGAAAGGCCGTCCGCAAGTGCAACCATCGGAGTCGGGTTCCTTGTCTACTCATGACTCCTCGGAGGGATGGCCCTTGACAAGGTGGCGCTGTGCGCCGTGGCGATGAGACCGATTTGGCGATGGACTTCACTCTCATCGAAAATCCTTTGGCACTAGTGCCATATGATGCGGATCGCAGTCCCGCTCTCCGTCCTCGGTCCGTGAAGAAGTAAGCGGCGTAAGAGTCCATCTTCTCATTAAATCGGATGGAGAGGAAGATTTTGAGTTGGAATGTACGGGATCCGGTCGTCAAAGAAGTTTAACGAGAGAGTAGCAATGGCTATTCGGCAGATTGATCCGCACATTTTGTGCCTCCAGAGCACAAGTGTCACAGAGGTGACACCCATACGCTTTTGAACATGTTTGGCCCAAGACTATCTTTGCACCGTATCCACTTGGGGGCCTCTAAAGGTGGCTCTATCATTGCATGGAAGATGAATGTTCAAGTAACATTTACCCTTGTGGATCGATGGGGTAGATGGGTTATCATCAAGGGGGAGGGGAGGGCAGGAGTGGGGGATTGTCAATGTTTATGCCCACAATAATGCACGTCAGAGAGGAGCATTGTGGGCGTCTCTGAGGAATAAGCTCAGTGTTTTGGGTGCTGGTGTGGCCTGGTTGCTGCTCGGTGATTTCAACATGGTGGAAACCGTTCAGGATAGGTGTGGCCGTGGGTCGGAGGTGCTACAAGGTTTTGAACGGGAGCAGTGGTTAAAGTTGTTGGATTCCTTGCATCTAGTAGAGTCCTCTGGTGACTCCACCTTCACATGGTGCAACCAATGGACAGGGGCAGGCCGGGCGTATGCTCGCCATGACAGATGCTATGTGAATGCGTTGGCATTGGATCTTGCGCCTCAACTCAGGCGGCAGAATATTTTGTCCACGGCGGTCTCCGACCACTACCCGCAGCTTATTTCGCAATGTCGCAGTAACGTCAAGCCGGCGAGGACGGTGTTTAAACTGAACACTAGATTCTTAAAGGATGCGGACTTCTCCTGGGAATGCCAGCAGATTTGGTTCCGCACTTTTCGCGATAACTCTGGGATGTTAGGAATGATTAGAGCACTTGCGGCAGTAAAAGCTTTTGCAAAGTCCTGGGGAAGTCGGAAGGCTCAGCAAGAGCGCGAGTCCCTAGTTGCGCTATATCGGGAACTGGAAGCCCTCAGACTTCAACCTTCTGATGGAGTTCGGGAAAATGAGGTCTTGCGCCTCATTTCAGCTGATGAGTCTAGGCGGGCATCTCAGGCAAGGGTGAAGGCGGGGATCACGTGGTTGAGAGAAGGCGATACCAACTCCAAAATGTTCTTCAGGGCGGCACGTCAGAAGAAGTATGCGGCGTCAATGTCGTCGTTGGAAATGCCTGATGGTCATGTTCTCCAGTCGCCTGCGGATATCAAACAGGTTGTTCATCAGCATTTTTCGCATTTCTTTCAGGAGAAGAATTATCAGTATAGTGATGTTTTGGAAAGCCGCCGATTAAGCAAGATTTCGGGCAAGGTACCAGTGGATAAAGAGGTGCACCGCAGCAAGACCCCGCCACCAAGCAGGATCTTGAGGAAGCTTGTCGGCGAATGGCCCCCCACAAATGTCCTGGTTTAGATGGCATTCCCGTGGAGTTTTTTCAGGAATACTGGGAGTGGGTGGGGGACTCTGTGTTGCAGACTTATCATGATCTATTGAGTGCTGAGTCGCTAGATTATAGACTCAACACTGGATGCATCTCACTGATTCCCAAGGTCAAAGACCCTAGGACCATATCGATTGACATACCGATTACATTTCGGTCTTCAAGTACAAGATAATTGCCAAGGCCTTGTCTATGAGACTTCGGGGAGGTCCTTGTGGAGGCAATTAATCCAATGCAGTCCGGTTTCATTTCCGTGCATATTCTTCATAATGTGGCGGCACCTTTTGAGGGCATTCACGGGCGCTGAAAACAAGGTCGCCAGATAATTTATCCGGTTAGATTTTGCCAAAGCATATGACAAGTTGTCCGGGACTTCAAGAAGATGATGTTAGCCTTTGGGTGTGGGGAGAGTTTCACGCCGGTGGTCTTGAAACTCCTTACGCCCCGCTAGAGCTACGGTCCTCTGTCATGGCGAGACTTCGCCGATCTTCAATGTTGGCCGTGGAATTCGCCAAGGTTGCCCTCTGGCTCCTTACTTATTCACCATCGTCGCAGAAGCCTTATCTCAATTGTTGCACGCCGCCATGGAGGCAGGGGTCATAGAGGGGTTACGGATGGCCGATGGATCGCAGCAGATTGGAAGTCAGTACGCTGATGATTCCTTTCTTTTCTTGCAAGCCGAGGAGTTGAATCTGACGAACATGAAGGAGCTTTTGGATACTTTCTCTATTGCATCAGGTTGTCTAATGAACTGGACGAAATGCTCTGCGCTGTGGCCGTCAGCTGAGCCTATGCCCGCTGTGATGTCCGCCTTCCCATGGCGGATGCAGCCACAGGGCAGCTGCTCTAGACTGCTGGGTATCCCATTTGGCATCGACATTTCTGCTGCAGGTATCTGGGAGGACATCTTGGTGGCTTTGCGTCGACACCTCAATTGGTGGAAAGCTGGAAAGCTTTCAATGGCTGGCAGGGTTACTGTGGCAAAGTCGGTATTATGCTCCACGCATGTTTACATGGCCTCTGTCATTCTGGCTCCAGAGAGTAAGATGCAGGAAATCTCCGCCATTATCCAGAACTTCGTGCGGGGGGTAATGAGGAAGGGCAAAGGGTGAAGGTGGCATGGTGGAAGTGTGTCCGCCCCAAAGGCGACACACTTCCAAGTTCATTTTCGCTATCCTCAGGGACGAGCTCGATTCTCCTGGCATGATTTTGCTTTTCGCAGCCTCTGTCTCATTCAATTGTGTTCCATAAGCCTGCTGTCGTCCCGCTGCCCCCGGCCTTATTTGCAGAGATTAAAGCTTTATGTCAATGCCTCCCCTTTTGAAGGGCCTTCTTCGAGCCCGGGAGCAGGTTAGGCCGTTGTTCGAGATAGATCTCTCATGTTGTATCCAGTTGACGCCTCGCTTGGTGGATACCCTGCCCGGTCGGTCATCCTCGGTATTGGCGTACGCCCACGTAGATCCTCGGGTTCAGCGCAGATGGTCACAGCATGGGGTGGCTTCGGTGGAGGAGTGGTACTTTGATGGTCAGCTGGCCTTTGGCGATTATTTCGTGATAGGTTCCGGCTTAAGGAACAAGACATTGCGATCCGGGTTCGTGGTGGCAAACATTCGCCGTTAGATCCCCCAAGAACGGAGGACAAGTATGGAGATGCAACCCGAAGATCGACCCGTCAAACTTTGTTAGGTCCTGCTACGGGCTTCTAGCAATTCAGGATGAGCTGCCTCCCTCGGATGGGTGGGCTTTGCAGGTTCCAGGGGATGATTGGGGTGCAATTTGGCGATGGGTGTGGAATCCAATCTCGCCGCCTAAGACCCGTACATTATTATGGCAGATAGTGCATCGTTCATTGAGGGTGAATACGTGGGTGCACAGGATAAAGCCATTCATTAGTGATTTATGCCCAATGTGTGGCAGTTGTCCTGAAACCTTGGAACACTGCATGTTCTTGTGCGCGGAAATCCAGCCCGCCTGGCATTGGATTCAGTGCTTATTTCACACCTCCCTCCGTAGTCAAGAGGTTCTGCTGGGGATATATCCTATCAGGTGGCCGCATATTAAGAAGCTCGCCATCCGTGGTAAAGCGTGGTTACCGTGGCTGATATGGAAGTTTAATACAAGCATGAAGGTTTTCAGGAATGCAGAGTTACAGCCTGGCGCATTGATCCCTCAATTGAGGTATAAGTTATATCTTTCCTATGAGGCATCCACTCGGAAGGAGCAGGTTAAGGCAGCCGTCTGGGAAAGGACACTCCTCATTGTAGATAGTCTTGGTAGATTCATCCCATAAGGGGATGTAGGTTGTTTTCATGCGGTTCGTGGGTCTTCGCCCGAGCTTGTTTGCTTGGGCAAGCACACCCCTATATCGCTTCTTCTGTATTCTCATTCATATTAATTAATTAAGTTTATCCTTCAAAAAAAAAAAAAAGATTCCAATTTCCTTTTAGAGCAACTCAAACCATGGCTGGAAGAACTTCTAGCTGCAGAAAGTGTGTCTGCTTATGTGAAGGAAAATCAAATGTGGAACATATGGGATTTTGAAAGAGTCGTGCAACTGCATGAAACACTCGACAAGTATTTTCATAGATGAATCTTGTAAAACTCTTTGAAAGTCACTATAAGTAAAAAATTTCTATGATATGTGTTGTACTTTTTCAATTTAAAATATCTGAGTGGATTGTGAGAAAATGTTCTTGTGTGTGCAGTCCCTGTCTATCTAAAGTCACATACACATTTGGAAGTGTTGCTGAGTGGAACTGAAACTGTCGTGATTAGTTTCACTGACATCAAAATTCTGGAAGCCGATACACATGGGTTCAATGATCAATTGATCCTCTTTTTCTCAAGGTGATACTTTCATCTGATTTGTGATCATCAGGATTGTCATATGCATATGTTTGCAAATATATAGAATATTACTTGATGCTCCAAGGAATGAGCCATCCCTTTCATTTATTTGACCCTCTTTTTCACTCGACATTGTCCAATGACACAAATAGTTACAAAACAATAAGGAAACATGTGAATCTGGATAAGTGCTTGTACATGCTTGTTCCTACTTGTGATGGACATCACTGGACCTGTTTTTTGATCATAAACCGCGCATGTCTCGCACAGAGATATAAACCTGGAATATATCGCTTTGATAGCATGGGCTTGCATGGCAGAAGCAAACATATTGAGAGGTTAGTGCTTGCTCATTGCATTTTGCTATTGTCACATAATGACAACAAACTTTGAATGCAGGTTCCTGGAATTGCTTGGACATAATAATTTCAGCTTTACAACCTCAGATGATGTAAAATTTTCCAGAACGCCTCTTCAAACCGATGGTCATTCTTGTGGCTCTGCCGCATGTTCGTTTATGCACAAATTTGTGAGGGGGTACTTGAAAAGAGTGAATATATTGTTGCCTAATCTAGTAAGTTAACTCAAATGTAGCAGACAAACCAATCTCTATTATTGATAAATGTGGTTAACTGCAGGTTGTGGACATTTCAGACCAGGATCTAGTTGATGTTAGAGTCTTCATGCTTGAAATTTTAAGATTAGAAATCAAGACAAACTCATTTTCACAGCACAGAACTTCAGATGAGTTCTGAAAATTATAGAATGGTTTTACATTTCATCCTCATCAGAAAGAACTTCGGGTAATTTCTGTAATATTTTCTCCTCATCTAAAGGATCTAGCCTAGATACAGTTCTGTTTTGGCATTTAGTCGGTGGCATGTGAAGTCTGATTGCACAGATGTGGATATTATGCCCTTAGCGTCTTTACTGCAAAGATCATAGCTGACGGTTGATCTTGCGCCCTTCTTGTAATACATACCTTCTATGACACTATCACCGATGAGGTACCACGTTCCATTGCATTGGAAGTCTTTCTCCACTATTCATTTTGGTCTTGTGCATATTAGAATCCAAAATTCAGCACCCTCATCATTCCCTTTCGGAGCAACGACAGCAAAATTATCATCAACTCTAAGTGCCTCTGCTAACATCGTGAGATTGGAGGAGAACAAGGACCTGCTGGATTTACGGTCCTTCTCAATGTCAGCATGCACATTGGAGGATGATACAATAACTTGAAGTTTCCAATCATCAACATAGTCCTTGTTCACACAACTGTCCCACATGCCATCCAAGCAATAGCTGCAGAAGCATGAAAGTTCCCTCGCGTGCAACTGCAATGGAGATTCAAGATTGAATGCATGTATACAATGAATCTGCCTAGTGTCCAAAATCCTTTCTGCATCCCATGCTTTCTTTCTATCTATATCCTCCACCTTGACTTTCCAAAAGAACCGTTTTATATTTTTCCTCTTGCTGGTTTCAGATGTATTCATCCACTTGGATGTTCCACAAGCAAACATCTCTTCAGCAACTTCTACCACTTCATGAGCATTACCTAATTTTATGCTGCTGTATTTTAATTGCAGTTGTCATAACCATCTCTTCAACTTAGCAGTCTTGCCATCATGTTCACCTTTCCCGTGGTTAGAACAAAAAAAATTCCACATCATATAGACTTCAGCGTGGTTTGTGTACTTAGCCACAAAGTAAAATGGTCTAGAAGCCTTGAATTGAGATGCTACACCATCTGAAAACACATAGTGTCTCTTTGGCACCCTTCTTTTCTGTTCCAGATATTTGTGGTGTTTCATGAAGCAGTGTTGCACGAACAAAGTATCGTGTTCCCTATCATCTGATGCATAGTAATATGTTTCCGTGATAATCTCATCTGCTACTGAGTCATACTGATATGTTATTTGAACCAAAATGGTAATCTGGTTATTGACCCACCGCATCGACTGCACCTCCTCTTGTTCCTTGAATGTATAGTTCTCTGCAAAATCCACTACCGAAAGACATGCATTTGCTGGGAGATTCTTCAGAAGCTCCTTAAATTATTTTGCCTGCCATTGGTACCTGAAATTATGCAGTGGAAACATCTTTAGACGCTCTTTCAGTTTATCTAGAAGCTCCTTGGGTTCTGTCTCATTGTACTGATGAGTCAATCTCCTACCAGAACTCGAGACGTTGTCTTTTTCATAGTCAATGTAGTCCCATTTCACTTTTCTGTTACTGCCACTTTCTTCCATGGGACAGGTCTGAAACTTCTTGATTCCACACAGCTCACAATCTCCAAGGATGCACGCCTTCTTGTGAAACTCATCTAATTCACTCTTTGGACACAATATAGATCTCCACAGACTTCCTATACTTGCAATTTTATGCCGATGTGCCCTGCATTGACCAAGTTCATGTGATCTACATATATCAAAGATGCAAGTGCAATTCTTCGGATGTTTGGTTCTCATCCCATTGAGTCCATCCACTAGCATTTGCATCCTCACATGCTAAATGCAACAACAACTATTGAAGTCCTTCAATTTCACAATAAACCAAGGTTTTAGCTTCTCAAAAGCTTGAAAACGAATCTTAATTTGTGGATGTTGGTCCTTGAACATCTTGAACAATAGCATCTACATGAAATGAACACTAAACTATTAGGATGTGTATACCACACCACACCATGCACCATACATGCCCCACACTCATCATATTTACCAGACCTAGCACCTTAGTGATGTCTACGTTACCACACACCACACCACATCACACCATGCACCACACACATCATAACCATCAAATAGACAAAACTAAACTCATGCCACACCACATACCACAGAGCATATACCATGCACTACACACTCTACACCACACATTCTACGCGCTATACACCATCCACTACACATACCATATACCAAATGTGTGGTGGTAGCAAGAAGTGGTGGGACATTGTGCAGGGTGGTGGAGTGTGGTGGTGGGACATGGTGGAGTGTGGTGGTGGGAGATGGTGGGGTGTGGTATGGGACATGGTGGAGTGTGGTGGTGGGAGACGGTAGAGTGTAGTGGTGGGAGATGGTGGGGTGTGGTGTGGGACATGGTGGATTGTGGTGGAGTGTGGTGGTGGGAGATGGTGGGCTTCAAATGTGGTGGTAATGGAGAATGCGGTGCATGTGGTGGTGGGAGATGGTGTGTTTGAAATGTGGTGATAAATGTAGTGGTGGCAAAGATGTGGTGGTAGTCTATGGTGGATGAAATGTAGTGGTAGGATAGATGGTGGGGTGTTATGTGGTGTGGTGGTGGTGGCAAATGTGGTGAACTATGGTGGTGAGAGATTGTGTGGTGAAATGTAGTGGTGGTGACAAATGTGGCGGAGTGTGGTGGTGGGAGATGGTGGGCTTCTAGTGTGGTGGTAATGAAGAATATGGTGAATGTGGTGGTGGAGGATTGTGGGGGGAGGGAGAAGTGGGTGTGGGGTGGGGTGGAGGGGTGGGTTTGGGTGGGGGAGAATAAATAAAATAATGAATCCACATATATCATACATTTAACATGCACAAACTCACATTACACCATAAATATCACGCACTCCACCCCACACCACACCACACCACACTCACATCACTTTGATCCTATTTGGTCTGCCATAAAAAATTTGCATAGTCTGCTCTCATAACATTTCTAAAATTCGTACCCTGATAATAATTACATACCTTTCCTAGTCTTAAAAGATCTACCTCTTTACTACTCACTAAATCCTGTCCCTGCACTAGATTTTTGGCATTTCATTCTCAAGCTTTCAAGTTTATTCCGGTTCAGAGACAATTATGGCCTTGCTAGAATGAGCGAAGATGGCCTGAGGTATGCTTTAACCAAGGCCCGTGACCAGTCTCTGAAGGTGGATATGCCTAAATCCACCTTCTTTGTTGATTTCGAAGCCACCCTAAACCCATTCAACAGAGTGGATGCCGGGCCATCAATGGCTATTTTTAGGGTCGGAATGACGGAAAGAGAGCTAAAAGACAAGGTCTCTAACCTTATATTACATGCTGCTGCAAAGAGAGGTATAGAATGGGTTATTCGGCACTTCAGCGTTCTGAATCGGCAACAATGGGAACTATTGGCAGGGATGGCTTCACACCACGAGGGGATGCAGGAAGCTATGGCAAACTTGATCCTATGCACCTCTGAGATGACTGCACAAAGCTTGGATGCTTTGGTGCAGAAAACAGTCATTTTGTATCCACCATTGGTTCCAGTAATACTAGCATTTCCTGCTGCTCAGGAAATGCATGGGTAAAAAATCTTGGGTATAGAGTTAGAGCTTTCAATGAAAAGCCAAATTTTGTAACATAGTGCTTTTTCTTTCTAAATATTATAAAGTTTCGGACCGAGAATGTACTTTCATCTGACATGTATCTGTCTTTGAATAATTCAACTAAACTTTTAGGATCAGTTATCTGTCATTCTCAAATATTGTTAGACTGTATACACAGACCCAGTAAACGAATATAGTACTTGTAACTCAATTCCATCATGTTCTAATATTCTCAACATTAAATATTATTTAGCTGCATTTTAGAGTCAACTACACACAATTCACATGCTGCATATAGTACACCACAATCACTGTACAACACAATAACCACCACATGCACCACCACACTAAGCACCATAACTAAGAATACATGAATAACATAATTTATAAACTAACCTGTGGTTCCCCAGATAGTGGGCAGCATGTTCTTCTCTTACATTTCTCTCCAATCTTCTAGTTCTAACATCCTTTGTGTTAGGAGACACTCTAGTGTTCTCAATCCAAAAAATTTGAATCTTTTCTATCTGTTCATGTGAAATTGCATCGAATCTTTAGCCCTCTTATAGAAAAACCATTTCCCTAATCGATCTCTGCCCTCTTTTTCTTTGCCTTTTGCAGGTTTCTTGGGTGAACACCTAATACCTTTCCAAGATCTCTCTGGCTGATTTTGTCACTTATTTCAGAATCTGCATGGCGTGGTACAGACATTGCAAGACAGCTATTTTTGGCTGCTAGGCAGTCATTGCTGGTAGAGAGTTTCACAGTCTGCATAGAGTCATGATGCTCTTGGCTTCGAAATCCTTTAATTCTTCATCTATAAATTTTTCCAATGTTTTATCGCTCAAAAACTCAAGTAAAATTTCTTTCTTCATGCTATCCTCAATTCTTTTGGTCTGTTTATGGAAAGACGTTTGCAAATTAAGGACAATATGGCGTTTACTCCTTACACTTATTGATGAACCGGATCCTTCTGCCAATTTTGCAAGCTCTAATCTTTCCTCTCTTCTTTTCCTCTGGCGTCTTTTCTTCAACATTTCTTCTTTTTTGGTTCTTCTTCATTTTCTTCTGTCTGAAATGCCGGTTTGAGGACAGATTACCTCGTTGACATTCACATCCACAATGGGTTGGAGCTTGCAGCAAGGAGCCAAAGAACAGGGAGGCAAAGAACAGGAAGGGGCCAAAGAATAGGAATTTGAATTTTAGTTTTGAAATTAGAATTTCCCCCACAAATTGGGACTCCATCCTTAAAATTACGGCAGTTGAGCGGTTCCATAATTATAGTTTCATACCACAAAAGTGGCGGATGCACGAACACATTTTGGGGGGACAGGGGGGACAGCCGAATTGGGTCACCACAGTGTACTTTTACCCTCAGTTTATCTAACATGGAAAACAGTTTCAAATAAGACATTTATAAATTTAGGAGGAGAAAGAGGACTTTATTATCCCACTAGAGACCACCTGATATGAGACTAGTGAAGATAAAGATATAGGATATGAACTCGTCCCAAGTGTACATATTTCTCATTATACAATGTATACACTATGATCATGGACTTCCAATGATGTCATGTCCAAAAAACATAAACCCAACATGAGCACACTCTATTTATTGTGAGCCCACGTGTTCCATGAATTAATCATCATTTTGACTAGTTCTTTCGTATTGTAACATAAGGTAGTTCCTTTTGTCTTTCTTGTTTGGATACACCTTAGGAATATTCTAAAAAAATGCTTAGACATGCTAGAGAGGAACAATAATTTGTCCTTATGTGTTTGGCTTTTTCCCAACATTTTGACCAAAATGTCCAAACCACATGAAGTTTACAATTCTAAGATACACATATCCCCTCTTGTCTTTCAACAAATGACACATATATCAAACAAAAAAATTCGAACAATTCACAATTGTACATCCGACGACATGTTTCAGAACTTCCTTTCCTACAAATGTAGTCTTTGTAGAATATTCCTAGAAATTAATCTTTTTATTAAATCGTACGTTTCATCCCTCCCCACATTTAGTAATATAATCATACTTTACTGTTAGCATCGTTACTTATCATCTATCTATTGTCAACCAAGATGTAAAAAAGTTTCTAATTGTACCTAATAGTCATCTCTAAAGATTGGAGTTTGAAAACTTGACTGGCAAACTTGAAAGAATGAGGTTATGGTGTATGTTTGGCCAAACAACTAGGTTAATCCTTTTGTTTCCAGTTTCTTGCTTTATATGCTGCTCCATGTGATGGTATTGAGAATTGCTGCAAAAATGTACAGGAAACCTTTTCTAATTTGTATTATTTGTACTCCAGAGAAGCTCCAAATGTAGGAACACATATGAAAATCCCTCAAAGCGGATTGTCACAACTGCATGAATAATAGCTACATACAACAAAAAAAATCCATATTTCATCATCATGCAGCAAATCTGCTGTTATGGGAACCCGAATCTCAAACAAAGGCAAATTGGCCACTTCCAGTGGAAAATTCGACATGCAAAACAAGGCCATAACATACTTCCGGATTAGCTTAATCCAGATGCAAAAGCCCAGCAGAAAGAGGCATCTAATCTGTTGCCTTGATGCTTTCCAATAAAAGTCTTAAATAATTACCATAATTTACCCGTATTGACTCCATACTTACCATGGTCAATTCCACAAGCCATTGTTTAAAAGTCAATTGCCTAGTATTTCCATGCAAAGAAACCCTAAATTTAGAACACCCAGCGACAAAAATACCACAAACCACCTTAATATACATAAGATTTCTAGCCAAGAGGGGGGAGGGGTGGTAATGGTCAAATGCTCTAAGACTTTTAGAGCCTACAAAATCTTCTGCTATTGGTTTCATGGCCAGATCTTAGAGTCTCTTAATAGGATGCTTACCTTTCATTACCATACAATAGAAACATTTAAGGACCTTAAAGAGCTTGCAGAACTTGACATAGATATAAATAAAGATTGCATTCAAATAAAGAAAAGGAAACCCAAAGACTAGAGAAAACAGGTACACACATCCACCTATTGTCTAAAAATCCTACCTCTGTCGCATTACTCTAAAGTACTGGCGGAGCATTTTTGGTGCAATTTTGGCGAGGGCTAAGCAAGTCTAATGATAGCTAAGCCTGCTCCGACGAGGCTAAGGATGCTCCAGCGATGATGCTCCATTGTTCCCTCTCCTACTGCAAGAACAATCCTCTACTCTCTTCCAACAATCCCTTTCTAATGCAGTCTACATGATGATGTTCTATTCGAACATGTGAGGGGGGAGAATAAATAAAATAATGAATCCACATATATCATACATTTAACATGCACAAACTCACATGACACCATAAATATCACGCACTCCACCCCACACCACACCACACCACACTCACATCACTTTGATCCTATTTGGTCTGCTATAAAAAATTTGCATAGCCTGCTCTCATAACATTTCTAAAATTCGTACCCTGATAATAATTACATACCTGTCCCTGCACTAGATTTTTGGCATTTCATTCTCAAGCTTTCAAGTTTATTCCGATAGCAATGGTTAACAGGAATTATGGCCTTGCTAGAGTGAGCGAGGATGGCCTGAGGTATGCTTTAACCAAGGCCCGTGACCAGTCTCTGAAAGTGGATATGCATAAATCCACCTTCTTTGCTGATTTCGAAGCCACCCTAAACCCATTCAACAGAGTGGATGCTGGGCCATCAATGGCTATTTTTAGGGTCGGAATGACGGAAGGAGAGCTAAAAGACAAGGTCTCTAACCTTATATTACATGCTGCTGCAAAGAGAGGTATAGAATGGGTTATTCGGCACTTCAGCGTCCTGAATCGGCAACAACGCGAACTATTGGCAGGGATGGCTTCACACCACGAGGGGATGCAGGAAGCTATGGCAAACTTGATCCTATGCACCTCTGAGATGACTGCACAAAGCCTGGATGCTTTAGTGCAGAAAATAGTCATTTTGGATCCACCATTGGTTCCAGTAATACCAGCATTTCCTGCTGCTCAGGAAATGCATGGGTAAAAAATCTCGGGTACAGAGTTCGAGCTTTCAATGAAAAGCCAAATTTTGTAACATAGTGCTTTTTTTTCTAAATATTATAAACTTTCGGACAGAGAATGTACTTTCATCTGGCATGTATTTGTCTTTGAATAATTTAACTAAACTTTTAGAATCAGTTATCTGTCATTCTCTAATATCGTTAGACTGTATACATAGACTCAGTAAACGAATATAGTACTTGTAACTCAATTCCATCATGTTCTAATATTCTCAACATTAAATATTATTAAACTGCATTTCAGAGTCAACTACACACAATTCACATGTTGCATATAGTACACCACAATCAGTGTACAACACAATAACCACCACATGCACCACCACACTAAGCACCATAACAAAGAAAACATGAATAACAGATTTTATAAACTAACCTGTGATTCCTCCAGATAGTGGGCAGCATGTTCTTCTCTTACATTTCTCTCCAATCTTCTAGTTCTAACATCCTTTGTGTTAGGAGACATTCTAATGTTCTCAATCCAAAAATTTTGAATCTTTTCTATCTGTTCATTTGAAATTGCATCGAATCTTTAGCCCTCTTATAAGAAACCATTTTCCTAATCGATCTCTGCCTTCTTTTTCTTTGCCTTTTGCAGGTTTGTTGGGTGAACACCTAATACCTTTCCAAGATCTCTCTGGCTGATTTTGTCACTTATTTCAGAATCTGCACGGCATGGTACAGACATTGCAAGACAACTATTTTTTGCTGCTAGGCAGTCATTGCTGGTAGAGAGTTTCACAGTCTGCATAGAGTCCCAGAGTCTCCTAATGATGATGTTGGCTTCCAAATCCTTTAATTCTTCACCTATAAATTTTTCCAATGTTTTATCGTTCAAAAACTCAAGTAAAATTTCTTTTTTCATGCTATCCTCAATTCTTTTGGTCTGTTTTTGGAAAGACGTTTGCAAATTAAGGACAATATGGCATTTACTGCTTACACTTCTTGATGAACCGGATCCTTCTGTCAATTTTGCAAGCTCCAATCTTTCCTCTCTTCTTCTTTTCCTCTGGCGTCTTTTCTTCAACATTTCTTCTTTCTTGGTTCTTCTTCATTTTCTTCTGTCTGAAATGCCAGTTTGAGGACAGATTACCTCGTTGACATTCACATCCACAATGGGTTGGAGCTTGTAGCAAGGAGCCAAACAACAGGGAGGTAAAGAACAGGAAGGGGCCAAAGAATAGAAATTTGAAGTTTAGTTTTGAAATTAGAATTTCCCCCACAAATTGGGACTCCATTCTTAAACAACGACAGTTGAGCGGTGCCATAATTATAGTTTCATACCATAAAAGTGGCGGATGCACGACCACATTTTGGGGGGACAGGGGGGACAGTCGAATTGGGACACCACAGTGTGCTTTTACCCTCAGTTTATCTAGCATGGAAGATAGTTTCAAATAAGATATACATTTGTAAATTTAGGAGGAGGAAGAGGACTTTATTATCCCACTGTAGACTAGTGAAGATAAAGATATAGGATATAAACTCGTCCCAAGTGTACATATTTCTCATTATACAATGTATACACTATGAGCATGGACTTCCAATGATGTCATGTCCAAAAAACATAAATCCAACATGAGCACACTCTATTTATTGTGAGCCCACGTGTTCCATGAATTAGTCATCATTTTGACTAGTTCTTTCGTATTGTAACATAAGGTAGTTCCTTTTGTCTTTCTTGTTTGGATACACCTTAGGAATATTCTAAAAAAAATGCTTAGACATGCTAGAGAGGAACAATAATTTGTCCTTATGTGTTTGGCTTTTTCCCAACGTTTTGACCAAAATGTCCAAACCACATGAAGTTTACAATTCTAAGATACACATATCCCCTCTTGTCTTTACAACAAAGGACATATATATCAAACAGAAAAATTCGAACAATTCACAATTGTACATCCGACAACATGTTTAAGAACTTCCTTTCCTACAAATGTAGTCTTTGTAGAATATTCCTAGAAATTAATCTTTTTATTAAATCGTACATTCCGTCCCTCCCCACATTTAGTTTAGTAATATAATCATACTTTACTGTTAGTGCGTCATTACTTATCATCTATCTATTGTCAACCAAGATGTAAAAAAGTTTCTAATTGTACCTAATAGTCATCTCTAACGATTGGAGTTTGAAAACTTGACTGTCAAACTTGAAAGAATGAGGTTATGGTGTATGTTTGGACAAACAACTAGGTTAATCCTTTTGTTTCCAGTTTCTTGCTTTATACGCTGCTCCATGTGATGGTATTGAGAATTGATGCAAAAATGTACATGAAACCTTTCTAATTTTTATTATATGTACTTCAGAGAAGCTCCAAATGTAGGAACACATATGAAAATCCCTCAAAGCGGGTTGTCACAGCTGCATGAATAATAGCTACATACAACAAAAAAAATCCATATTTCATCATCATGCAGCAAATTTGCTGTTATGGGAACCCAGATCTCAAACAAAGGCAAATTGGCCACTTCCAGTGGAAAATTCGACATGCAAAACAAAGAGGGGGTGGATGGGCGGTACCTTGAAGGTCTTTGCTCTGAGGCGGCTAGAGGCGGTGCTTTGTGCTCTAGGTTCTAGGTCGCCGATGCAATGGATCCATGCTCCTCTTTCCAACGTTGGATGCTAGCGAGGGGCGAAGAGGTTTTTTCTTCTATCGTGACATTTCATATCATCTATGGTGCGGTTTATTTTTCTTCAGCGCCCTAATGTGATGCACGGGTATTCTTTCTCCGGGCGGTATGCTCTATGTCTTATTGACATACCGAAAAGGTATGGCCCAATTGGGATTTGGCCTATAAGGTGTAGAAGGGATTGCTTCTTAGCGACCACTAACGTGGCTCCTTTCTATAGATGCATACACGGGGCAAAAGAAAGAGGATGTATCAAATTTGTGAAGTCTCATGAGACCTGGTAACTTGAGGCGGGGAATACCATAAAGTCGTAAATAGAAAAAGTAAGCCCTTCGTGTCTATTTTGCTCCCTTTTTCCTTGCTAGCGGGAAGAATTAGTTCATTGGTAAAGTAGATTAAGAGACAAAGGCGGTGAAGTTTTGTGTTGAAGGAGTTCTTGGGATTCTCGTAGTGCACGAATGATGAGTACATAATCCCCACAATCTGACATTCTAGTTACTTGGGTCCGATATTCCAAGAGGATTTTGGCTTATCTTTTCTGCCGGAGGGGCAAATGAATTGGTGGGGCTGATTGGTCTACATACCACAACATGACATTATGCCACGACTAGGGGATTTTTAATGTTCTAACTTTCGAACATTTTACAGAAGTCTTGATATGCCCATCGATTGCTCAAATAATCTTGATAAGCTTGAGCATTTTAAATACTTAAGTCTTGATGCTTAAGTAAAAACTCAAGTACTAATATGCTTGAGTGGTCTGACGTATCGAACGACATGCCTTCCGATGTCATTAAGGGGCTATTGCTGCGACTTACCGGGAGCAACTTCAAAAGCGGGATTAGTGTTCTTGTTTACTTTTTCTACTTCATCAAGGGCTGTTCAGGAGTATTTTGGTGTATGTATTTCCTATCTGACTCATTAGGAGTTTAAATAAGCATGCCTAGGGGAGATGAAGAAGTTGAGGTGTGAGCTCCTATAGTAATCTCATCCTGTGCTGTTGCATGTACTCTTATTTCAGAAAATAAAAAAAGTGGTACCTCCATTTCTTCCATAAAAAAAAAAAAAAAAAAAAAAACCTTTAATCTTGACCAAAATAGTCAAGACTTTGAATCTTAGATCCTATGCAAGAAATAAGACTCCAATTAGCAGCCTTAGAATTTATAGGTGTATATAAATCTAAGCATTGACTTGGTTCTAACTTTTACCAAAAAGTTGAAAAAGGCAAAGGTCAAAGACCATTAACAAGCACATGTGGTATAAAAAGGTAATTTATTCCATAAAAAATTTTAGATAAGCGTAATTCAGAAAAAAAGTTAAATCCAGACCAGAATCTCATTGAAGTCAATGTCAAGAACAATGTTAACATTGCAAATAGGACTGTATTTGATAATTTTGTAGATGTCCCTCCAGATCTTTGAAGTAACACTTCGTCCGAGAGATGCTCCAATGAATTGACAGATAAACATATCAATGCAAAGAGTAAAAGATCCTGTTACCTGCAGTGAACCAACCAAAAATTAGCCTAATGGGTAATAATGGAAGCACTAGCAGGTGTCATGGGATCTTTTAGGTTATCCCCTTCACTCTGCTTGATACACAGGAATTTAAAGCAGAAAAATAGAAGATGAGGATTAGTTATCAATATCCATATGATTTAACATCATAACAGTTTAAAGGGCCAGATAAAATCTATTGTGTAAGAGCATATGCATCCCTAGCACTAACCTTTGCTAGAATCTCTAACATATATCATTGATAAGAAAATAAAGAGAATAACCTCCTGTTTTAGCAACTGCATAACTTGAATAAATGTACTGTACACATAAAATTCACAGCCCATGCCTATTTTAAGAAAGCTTTATCCCCTCCAATTTTATTATGTAGGCCAAATCCTTAACCATATATTGGTAACTCTATTTTAAGAGGAGAGGTACACATCCAATATGCATAGCCTATTCCTCGTCCTTTTAGAGGAACTAATAGTAATATGCTCAATGCAAGCTCCAGATCTAGTAGACAGAATATATGCGATCAGATTTGCATGGATTTACAGATTCAAATATCACTACATGCAAAGAAGATTTGCATCCCAGATAAAGGGAAAAATACTCCAAACCTGAATTTGTTGGCCTGGACCAGAGGTCTCAACTGTTGGATAGCGGCAGAAAGCCATGCTTGAGCCCATATTGCAGGGCAATTTTCACGAATGCATCAGCAACATTTGTTGCATTACAGCCTCCATAACTTTGTTGCCGTAACATTTGGCCATAGTGCATAAACAAACGGAGCAAAATCCCCCAATTGGAAATGGCGAATGAAATGGAAACTGTGCCAGAACAGACCTATAAGAAGAGCGGACTTGGGACTGTTCTTGGTGCTGGCCTGAGTGTAAAGGTAGACTTGCCATATGTCTATCTCAGCCAGATGAGAGCTGTGGATAACGGTCATGCCAGAAAAAGCCTGAATATAAAACCTCCTTTCCGGATTTAGCAAAGGTCGGCCATAGCAACTGAACGTGTTCCTTCTTAGGTTAAGGGAACCCTAACTTTCTTCCTTTTGATAAAGTGAAAATACTATTACACATTGACGAATACAAGTTAGTTAAAATAACCTTCAAATATGAGGTGTGCAATTAGTATGAGACAGAGATACACTGTTCAAAGCAGAAAACTTACTATGACTTAAAATCAAAGCCTTGAGAGCTCATAAAAGCACCTTGTGGCCCATGGCCATATAGGCCATATAATAAAAAAAAAAAAAAAAAAAAAAAACAGAGCCACTTCCGGATTAGCCTGATCCAGGTGCAAAAGCCCTAGCAGAAATAGGCATCTAATATGTTGCCTTTTCCAATAAAAGTCTTAAATAATTACCATATATTTACCCGTATTGACTCCATACTTACCATGGTCAATTCCACAAGCCATTGTTTAAAAGTCAATTGCCTAGTATTTCCATGCAAAGAAACCCTAAATTTAGAGCACCCAGCGACAAAAATACCACAAACCACCTTAATATTATAAAACATAAGATTTCTAGCCGGGAGGGGGTAAGAAAATCCACAAGACCATATGCCCAAACTGGCCTTGACTCCCACTTTGCAATTAGAATGCCAAGCTCCAGGTGGATATGCACTTGGAAGCCATAATGGTCAAATGCTCTAAGACTTTTAGAGCCTACAAAATCTTCTGCTATTGGTTTCATGGCCAGATCTTCGAGTCTCTTAGGATGCTTACCTTTCATTACCATACAATAGAAACATTTAAGGACCTTAAAGAGCTTGCATAACTTGACATAGATATAAATAAAGATTGCATTCAAATAAAGAAAAGGAAACCCAAAGACTAGAGAAAACAGGTACACACATCCACCTATTGTTTAAAAATCCTACCTCTGTCGCATTACTCTAAAGTACTGGCGGAGCATTTTTGGTGCAATTTTGGCGAGGGCTAAGCGAGTCTAATGATAGCTAAGGCTGCTTCGATGAGGCTAAGGATGCTCCAGTGATGGTGCTCCATTATTCCCTCTCCTACTGCAAGAACAATCCTCTACTCTCTTCCAGCAATCCCCTTTCTAACACAGTCTATTTGATGATGTTCTATTCGAACATGTGACTACATGCATTCCCATGCTCGTTGACAATAAAAGCCTTGCATTCTAAGGCATCACCCATCACGACAAGCACCAATTTGAATACTACCTTATCTGTAAATTCCCTTAATGCTAATAAAGGGAACCTAACTGGGTGTTAAGGAGGGGTCGTTATCAATCTCCAAGGCTGATACCGGATCCATGTAACACGTGGTACATTACAAGTAAGTAATGTATTAAATGAATAGACCTAGTAGCACAATTTCTTCATGTTATTATTATATACTATGTTCTTCATAAAAACCACTATTCTATACTACTTTTAAGAATGTTAGTATAATGAGGACAAACACTTAGAGACAAATAGTGACAAACTTATTTCTAGTTTCTACGATCATGCCAAAGGCTTAACGGCAAGAAGTCGTACATTTGAGCAAATGTTAAATACTTTATAGATTCTAACTCAGCTCTATTTTCATTTCTTTTTAATTTCCAAAGCGATGTCTTGTTGATGAAATGTGGACAAATTAATGTGAATTAGTCTTAACTTTGAGAGACGCATGTTGCAGTATTTAAAGGGCAAATTGTGTTCTATCCGTTTTTGACACATATTGTTAGGGCAAGTACTGGAAAGGGCTGATATGACAGGAAATATACTTGGATGAGAAGTGGGAGATTACAGTTGAAAATTTACTGACATCCTTCAACAAAAAGGAAAAAACAAAATAGCAGCAATACGATATTGGGTTAGAACAAAGCCATTGATAACTTGTGAATAAACACATATGATAAGATGGAGTTCTATAGGAAAGGGACTAACCCCACAATTGTATATGACTTCTTAGCAATACCTCTCAAACCACATAAAATTCCCATCACCTACATCAATTGTGGGTGATCGATACATTGGAGACGAGCGAATAAGCAAAGTTGTGGCCCAGAAGTAAAAGATGAACCTCACTTTGTAATCGCTTGTCTATCATGTCAGACAATTAGAGAATGTTACCAAACTATTGAATAAATGAATGTTTATACTATCTTATAAATGCCCTCACAAAAGCTATTAATTTCTTGGCAATTTATTGCAAGTTCGTGAAATGTATATAATGTGTAGGGTTGCTTGCTTGTGAGATTGAAATATAAGTATATAGTTACATTTTTCTTATCTCGATATATTAATTTAGAATATTGCTATTATTTAGATGATACTATAATGTTGGGCGAATTCAGGAGGGATAAATGCAGAAACCTCACCAATGGTAAGGACAAATAAGGATGTCCATGATATTTTGGAAGTCACAAATATTCTCTCAAAACAAACCTACAACCACAACCATTAAACAAGGCCTATGCCCAAGACATCCCTCCCCTCCTCAAAGGAGAAGAAATAAGATATATATCTTAATATATATGTAATTACTACTGGTGGCTTCCGGAATGTTCTTTATATATTCGCCGCAAAATCCTGACCATCCATTTGCTTCCTCACGATCTCACCCGTCAGATCTGGTGGCTTCCGGAAGCTTCTTGGCGGCCCTCTGGTGGCCCATCTCATTGGTCCATTTATTTGGAGATCTCCCACTTTTTAGCAAAAGTTTTTGCATGAGGAGGAAATTGAACCTCTGACTCCATTATCCCCACACTTCCATTGTTCAATATATACTGCTTTTTTCTTGTTAAGGTTATCTAAAACCCTAATGGTTCTAAAGTGTTCAAGATTGTTCTAGAATTTAGGGCATGCACATATATCCCACATGCATAGATGCAAAAAAGAGCCTCCTTTTTTGATATATAAGGAGGCTACCCAGATGAGGATAGGCAATTCTGATTCTTGGCTAGAAAGTTCTAGAGCGCTCTAGAAAGTTCTAGGATGTTCTAAATAATTGTGGAATGTTCTAAAAAAGGTCATAGGATCTTCTAGAAGGCTTCTGATTTTTTCAGAACATTCCACAATTCATTCCACAATTATTTACAACATCTTAGAACTTTCTAGAGCACTCTAGAACTTTCCAACCAAAAATCAAAATGCCTATTCTCATCTGGGTAGCCTCCTTATATATTGGAAAAGGAGGCTCTTTTTTGCATCTATGCATGTGAGATATATGTGCATGCCGGAATCTCACGAAACTTAAGGGAATCTCATAAAACATAAGTGAATCTATGCAAATCTAAAGAAAGCTTCATGAAGTCTTAGAAACCCTAAGAGAATCTTGATAGCATCTAAAGGTAAAAAACCCAAGGGATTTTTGTACTTTCTAGTCATAATTTTTGTATTAGAGTGGGCTTGACCCCTTGACCTCATCACCCCTAAGAAACCCCTTTAGCCAACTCTCGACACTTTCATTCTTGTTTTTTTTTTTTCTTTTTTTTTTTTTTTTTTTTTTGTTACTAAGATACCTTAGACAGTTACCTCCTAGAAGGTTTTAAACCATTCTAACCTAGAACCTTCTAGAAGTTCTAGAACTTTCTAGAGGGCTCCTGAATTTTTCAGAACATTCCACAATTATTTAGAACATCTTAGAACTTTCTAGAGCACTCTAGAACTTTCTAGCCAAGAATAAGAATGCCTATCCTCATTTGGCTAGCCTTCTTATACATTGAAAAAGGAGACTATTTTTTGCATCTATGCATGTGGGATATATGTGCATGCCATAAATTCTAGAACAATCTTGAACGTTTTGGAATCATTAGGGTTTCAAATAACCTTAACAAGAAAAAAGCAGATGTATATTAAATAATGAAAGTGAGGAGAGTTGGTTAAGGGGTTGCTGTGGGGATAATTGTATCAGGGGTTCAATTCTCTTCTCATACAAGAAATTTTGCTAAAAAGTGGGAGAACCTCAAATAAATGGACGGATGGGGATAATTGTATAGGGTTCAATTCTCTTCTCATACAAGAAATTTTAAAGTGGGAGAACCTCAAATAAATGGACGGATGAGATGGGCCATCAGAGGACCGCCAAGAAGCTTCCGGAGGACCCGATGGCTGAAATCGCAAGGGATCAAATGGATGGTCAGGATCTGGCGGCTGATATATAAAGAACATTTCGGAAGCCACCAGTAATAGTAATTATTTATACATTAGGATAGGATATATATAGACACAAATAAATAATCGTTGGGCAATTCAAAAAGTAAAGTAGGCGCATAGGATGTAATGCCAAATTCCTCATGCTATAAGCAGATGTAATATAAGGTAAATGGGAGACTTGTAGTGCAATGGTATGTTGTGTGCACCCCTCCTCGATCCATCTGAGGAAAGCTATGGCATCTCTCATACGTCCCATTCCATATGTAGTCCGTATTTGAGACGTAACATTCTTAATACTGTTGGCATGGAACGCTGACTTAAGAATTAAAATTTGGATAGACAAAAACGTTCATTTAAACGATGGAACTTCTTTATATTTAATGTGCCCTTGAGAACATTATTGTTTCACACGTCATCACAACACTATGCTTTCAAATAAGGTGCACTGTTCACATTTGATCTCCACACCTATTGATCATTCAGAGAGTCTTTTTGGGTAATGGGTCTCAAGTGTACATCAAGTTTAAGATAAGGTAATGGAATCTTTTTTGGGTTGGTATCATTGTATCGTCATTGATGTTAAAACTTCAAAGTATAGATCAAATTTAAGGCAAGGTAATGAAATCTTTTTTGCGTTGACATCAATGAATCATAATTGATGTTGAAATTGCAAAGTGTAGATCAAGTTTAAGCCTTAAGTCTTCCGTTTTCAACATGTCCTCAATCAACCCAAGGTTGACCCTTCCAAAATTACCTATTTCATTATTAAGGGGCGGATTAGTGTACATAAGATTCTAACACTAGCTGGATTTTAAGAAGATTCTAATTTCATCTCGTGAGCATTCTATTAACATCGACCAATGGATTATAAATGGATTATAGCCTTCTAGACTTAAAAGTAATAGAGGCAGTTGGCATTGTACAATGGATCGTAAATGGATTATAACCTTATGGACTAAAAGAAAGGAAGGAAGGTATTTTTATCGTCCACGGAGACGTAATGGAGGAAATTGGCATTGTATACATATCATATCGATCATTGGATCATGGATGGATTAATCCTTGTATATTTAAAAAAAGGTAATGAAGGCAGTGATGTGCACGCATCTTAAAGCAAGTTAACTATGCATGCTGAAACAAGTTAGCCTCAAAAAGACAGTGAAACTTAAGACCTCCCAGAAACGTTTTTTGCCCCAATTCTTTGCCACTAAGAAGTTCATGTCCAAGCAAATTATGCTTCTCAATTAAAAATACTGTCATTCAATATATAGTTCCTGACATGACTTTTCATAATGTATTGAAACATTTCAAATGCTATTTCAACTTTCCTCTGGCAGATCTGTTTTCTCTAAGGCTTTGCAACTAAGTAACTTTCGATTCCATAGAACAAAGAATGCTATAGATGGACGGGGCTGACCCTTTTAACAGTAAACTGCAGAACTTAGCCCACTCGAACCAAAAATACTTCTCTACAAACGAAACCAGAGTTAATTTTCAAAATAAATTTTCATATTCAAGTCCCAATTAATTACAAGGGGCTGCCTTTACTTTGAAGCCCTGTATGGTTCAGAAGCCTGCGTATGACGTTTTCAGCCTCCGAAAGAGCTCTGTGTGGAACTCCTGTGCATTTTTCAAATTCCATAACCTCAGGGTTTCCACCCTCTAGTCTACATGATATCCACAAGCAAGCTGCCAAAGAGATTACAAGGTATAACCTATCCAGCTGCCGCACCTTCAAACTAGCAAAAATCCTCTTAAACAGTTTCATTGCCAGGGAGAAAACATGAGAGCCCACTTTCAAACTTCTCTGCCATTTCCTAAGCACCCTACTCATGCTTGCAAATATCAAGTCTGTGCTTTCTATTGGTCTGTAAAATCCACATGACCTAGCGCAAGGATTTGCCAGGATTCTTTTTACCCGTGGTGTTGCAGAAGAGTGGCCGTTCTATCAAAATCAAGTAAAAATATTAGGATCCAAAGAGGGAAAAAGAAGAGAAACAGAATAGTGATTAGCATCCAAGGAAATGATTGAATACCTTTAGGTTGGATTGTATATCCCAAGAACTGTCAGTGCAGGTTGTGGTAGAGTCTGAAGAAACTGATATAGATTCTTCACTTGCCAATCTGAAAAAGGTATCTGAAACATCAGAGGAAACGGTACCAGAACTTAAGCAGCTCTTTCCAGAGCTTTCAGCACAGCTATAGTCCTCTTGTTCTTGCATATCCTTCTTCCAAATGTCTATCTTGAGTATGGATTTAGGATCAGTAGATGAGTAAGCACTTGCTATAGCCTCTGCGGCAGACACTTTATCAAAACCTCTGGATTCCCTAGATTGCTTAGAATCCAAGCAAAGGGAGCACATGTCTGAAACTGGAGGAAACTGAGGCCCAGATGCCAGCCAAGCTGTAGGAGAACTGCAATTCTGGCATAACAGCGCTCTCAAGTGGCGTGCTACGAGAAAATTAGCACCATGAACTTTTGCATCACAAGCCCAACAGAGGAAAGCATCATCTGCACTGCAATGTAATGAAGCTTTGTTTTGACAGAGCCCGCACACAGGATCCATGACGGCTCGACTTCGGCGCAAGAACAAGGGTTTACAAACATGGAAGATATACTAACTCATACGTTCTACATACATGGAAGACGTGCTCTTCAAAAATATCTGCTAACTTCATTTTTGGTTCTACAGACGTGGAAGGACTGCCAACTCTAATAACCCAAAACAGACAATATATAGAGAACCGAAAAACAGACACAAGGACTAGATTCAGAGATCCAAAATTGAAGAGTAAGAGTCGTCACAAGCTCAAAATGTGGAGAAAATTGAACCGCAAGGGCGCAACTTGGTACAAAACAGCAGAATAAAAGGATTGAAGAATCAGGAGAGCAAGTTGAAATAGATTATCATATTTGAGAGAGCCCCACATAAAATTTAAAGATTTACCACATACCAAGGACAGCAGCAAAGGAAGGCCCACAATGCATGGCGGAACGAAGGAGGTCCATAGGCCACAAGGTCCTGTGCGTCGGCCGGGCCGCCGATCTGAACGTGTGGTCTTCCAAACCCTAAGCTTCAAACGGGCCGCAGATCGTTGTCTGCTACAGAATGAAAATATCTTCGTTTTTCCACTGCTCAGGTGGCATCCACGCTTCCTGCGTCTTCATCCGCCACGTGGCCCCGCCTCCGCCCTTAATGGTGGGGTCTTTTTTTCACATGGTTTAGCCTAGCATTGCCCATTTGTTTTTTGATCTCATGGATCCCACTCCTCCCCGATCTTTATCTCCATACAGATAAGAACTTATGGTTCCAATATCATCCTCATCATCATCATCGAGATGCTCGTCCTAGATATTCTTCGCGCAGTTTTCGTGGCTAACGTATCTCCATGGTCACCCTCCACACCATGTCCTTGTATTCCTTCACTATACCAGTTGTGGTTCAAGTTGCTTCCTCCTCCTGTACGTGGCGCTACACGCACCACGCCATTTACTAATGTCAATCATCAGCTGCATTCACCCTCAATTTTTAGGAGTTTTATATACAATTAACTTCTTTTCTACTCCTTCTAGCAGACCTGGGTTTCACACACAAGTCTCTTGGGACATCTGAACTAAGATAAAGAAAGATTCCACTTGGTACCATCTTACCTACTACTCACATGCCCAATGAAGTCATGTGTCACAATTCTATAGTCCTACGTATAAGCCTCGTCCTTGGCTTTCATCCATCCATTAAAATATCGAGCATTATAAAAGTCCTCCACATATGTGTTTCTTTTTTTCCTCCAACCCATAGTTATTTATCTAATAGCATGTTCTCTTTGTTTCCGTTGCACAAGTCTATAGCTATTTATGACAGCAGTCCTTTATGTTTTGTGGAACGAGAAGGGGGACGGCATTCTTGCCAGCCCTCTGACCTGAGAATCCGGGAGCACCGTTGAAGGGGGGTGGGCATTCTTGCCCGTCCCCCGACCTGTAGGCACACCCGGATTCTACAGGTCAGGGGGCTGGCAAATATGCCAAATCAACTTTTTGTTTCTACTACGTCGACTGGATTCCACTGGTATCTTTTCATTCTTGATAAGAATGATGCAAAAATCTACAGGAACACATACCCACTTACCTTGACATGTTATATCTATCATTTCAGCTATTACATCATGTACAAAATTAAACCTTAAACTGACCATTAACTATTTGCTAAGGTTAAGCATGGTCTTATTGATCTCAAATAAGCACACCATGGTTTTTCTTTTCTTTTCTTTTCTTTTTTGGTTGGAGGGGGAAGTTATGCTTATTCAAACTTTAAACGAGGATATGTGATAAGGCGGAAAAACTTTTTGCAGGCCCCAAATATGTAATGGTTGAATGTGTATAGTTTTGCATACTTGCTATTTATGCCAAATTTTGGACTAAAACCGTATAGTATATGGTACTAGATTCTAGTGTGTATGGTGTACGCTCTGTATTTTGAGATAAGGATTTGGCAGCGCCCATTTGTCTATTGATCGGATTGTTGTGGCAATCGAACTAGTTTTAGTGGAGCAAGCATATAGCTTGCCATTCTGGGTGCTTTTCTACTCTTCGGCTCTCCTTGTTTGCAAATATGCACCTATCCTTTATATTTCCAGCTTTTACTACATGCCTTGATGCTAGCCCTCAATATCAACATGTTGTTGGAGCTTTGTTATTTGATTCCCGGTTTAAACCTGTTGGTGGTTGCGCAAGATGTTTATGTTGTTGTGCTATTCCTCGTTTGTGACTTTCTCGACATCTTCCTCATCAAGGTAAGTACTACAGGCATGTTTATTGGCACATCGACCATTCTCCATTTCCTTTCTCAAGTAGCTTGTGTTGCCAATAAAAAGGTGCATAGATAATGAGAAGAAAAGTCAAGATACCGAGAACTAATACTACAAGGATTTCATAGCAGAGGCCAAGCTGCAAAAGTTGTAAACTAGACCAAAACTCTACTCCAATGTGATGCATAATAAACTGAGCATTGATACTAAATACTGTCGGTAAACTGTGAACCTGAAAAGAGGCTATAAAATCCCTTTGTATATCCCCTACTATATGAGTTTGACATGTTCGATATCTTACCAAGGTAGGTGCTATAGGTAGTCCTTTACAACTTTACGCATTCAATAAAGGGGAGATGAAATTGCTTTCATACTCTTCACATATCATTGATCCTAGTTCATCAAATGCCTACCAATATAATCCTTATAGTATATAGGTCCAAATCCCGAACCTATCTAATACCATGGCAATCTATTATAGGAAAAGATTGATGCCAAAGTTGTTGAAGTCCAGCTGTCCTATAGGCAGTCAACGTCTTCTCTCGACACTCCCTCATCAAGGCACTACAAGACATTCCCTCGACATCTTCCTCATCAGGGTAGGTATTACTTGCATATCCCTTAGCACTTTGACTATCATCCATCTTATTCCTCAAGTACCCAGCATGCCAATAAACATCTACATAGCAAAAGAAAAAAAAGGATATAACAAGAAAGCAGAGTAAGTAAATACACAAAGAAAGGATAGGGCTGCCAAGGACCATCAACATCGTCTCTACCAAGGTAATTATTATTGGACCAGGCTATTACCTCATCGATATGGGCTTGAGCCCATCTGGAAACTCGTCAAATTAGCATGCACCTCTTTGTCGAGAACCATTTTAAGAGTTGCATGCTTGATCTTATCATCTCCACAGAGAGGCAGTGAAATTATCAGATCTTGGTATGCCATAAAATGGAAAAACTTCTTAGCAAATTAAGCACTACTATAAAGTGTGTGCCACAAGCTTTTCGACGAGCCCAAGAACTTCCAAAGCCGCTATGAGGTGCATGCTTATGATCAAAAGAAAGCTGCAGCTAGCAACAAGTACATGTTCTTAGATTCTGAGTTTCTTTTCCTCATATATTCCACACAGGCAGATGCCATATAACCATCAGCCATGACATGAAAAGCCAGGTTATGGCACGAACGCCCTTGAAGACCAAGCTATGTATGCCACCACTCTCAGAGAACCCTTCTGATCATAACATACACCCATTCCATCCAAGCTCTTTTTTTTGTTCGCAACAATCCATCCTTCCACAGAGCTCACATACCCCTCTCCATTCACAGTGATCTTAAGTTCCCAACGAACTCCTTCCTCAGCAGCCGAGCCACATATAGTTACCAGTCTGCATACTTGAACAGCCTCTTTTCTAGTAGCCATACCAGATCCAGCTCCAATTCTGGATACCTTAGATGCACAGACACACACCCTTCCAGTCTACAACCACTATCACAGGGACATTAGTAAATTTACCCTTCAAAAATTGGGTAGTTTTGGAGCTTTTGGAACTTCTAGTAACGGCAACAGTTCCTACTAACCCCTTCCCCCCTTCCCCAAAACCAGCGGTACCTCTTGCAATGCTTTTCACAAATGCCATGGTGTAGACGAATGAAATGCTATAATTCCCAGGAGGTGAGGCACAGCAACACGTAGAGAGTAGATGTAAAGAGGCAGGAAGGGGTCAAGGATAGTGCACAGAGTTTAGAAACAAGATAGCACACATCTAGCACAACATTGGAGTCACCTTAAGAGCGTCAGATACCACAATATGGGAGTCACCTCAAGGGCACTCATTCTTCTGTACAAGAGGATCTCTCCCCAGTTCATTTAATCCAATGGCATGAGGAGTTGTGCAAGATGCGAGAGGCAAGACTCAAGAAAAAATGGGCTGTGTATAGGGGAGGATGATACGAATGCTCTATTCTTCCTGCAAATTCATCAACTTATTAGAAAGCAAAATACCACAGGGTACTCGTTTTACCACCCAACCGGACCAACTAGAAGAGATAGCACCAAGTCAAGCTACTCCGCAAGACTGTATAAGAACAAACTCTTTCTAGCCACCAACCACTGGTGTTACATGAACTCCTTCTAATGATATGATCAATCAAGGAACAAGAGAGGATACTAGAAGGTAAGGTTAGGCACATCATCAACATAGGAAGAAGCAGATCTAGTTGTGCAGTCAACTTAGACCCTTATGCACCTTTCTGGGCATAACTTTCAAACCGTAAGGAATCTATGGACAACCAAGCCCAATCTGGAGACTTCAAGGGCTTTCCAACAAGGTAAGGATCGCCGATTTCTGAGTTGTGGTCGCCGAGATATCACGTCTCAAAATTGTCCTTCTATTTATAGGTAACAACACCTTTTTTTGCCTTTTTGCTTCTAAATAAAGGTCAAGGTTTATTTTTATCTCTCTCTTTGATAATAGCAAGGCTTAGACATAGTGGATGACTTTCTTACTTGATCATATCAATAAATATTCCCCCGAGCACCATTATTAGTTATTAACCTTAAACCATATCAATTCCTCCCCTTCTCGGGATTGATCGTCCTCGATCAAGAAATTATATGGCAAATTTGACACAACCAAGTTCATGGCTACAAAAGAAATTTCGTAACCAAGTCCACGGTTACAACCCTGATTGAATCCACAATCAGAAATATTCAATAACATAACCAAGTCCATGGTTACAACCCTGATTGAATCCATAATCAGAAATATTCAATAACATAACCAAGTCCATGGTTACAACCCTAGTTGAGTCAACAACTAGAAAATAATTTACCACAACCAAGTCCATGGTTGCGACCCTAGTTGAATCCACAACTAGAAAATAATCAAGTCCAACTATTATGCTACAGATATATTAGTTGTCTCAAGATTTACTATACACTACACAAAGAAAAGAACACCTTATACTTCCTCCTTAGAATTCCCCTAAGGCAAATGTAACTCAAATATATCGTTGACAGATAGCGCCTAAAACTTAGGTTGCTAATGTGCCAAATAAGAAGGTAAGAATATCTTCCAAATAATTCCCTGCATGACAATTTCTATGTCCTGCGTAAAACTCAATCATGACATTAGAACCTACAAACCCAACCAAATAATATGATTCTTTACTAACATAGTAGTGTTTCCCGTCTTGGGACCAACCTTGTCCTCCTAGGAATGTTCTTTTTCTGATCCTCTAAGGCAAGATCCGCGCTTGGACAGAAAAATCTCCATATTGATCCATCAAGTAGGCGTCCCTCACTTGAACAGTCATGGCATTCCCAGCCCTTTCCAGTTCTTCAAGTTAAACATCATCATTCAACTTGAACGAGAAAGATATTTTCCCCTTCCATTAGGAAGTGATAATACCAACTGTTAGTCCTTCCCTTCTCAGGAATAAACTTAGTTCCTCGAGAAGGCCTCCAAAAACCACAAATTGAACATCAACTTAATTTGTCTCAACAAAATATTTACTAATCTCCCCCAGAAGCAACAACTTCTGATCAATCTCCATTCCAGTTTGCAATCTCCAGCACCAACCAGAAGACCTGCGAACATCAGGAATAACAAACATTCTATTCACATGGACATGAGCACCAACTCATTCCATTCACTTGGTCAAGAGCACCAACTCTTTCCAACCTTGAGGCACCAACCTCAGCCATAAGGATGCAATAAGAAATATCTAAAGATTCTAACCACAATCCCTAAACATCAATTTCATACCAGAACAGAGGTAACCTATTTGCAATTTGCCCCTCTTGGACCTCTTGTGCTGCTTAGCCTCTTAAACTTCCAACGCCTTCCATCATCCACAGCTCCGTTGGTAAAGACCGGAACTAGGCTCTGATACCAATTGATACGAATGCTCTATTCTTCCTGCAAATTCATCAACTTATTAGAAAGCAAAATACCACAGGGTACTCGTTTTACCACCCAACCGGACCAACTAGAAGAGATATCACCAAGTCAAGCTACTCCACAAGACTGTATAAGAACAAACTCTTTCTAGCCACCAACCACTGGTGTTACATGAACTCCTTCTAAGGATATGATCAATCAAGGAACAAGAGAGGATACTAGAAGGTAAGGCTAGGCACATCATCAACATAGGAAGAAGCAGATCTAGTTCTGCAGTCAACTTAGACCCCTATGCACCTTTCTGGGCATAACTTTCAAACCGTAAGGAATCTATGGAAACCAAGCCCAATCTGGAAACTAGACTTCAAGGGCTTTCCAACAAGGTAAGGATCACCGATTTTTCAGTTGGGATATCACGTCTCAAAATTGTCCTTCTATTTATCTTTTTGCTTTTAAATACATGTCAAGGTTTATTTTTGGTTCTCTCTTTGATAATAGCAAGGCTTAGACATAGTGGATGACTTTCTTACTTGATCATATCAATAAATATTGTTCCATGCAAGGCCACTCCCCCGAGCACCATTATTAGTTATTAACCTTAAACCATATCAGAGGAGCAACACTCATTTCTGACCCTTGGCCTCAAAACCCCTGGTTGGGTTATTTTTGGTTGCTTCCACTTTTGTTCTTTTAATTTTTTTTTTTGGTATTTTATGACGGGGCTTAGTTCCTAGGTTTTATTTGGACTTATAAGTAGCATTTAATTAAAGTGGGTCTCAGGCGATTCCCATTCTTTTTGGAACCCTCTTATTTTAAACGAGAAGAATATGCGAAGTGCTTTCGGCCTAATTAATCATTAAAAAGAAGAGTTTATTCGTGTGAGGTTTGACCCTTTACGAAGACATTTTGCCTCTTTTTTCTTAGATGGCGAGTCGAGAAAAGCAAAAACACATAAAAAAACAAGGAAATTGTTTACTCATACAAGACGAAGTGTCAGACTTGAAAGAATTTTTATTCATAAACGAGATCACTACAATATATATTACAGTGGACGAAAAGACCATGGTGGTCGTGCTGTCATAATGGTTACATCCTCATCACACAGTCCCACCTAAAGGGAACAACACCCAGAGCACCCTCCAATCTTTTTCAAGCTTTGGGAACAACTTGAAGACGACGAAAAGCCTCATGAAGAGATGCCATGAGCTGGCCCATTCAACAGATTTCGCCGCCCTCTTTTCGTATCATGTCTTCAATGTTCGGGCAAAAATTGCTTCTTCACTCACCTCCATGGATCTTATGCAATACTTGCATAAGATCCATGAAAGCTTAATAGAGTATCTCATTAGCTACTAGCATCCTAAAATTCAACTTGAAATTGACCAAGACGAAGAAGTTATTGATTTAAAATGTATCTATGGACAAATAATGGTCTTATATACAAAAACCTTTCGTGATGTACATTATCGTGCCTTTTGCTCTTTTTCTTTACTTGCTTTTGCATTGGTCTTATATCCATACAAGCATTCATATATGTTTTTTCGATGACATACTATTTCAATGAATTTCCTTCAAATTTAACGAAATAGACATCAATTAAAAGCCACTCGAAATTGTTACTATAAGTCAAAGCTAAAACTTCAAATTAAAGGTCAACAAATATTTTTTATGCATGAAGCAATTAGTCAACTACTTATATACCAAATTTGAAGTAAGAAATTGTTTCTATGCAAAAGTTGTAGAATTTTAATTGAAACAGCCTTCTGGGAACCATTATTAGTCCACAGAAAACAGAAAACAGTTTTGACTCTGTCATGTTTGATTGACTATAGCTTCCTTCCTAGAATTCGGATTGGAGCAAGGTTTTTTGTGTATCAGTCCTTATCTCGTATAGATCAAAAAATTCCTTTTATTGAGACAGTTTGATATTATGTAAACATGAAGCAAACTGGACTTGATCCCCCTTGATTCACCTAAGCATAACTTTCAATGTTGGAAGTATATGCTTTTTTAACTATTTTTTCTGTGCAACATGACTGCCAGATATTGACATGTAGAAAGGGTTCAACTGAATTTTATGCCATTGATTTTATATGAATTTTAAAGTGAACTGTACAAATGAACCATTTATGGTCCATAAAGGGACAACTCTAGTGTTAAAAATTTACTAAACCATGCCCACTTTCTTGTTAAACTATATCATGCTTTAGAAGTTAATCCCATAACACACCAAAACAAAAAAATTCAGGTTTTTTTTATCTATGCAAAATGCGACCAATAAAACTCGATAGTATAATATCATCTCCCACAGTAAGGAATGAAAGGGGCTAAAACATAAGCTGCCCAACCTTTTGTTTTCATTTCAATATCTTCATAAAAGCTTACTACAATCTTCTTATTTAAAATGGGACAACTTTGGTTTTCGAGCCCAGAACGCCGCATGTGCAGACGCATGCGGCGTTTCCTTTGGCCCCTTGCGGGACTATTTTGGTCGTGCGCCTTTTCCCCATCTCTCCTGCCTGCATAGGTAGTTCAAATTTGAGCAGGAGGAGCAGCATAGGGCGACGATGGTCCTGGCCACATTAGAAGATTTGCAGAGGGCTTTGGCAAGCTTGACTATAGTGTCGGAAGGTGCACCTTGCAACTGCAGAGAAGTATATGAGATTTCGTATATAAATTTGCTTCTCGCTGAGGATTAAGCATGGCAAGCACAGGTAGGCTTTGACAGCAAAGAAGTATTTATTTCATTATTAGGTCACATACTGATGCCTTCGATCAATGGATTTTGTAGGCAACTGAAATCATCATCCAAGCTATTGCCGTTGCTAGCTCGTGTAGTACATTTTATTCATGTGCTTAGAATGGAACTCTGATAGACTCCTGCTTGGATTGGATGCATTTCGTATTTGTGCATAAGAAACAAATAATGGAACACATTATTGTTGCTGTAATGGCCCTGCCGGCATGTACGATGGAATACCCGGCCTGCTCGACGGATTAAAAAGTTGATCCTGCTGTAGATTATTCTACTGCATATGATGGTTCTGTTGTTGCATCAAAGCTTTTTGCAGCAGAAAATTCGGCGATGCTACGTCCGCTGCCATGTTCCAGGGCATCTCCAAGCCCGCGCCTTTGTTGCTTCTCGATGCTTCCGGATCTGCACAACCCATTTGCCAGCCGATTATTCCCTGGCTCCCCATCATCAAAGAACCAATCGAGGAGCAAAACTCACATCTCTTTGATTTCAGTTATTCCCACTAAATGCATACAGTGTTGTGACAAGATTGAATTCGTTTTCCATGTGAAAAGGGACTCTATGTACAGTTCTATATCTTTCATCTCCGTTGTGATTGCCTTATAGGATTCTCCTTGACAACGCTTGCTTCTTCATCTGCAATTACTCTGGCAAAACATGGATTGTATCCCAAATAAGGTAATGTATAAGCATACCGCAAATAGGATTTTTTTTTTTTTGGATTCATATGTGTAGCCTCCTTTGCAATGCAGTTCGTAATTCTTATATTTTTCATTTCTCTAACATAAAATTTGAACAGATCTTTCTCTTTTGTTAATACTCGGTGATCTGTCACCAAGTTTCAAAGGTAGGAGTGTTCTACAGATCAAAACATTGGTGCAAATCAGTGCATTGGTATCTAGCGTTGGTGCAGATCAGAGTGCTGGCTTCTTTTGTGTATACGGTATGATCTATGTACTATTCTCAAAGCTTGAACTATAGAGTGACAGCTGAGTTGGATGTTCGCATCCTTTTTTGCAGCATTTCTTCTTTTTGAATACTTGCAAGTTTCAAAGAACCAGATTCGACTGGTAGAGGTTTGCTGCTACTAAATTTTCTTATACTCAACCAGCATGTTGGATTGACCATACACGATATGCCAACTCTGTAAAAGATGGTCCTTATTCTAATAACCCTGGTTGGTTTATTGATATGCCTTGCCATTCCAAGATGATTTTTTATCAGGCTTTGAAGATGAGTACATTGTTCCAGATTTAGAGCCTTTGATGGGCCTCATAGGCCAAATTCCGAGGCTAAGTTAAGTGGCAAATCAGAAAATAAGTATGGCCATAGAGTTGATTTGTTGTGGAAGCAGAGACAATGTTTTGTCGCATGCCCTGTAGTGTCCCATTCTACTGTAGTTTACTGAACCTGAATAACTTTATAGTTATTGATAGTATCATTTATATTCTTTCCTTTTGTGTTGCGGAATGGAGCTTGGAGTTTGCCATGGAAACCTTATTTGGTTCGTCATACCAGCAGGTCTTATGTTCAGTGTTAAAACTTTTAAGTTTTGTTCATTAGTTTCATCTATGAAGTGCGTAGAGCTCTTTTGATTGTCACTTTAAAACATTCCTGAACCTGTTATGGTCTATGGCCTTGCCCATGAAGGTCATTATGTGGGTTTTGCACCAAATTTTACATTTTGGAGGTATCCTCATTTTTTTCCTGATATCGTAAGTTGCATGCTTTATTAAGCAGGCCACTAATAGGCTAAGTTTGAATCAAAATCTTAGAAGGAGAAAGCTACTCAACTTGGTGTGCTTGCTATGCAGGCCAACATGTTTTATGGATGTGGACAGACAATCAGGTCGGTTGAATGCAATCACAATGCTGCAATTAATTTATTCCTTTGTTTGGAGCACTGGCAGCCTCTATTTCTAACTAAAATAAAATGTGGAATCTTGCAGCCATGATTGATCACTCTACTGCTGTGCATCGCTTTTTGGTTTATTTACACTCTGATGCCATTCTAATATTGTATGCACAGGCTTTACCTAAGATGCTAAAAAAGGATTCTATGTTTGTTGGCTGCTGGATTTTCCATTATCATTATGTCCTTTTGCATGCCAGCTCTAAATCTCTAAACGTTAAGCATTTGTATCCATTTGGCGCCAAATGTATCAATACCCCAAAATCTGTATGCACTGGGGCATTAGGAATATTGCATACGTGAAGAAGACGTAAAATGAGATTATGTACTCTTGCTGTTGAGGTGCTGAGAGGAGCAGCAATAACTCTTTCATGTAATATAGTCATGTAATATTTTGGTTGAAGTTAATGTGAGAAAATGAGTAGTAAGTAATCAAATATATTTGTCAAGCAAACTTTTTAATTACCAAGCAAAATCCAGCACTTGCTCTAAGTTTATTAATTGGCAACCAACTTGTTATAATCCTTCTAACAAGAAGCTTAACTCTTGTCAACACAACAATTTAAATTATATTGATCCCAATCAATATACTCAACCAATAGTTCAGTCACTATTTCACATTAACTCAAATACTATTTGAGACATCTCGACACAAGCGTTACCTCTGGAATGATCCACAGATCAAGTCAATAATTCAATCATACTACATGTTCATTTATCAGAGCCGATCCTAACCGACCGGAGTCGGTTTTGGACTAGCCTTCCGGAGCCAAGTCCAGGTGTTGTGAAGCCAGTTGACCGAACTTTCAACTGCTATTTTTCGTCTTCAAACTGCTCGATCATATAACCCCTTTGTTACCATTGGCTTAAATGCCATATAAAACTCTGAAATTCTGTTCAATGGTTAAACCTATGCAAATAATATAACAATGGTTAAAACCATTCAAATGTTAAGTTAAACACACTTGCCCTAATTCTTCAACCTCTGTAAATTTGATCATGAACTTATTTCTTCACATTCTCCTTTCATGAACGAATTTATTCCTGATGAACCCCTTGTATACCAAGTTCTCTTTGCAGTTTTATAAACCTGTCAACTGATAAAACCTTTGTAAATATGTCTGCAACTTGATCTTCTGTACATTTGTACTCAACTTTGATCAATCCCTTTCCTACCATATCTCTAACGTAATGTATATGAATTTCAATGTGCTTAGTTCTCTCATGAAGTACGGGATTTCTTGTAATAGCTAAGCAACTTAAATTATCAATGTACAGTACTGTAGCATTCTCTTGAGTAGCTCCAATTTCATTTAGCATTCTCCTTGCCCATATAACTTCTCTGGCTGTTAGAGAGGCAGCATTATACTCTGCCTCTGCTGTAGACATGGCAACACATCCTTGTTTTTTGCTTCTCCAAGCAACACAACTTCCTCCTACCTTGAGAACATATCCTGATGTTGAATGTCTAGAATCCCTGTCACCTCCCCAATCAGCATCTAAATAAGCTGTAAGTTCTAAATCCCTGTTTGAGAATGTAAGTCCTTCATTTATTGTTCCCTTTAAAAACCTTAACACTCTCTTGGCTGCAAGCCAATGTTGTTTTCTAGGATCAGTGCCAAATCTGCTTAACAAATTTACACTGTAAGCTATGTCTGGTCTGCAACAGTTTGCAACATAAAGCAAGCAGCCTATTAATTCACGATATGGGTACTTTGTCATTTCCAGTCGTTCACTATCATTCTTTGGGCTCATATCAGTAGACAACTTTAAACCTGTGGCTCATGGAGATCTTACACTGTTACATTCTGTCAGTCCAAATTTTTATAACATTCCCTGTATATTATTGCTTTGAGTGAGTATTATTTTATGACTCTTTCGATCTCTATAAACCTCCATACCAAGAAACCTTTTGAGTCCCCTAAATCAGTCATGTTGAATCTGTTACTCAGTACTTCCTTGCAATGATTCAAACAATTTAAATCATTTGAAACAATGATGTTATCATCTACATACAAGGCAATAATGCAAAAATTACCTTTGTCTCGAAATATATACAAATTGCCATCATTTTGCAACTTCTCAAAGTTTTGTTCCTTAAGGAATCCATCAATGCACAAGTACCATTGCCTTGGTGATTGCTTCAACCCATAGACTGCTTTCTTCAATCTCCATACTTTATTTTCTCCATGCTTAAATCCTGGTGCCTCCTGCATGTAAATTTCTTCATCTAGCTTTGCATTCAAAAATGCAGTTTGTACATCCATATGATGCACTTCTAGGTTTAATGCATTAGCAAATGCTAGTAGAATTCTCAAGCTAGTGAGCTTAACAATAGGTGAAAATATTTCTTCAAAGTCTATTCCCCTTGTTTGTTTGGGTGTGTTATGGCAGATCTTGTGTTTTTTTGCTGGGAAGCAAAAAAAAAATCAAAAAACACGATGTGTAGCATATGAACCATTAGTAAGACTGTTCATATAATGGTGTACACATCGTGCTTTTTGATTTTTTTCCTAACAGAAAACACAAGAACTGCCATAACACACCCAAACAAACTTTTGAAAAAAAAAAAAAAAAAAGATAAAAATTTAATGTAAAAATTTTTTTTGGTGTGTATAAAAATTTTTTTTGGTGTGTTTATTTTTTTTTTGGTGTGTTTTTTTGGTGTGTTTTTCTGTTTTTTTTTAATTAAATAATTTCATATAAGAAAATCATAAAACATAAAGCATAAGAGACAACTTAAAATGCAATTTGCTCATGCACAAATGTATGTGCTTTAAATTATTTGGAGACATACAAAGTCATTATATGGAAGCATACAAAACATCTTTTATTTAGTTGGCCACTCTCTGAATAGCAAAACACCAAGAGCATAGTCAATCCTTTAAGGTTTCGTACTAAAAGAGCACGAACACGGTTCATCTCAGCCCTGAACACACGTTGCTCACGTGTGGAGACTTTCACGCGTTCATCGTCCATAGCAGTGAAGCATTCCTCAAGAATATCATAAACATTTTTTAATGAAACTTGCAGCTCTAAGATGTTCCTTCCTGCATGCTTCGCCATCTCCAATGCATCAAAAAATGGGCCATTCTCAACGTCTAAAACACTAAATTAGAACCCCAAATTAGAACCCCAAATTAGAACCCTAAATTAGAACCCAAAATTAGAACCCTAAATTAGAACCCCAAATTAGAACCCCAAATTAGAACCCTAAATTAGAACCCTAAATTAGAACCCTAAATTAGAACCCTAAATTAGAACCCTAAATTAGAACCCTAAATTTAAAACAATGGTTTAAAACAAAAAACATTTCCAATGGTTCCAAAAAAACCCCCAAACTTTTGAAAAAAAAAAAAAAAAAAGATAAAAATTTAATGTAAAAATTTTTTTTGGTGTGTATAAAAATTTTTTTTGGTGTGTTTATTTTTTTTTTGGTGTGTTTTTTTGGTGTGTTTTTCTGTTTTTTTTTAATTAAATAATTTCATATAAGAAAATCATAAAACATAAAGCATAAGAGACAACTTAAAATGCAATTTGCTCATGCACAAATGTATGTGCTTTAAATTATTTGGAGACATACAAAGCTGTCATATGGAAGCATACAAAACATCTTTTATTTAGTTGGCCACTCTCTGAATAGCAAAACACCAAGAGCATAGTCAATCCTTTAAGGTTTCGTACTAAAAGAGCACGAACACGGTTCATCTCAGCCCTGAACACACGTTGCTCACGTGTGGAGACTTTCACGCGTTCATCGTCCATAGCAGTGAAGCATTCCTCAAGAATATCATAAACATTTTTTAATGAAACTTGCAGCTCTAAGATGTTCCTTCCTGCATGCTTCGCCATCTCCAATGCATCAAAAAATGGGCCATTCTCAACGTCTAAAACACTAAATTAGAACCCCAAATTAGAACCCCAAATTAGAACCCTAAATTAGAACCCCAAATTAGAACCCTAAATTAGAACCCCAAATTAGAACCCCAAATTAGAACCCTAAATTAGAACCCTAAATTAGAACCCTAAATTAGAACCCTAAATTAGAACCCTAAATTAGAACCCTAAATTAGAACCCTAAATTTAAAACAATGGTTTAAAACAAAAAACATTTCCAATGGTTCCAAAAAAACCCCAAACAACCATGCCAATGGTTAACCAAGGCATTTTTCAATTTTTCTTTTTCTTTCCCCCACCAAAAATCGAAATAATCATTTGGGAACCTTATTGCCTTGTATTTTCTTTCCCCATCATTCCCTAATTTGACCTTAAAGATCCATTTATTCCCAACAATATTTTGTCCTTTGGGTTTATCTACAACATCATAGGTTTCTGTCCTTTCAAAAGATCTCATCTCATTCTCCATTGCTGCTCTCCATTCTTTTGCATCATGGCATTTAAGTGCATGTTCAAAGTCCTTGGGTACCTCTGGTTCCAATATGGCCCTAATGTTCTCCCGTTCTCTAGCATTATTGTTCTCTTGTTCAATTTCTGCTGACACTTGTGGCAGTGACTCTTCTTCATGATGATCATTGTTCTTAACTTCACTATTATCATCGTCTATATCAACTTTTGCCTTATTGCTGCTATCAATCTTCTTGCTGCTGTCACTGGAAAACAGATTATACCTATTGTCCAAGTCTCCTCGATTTTTGTACAATATTTGTTCATTGAATCTAACATCTCTACTCACCAAGATCCTTCTTTTTGTTGGCTCAAAAATTCTGTACCCCTTTGACATGTTGTCATATCCAACAAGGAAACCAAGAACAGATCTGTCATCTAGTTTTTTCCTGAGTTGTTTAGGAACATGTGCATAAACAACACAACCAAAGGCTTTTAGAAAATCATACCTTATTTCTTTTTTGCTCCAAATTTGTTCAGCTATACCACCATGTAGACTGGATGAAGGCAATAAATTTTGAATCAATGTTACTGTTTTCACAGCTTCCTCCCATAGATAATTAGGCAGACCACAGTGTTTAAGCATTGATCTCACTCCATCTAGAATTGATCTATTTTTCCTCTCAGCAACACCATTTTGCTGAGGTGTATGACTGCAAGTAACTTGTCTCTTAATTCCTTGTTCATTACAATAATTCTTAAAAACATCATTGACAAACTCTCCACCTTTGTCTGACCTGAGACATTTAATTTTCTTACTCAGATCTCTTTCAAATTTCGGCTCAAAAATACTCTAAATGCCTTATATGCTTGATCTTTTGTTCTAAGAAGAAAAACACTTAGTTCTTCTTGAATGGTCATCAATGAAAGTAATAAAGTATTTTCTTCCTTGCATGCTTCTAATGTTAAGTGGTCCACATAAATCACTATGTACCAACTCGAGCAAATCTTCAGCCCTGTCAATAGTTCTTTTAAAAGGGAGTCTTGCACTTTTTCCCAACATACATCCATGACACATGAAGTCATCATTTTCTACTGCAGATATAAGGCCCTTTTTTGCTAGGGTTTTTATATTTTCAAGATGTGTATGGCCTAGTCTTTCATGCCATAATTTTAATGTAGGAAACTGGACAGAATTAGTACTTCCACTTACAGACTGATTATGAAAGCCAAACAAGTTGCCAAACCGTTTTGCAATGAATCTCAATTCATCATTCATATATATTTTACATGCTAGTTTGTCAAAACAAACTTTGTAGCCCATGTCTACTAACTGGTTGATAGAAATCAAGTTTCTTACAATGTTTGGAACACATAAAACATCACTCAAATTAACTATTTGTCCATTCAAATCAAAGAATTCTAAGATTCCTGATTCTTTCACTTGCTGCAATTCTCCATCTCCCATTTGCACGAAAACTCCATTTCTTTTTCTCCTTTTCTTAAGAGCATCAGTAGTTTTAACTACTGATCTCTCTGCTTCACTGTCTAACACAAGCATATTGTCATTCTTGTTAGTTTTCCCATCAGAAATTGAGCAAATAGTATTAGTTTTTACCTCAACATCTGAGTCTTCCTCTTCAAGTGTTGTCTCTTATGTTAGGTTCACACTTGTTGCCTTTTCATTTTTTCCTTTGGAATAAGTTCCTTTTCCTTTTCCAGCATAGCTATTCCCTTTGCTTCTTCCAGCTCCCTTTGGACTGGGACATGCAGATGCTATATGACCAAAGCCCTCACAATTATAACACCTATTTTCTTTTTCTTTGATTTTTGGACAGTTGTGTTTCAAGTGCCCATATGCTTTGCAGTTAAAACATGGTCCAATCTTATTTTTATCCTTTAAGAACTGACCCCTTTTTCTGCCTGCATACAGAATTTCAGCATTCTCATCTTCTTCCCCCTTAATTATTTTCTTTTGTTCAATCTCAGTCCTAATCATAAGTTCTACTCTTTCCCTATTTCTGGCCACACTTCTCACTAATGTGGATAACTGTTCAAAGTCAGAAAATGCTCGAGATAATGACAGCACATGGAAATCTTTGGTTATAAGAACACCTGCTGCTTCCATATCAGCAACTATATTATCATATTTTTGAAAGAGCTGTGTCAAGTTATCATCCTCTTTAAATTTCAGCTTCCTCAACTGCCTATTAAGCATTTCTATTTGAGAAGAATTTTTGATTTCATAGTTCTTGATCAGAAAATCCCACATCTCTTGTGGTGTTTTGTTTCTAATCTTAAACATAATACTAGAACTGAGTTTGCTAGAAATTATGCACCTGGCTTGTTGGGCTCTCTTTGATTTGCTTCCATCATGACCAGCATTGGCAGAATCTCCACTAACACTATTTCTTGCTTGAGCAGTTGTACTACTTTCTGCCTCATCGTGTCCTTCTCCTGCAACAATATCCCACAGGTCCTCTGCCTGCAAAACATCCTTCATCCTCTGCTTCCAAGCTTGGAAGCCAGCTTCTCCTTGGAAAATTTCCACACTACTAAGTAAAGATGATCCAAGTCTGGTTGCCATTGGCTCTAATACCAGTGTGAGAAAATGAGCAGTAAGTAATCAAATATATTTGTCAAGCAAACAACCTTTTAATTACCAAGCAAAATCCAGCACTTGCTCTAAGTTTATTAATTGGCAACCAACTTGTTATAATCCTTCTAACAAGAAGCTTAACTCTTGTCACCACAACAATTTAAATTATATTGATCCCCTTTGGTTTGGGTGCATATTCACCGGGGGTTCAAGGGCAACGAGGAAATTTCCGGATGGGCATATTTGCCCTTTATTCCAAGATCTGGACCGTACATAGCGATCCTCGTTTGTGGGGTATGCATGTACAAGTTTTTGTATACTGTATATTAAGGTTTGCAAAATACTATAAGGTTTGAGAGAATATACTTAATGGTGTTAATTTTGTACATGTATTGTAAATATAATTTAGAGGCTCTCACTGCCCTACGTAACCCCCCGTGTGAATATGCACCCAAACCAAAGGGGGTTTAAGGGGGATTTTAATTTAAATGTGTCAAATGCAATGGTTTGTTTTTTTATGCAATGGTTTCTCTATTAAAAAAAATTTTGGGCCCTTCGGGCCCTAATAAAGGCCTTCGGGCACTAAGGATGGCATATATGCATGTAGCTTTAATTACTAAGAAGCTTGGTAAAAAACAATCATAACACATATTTAACTATGATGATCATAATAATAATATAATATGACAAAACAAATCATATAACAATTATTAGGATATATATATAATGGTTATGTACGGCCTGAAGGCCTCGAAGAATCGAACCTGGGTTACTGCAAGGCCTATTAAAGAAATATGCATGCCTAATGTCAGTAGAAGAAATAACCTCAATATTGCAACACAAGAATCATGTTTATAGAGGATCAAATGCAATGCAACATTCATGCCACCATTCATATGTTTCCAATAATCTGAAGAATAAAAATATAGATTTATGAAGAAAGGCAATCTACTTGATGACATGAGGTCACCATATTCTAACAATGGAAACAAACACGTACCATTGTTTGTATTGTCTACAAACAGAAGCCATCTTGAACTATGAAGAACCAAAAAGAAAGAGCAACTTCAAATGAAAAAGAAAGAGGAACTTTATGAGGCCCAAATGTAAGAATTAAATTAGGTCCAATTTGAAAATACACACTTGAAAATCATCTGTTCACAAGCTTGACACAAAGTGACATTATTGAGTGATGGGTTTTGTCACTGAAACATATCTCCTCCCCAATAATAATGCTTTTGTCCTTAAATGGTGACTTCAAGCTCTTGCTAACCGCACAAGTAGAAAACAATAGTCAGCCATTGATTTGGATGAAATGGATTTGAGAATTTAACAAAGCAAATGAAATAAACCTACTAGCTTTAGTAAATGCATAATGGCTCTATATGTTTGTGTGAAAATCAAGAATCTAAGAATGGAAAAATCCGGGCTTGGCCTGATAGATTGGCTGCAAGGATTTCAGAAAATTACAGGGTAATCATAATCTAGCACCCCCTTTCTATACTTGTATAGCAGTTAGAAGAGATGCACCAAAGCTGAGTTATCATGGGTCGCTTGATATTAGAGGTTCTTTAAAAAACCACAATCGCTTACAAATCCAATCAAAGGTGGGACGGGAGTTTTACAATATGGTCTTATCTGCAAGATATTAGTAGAATCTAGTGACTGCTCTTTTACAACTACATCTGTTGGACCAGGAATCACAGAAAACAAGACAGGAATCACGGACTAGGAAAACCAGGATTGCGTATAGTTTTCTAAATAGAAAGGATACATGCTGATCTAGAAGAAAAATACTTTGAATCTTAATGGGAAAAAATTTGTCAACAACAGGACTTTTTTGTGGAGCTTCTGAATGAGGAAGAAAGGCTAGAAATATCCCATATTTTTTGGGCCTTACGACCCTGTCTGAAGTTTTTCTAAACATATCTAGGAAGGCGAAGCTTGAAGCTTGGCTCGGATCCTCTTTTCTAGATCAATTTTATTAATAGCTACTTTGCTAGTATCTCCAACTTCAGATACTTCCAGAGCAGCTAGTTGCTGTATTGCTACTCTAGTATAATCTGCAACCTTAGCGCAGTCCACACTTTTGGCACATTGACTCTCAACCAACTCAGGGGTTGAGCCCGAATCTGGAAGAGCCTCCTTTAATGCCTGAACAACATAATACAGACAGAGCAACTCTGAAACAAAATGGCACATGGGACTAGTTGTTTTGTTTTCTCTGCAAAATACCACTATATAAAGAGCACAGACAATTAATGCTCATACCTGTTGCTTCTTATCTTTTCGTTTTTCATTCTTCTTTGCAGCTTTTGAGTTCGGCTTAGGTTTATCATCTACAAAGTCACAACCTGGAGGAGCCTGGAGCGTACCCTTTCTGACGTGAGCCCGTTTGATCTTCCCGATGACCCTAGCCCTGCCCAAAAAGAACAATTACTCTAAAATATTTGTCCGAATCTTGCACTTCTTCCTATATTCGAGTCTTGCACTTCTTCCTATATGTGAATCTAACAAGTAGAGGCCAGGCATAGGGTTCTGAATAACCCTAGCTCTGCTCTGAACAATCGAGAACAAATTTTTTTTGTTAAGAATCGGCCATGCTTTTGAAACCCTAAAACAATTTTATCGACATCTGCATGGCTCCAAAACTCCATGACCATAGGATTGCATTTCTTATTCAAAATCAACGGCTCAGAAAGAGTGCACTCTAGATATACCGTTTAGTACATCTGCACGAATACAGCAATGAAATCATAGTAAAACCATGTCAGAAAAGGTATAAAAACACAAAGGTAACCCCCTGTTATTATGCTACATATTTCAATCTCCATACTTTATTTTTTCCATGCTCAAACCCTGGAGCTTCCTGCATGTAAATTTCTTCATCTAGCTTTGCATTCAAAAATGCAGTTTGTACATCCATATGATGCACTTCTAAGTTTAATGCATTAGCAAATGATAGTAGAATTCTCACACTATTAAGCTTAACAATAGGTGAAAATGTTTCTTCAAAATCTATTCCCCTTTTTTGTGAAAAGCCGTGGGCCACTAATCTTGCCTTGTATTTTCTTTCCCCATCATTCCCTAATTTGACCTTAAAGATCCATTTATTCCCAACAATATTTCGTCCTTTGGGTTTATCTACAACATCATAGGTTTCTGTCCTTTCAAAAGATCTCATCTCATTCTCCATTGCTGCTCTCCATTCTTTTGCATCATGGCATTTAAGTGCATGTTCAAAGTCCTTGGGTACCTCTGGTTCCAATATGGCCCTAATGTTCTCCCGTTCTCTAGCATTATTGTTCTCTTGTTCAATTTCTGCTGACACTTGTGGCAGTGACTCTTCTTCATGATGATCATTGTTCTTAACTTCACTATTATCATCGTCTATATCAACTTTTGCCTTATTTGCTGCTATCAATCTTCTTGCCTCTGTCCACTGGAAAATAGATTATATCTACTGTCCAAGTCACCTCTATTTTTGTACAGAATTTCTTCATTGAATCTCACGTCTCTACTGACCAATATTCTTCTTTTTGTTGGCTCAAAAATTCTATACCCTTTTGACATATTGTCATATCCAACAAGAAAACCCAAAATGGATCTGTCATCTAGTTTCTTTCTAAGTTGTTTTGGAACATGTGACCTTACTTCCTTCTTGCTCCAAATTTGTTCAGCTATACCACCATGCAGACTGGATGAAGGCAATAAGTTTTGAATCAATGTCACTGTTTTCACAGCTTCCTCCCATAGGTAATTAGGCAGACCACAGTGTTTAAGCATCGATCTTACTCCATCCAAAATTGATCTATTTTTCCTCTCAGCAACACCATTTTGCTAAGGAGTATGACTGCAAGTGACTTGTCTTTTAATTCCTTGTTCATTACAATAATTCTTAAAAACATCATTGACAAACTCTCCACCTCTGTCTGACCTGAGACATTTAATTTTCTTACCTGTATCTCTTTCAGCCTCAGCTTCAAATACTCTAAATGCCTTATATGCTTGATCTTTTGTTCTAAGAAAAAAACACTTGGTTCTTCTCGAATGGTCATCAATAAAGGTGATAAAGTATTTTCTTCCTTGCATGCTTGTAATGTTAAGTGGTCCACATAAATCACTATGCACCAACTCAAGCAAATCTCCAGCCCTATCAGTAGTTCTTTTAAAAGGCAGTCTTGCACTTTTTCCTAACATGCAACCATGGCACATGAATTCATCATTGTCTACTGCTGTTATAAAGCCCTTCTTGGCTAGAATTTTAATATTTTCGAGATGTGTATGGCCTAGCCTTTCATGCCATAACTTTAGAGTAGGAAAGTGGACAGAATTAATACTTCCACTTACACACTGATTATGAAAGCCAAACAAATTGCCAAACCATTTTGCAATAAATTTCAATTCATCATTCAAATAAATTTTACATGCTAGTTTGTCAAAACAAACTCTGTAGCCCATGTCAACTAACTGGCTGATAGAAATCAAGTTTCTTACAATGTTTGGAACACATAAAACATCACTCAAATTAACTATTTTGCCATTCAAATTAAACACTTCCAAGATTCCAGATTCCTCGTCGCAAGAAATTTTAACTTCCAATTAAGTATGTTTGTGACATATAGAGAAGCAAAACCTAAGAATCTCATGCATAAATTGTACTTGCACTTGCAAATTAGAGAGACTTTAACGTTAACTACTTGAATTATGATGGCACTCCATAGGCCCTCACTCAATTAATAACATGGATAGCTTTAACTACACTATTCATTTGTATGATAATATAGCTCTATATCTAATTCAACATTTTGTCTTATGTATGACTCACAACCCATTACAGACGCCCCTCGAATAATGCCCGGCATCGCCGGGCACACGTTTCTAGTATATCAAATTTCAGAATGCCATGTACATGGTTCCTACTTCTGTTAGACTTCAAGTGTTCCTCAACCAGATCCTGTTTAATAAAAAGGGCAAGGGCAGAAGATCAAAGTCTGCACATTGATAAACCAAGAGCTAGGAAATGTAAAGAGAAGCAACTTTGTGGAGCAAGGCACCCAATAATAGCTAACAATAATGTGAGAGCTCTGACAAGTATAAACTCTCATCTTGCAAAGGTTGGAACCCCTTTAATCACAAATATTAAAATAGCAGCTACAGTAATGGCTCCAATCACAAAAACATTCAGTCATTTTATGATCTTGTAACATATAATTTGCAATGCTGCCGTCTGCAGGTCTTCAGGCTTGTTCAACCATGGCTAAATTCTAGAAGTAACCAAGCCTCTCCCGATCATCTCCTCCTTCCTGTTCTGCTGCATGAATCCAAAAGACCCAAAATTTTGTCATGCGTACACCTAGGAAGCCAGATAAAATCAATTTATGGCAGTGAACAGTCTGCCAGTGTGTCTGCCCGGGCTAGGCCAGGCCAGACAACCCAGCTCATCTGGGCGTCCTCCGACATGCAAGTGGCTATCCAACAAAAACTTCTGGCTGCCACCGCATTTGTGGATTTTAAAATAATAAGGTCGTAAAAAGATAAACTAAAAAAATTCTTAAAATGTTCGATGCGTTTCAAAATAACAAGCCCTTAAAAAGTTGCTAAAAAGTTTGTTACGCTTGTGGATCTCAAAGTTTGTTAAAAATAACCAATAAAATAATATAAGCCCTTTAGATAAATTTAAGCTTCTTTATTTCCCGTTTCCATTTTTAGCTATATCTTTCCTCTATATTATATGAACCCTCAATGGCTTGGCATGCACAAAAAACACTTAGTTTTTAATAAACATTTTTTCCCCCAAGAAAAAACTTGTAAAAACCATTTGCCAATGTAATGGTGCAAATTACTACTAGCCAATTTTAAAACTAATGTTTTGCAATCCAACTCAAACAATCAGTAATATCAACATGGCAACCAACATGGTCAAAGCTGTTGGACTTGAGAAAAAGACTAAGCAACCTTGTCCTTGCCATTGTTACCTACAAGAATGTTTCTTTGGATGATAAGATCAAGATCTAAAGTTATATCCTAAACTAAACGATTTATCTTGAAATCCTAGAACATGATGCATAATCCAATGCTCTGAAGCCTACCCTATTCATATGACACAGCCTAGACTCCCGTCAACTAGAGATCCCCTTTCATGCATGTACTAGCATTTTGAAAAGTAAGCCATGTGCCTTGCAAAGTAAAATGAATAGGAATATGCTTACTTTTCCCACCTTTTCTCTAGTACATCACCTTTTCTCTAGCGTCAAAAAGCACTTAGTGTTTGCAAAAATGTGCAATCTTTCACGTTCCTTTATGTGGTTTATTTTGTAGCCTTGGTGTTTTTCAAACCATGGTCATATGTCGTTGGGTCTATACATTCGTTATTATTAATTTTAATATGATTCTATACATCCATTATTATTCCTTATATATTTGCATATAATATAAATGATCACATTCCATGTTCTTCTACAAAAATTAATGTTGTTCCATATTCCATGATGCACTTTTCTACGTAGTTCCACTGCATCATTTTACTTACAATAAAGTCCATCTTTTATAAAACAACCCTAGACCTTGAAGGGGCCAAAAAGAAAAATTTATCCCTGCATATTCCATTTATCGATTATATATATACAATTACTTAAGCACCTCAGGTTGCCCCCCTGCTTTTATGATAAGCGTATTGATGGTAGGAAATCAACTGATTTCCGCTTGGCAACTGATTTCTAGTCAACTGATAGTATATGATAAGCGTATTGATACTTTTATGATAAGCGTATTTCTTCTCAGGTGGTGCTTCAAGAAATTCGTAAGAAGTTATATAATTGTTTTCAGATCTCCAATTGGCCTGATCGTATTAAAATTCCAATATGGAGTGATCATCTAAAAGTGATTGATGCTTCAGGGACATTTCTTACTTCTGGAAGTATTTTGTAATATTTTGAGTGTATAATATGAAGTAAAACACGTTCTTCAAAAAAAAAAAGTTGTGGGTCCCATTTCATTTGAAAAATAAAATTTTAACTTATCATACGATTGTGAGCTAAAATTCATGTCCTAACTACTTTACTTATTCAAGCAATTTAACTTACTGCCTAGACTCTAGCTTTACGAAAAATTTCCCACGAGTCAAGGTTGTGTTTTGGGAATATATTCCCAAATTTATAACTAAGCTAGTAGTTTCGCTATAAAGGATTTGTTTCGTGCTCGATTTGATCTACCAAGATCAAAGCTCGGATACCATTGTGACGTCCACTGTATCTATAGGGGTGCCCAATCGACTAGACATAGGAGATTCAATCATCTCAGCACCCATCGATGCCGACATGGAGCTCTCCATTTGACTCAGACAATTTGTAATGAGCAAGTGTCGAGTATAGGAAGGTATCATTGCCTAGTCCTCTTCTAGGCCAATTTAACTATGAAAGCGCAAAACCATATCAACACATAACATCATACGATAAGAATACATAGCCACCTCGAGGGGTGGAACCATCAACATCATGATCAGGTCAAAAACATACATATGAAGTGCAAAGACAAAGCTTACCTTGGGCTCAAATTGAATCAGAATTGACCGACGTCTAGTCCTCAAGAGATAATCACATAGAGATATAGTGATGCAGTTGGTTGGGATAGAGGCTGGGTTTTCCACAACATCCACCCCTCATGTGCACACTTTGCAGATAGGTTGAAAGATTTCGGATCTCGATTGTTGCTTGCTAGAGACATGGTCTTAAAGGACTATTCTTGGGTTTCATCTCCCCTATTCTGATGAGCAGAAAGAGTACTTATCTCATTCAAGTGGCATCATGCCAATTGCAGGTGGCTAGAGGATCATGATTGCTCATGTCCATACACGACTAAAATTCATTGAAGCGACGCATCACCTAGGAGAGGTCGAACCCATGCTCTGCTCACATGTGATGGCAGATTATTAGGTTTAGCAAACAATGATTCTCCAGTAAACATTCCATACCAAGGAATTAAGTGCAATGGAAAAAGTTCCCTTTATTCATTTCAGTCAAACGCCTTTACCCACAAGCAAACGAACTCCAACACAAATGCCAGATCTAGTAGAAATTACATGAGGTCTTTTACTAGGATCATCTCTGCTTATGGATTCTAAGTCTCTATTCCCCTCTCCAAGCACAAGAGGTAGAGAGTACAACCAAGTACATCAAGAAATGGAACAATAGTTCTATTTAAGCTACACCAATCATACATAAGACCACATGATTAGGGTTCCTCTGTCAGTCCAATTTTAGGAGGAAGCATCTAAGGCTAAGAAAGACTCTAAACTACCTTAAAGATATTGTCTATAGCTACTGAGCTACCTAGCTATTGCACCTACCTGAGCCTTGACTAGCGTCTGCTCTTTGAGATGCCTCCCTGTTCTTCAAAATGAGGGTTGTTGTTGTTGAAATAGCACTTGTGTTGCTAGTGCTTGCTGTTAGGCTCTCCTATATCAAGCTCTTTATGAATTTGAGCTCGGTTGCTATTAAATCGACCCTTGACTACTAGAACCTAAAAGAGGACATTTCCATGGTGTGAGACAATTCAATATTGTTTTACCCCTCAGGTGCAAGCTATTCAACATAGCATATTGGCATGTTGGCATACGACACTTGTACATGTTAAATCCCTTGACATGTACTGTGATATTATCATATATTATGCTAGGACATCACCTTCGTACTTTGAAAAACAAGGCAAGGACCAATTTCTATTCGTCCTCAAAGATGATGATTCAGCTTATCTGGAAATACTCTCTATCAGCATGAAGTTAAAGAAGCCAAAGAAGAGCTTCATCATGTGCCATGCCCTAAATAGCTACCCTGCAGTCTCAAAAGCCAGCCACATGCCTGCAAGAAGAAGAAGAAAATGAAAGGAAGCAAGAAAGAAGAGCAGGGCGAAGAATTTCCAGATGTTTTCTAAGTTCCCTACCCATTAGATCAGAACATAAGGGATCCAAGGGTTTTGCCATGAACCTACGCGAAAAAGAGAGAAAATATGCAAGGTTGTCGCAGGTGCAAACTAGGCCACGTCAAGTTTAAGATGACGTGGTAGACACGTGGATAGACTACAAATACAGGAATCCTTGTAACCCAGGTTAGGCAAGTCTACTAGAGAATGTTATCATAGTTAAATGATTTGAAATATGACATGGGACATATATAGATGTAAATTATGTGGTCCGTATATGAAAATACAAAGAAATTTACTTATTTTTTGTCCTGAAATTAGAGAAGCCATGGGCCATATCTAGCAAAACCATTTTAACTAGTCTTATCTTAAGCTCCGTGCTTCCACAAATTGCAAAATCATAAATGAAACTTGCGCGGAAAGTCGGCAATATAGCATGAGAGAAGTCAAGATAGGTGTAAAAGCTTCCTAAACTTAAGTTTGTAGTTGAAAGAGGGCTAACTAGCCAGGTTATAGGTGGAAAATATATATAGAGCCAAGATTTCCAAATTGATGGCTTTTAAGAACATGTTCAAGCATATTCCCTAATTCATTGGACCAATAAATACATTTATAATTGCATGACAAACAAAGACGTGTTTTTATATAATAAATGTGTGGTTGCATACATGATAATTAAAGAATTATATGCATAATCTCAAGTTAATTGTCTCTTTAAGAAAGGAGATTAGGTTCATTACGTTGCACTATTGAGATCAAATAGTGGAATATCCTAGGTCGTTTTCATTGGCATCCTAATTAATAGTTCATTAAAACAACACTTATAACATTCTTATACTTAAGAGGCGGTAAGGAGATGATTTATTAGCTTATAAAACAATTTGCAGTTTCGGATACTTTATGGATATTCGATGAGACATCAATTCAAAAATGGAAGCTAAAACGACATGAAGATGCAATTGACCTCATAATAGGTCATAAAATACACGAGTTTATACAATATGTATCTATGATGATGTCATGCTAATGGAATCTATAGTTACCATCGACCTTAACATGAAACTTTGTCTTTTTTTAATGCCAAACAATTGTTCTTCATATGACTTATATGCATCGAGAAACGACAATGTAGTCTATGGGGATTTTTGTATTCTGGATATTGTCCAAACATATGTGTTAAAAGCACGTAAAAGCAATTTAGGGTCCATTCTGCCATATCTGCCTATCTACGACTGCGACGTGGCATTCTTTCCTTCCCTAAATTGCAATTTAATCAACATTCTGTTTTCTTAATAGCATTCCACTTTTACATTCCGTTTCTAGCTAACATTCTGTTTTTCATTCTTTTTTGGACCAATGTGACGTTGACACGTGTGCAGAATGGACCCTAAATTGCTTCCACTTTAAGGGAATGCGTGTTTACCCTGCATTTTGGCATGGTTTCCCTTGCCAGAATGCAAGGTAAACACGCATTCCCTTATACAAAAAAAGATTTGAATCGAACTCTCAATGTAGTAGCCCTCTTAAGGTATCGTAAGTTTGCCATCCATAAATCACACTATCTGGTAATGTGTTGTATTGTTTCAAGAATAGAAATGCATTTGGTGAGCACTTAACATTCAATAAATGAGAGCGTTGCTTCCTTTATAGTAGCGAACGCAATCTAAAATGGGTTACAAATTTTTCTTAATAGCATATGAACTATAAAGTCCAAAGGGGAAACCATGTCTCACATTCAAAATGTTTTGTATCAAAACATATAGTACATCTATCAAGATCCATGAAAATGATTGATTGCAAGAGAAAAAAAATATCTTGTTATGATGGATGACAACAACTCGAAGTCTTAAAAGAGAACAATAAAAAGGAGTCGCCTACCTTTGAAGGTATTTGCGCATAATATGACACACTGCATATATCTTCTATCTAGATCCATGGAAGGGTTATATAAAATGTCATATGCAGAGCAGCTTCTATGTTAGAATACCAAACAACCTCATGCTGGACATGGTGATGAACGAGTTGTTGAGTCATTCTCAAGGTGCATAAGTGACAAAGTAGAGACTTTGATGATACAACATTAGACAAACAATCAAAGTTTTCTCTTCACGTTGGAGACACTTGTAATAATGCTGCAGATGACAAAGTCCGGATTTAGGGAATGACTACTGGGAACTATGGACCACCAAATCATCAAAGCATGATGAGTTGGTAGAGACAACAAAACAAGAAGAACAAGTGTCAGTAAGGGGTGGAAAAAGCTTGCCCGAAGCCTGCCAAGCAGTAGGAAAGCTGCAAGACTGACATAGCAGAGCTCGAATATGGTGAGCTACAAGGAAGTTGGCGCCATGAACCTTTGCATCACATGACCAACACAAATATGCAGCGTCTGCACTACAATACAAAGTCGCCTTCTTCGAGCAGAGCCCACAACGCTGGGCCATTGCAAGTGTCTCTTCCATCTCAAATACACGGTTTATATAGTCACTAGATGGTTCGAGATTCGAGACAGGCAGACCAACCAAGCTACAACTTGACTCTCGAATATGCCTTTCATTCTACCTTTAAATTGATTGTTTAAGCCTCTCCTTTATTATGTAACTATTCATTTTATCAGCATGAAACCAGAACCATTCATTTTATATAGTATGGAAGATAGCCTTCATAAAGAATTATTGCAAACTATATGAATATTTTGCTGTCATTTTACAATGTTCCAAGTTCATCAATAGATGTATGCTTGAAATTCAACATTCGGCGATTAAAACAATCTGAATCGCTAGCTTTGTTTGGTGGCGCCTCCTCCTTGTTGCATTATATTATTCACATGGCTTCATTACTTGCATCATATACAATTTATAGGTTCAGTGTTTTGTTTATATGGTAAAGTATTTTAGGCCTTGTCATTGTACACATAAGTTTATGGAAACATAGTTGCTTGTTTTGTTTCAGTGAAGTGTGGATGCCATAAATTAACTACAGTTCTTATTATTGGCAAAATAATAACCCAATACCATTGATATCAACCGAACTTTTCCTTGTCATCAAGTACTAGTGTATAGCACTAGAGTAGAAGTGAGACCATCATTAGAATCGAGAAAACTTTACCTATTAAGGTTTTTAGAAAAGCGTGCTATATCATCAGATATAATGCGACTCTATTGGAGCTTTAATGTCCACAATAGTCAGGATCCTAGGGGAAAATTGATTTGGTTGTGAAAAAGACCATACTCGAAACAATTTCTTGCTAAAAAATTACAATATATATACGAGAAATTTAGCACGTCCTACGGTGCATGTTTCAGTAATATTTTCTATTCTTCAACGATGCCATTTCATACCGATGCATGTTTCAGAATATTTTCGAGAATTAAAGTTTAAAGTTTTTATTTTGGTTCTGAGGTGCTTACTCATGTTGTTACGTTAGGCATGTGGTGCTTGCGCACTTGTGTCTACAACATTCTAGAAGATACTTTTGAAAACTTTGTACTTTGAGTTTGAGGTCTCTAGAACATTCTAGAATCCTCTATAATATTCAAAGACATTCTATTTTGACTGTTTGCAGGCTTTCAAAAAAACTTTCTAGTGGAATATTCTAAAACTATCTAGAACATTATAGAACTTTCTAGAACATCCTACAACGCCTTAATAAAATTCTATTTATAGATTGAGGTGCATACCCATAAGCATGTAAAACATTTTAGAACATTCTATTTTGGTTCTTTGCAAAGATTCAAAAGCAAATCTCTATTTTTAGACTGAGGTGCTTACCATAAGCATCTGGAACATACTACAACATTCCAAAATATTTTATTTTGGCTCTTATACACATCTAGAACATTAACTTTCTAAAACTATCTAAACCATTATAGAACATTCTATTCTAACTTTCACAAATTTTCAAAAAAAAAAACTTTCTATTTTTAGGTGCTTACCAACGACTATCTATAATATCCTATAATAATCAAGAACATCCCCATAGATAGCAAGAAAATCACACTTTCTATTGAACCGACCTCTTTTTGGGTTGCCCCTAGGGGGGCAAACCCTCGTTTATGTGGGTATGTGGGCATATCGGTATATCTTTGGCATATGCCCGCGATATCGGGTGGTGGCTAAAACCTGGCTCTTTCCCCGTAAATGCTCTACGTGATCGTTGGTGGTCCGGCCCGGTCGCTCGTGTGTTCGAACAGGCATACCAGGCATCCATTCTATAGGAGATCCTAGTTCCACAAGATTTTCTATCGAGCCTATCCTCCGGCGTTGTATGTATCTATCTTTCCGCCATAGGCGCCATTAATAACAAAAATAAAACCATCCCCATCTTTTAAAGATCCGGATATTGCCGCCAATATGATCCCCCGGATGGTGCAAACGGAAGCAAGCAAAGATTTAATAAATTTGGGTCCGATTTTGCATGGAATCGACAAAGTCGGGTACATTTCAATTTCAAGGCTTCAAGGTTGCCCATGTATTACGGGTGCAATGGAAGCGATTCTCGCAATGGAGGCGATTTTAGTTGCCACAAAGCCGGAAGGTAAGGTTTTTCCCATTGTCCTAAATTTTGACTACAAGCAAGGCCCTTTCATGCTTGAACGTTCCGATGGGAGCTTAAAAATTCTTTGCTTCCACTGTGCTTACTTGATTCACTGTGTGTTTATGAGCCCACTAAGGAAGATGCTTATGAATTTTGAGCATGGATCAATTGCAAGCAAGCTCTAGGGATTTTTATTTGCAAATCCGACTTGCTATTCTTCCTGCGGATCACTAGATTTGTATGCTTCATTATTTGGAAGCTATTTGAGCAACACTTTGATTTCCATTTTACTTTGTACCCTAAGTGGCTAAGCATTTGGGTTTGAAAACCGTGGATTGAATCCAAGAGGGTTTGATTTTAATTCCGGGCTTCAACATCTTCAAGTCATGGTAAATTTGTAGTGACGAAAACCCGGAATTTGAGTGGACAAAGAGGTATAGATTTTTTGCCCTTGTTGAATCTCGATTTGGCGGTTGAACGAGCCTTACATATGCTGGACTAAACACCCGTTGGATGCCCCGCCTACGGAATAGTGTCATGTTGATTGTGTGGCTTGAGCTTATGTGAAACCCTACGGATTCTGATCTCATCCGGGTGCATTGTTGCCAAGATGAAGAGTTGCACCCTACCGCATAAAGGGGAAAATTTGTTGGACATGTATATAGATGGTTTGAGAAAGAGCTATAGTTCCGATACATTTGGCCGATAGTAAGTGGAAAACATTAAGGTAGATTTTCTCTCTTTCTTGAATGCTTACAGTTTGTTCATGCTTAGGAGCCTGGAAATATGTATGAAGTCATGTGCCCACTACTTGAGAATTACAAGTCGAGATGAACATAGCAAATTCGAGGAGATCAACATTACAAGCTTAGAGACCAACATTACGAGGTATGACCATGTTGAGTTTGTAGACACCGATTTGGCACAAATCAAGTCTTCTTTTTTGCAAAGAACAGTTCAATCCTGCAACACATGTACTAGGGTTCCTTTTCTTCTTCAGTCGGGCTAGAGGTGATGCGCAAGGCCAAAGCCAAGCAAATCTCAGGCCTGGAAGTTTTCCTCTGTGTTTGGAGTTCCAATTTAAGCTACAATGGGTCATTCTTTGCTTCAGCCTAATGTATTTTCTTGGATAATTTTGCTGTCAGCATATGTGCAGTGTGGGCAAGTGAAGAATGCACATAGACTATTTAATGCCATGCCTGAGAGGAACGTTGTCTCCTGGACCACAATAATTGCAGCATATGCAAAATATTACAGTGAAGCTTTAGGGGTCTTTGAGCAAATGCTATTTAACGGTGAGAGTCCTAACATAGTTACAATGGTTACTGTTCTTGGTGCATGTTCCAAATTTTGAAGGATCTCATAAGAGGCAAGATTGTACATGCATGAATTCTCGTGATAGTAAATTTAATTGTGAGGTCATAGTTATGAATGCCCTTGTCTATATGTATGGGAAGTCCGGCGGTTTAAAAGATTCTCGAACGCGATTTCAAGTTGTGCTTGAGAGAACTGTTGTTTCTTGGGCTACTATGATAAATGCGCATTGAAAATGGGCATGTTGCTAAAGCTCTTCATCTTTTCGAGGAGATGGAAATGCGGGGATGCAGTTCCTGATCATGCTATATTCCTAAGCATTTTAAGCGCTCTTGCTATGGAGATAAATATTGTTGAAGCTAAGAGGATACACACGACATTATTATAAAAGACAACTAGAGTCGGATCCCAAAGCATTGGGACCACCCTTGTTGATATGTATGGAACATGGGGCCATCTTTCTAGTGCTCAAATAACTTTTAATGGCATGGTCACAAGGGATGTTCTTTCTTGGACCGCTTTAATTGCAAGCATTCATGCACCATGGACATGGCAAGGAAGTACTCGATCTTCGTGAAATGGACATTGAGGGTTTGGTTCCCCGATAAGGTTACAACTATTCTTCTTGCATGTGCCAATGAAGCTTCATTAACAAGAAGGCAAGAGAGTACATGATCTTGTAATTCGAAACATCTTGATCGGATATCCCGATGCTCATCGCACTTGTCAACATGTACAATAGTTGCGGAATTGTGGAAAATGCAAGGATAATCTTTGATCGGATGTTTCGTAAAGATGTGATTTCATGGAATTCTATGCTTGCGGTATTCTCGGCATGGGAATTCTAAGGAAGTATTCAGGCTCTTCCATTTTATGGTTATGGATGGTATATGGCCAAGCCAAGGAACTTTCACTAGCATTCTTTCAGTATGTGGCCATGCGGGGACTCTTTGGATAAGGAAAGTCGTTACTTTTCTTATGCGAATGATTCTTGTATCACACCATGTAGGGAGCAATATCAATTGCATGATTGATCTCTTCTCGCATCTTTGGATGGCTGGATGAAGCGAAAAGTATAATAGGTAACATGCCATTTCAAGCCAATGTTGTTTCATGGACAACATTGCTTGAAGGTTGCAAAGCAACTTGTAATCTTGTGCAAAGAGTGCAGGGGATTGATTTGCCTCAGAGGATGTTACATCATCTCTACTAACCGGACTTCTTAAATGCACTTCATGAGCGGGGAAGTTAAAAATTAAGGCTGCATGCTCTTCCATGGATATTAGCAAAGCCAAGGCACCGATGTGTCTTAGAAGGACCACCGGTTGTTATTTAGCTTGAATAGCAAGGGCGCGCAAGGATGAACTGGCTGGGCATCAACTCGAGAACTTCCCCGCCTTTAGGTTCTACCACCCCGTTCTCGCCATCTCTCAAATAATCCCATCTTAACCAGGGAAGAGTTGGCATCAAGGCAAGAAAGAAATTGCGATATAAGTAACTTCTACCTAGAAAATCCCACTGTAATATTTCCACGGTCACCCACACTTTACATAGATTATTGCAACAGGCCATTCACGTTCACCTCTCTTGCAACTTCTTTGGAAGAAACCTCTTCAAGCCTTTTTGCTAAAGATGTTAAGCAAACGGTCAGTTGTCATAAATCACATTGATTCAATAAGTTGGAGGTTTGCATAGATTTAGAGTGTTCGAGTTAAGCTTTAGCGATTAGATTAGAAGATAATAATATGGGTTAGGATTTACTTTTTGAAATAGGCCTAGGGATAGGGTCTGCAGCTTAGATCTAGAGTTTGGGTTAAGATTTAGAGGTTGAAAATGGGTTTAAGATCTAAAGACAAAACGGAATAAATGAATGCACACATAAACATCAAATATCTACTTATGAACTAGCAATTTCTAGAGGAGGGTGCCTTTCTTCCACCCATTGCTCTTTATATGCCCATTTGAACATCCTTATTTTGCCCCTTAACTGCCCAGCCCACCTTAAGAACTATTGTAAGTTGCGGATGAGATGCATGGTCATTGTTGGGCACTTGTTGTGAGCATTTGATGGTCTATTGAAGAGCATTTGGTGGTCCATTGAAGGGCATTTGGCAGTGATTCAGGTCAACATAATTATATAGTTTAAAATCTTCATAGCGTTCATAGCGTAATTCCAAATTGGCATTCGATTATTTAATTGAAAGCTAAACTCCCAAACTTCATTGTGTTATATCAAAGTAGGAGGTTTAATAAAATAATTGCACTCAAGTGGGTGGTTGTAAGGTACCCTCCCTTATTGTGTTTTTTAAGGGAATGCCACGTAAATGCAGAAAAAACCTTGAAGAAGTGATAACAAAGGCTTGCAATTTAGAAAACTAAAAGGCAAAATTACAACCACTATAGCTGGGGGAGAAGAACATATATATCAATACATCATCATCATTCATTTTGGAACGGGTTTAGAAAGCCTTTCATGGGGTGCGCAATGCGGGAAGCACATTGCAAGGAGAAGCAAGTCATTTGGTTCTCCAAATGAAATATGCAGGAACAAAGGTATATACATGTAACCAACAATGCGGACTACAATTACCTAAAGCAGTATCTCAACGCACACTTTCTAAGTAAGCATTGGAATGCTAGAGCTTTGGAGCTGGTGAAGATAGCACACTACAATCTTATTTTTTATTTTTTTTTTTTTTTTTTCCCCAACCATTTGGATCCAATTCTTAGTTATCCTTGATGCAGAGTGGTGCGGGAGCCTGTGGAGACCGATAGTTCCTAGGTTAAGATTCTCTAGAGTAGTTATTTTTGCTGTCCCTGTAGTAAATTTAGTTCGATTCTTATAGACAGAGCGCCCAATGGAGTGATACCCAATTTTTTTAATAGGTGGTTTGGCTATGGCAAGTATGTTTTTTAATAGGTGGTTTAACAAGTATGTTTTTTAATAGGTGGTTTGGCTATGGTGATCTATAGCGACCTATTTTCCAGAACCTTATGGGGCAACACTATGACAGGGCTTTGAACAACGTGAACATCATTTAACCAAGGTTGTTGATATGAAACTCAATGATGTTGTCTTCTAATAAATAACAGCGAACACGTGCTAATTGGCCAAAACTGTAATTGACAGGCCCTTTGGAGCCACAATGGAGGCAATATAGAAAGAACTAGTAAACGTGCGCCTAATGTTGCCGCGCTAATGTCCTTACTTGTGATTTTAGTTGCCGTTTAATGTCAAGATGTTGCAACTTTGGACTAACACAACAGGGTTCATGCTTGCAAGAATATAGTATATATGTTTACATAATGAAGTAATCCAATCATGCCAAAATCACTTCACCCTCCGGCCATGGAGGGCAACCCTCCGTGCGCAGCACCTTGTTTTGTTTGTTTAAAGGAAGTAACACCACACACTACATGATAAAACTTGCTTCATCCATTCATAGTGGCTAAGTGCATTTTAAACTTTGCTTGTGCCAACTCAATTATCTAATCACTATGCTACCACCACAATATTGAACTCTTTAAAGTATTTTCAAGGCTAAGATTTGGGACATTTATCCTCACGAACTAGCTTATATTTTGACATTTATGCTTCTCTTACAATTAAACTCAATTACTCTTCTCAAATTCTACTTCATCAAGTAATTTTGATGTAGATATTCTCATTACTCCGGAATCATCACATGAACAATATATAAGTTTGAAGTTGTAGTAACATCGAATGTTTTAAATAGATATTATAGGTGTATATTGCTTATTGCAAGCATTTGCTAATCAGGGTGCTATGTGATTGCAATATATTCTCTTTATAATGAATGTAAGATGAGAGATCAACAAGGTGGAAAGACACTAGGGATTGTTCCCTATGATTGTTGTAGTTTTAGGAAAGCATATGGCAACACAACAGAGTTGGGATGCTATTTTTTTCTAGCGTGCAGTCTTATAGCGATATTTGGCAACCCTAATAACATGAAATGGTTGGGCACTCCATTCTGTTCAACTGGTAGACAGATAGCACTGACAAATGTCAAGTCAGATTAGGTAAGGGTTTGTGTGCCATTTTATTGAAGCTTTCATTTTTGCAGCTAAAGAACAACGGATCTGTTGGATAGTTTATGAATTTGTGTAAGCTTTCCGGATGGAGCTAGAAAATCAACTGTTGGCTGTCCTCCAAATCTGTACAAAGCAAGAGATGTTGACTGCAGATCTTCGTTCTGCCAAAAGCTTACTAGATCTGTGCTATAACCTACTGAATCACTGCAAAAATGAAAGATACTTTGTCGTAGATTATTGGATCTATAAACATCAACCATTTTTCTCGATCTACAACTCGATTGGGTCGCCTCCTAAGCCTGCACGAAAAACTCCTGGATTTTCTTAAATTTGCACAAGCATAGGACCTCCCATTGTGGCAAAATGGGGTCCCAACTTCCCCTTTGAATGTTTATAACAAGACAAGACTTTAGAATTTATCCCCCTCCAACACAAAACAAGGTGCTACGCACGGAGGGTTGCCCTCCATGGCCGGAGGGTGAAGTGGTTTAAATTATAGTTCAAAGTCACAACCCTCCATGGCTGGAGGGTGAAGTGGCTTTCACCGAAGACCTTGATAATGGAAAAAGAAGCAAGAAATTTGCCAAAGACATAGCTGGTCTTTTTGATCCACGGAGGGCTATAGTTGGTTTGGTTTCCCCACTAAGTTGGATCTGCAAACAACAAACAACTCTCACACCTACCCTCAGGGTTTAGAAAAACTGCTAATAGATAATGAAAGACAATATATTTGGCAATAGGAATGGGCAGAAAGACAAATACAAATCGAAGTCGGCTCCAAAAATCTTACAGTCGACTATATTCCAAACAAAGTATCGGACCAATTGAAATATAAACACAAGACCTATACAAACTTGATTTCTATTTAACTATGAGCATTTTCAAAATTATAGTCTTTAAAACAAATTCCTCAAAGATTTTTGTGTCTGCTACGGGCCAATATGGTTGGGCTGGTCTTGACTCCAACTGAATGAGATGATATAATCTCCACATCTTCCAAAGCAGTACTCATTTGTGAAGTCAATGTAAACAAGCTCCAGAATAATGGCGTTGAACATGCCTTGAACATTTAATTTTACTGAAAATCTTGTAGGCATATGGGAGTGACAATGATAAACTGTGTGAAATGAAATTTCTCTAGGGTGTGCTATAATACACTTTAGTATGCTCAACACTTCATTAGTAAGTGAAGGTGGTAAATGCTTAAACCATTTTCTCTCCATTAGTCGTTTGTATTTGTACATGATAGAGTGAAGTCACGAGGACACAGAAGAGTAAAACTCCATATGATTTATGTCTTTTGACCAAACTTGCATGCCCCAACGTGAAGTGGGAAAGCATGCTATATTAACATGGGAAAGGATGCTATATTAACGTGAAGTGTCATGGAAACAAACTTGTAATAATCCTCAGCAGGACTGGTTCCTTCATCCTCATGGATTCTATCAGTCAGTCTAAAAGCCTTAGAACTTCACTTCGGTACAGTCATTCCAAAATCCAACTCTAGCAATAAATTCTACTTCTCAATCAAGCAGAATACATCAAAGATACTGCTGACTTTGCATGCTTCATCGAAGGTTGTGTGTAAACACGTTTCACTGGTCTCCAGTGGAAAAGACACCTTTGTTTCAGACTTGATGTGTTGTGTGATATCCTCCATATAGGTATTACCTAATTTACATTGCAACCATTACATGCAGTGAAACTAACTCTGTAGCAACAAGCCCTCAAACTCAAAGGCAAAGTGTAGCTCAGATCTTCTATAATACCCTTCCAACATATTGTTGCAGATTGTAATTGTGAATAAGCATGAAATACAATAAGGAGATATGGCCCCAGCAGCATTCTCTGAAAGATCTATGCATGCATAATACAGAAGTGAGGCATATCCGTCTACACAAGTGACACTGAATGGAAGCTTCCTCATTGGTGGGCACCAGCTACCTCCAGTAACACTCAATAATGCCAGGAACTCATCTAATCTCTGCATAACAGGTACACGAAATTAAGTAAGAATCCAAAAACTAAAAATATGCACGCGGAGGGCAGCCACTATACTTGAACCCGTGAAACCCCCACCAACAACACCAACTGTCTTAATAGTCCTAGGTTTTAAACCTTTGATCACACCAACACCCTGGATTCCTCAAATCATTATTAAAAAGATTTTCAAGTTTAAGCAACTACAATCCAAACCATTTCCATTTATCTACCTTTGATGTTGACCTTTCAGCAAGAAACATATGTATTAGAGCTTTTGATGTCTCATAAGTTAAAACTTCATGAGATGCGATGAACAAGAAGCAAAAAGGTTGATGCACATAGCGGATGCTTCAAATTTGGAGTAGTTTTCTTTGCCTTATACGCGCCTGCTGTATTATTCCACGAGCTTTCTCAAGTGGCTGCAATCTATCAATTTTATGCAGCTAATGATCCATGGCTTCCTATTCTCAACAATATCTAATGCCCATTGACGTGCAACACCCAAAAGCTGCTCATGGAAAACAATTTGGTCTATCAGACCAAATTCTCTACCCTCTTCCGATGTGATTGGCTTTGATGTCTATAAAAAAGACAAATACCAAACGCAATAGAATCAGAAACACGTCACCATATATACATTATATAGCCTAGAGCATAATGCAGACAGAGTAGATGCCAGATTTTCACAAACAAGTACCAAAGTAACGGGTGCCACATTTGATAAAAAACGCTCAAAAATCGCAAATAAGAATCTCTCAAACACTTCCATGTAGTATAATACAGCAAACAGCTTCAACAAGCCCCAAATACTTAAATCCAAAAAGCATTTTCACATGCCTGCACTGATATGGCAATTGGTAAATTAGGAATAAGAGTCCCAACTGAATATTTGATTGTAAGCAACACAAACCTTGACACCAATTATTTGGTAATTGCCACGAAGATATTAAGAAGGCAGAAAGGTGATAAACATCTTGTTGTCTGCAGACAATAGTTGGCAGCATAACTGGCATTTCAGGAAGAGCATTTAAGTATGCTATCCCAAGAATTCCCCACAGTAGACTATTTGGTTGATAGTGCTACTGTAACTATATTACCTCTTGAAGGAGAATGGGAATAGTCTTCACTAATGCTGGACAATTGCTACACGCACACTACATAATTGATCATGTAACTCCTATATCAGCTCTTTATTTAGCCGAGGGACACAGGCCACACTTTAATCTCATTTTATACTACGTAAAAGAAGAGAAGTCAATATTGGTTCTGTCAGTCATTAACTACTGCAAATAAGCATTGCCAACATCTTACCAGCAACATCTCAATTGCCTTCTCAAGGCCCACGTGTCGTGGAAGACGCTGAGTGCCTATTTCATTTAAAGAGGGACCAATAAGATGGTATAAACTCTAACAAGTATCATACAGACCGTAACTCAAAAAGTCATATGGCATCAATATTTACCTCCAAGACCAGGAATAATTCCTAATTGTAGCTCCGGCAAACCTAGTTGAGCATTTGAAGTTGCAATACGAGCATGGCAACACTGCAATTGAGTCACAGGCACAGAACATAATGCTTCAGCCACTTCCTTTATTATGAGCGTCATTGTGCCTGTATGTTCTCAGTAGAAAGAGAGCTATACCATTGCAAGCTCCAGCCCACCACCTAATGCGAGGCCTTCGATTGCAGCAACAGAAGGCTTTCGTCCATCTATATATACATATACTGAAGGATCAAGCAGAATGCAGCTTAGAATTTAAGAATTATAGAGGTTACCAACAAAAACAATGGCCTTGATGTCAACTCTTCTTTGTGCTTCCCCATATTTGTCTTTCAGATCTCGCAACACTGCCAAATATTCATGAATAGTTGCACATTACTTGCAGAAATTAAACATCGGAACCCTAGTTTCGAGTTCGCCAATTTATCGTAATGAGAGCTGCATACACACTCAAGATACTTGCCCAAGAGACCTCTCCGGTTAGCCGGTTTCGAGAGCGGCTGCCCACCAACAGAAGTGACCGAGAGTTTACAGCAAATCATAAGTTTGGAGCAGTCACAGCATATCCTAGGGATATTCTAGCATATACCTAGGATATGCCAAAAGCCCACATAAACAAGGGTTTGCCCCCCTAGGGGCAACCCAAAAAAGAAGCGGAAAAAAAATACTTAAAGAAACTGCTAAAATATCAATGAAATTATTTTGACGAGGAACATTTCGTTAGGAGATTCTAAAATTGTTCCAACTTTGCAACGTGATTGTCTAAATCCTATATTATATTCTTCTTGTCTATTTATTTAAGGATTGACAATATATTAAAGGGAAAGACCATTTAACACGGCTAGATGCATGTTGTTAAGGAATCCCATATCATCAATCACTGCAGAGTCGGAGTAACGGTTTTGATATTTTTTAAAATACCAAGGGCATTTTGGTATTCTCGATAAAATAAACCTTCCAAATTTTGGTGTTACTACTTTTATGTAGGTTTTTTTTAATACAAAATGCAAAAACAAAATAGGGTTTAGCCGCCATGCATGCCTAAACCCTAATAAACCCTAAGGATCAGGTCGATTTGAGTGGCTGTTGCCAGATCTTCACGGAAAAAACCTCTCAGACTGATTTTATGAATGGTGCTGCTACATTTATGTCTACATCGATTTTCAGATTCAGATTATTGGAATTTGGTAACGAGATATGATTATATTCAGTTTTGTTAGTTGTGTTTCCTTTTGTTTTTCTTTAAGTCGGGGAGTTTATCAAGGCAACTGATACACTGGCACTTGGTTGCTAATTTGGGCACCGCCCTTCTATGTATAAGAAACATGATCACTTTAATGAAAGGTTGCTCAGTTGATTGCCCATTCCTTTTGTATTTCCATTATGGTATTATCAGAGTGGCACGATCTCCTGTGGTGAGAAGTTGCGAGCAACGATGGGCAAGATCGAGAAGCTTACCCATAGAAATGCATGTTATTGGTTTATTAAGGTTTGTGGGAAGCTAGCAGAAGAGGATTTATGGCATCTTGTTTCAGGGGTTGAGCCAAAACCAGGTCTAACATTTCAGACTTCTGCCTCTCAAGCAATCACGGCTGCTCAAGTGGTGAAGGGAGTGCCATCCATGGCAGATGCATGTCTCAAGGGGAATGAGACAGAGAAGCAAGCTCTGCTCAGATGGATGCAGAGAGACTGGAAGACCAGGAATAAAATTATGAAATACCTGGATGATAATCTTATTGCCCAGATAGAAGCGGCTGATAGTGCAAAAGGATGCATGGGAGCAATTGAGCACAATGTATCGGAAAAAGCACTTTTCACGGTAGGCCAATCTTTATTTTGTTTTGTAAATTTCACAATGAAATTGAAGGATTGCAACTCAGCTGAAGAATACATCTCCAAAGTTAAAGCAGCTGCTCTGCAACTGCGAGGCAAGATAAAAGGATTAGACAATGATTTGATTGTGGGAGCACTTTTGTTTGTTGGGTTTACCCATTGCTTACAATAATGTGAAGAACTTGATTGGGTTTTCAGAGAACGTGGAGCTAGAATTGGCATGTCAACAAATTCTTATGGAAGAAGCAAATCAAGATGGCAGTAAAAAAACAGGCAACAAAGAAGGGCAGGCACTCATTGGAAGGCAAGAAGGGGCTGAGACTAGAAAATGTTACAATTGTAACAAGCATGGGCATCTTGCAAAGGACTGCCCCGAGCCAGATAGACAAAGCGAAAACATCAAAGGACTGAAAGGTTTGATGCTAGGAAGAAAATGAGTCATGCCCATGAACATAGGGCTTCTAAAGCAAATGAACTGTCGGATTCAGATGGTAGCTCTGGCAGTGATTCCATGGTTTCTGTTGCTAGAGCCTTTGTGGTATAACAACAAGAACAGAACAAGTTCAATTTTTCTGTGATGGCCTATTTCCTCAAATGTTTCCTTGTGATTTTTGCATATAGGATTCGACATGCAGTGAACCTTTTTGTCACATTTATATGGGATAGAGAATATGCATGGTGCAACCTTAAGGATGTGGAGTTCTTTGGACGAGTTGCAGAACTATCCCAAGGTTGTTGGTACTTGGACTCTGGTGACAGCAACTATATGACTGGCAATAAGGATCTGATAATCAACCTGCAAGATCTTCAAGGCAACAAGAAATTCAAAATAGGCAGAGGCATGCTGATTGTCAAAGGGATAGGAGAAGTAGCATTGGAGCTTCCAACTGGGAAACTAAAAATCCAAAGAACCTTATTTGTTCCAGGTTTGGAAGTTAATCTCATTTCCATCTCTAAAATGGATGATGCTGGATTAACTGCCATCTTTGGTGACAAGAAGTATATCATCAAGTATAGGCATCACAACATCTTGGCTCAAGGTGAACGAGAAGGTGCCTTATACAAATTAAGTTGGTGTCAAAAGTCTTATGTAGCACTCAATGCCTCCTGCACAAACATGAACCAAACTTGGCATGAGAGGCTGGGGCATGCCAATCATCAATTTTTAAAGGCTTTTGTGGATGGTCTGCCAAAGATTGAAGAACCTCCAAGGATTTGTGAGGGATGCACACTGGGATAATTGAGCAGAAAGCCATATCATAAGACAAAAGGCACTCGGGCAAAGGTGTATGATGATATGGAACAGTAAAGGTCAAAGCATAGTGTAGAACATTGCTTCAATGTAAATGTGGTGAGAGTTTTGATTTACTATTCTGCATGCCATATTGATTTGCACGCCATGATATTCATGCTTGTCATTTAGTTACTTTCACACATATTTAAGTAGCGCATGTGATGCACTATTTATTTTGGAGAACATGGCTAGTTTGTAACCCTTAAGAGCATAGAGATGTGCCTTCATTTCAATGTATAAGCCATTATCTTTACCATAATATGTGTCTAGGTTAAATCATACCTACCATTTTTAAACCTGCTTGGCTGGGCAATTATGGACTAAGGCAAGTGGGCACATGCTTATAGGGAATATAATGTATTTATAATGCTTGTACTAATTAAAAGTCCAAAGTGTTACAATGACTTATATAGTGACAGCCTTAGAAAATCAAAGCGTTAGAAGTCTTAGCTGTATCTAGGTGCTATGCATGTGTTCATGGCAGTTTGGTGTCCAACCAACTGTGGAAGGTAGAACATATACAATGTGTTTGTTGTGGCATTTTTCGTTGCCATGACAGTGTGCTTGTTGTGATGATAGTGATAACCTTCAAAATCATCCATACATATACATTGACAACCTTCAAAATCCTCCATATTAATACAGTGACACTGACAATCAAAGTGTTAGCTTATACAGTAAAAACTTTATAAGTGTTATAATGGAAACCTTTAGAATCCCCAATACTTACACAGTGACAACTTTAGAAAGTCCATGTTGGGTGTATCCAGGTACAGTTTAGGTGTTCGTGGCAATCTGCCAATCAACCATATATAATGTGTTTATCGTGACATTTTTTGCTGCCACACAATAGAATAGAATAGAATAGAGTAGAATAGAATAGAATAGAATAGAATAGAATAGAATATACATTATTGTCCCTTGTGCCCTGAGGCCTTTGGACTTATGTAGCATGGGCGAGCTCCCCAATAGTGTATTCGTTATGATGATAGTGGTTTGGCCGGACATGACTTAAAATTGCACATGTTATAGCTCATATTTGTTGCCATGGAATAGAGATCCTATTCCATGACCCTAGGTTAAATATTGCAAAACGTCCGTAAAAGGGTAAAAAAATCCAACCGACATGATTTCAATGATGGAATTTGTAAGCCATGGTCCTTTGATACAACCATCTGGGCGCTTCTTCAGAGTTAGCTTCATCTTGATTATTGTTTTGAAATTTGAGTTTGATAGGACAAGAAAGCAACTAAAATTTTCCAGGACATGGAGGCTGCAAGACCCATAACTTGCATATGGGGACGCAATTTGAATTTGACGTACAAATACCTTGGAAAATCTTCACTTGGATTATTGCATAATAGAAGCAAGAAATTTGTTATAAGGATTATTCCAATTTCCCAAACGGAATTGGTGCAGAGTGAAGGCAGAGAATCTGAATATGTTGATGGGTCAATCGAAACTCTTACAAATCTAGTTGTAGATTTGGAGAAGGATGGAGCTGCAACTGAAAGCAAAATGTTGGAATATAAATCTCTGTTTGCTGTTGTGGCCTCTACACTTGTCATAACACCTAAACTGCAGGGTCCCTTTATGTCATTTATTTAAGATTCATATGGCAACTGCAGGTCAGTTCATCTATTTTCAGGCATCCCCAATCCTTAAAATAAATGTTTGTATAAAAGATATGATTTAAAATATGTTTTGTACTGTATATTATATCTAAATCTGAGAAATTTTTTGTAATGTGGCCTTATTTTTGTAGGAAAATTTAGAAGTACTATGGGTAGAGATATTTGGCACATTCTGTAGTTCTAGAAGCTGTAGTGAGTTTATTACTTTTCTAAAATAAAAAATAAAATAAAATTAATGTAGTTTATGACTTTGTTTTCTTTTGCAGTTTTTAAAAAAATGTGACATTGTTCGTATTTATGTTGTTTTGTAATTAAAACATAAACATAAATAAAAGCTAATTCAAGAAGGATTAAAGCTAGCTACTGAGTGATGGGTTGGATGGATTCACGAGAACCTTTGGCAGGGATTGTTTTGGGGTATACATGTGGTGAAGAATCAATACTACTCTTGCTACCAATTATCTAACTTATAGTTTTTTAAATTTTCGTTATTACAGGCTCGCCCAACCCCTCCCCTACAACAATTGCTGCAATTTTAGCCTATCCACATGGCCTGCCACATCATCTAATTTTATTTGAGGTTGTTGAATCCTTGAATTTTAGCATCCACGGCTGAGAAAATTTGAAAAACTCTGGAAATTTGCCTTCCAGTTTAAAACATACTAGTAAATGAAAACATTCTTTGAGGTGGCTCCTAGGTACATTTTGGGTCCCAAAATTTAATTCTAAGCTCATATTTGCCCTACGAGCCACCCTGCTAGATCTAGCTCAATTCAACATAATTTGATTCAGAATGACACCTAGAAAGCAATCTTGGGGTGGTATTTTCTTTCTCGCTTGTATCAAATATCCCATTGGAACTATCTTTTTAGGACATTTGCTATAATGCATTTGGATCTGGGGTGAAAGCATGTTGTAGTGGAACAAAAACGTGCATTTTAGCACCACAATTTTGGGTGCTAAGTGTGGTGGGATAAACCGAATTTGTAGTGGGAGAGGCAGTTATTTTTTCAAATATACACATGATTACTTATTCAAAATTTTGTCTTTTCTTAATTACATGATGCCTGTTTTCATTTTCCCCCAAAGCTCTAATCCCGCTCCCTAAATCTGGCAAGACCATTTCTAATTTCTGGCAAGAAGATTGATCAGGAAATGGCTTCGATCATACCGGACTTGAATGCCACGAGATACACCTACAAGGAAATGTACAGACAAGAAAAGCATTACGCCACACAAGAAGAAATCGAGTACGTTTTGGGGGCCAAATGTATCGAGGAAATCCACTTACCGGGTGGGTTGCATTCTAGATTGGGGATGCCCATGATTCTCTGTTGTTTAAAATATTGTTTTGTTTCATCATGCGGGTTGAAGAATCGAGCAAGGAGAGGTATAATGAATATATGTCTCTTTTGGTGAAAATCTCACAAAGGACATGTGCACAGGGAGGCATGGCCTGGCTGCATCCTATATGGTCATTGCGTATTACCTTCACACAAAAGGTAAAAGAAATAAACCGGTTGAGTTTCCGCAAATGATTTAAGAAAAAAGGGTCCAAGCCTCTCTCGTCCTAACGTAAGAGGAAGCATGCAAGCATTTCAAATAGTGAGGAAGCGAGCAAAATGCCACAAATGATGCTTCCTCTCTTGAAATGACTAGGCCACAATTCAAGCCTCCTCAGTCGTAAGAAGAATCTCGGGAAAAATCACGAAAAAATAGGTACTTTTCAACCCTCTTCTTACGGAACCACCATATGATGCAATTTAATATTGGAACCGTTATTTTCCGAAAAGGTCTAGCAAGCTTGAACAATGTGTACACCACTTCTTCTTCATTTGGGTGTGTTGTAAGTTATGTGTAGGAAATTTGTGCTACTAGTTTTGAGTTGTGGTGGATAATTTGGTTGGTTCCGCAGTAGTATGTAGCTCAAATGTGTTACAGGCGATCATATGGTGCCAATTATATGTTAATAATATAGTTTATAGCATATGTAGTGTCATATATAATACCAAACGTGGTACCTTATCTGAATAGTGAATTGACTTCCATACGTTTCTATACTTAGTGTCATATGTGATGTTAGATATGGTGATACTTGTGAATGGTGGATTGTCTGCCATATGTGGTGCCAACTGCTGTGTTAAATATTGCACCACGCTATGTGCCACATATGGGGTGGTGGATGCCTGCCGGATGTGGTGCTTTGTGTGCATTGTGGTGCCACATGTGGTGTCTAATGTGGCACCACTATGGTTCCACATGTTGCACCACATGTGGTGTCTTTGACGCCATTTGTGGTGAAGTAATGGATGTCCGCCATATGTGGTGCTTTGGGTGCATTGTGGTGCCATATGTGTGGTGTGGCATGGCGTGGCATGTGGCATCATTATGGTGCCACATGCCACACCACATGTGGTGCCTTTGACGCCATTTGTGGTGCAAAGTTTGTCATTATGGAATTTGTGGTGTGTAAAGTGGTGCCTGTTGTGTCATGTGGTACTAACCTTGGATTCCTTTCCGGTTGAATTCAACAGACAACGGGAGAATGGATCAACTCTACAAGATCGAGAAATGATTAAGTGTAAAGGCAAGGTTGCAAACTTGTGATCAAAGCACTGCGGTGCTACAAATGAAGGTTCAACACCTTGAGTTCGGGCCAGAGAAGATGAATAAAGATTAAAAAAAATGGGAAGGAATGATGAAGGATAAACCAAGTCGTGCAGACGGTATTCGGGCTATATGCCAAGATACAGAGGTTGAGCTCAAGGAACTATTACCAGACCTTGAGTAGACAAAAATCGAGGAGCTTAATCTGGCTGTCGGCCGGGGAAGCAAAACACAACAAACATTGAAAGTCTTTGGAACCAAGGTTAGAGAGGTTTACGTCTTGCAAGGACCGTCTTCCTTTATTTGTCTTGGATCCACTACTTCCAGACCTTGATAAGGCTGAAGATTATGGTAATGGCTATCCATTATGTGGCAAGATCCTCCAGTGGATGGGGAAACCACTACCAACTTTGATTGCTGAATGCAGTTTCCAATACCATCTTCCATGTCTGCTCAGCCTCTTGAGGTACTTCATAACAAAATTCCTGAAGTGCTTAGTATATTTGTATTGTCATTAACAAATTTATGTCTCACTTTGCAGGATTTGTAATCACTGTTGCATTGAGAATTGCTGTCATGAATTTTCTACAGCATGGGTACAAGCCTTAGGTGTGAGTAGGGAGGATCAAAAGCAACTTCAAGGCTACTGAGGCACTTATAGGTGAGCGTCCTTGTCATATTGAGACGCCAAAGCATAGTTACAATCAATTGTGATTCAATTCCAGGTTTGCAGAGCATGGTGCCATTTACTAATTCAGGTTTAACTGTTCCTACTAGTGGCAATGACTTTGTGAGTCCATATAGCACACAAAAAAAGGACTTATTTTCTACTCTCAAAGGTAACCAAGTCTTGTTTGATGCAATTGGGATATGCAGCTTACTTCTTCATCCTACTTTGTAGATATAGAAGTACAATGTGCTCAGCTAGGGGGACAAGACACTCACACCCCTTCAAAAGCATTAGATACAGATAGAAACTCGGGCAAATCGGAAGATGTCAAATCAGCAGATAGGAACTCGGACAAATCAGTAGATGTCAACAAATCAGTAGGTGCATCAAGTCAAGCTCAAACTCGACAACAATCCGCCAAATCGCAGGATGCATTAAGTCATGCTCCACACCAATCGCCAAATCGGCGGATGCATCGGGGTTATGATCTGAACAAATCAATAGGTGAATCTAAGTCACAAGGTAACTTCCAACCTTTTGTGCTGTCTTCTTTTTAATTTGACCCATATAGTTCAGAGACTGTTCAATTTTTCACGGTGGAAGTGTCTCGAGAGAAAAATCAAGAGCGTAATTCCAAGCAAAGACACCTCAAGACATCTCAAAGCGAAGTTTCCCACGCACCAACTCTGTCCATCATGAAGACTACAAGGTTAAGCCCAATCACCTTTGTTTTACTACAATGGAGTTTTGGGTAGAAGCTATGTGAGAGTCAAAAATACCCTTTGCCAAAGAAGAGGGTGTTACCATGGTCACACTTAATAGATCCAAGGTTGCAATAACTAGACCAGAATTTTGGTGAGTTCTTAGATTGAATGCGGTGGAATTTTCATATAGCACTTTGGTCCGGCTGCGGGGCTCAAAACATGAGAATGATAATTAAGGGAGCATTGATGAAATACAAGGACAAATTCAGTTCATATGGACTCGGGATCGGTGTACAAACACAAATTTATTTAGCGTTGGAAAGCCAATTTATCCGAAGCAACTCAAAAAGGTCTACGGACGCATATCCAGATTTCACAAAAAGAGAACGTGCTTCTCATTGATGACAAAGAGATATAAAGGGTACCTCAATGAGCCAAACAAGTGATCTGTTCAAGCAATTGAGCCCCGACGGAGTAGATGGCAATTTCCTCATGAATGATCTAAAGGATTGGCCGGGGGTTGTGAAGGCAGAGAATGTGCAAAGTTGTGTCGAAAGCAACAAAATGCTGAATATGTTTGACACTGAGAGTCAAATTTGTATTAATATGATGAAAAAACATAGAACTAAAGCGAAGAAATAGTATTATTGTGTATATGATGTAACTTCTCTATACTTTTTAATATAAACAAAGTTTTACTTCAATTGTTCATTTCTTGGGTATTTCAATGTTCCTCAAGGTTTTCAATGATCTTCCATTTGCTGAATGTAAACTTACACCACCAGCATGAGGACTGCAGTGTTAAGAGCGCATGTCCGACCAGAACACTTGCCACTTGAAGTGTTTAAAGGACAACAGGAGCCTTTTGTACTTGATCAAGATTCAATCAGAATATTGGAGAAAAGTAGGGATTGGTTCTGTGACAGGATAGTCCATTTATTCATGAGGTTAGTAATTTAATCTAAACAACTCAGATTTGAAGTCTTCTGTTGTTTTTTAAAGCATCTTGTTTTACCAGACCTTGGACTTTGGCAGGTGTATGCACCAATTCTGCATCAAGCATGACATGGAACAGAGGTTCCATTTCATGGATCCGCTCATTTACATATTACTGTCGAATGAGCATGCTTCAAAGGACAACTGTTGAACCCTCAACTTGCAATTTCGAAATGTACCATTCTGCCAGCATGTTATCAGCAGCAATGGACAGTATATGTCATTGTAGGTCTTGGAGGTCAGCCAGTTAAATGTCGATAAAGATGTGTACCATTTTGCCGGCCTAGAAATGTACAAGGGCTCAGAACTGTCATGAGTTTTGTTGATGATGCAAACACAAAATTCCCAAGCACCATAAAGCTGCACCACAAAGAGAATTACAAGTTCCTCCACTCAGTCTGATTGCTGGTCGTGTGGTCCTGCTATATGTGTCTTTGTAAAGAAAGTTATGGCTGCAGTAATGCGAGACTTGGGAGTAAGATGGAGTAAATTATAAATCCCTATACCACCTTTATTCGAATAAAATCAATATAAAAAACAATTTTTTTTTTTATTATACTATCCCAATGCAAGGTGAGTTCGTAAATTTGAAGGTATTACTCATGCAATGTGAGGCCTGATATGTTTGTTGCAGGGTGTACCAATTTCTAGTGGGGAGCTGTTGGACACGCGCAGGATGATGATTGATGTTGTGAAGCACAGTTGCTCTAGTAATGAAGCTGAGGTTGACAGATCAATAGATCAAAACTTGTAATCTATTATTTGTATTATTGTAACCAAAGAGGTTATTTTTGTAACCTATTCTTTCATTGACATTCTAATGTACATTGTTGTATACTATTGTATACAATAGACTTTTCTGGCTGACCAGAGCAACACTTTGGTGGAGTTCAAATCTCCAGAAGAAATTGATGTAAATTAAAGTATCTTGGAATAAAAAGCTAAAGATGTATTCAAAGAGACATCTAGATGAAAAGGTTATATTTATACCATATTCAAAAGAAATACAGCAACATAAATCCGTGAAGTTTGCAAACTGAAAAAAAACACAGAATCCCTGAAGCAAAAGTTAGTGGCCTTGCAAGAATCTTTGCAGAAAGCAGAGCTTAATGAAATTTTGCCTCAAATCAATTCAGGGACTTAGTTTGGGATCGATATATTGTTGTCACCAAAATCAGTCAGGATACTGTGAGGAATCTGAGAGCTATTCCATTTTCTGACCGGGTCAAAAAATGGTCAATGCCCCTAACTGATTGTGGTGACAATGTGGTGATACATGTGGTGATAGATGTGGTGATGCAAATGGTACATGTGGTGAATCATGTGGTGACATGTGGTGAATGATGTGGTGAATGATGTCGGAGAAATTCTCAATTCTCAATTCCTTTCACCATTTAAACCCTAAAAATTTGGCATTTCTTCACGCTTTTACAAATCTCCCGAGCTCTGCATCGCTCTCCTCTGATTCAGCCTCCTTCCTTCACGAAAAGTGCCCAATGGATCCTATCTGCCATAAAGTTCCCATGTGGGACAACCTTTCTGCTGATCCAGATCATCGTGGATGCTACCATAATATTGATCCTGCTACACAAATGCCGGTTCCTTATGGGGTTTCTCATCCTCATGCTGAAATCCGCTCTGATGCGACATTTGATATGTTTGCTTCTAATCTGAATGTGGTGGATTCTAATATTTTATTCTCTGAAGATCCTAGGATACCTTGACTTTTTAAGGGGAGAAGGCAAAACGAAGCTTGTCAAACATTCTCCCTTTCGAGATCCAATAATTGATGGTGTGTTTGAGAACAATATGGCATCTCGAGAGGAATGTCATTTGATGCGTGTTGGTAAGCTACCACAAAAGAAGGATAGTGAAGAATTATGGGCAGCAATCTTCTGCAGAGAGGTTATCCAGGTTCACTGCTTATGGTGGTTCTTGTGGAACTATCATGACCCTAATGAGAAAAGACGGTTTGTCTAGATACAGATCCATGTACTACAATCATAGACAGATTGCAAGTCTATATGGGTCACTTATTATTCTGTTGGGAGATGTTGATTATTTCCGTCTACTCTACCTCGGCGACTGGTCTGCTAATGGCTATACCTTTGGGACTGCTGAGCCCTTCAATACCTACTTCAATTCCATCTTTTTTCATGGTCCATAAGCTTATGCTATGGCATTTTGAAGATAGTGATGCTATGCTATGCTATGCTATGCTATGCTATGCTATGCTATGCTATGTATTTCCTATAGTGATCTCTCACTATAATTTTCTCATCATGACACAGTCTTCTCAAGCATGTGTGATGCTTTGTACTTGAATCTTTATAATTAATGATAAAACCAACTCTTACTCTCAAAAAGAATTTTTTTTTTTTAATAAAAAACTAAAGATGTATTCAAAGAGACATCTAGATGAAAGGTTGTATTTATACCATATTCAAAAGAAATAGAGTTCAAAAGAAACTGAAAAGAAAAATACAGAATCCCTGAAGCAAAAGTTAGTGGCCTTGCAAGAATCTTTGCACAAAGCAGAGATTAATGAATTTTGGCCTCATATCAATTCAGGGACCTAATTTGGGATCGATATATTGCTGTCACCAAAATCAGTCAAGATACTGTGAGGAATCTGAGAGCCATTCCATTTTCTGACCGGGTCAAAAAATGGTCAATGCCCCTGGCTGATTGTGGTGAAAACTGTGGTGATACTGTGGTGATGCAAACGTTGTTTTTATATTTCAAATAATAAAAATACATATGGAAATCTACCATACCAGGTAGAATAGTAATTACATAAGCACACATGGAATACAGATTCATGGGCCTTTTAACAAAATTATCTAAAGATGTCTTAGATACATATCGATGAGCAAAATTTTTGGACCAAGTTTTTCTTTTTTTCAAGTTCAGTTCTAGACCATTTCCTCCACATCCTGCATGGTTAAATCAGGGACCTCATTCCTGCCAAACATCTTCAGCAACATGTCTAGCATGGTAGTAGGGTAGTTAGTGAAGTCCAATAAGAGGAGGACATGGGCCTCCCTCCTTTGCTGCCATTTGTGGTATAAGTTCAGAAAGTAAGACTTCAAACTATTGAACCTCCACAATTCATGCTGCTTCAGCACTTTTTTGATGGCTTTGGCATGCACCATCTCCCTTCTCAGTGCCTTAAAAGTTTCTACCTGCTCAAGCTTAGAAAGCCGAGATTCTTCTTCATCTGAGTATTCAGCATTCCCCATCATCCTATCAGTAGCACCAAACCTATTCAGTCTACTCTGCCCGTCTGTATAGCACATCATCACAAATATTAAGATTAGTAATATAGAAATCACATTCTACTACAAAGAAAGGGAACCGCCTATCACTGCCTTGGCATCTAATTCTTTAAGCCTATCAGGGATTGACCTATGTTTTAAGCCTAGAATACCTCGGAATTCATGGATCCTCCGGTGGCCCTGCTCCTCTAATATCCGCCTCTGTTCCTGGTTTATTTGCTCCAGTATAGGTCCTACCAGATGCGACTGCATTTGAACTGGCGAAATTGTTTGTGCTCGTGTTCTCCTTCTGTCTTCTTCCGCCATAGCTGGATTGGGATAAGTCAATGTCTGCATGCAAAACTAGATTTATCCTTTCCGTCCAATGCTTCCTGCCCAGCCAGCTTTTGAATGATTGACCTTGCATTGGATGTGACAGATTTCCAATGGTGGGTTTCATCATGTGTTTCTCTGTCCCATTCTGTTCATCCCTAATGTAATTTTTCTTTGTGTCACTTTCACCCTGCTCCCACCAAATCCAGCCACTATACCTTTCCCCTTAGTCTATTAAAGAGTGAAGATTGAAGAGTGAAGATTTATATCAAACATATACAATGATTACATAAGGTAGAGCGAGGATTTGTATTAAACATTTCAGATTACCTGTGATTCTTCCAGATAGTGAGTGGCATGATCTTGTCTTACATTTCGTTCCAATCTTCTGAACTTGACATCCTTTGCATTTGGAGAGACCCTACTGTTTTCAGTCCAAAATTGCTGCACAAGTTCTATGACAGAATTGGGAATTGCATCTGCTCTTCTAACTCTTTTGTACAAAATCCATTTCCCTCCTTTGCAATCTATCTCTTCCCTCTTCAATTTTTCTTTGGTAAGATTCCTAGGATGAACACCCAGCAGTTTACCAAAACCCTGAGCACTGACAGGATTAGCATTTTCGGTAATGCTTCCTCTTACGGCCATAGCAAGGCAACTACTCTTGGCTGCTATATTGTCATTGCTGTTAGACTTCTTCACAAGTTGAATGGAAGCCCGAGGTTCTTGACCACAATGCTCTTGGCTTGCAAATCTTTCAGCTCTTCACCAAAGCACGTTGTCCATTGTGTCATCTTCGGAAATCTCGTTAAAACCTCTTTCTTATCCTTTGTCGGACCAAGCCATTTGTGGTGCTATGAAATGAAGATAATAATTTCAACACCATCGGCGCCTAATAGAGGCCGTTACGGTGGATCCTCCCTCTGCTGATGCAATTTTGCTAATTCTTCTTTGGCTTCCCTTTTTCTTTTCCTTTGGCGTCTTTTATGATCCCGTTCTTGTTACGGAGTTCTCTTTCTCCAAATGTGTGCTCGTTTTGAGATTTTAGGCGATTTGCTTCCAAATTAAATGATTCAAAGTATGAACAGATTGATCCATACCGGATTAAGCGCCATAGCCATGTGCTTGAGGAAAGGCGGGTGGGTTTAGGAATCGGTTAGGTGGAAATTGGAATGGGTGGTTTAGGAATCGGGTTGTTGCGAGTTCAAGAAATGATTGAATCCGGGCAGTTATGCACTAGGTGCCAAACAAACATTTAAAATCGCACCACAAATTTGATATCTCCCACCACATTTTTAAGGGGGACAGGAGGGACACCCAGGGTGTTCCACTACACCATGCTTTCACCCTCTGGTAAAGTTCATTCTCATTCAGATCATGGTACCAAGAAGCGATATTGAAGTGGTATTACTTCCTTGCTTGAATCAAATCGACGACAAGCTCAAAAGGAGCAATAGGCCCCCAAAAAAAGGAAGCTAAAAGTGCTTCTGAGTCTCGAGGGGAATGCGTAATACCACAGATGGTGGATGACGTTGGTACTCTAGCATGAAGGCCCATGTCAATATCTTTCAAGAGAGTTCAATGCATAGAGAAAGATCCATACATGCGACAAAGAAATATGCAGGGCGGTCTTCACCACATGATGACCATACTCTTGTAAAATTTGAGATTAAAAAAAAACGTGAAATTGAGCTTCCATTTGTTGGGGACAAGGAGGCCAACTTTGCCAAAGTAGAGGAAGCCGTGTTTCCATTGCTTCCCGACTCGGATCAAGGACGATTACTGGATATAATGGATGGTTTAGTTTATACATACACAACAGTGGTCCTAATTGCCAGTCATTGGTTTCAATAGCTAGCTATCTTTTATTTAACGAGTTTTAGCGATTCCAGACTACATTTGGTGCAAGAGCCATGCAACACACATGGATACACTGCAAGGTCCAATAATATTGTGCATGACCAACCTCTTGCATCGAAGCCAATGGTGGTCTACGCAAACCTCCCATGACCATTTGTTGTAAGATGATGACAATTCACATGTTGCCACACAAATACGAATGACATATCATCATGAGACTTAAATTTGTGCATTATCAGCATTGTGGAGAGGGAGGATTGCTTGAATATGCAGGAGTTCACACATTTCTTTATTTGTATCGTGCATATACTGACGGGGGGCATTATATTTTCTGCTAGAGTTGGAGCAGCCCAGCTAGATCGCTCTCGACATCTCTTAATGCACTTTAGAGATGCACCTCACTCCATTTCAGATCTGTAAAAGAGGGGAAGAGCTAGGCAAGATGAGAGAAAGCAAGATAAGGAAAAAATGGGCAATTTACCAAGGAGGCACATCTATAATACGGGATCATTGGCCTTCCGATCTTTAGACTGATTATGGTTAGCCTTGCCTTCTTCCTAGTTTGTTTGTTTAGTTCTGTAAAGGGGCTTTGCCCTTATTTTATTTCATTTTGTTTTATGACGGCGCCTCGATCCCTTGTCTGTTTTGTTTTTGTCTTAATGTCCTGCTCGTTTTACCGCCCCATAGTCCTTTTGTGGCTCAATGGTTTACCTACCTACCTACCTACCTACCTATCTATCTATCTTGGGATATTTCAGATGTCATGTTATTTCTATTATTTTACATTTTGGTTAGCATGTGCTTAATTGGAACACAAGATCATCTTACTGGTTTGATGGTAATGTGATGTCTTGGGAATTAGCACACTTCCAATGACACAACATCAATCCATAGTGCACAAGCACCATGTGTTTCAAAAATAGACATATATATAGATCTTAAAGAAAATATTTTTAATGCACTTAGATGGTATATATGCATAAGGAAAGTGCAACCCCTTGTTAAACTTAGATAGGACATGATTCATTATACAACTTTGATTGCATCTGCTTCAAGGTCGTATAACTCCAGACACGCGAGTTTTATGAAGTCCTCCATAGTTTTTTTTCTCCTCACTTTATTTCATCCTCCATAAATGCATCATCTTATGATCCCAATCTCCGTCATAAATATGAAAACTTTCCACCTTAGCCATTATACATATATTTGTTCTCTACATGCAACTCTACATTACATTGTATGTGTGTTCCTGAACTCTCTTGGAGAAATATAAAAGAGATGACCAACATCTTTTACTTCTAGACCGACCAACCTTGATACAACATCCACTCTATTTCTTTTCCTTCTAGCACACCTTTCCTTTCATAAGCATGCCTTCATTTGTCCTTCCTTTCATACCTTTTTTGTAGTCACCTTCCCTTCAACAACTGAGTATCTCTTCCAAGAAATGAAATTTCTTGGTTTTCCATCAAGTTCTCTCTAGATTGCCTTTTTCATTATATTTAAAGTCACCCCTTTCTAGACGTGCCCATTTATGTGGAAGGTTAGTCAATGCCCCTATGTTAACAAGATATTTAGAATAAAAGTGAACATATAACTCGAACTACATTTTTTTTTTCTCCTACAATATATCCATTTTTTTTTTTTTGAAGGACTTGAGCCTTTATTATCCAGAGAAAGTTACAAAGTACAATGGGGACTAAAAACTCAGTGGAGAGAATATCCACCAGAGCAAATCCACCCCACTCAAATACAACATCTAAACAGTATGAAGAGCAAGCAAAATCTCATGAGTAAATGTGAATCTGAAGATAGTGCTCCCAAATACGGCTCTTTACCTCACTAGCTATTGATGAACACCTGAATGCTTTGACAATTCGTTGTTGGGCATCGAGAAGGACCTGTGTATCTGAACAAGCAAGACTTTTGAATATGAGAAGATTCCTTCTTTTCCATGTGGACCAGATGATCCATGCAGAAGCCAAATGAAACGCCCTTTTTGCCAAATTTTCCCAACCATTTGGATAGACTGCTAATAACGCTTGCTGGCTATTCAAATTGCAATGAAAGAGGCTTTGAAGCCACAATCAAGCATGCCTGATATCTCTATACAGGAAGAAGCAATGCTCAATTGTCTCATCCCTCTGTGCACATAAGGGACAAAGTCCAGATACCTCTGGACGAAATTTGTGCACCAGAATATTAACGCGCAGACAACGATGAATGACTTATCACCATTAAACAGATACTTTGGGATGGAGCAGTTTATCCCATACCCATTTTCATACTGCTTTCTGCCGGTCCCTAGGTATGACCAAAGGCCACTTGCATGAAGGAATAGAATAGAATAGAATAGATTTTTTAACGTCCACGGAGACCAATAGGTCATAGGACCCATACAATGGGCTAGTACAATCATTACTACTAGGATTAAAAAACCCCTGCCTCGAAAGGTTTTCAAGGGAAAAACCTTTGCAGTAATAATGATACTAGACAAGCGAAGATAATGACTACTGAGGGCTCAGTAATTGCAGACGTTTATCTAGAACCTCAAGTATGTATAATGCCAAGTCATGCACCGGATGGTGCTCGAGAAGTTGTGGAGGCGTGGAATGGAATGCTAAGGTCAAAAAATGATTTGGGACTATCTCAAAAGCGAGGGCAACTTCGAGGAAGAGTATGGCTTTCATCTTCAATAACCTGTGTGGCGGCAACATGCACATAGTCTCGCTTCTCGTGGCAATTTATGGCCAGCTCCCATCTACTGTCTCAATCCAGTGCTTTGTGGGACCCCGTGCGAATTGATGCAATAGCTACAAGCTTGTTCCTGGACAATGAAGCAAGCAAGACGTCCGCAGCACCAAGACCTTGTACATAGAATTCACCAACTTATCTCCTATAATGTATCCATGTTATTAGTGCTGATGAATATATTTTTGAAGGCCATTATTTTACATTGCGTTTGTCAATATCTTGAAAAGCAAATGTTCTAGCCTTGTCTCTTTTTGTAACTTGAGGTATGTGTGACTCCATCAATCATTTATTCCTCACATGATTAGGGAACCATGATACCATCATATAGCTTATCAATGGTTACATTTTTGCATTCAAGATCTTTGATGGCAATGGATAACTAGACACCTAGAGCTAAAGGGAGACCATTCCGTGTCCTGTAAAGGAGAAGATAAAGTGGCAGCAGGAGAGACGAAGTCACCCAATATATGATTTAGTAATATTATGTATTTTTGCATGTTTCCCATTTTACATTCTATGAAGTACAAATGGTTAGTTAAGTTACTGAAGAAGTCATGAAAGCATTCCTGATATGTGACTTTGGCATAGACCAAAAACATGAGAGGATGTATTTTAGATGGCACGTTCTAATAAATATTAGGTGTCTAGCCATGTTAAAGCCATATATACCTTGCCATGTTAAAGCCTATTGCACGTGTCATGTTAAAACCTATGCCATGCCATGTAAAACCTTGGTCATGTCATGTTAAAACCATACCCATGCCATGTTAAAACCCCTCTAAGTGGCAATTCTTACCCAAACCATCTATCACCTGTCTTGTTCTTTGGGATTTCAAGTCACTAACTTGCATCTACTGATTTGGCTGGTTTACTTATATGTTTTCTACTACTTAAAATAATCAAAGCATGCCTTAATAGATGGATTGCTAGATCTATTTGGTTGTTAAAATTGTTTTAGTCTTGCACTTCACATGTGTCTCGTACAATCCTAAGCAAGTGAGGTCTATTTGAATCCACAAATTCAGTAATATGCCCCTCGAATTGCCATGCCACATGTTCTACATTACAAAGCACATGAAGATTCTTTACTTAATCCTATCTTTTTTGAAAAAATCATATATGCATGGTTGCTAAATTCAACACATTGGCATCTTTGTGGAGTAGTGGCAAACAAATCTCTAATAATAGGGTTCTAATCGTGCAGATCAACTAGTATGCCTCTAGTTCTAGGTACCTCCTCAATTCCAGTAAGATTTTCTCCCTTTTCGATTGTTATTATAGTGTTTTAATGGTGTTTTATAGTAAGATGTGAAGTTTTAGATCTTTTCTTTCTTAGAATACCTTATACATATAGACAACTACATCTATATTCAATTCTTCCTTTGCCCTAGACATGCACGCGCACAAACATGACTCACATACACGTTTGTGTGTACTTACTAATGCGTAAATAGATGTACTTGTTGACATGTCTTGACATGTAAACAATGTGTAAATGGACTAAAAATATGGAAACAGTCAATGCAACCATGAATTATAACATTTATAGACCTTGTTCAAATAGTTCATTTCAAAAATCAAATCCAGAAATTTGGCAATATATTCCCCTCAATCAAATCATGCGAGTGTATCATAGCAAACACACATTCAGAGCATATAGTCACGTGACAATGCTTCACATAATCCCACAAATGACACCCACTAACTAACCAACCAGACAATGACGTCGACACTCTGCATGTAGCTATGGGCCTTGACTTTAGTAACTCTATAAGCACAAATGTTTCATGAAGTTGTAGCACACAAATAAATAATCAAACTGGAAGTTCGTGGAGTTTCTCAAAGTAGAGCCTAGAATTTCGTGAAGCATTGACAAATGAAAATAGTTATATAAACACATCCATAAGCATGACTCAAGAAACAATCTATAATTCACCCTTTCTTTTAACTTGTTGGGTTCTCTTTTGAAGCATATGAAGTTTGCTACAGACTTCATGAGCAAGATGCTAAAGATGAAGAAGAAAACCATAGGTTTTGTGGTCTTCATAGTTGTTTTGGTGATGTTTCAATTTACGATGCAATTTAAAGGCATGAGCTATGCATTCAAGAAGCTAAGATACAACCCATCGGCTAATCAAGCAAGGAAGCTCTTGAGGTCATATGAGCAGACTGTTGTTCATAATTTTAAATGGAACAAGCCCCATTCAGTTCATGTTCCATGGCAAGCAACAATAGATGGTCTTCATAAAGTACCAAGCAGTCCGAATCCGCTTCAGAACGGGTATAAAATTTTTCACATTTCCTTTGGTTAAAAGCATTGAGAAGAAATTGCAATTTTTTGTACATGATATTGTCCTGCATATTTGAACAAGTTCTATATTGTTTCAGATTCTCGAATAACATCCACAACTGAGAAGAAAAAGGGGAAGCAATCATCAATTGTATAGCTAACATTTATTGAATAGCATCACAAAATTTTCTTGTTATGGATAAGTTTTGCCTATTCTTTTCCTTTCGTATACCTTTCAAAGAGCCGGCTGATACTGGGCGCTTGTATCGACCATTGCGTCCACCGGAGTTGGAAAGCTAGGGTTCGGAATATATGGCACGGGGATGAGGAGCTTGTTAAATATTTCTTCTAGCCAGGTTTGCTATTTGACATTGATCTGATACTAAGCTGATTATATCGAAATTGTTTTCATGTTTATGTGTGCACGGCTTATGGATTTGTTGCTTCAATTCAAATCTTTTGCCAAAGATTTCCTCATCTAAATCTAAACTGTAGACAGAGGATCTTAGCTTTTCTGCTGCTCGGATATGAGACGAGAAGGGAAAAAAAATGAGTATCCAGTTTTACTTTTTACTTGGCTGGACACAATCTAGCACGCTAAAACTGTAGGGGGAGTATTGGTTGGGTCGCTAATTGATATTCTATTTTAGCCATAGTGTGACCAAGTTGGCAACTTGAAGATGAAATTTGTTGGCTATTTTAGTGGTGAACCTAAGTTATCCAGCCAATGTGTTTAGTGTTTGTGTTCTGCTGCCTGAGTTAGTAATCACTCAGGCAGCCAGACTAAAGTATAGTTGTGAATTGGGTTGAATCTTTTGTTTTTTGGCTGAACGGTATAGAAGTTGAATGGGGGAAAATGGAATTCATCTCATGTCTCTCCTATGGAAGGTGGCTACTGATGAACCTCTGTTCTAAGTTGCATGAGTTAGTAAGCACTAGGGCAACCAGACTAATGCGGTTGTAAAATAAATTTAATTTTTTGCTTTTTGCCCGAACAATATAGAAGTTGAATGACATTGAATGATGGAAAATGCAATTCAGCTTGTGTTTCTCATATTGAAAATTGACGAGTTGGTGGAATCTAGCTTTATTTTCTGCCAGCAACTGAATTTCCATGTATTCTACCAACTCCTCAATCTGCCTATATTGGTTCTTTTGGAAGTTATAATTTATGTCCCTCTTGCCTCCATGTTGTAATGCTGTAAGGACACCAACCTTAGCTAATACTTGCAACAATAACATTATATTGTCTATTTATTAACGTTATGTGCATCCTCTTCTTTGCACTTATGCTCTTGCGAACACACCTGGAGTCCCACCTAGCCAGGCCCATGGACAATCTGCTCCTTTTATAAGAGAGAAGGCAACTCCCCGCACATTCCAGGAGATATCTTTATTGTGTAGGCGAGGAGATAACTTCATTGTGCAGGCGAATCGAATATGGAGGATGAGACCTAGTATCTACTTGGTCAATCCAGTGTGCTCGTGAGTCCAGTGTGCTCGTGAGTCCAGTGTGCTTGGAAGTGTGGTAACATTGGTGAGGAGTGGTGGCTCAACAGGGAGAAGCATATGTAGAGGGCAGTGGTGCAAAGTTATTCATTCTCCGAGCGACGTTTTTCATGCGAGCAATGACCATTCTTCTTCAAGGAGCTGTTGCATGCGTGCAATGATGTCAAGACCATCTCACTAGGTAGTAGAAAGACAATCATGGGCCGCTGTGCATGTGGCACTAGGGCAGAAGGCAAGGGGCAGTTGCAAAGTGGTAGAAGTAGGGATGGAAACATGGGTCGAAGTAGGAGAGACAAAAGCAAGAGGGATGGGAATGGTGGGTCTCAGAGTGGTTGAAATAGGGCTGGAAACATGAGGAGTAGAAGTAGGAGAGACAAAAGCAAGAGGGATGGGAATGGTGGGTCTCTCAGCACGATATTTAGAGAAGGCCTCAGCATCAAGAACATATTTGCAAGCTCGGGATTGTTAAGCAATGACAATTTATATTAAAAAAAAAATGGGCCACTCGTAAGAATCGCAGATTTTGGTAGAGAGGCCTCATTATGAAGGGATCCACAAATGCAAGGACCACTGACAAGAGAATGGGCAAGGTGCAGTCCTAATCCATTGGCAATGGCGACCTGGGATCTGCAGCTTAATAGGAAAGTCCTTCAATGCAAACCAACATGGTATATGACGTGCATCGGACTTATTAGGCAGAAATCCAGGGATGTTTACGTGGATACATTCCACGTTCCACTAGTTTGCAACAATAGTAAGGGACTCGAACATCACTACGAAATAATTGCTTTGCTTATCCACAACTTTCAGAGACTCATTCTCATTCCGAGGCAATCCTAATCTTTGAAGATGTTGTTCCAACCAAAAGCCCATATTTTTGAGATAAAGGAACTGACCATTCAAATAACATACTCCCGCATGAGATACTAGATTTTGCAAACTTTGCAAGTGGGCACTATGATCTATCTCCACAATCGAAACACCAGCCTGAGCAAAGACCTTTGCTTCATAGAACACATTATCCTGAGCTAATTGAACATCCATCCAATCTTCACGGGACTGCAACTCTTTCATATATATGGAAACCTCTTTTCTGTTATGCTTCATCATGAGATTCACATCGCAGTAACACGAACAGAACAGACACCAAATGTCATGTCACACTTAATCCAGTCACTGAAGAGCATTTATTATGAGACTCGAGTAACAATATTAAGAGTAGATCATGGAATAGAAGGGAGAGTAGGAGATGGCGGAAGGCCTGAAAGAGGATGAGGGGGCAAGAGAAGAATGATTGAAGCATTAACAAAGACACTAGAAGGATGAGGTAGAGATGAGGAAGTATAAATAGAACGAGTGGGGGGAAATGTTGCAAATCTAGGAGAGGAGCATAGGCACATTACAAGGATGAGATAGAGATGAAGTATAAATAGAATGAGAGGGAGGAAATGTTGTAAATCTAGGAGAGGGGCATAGGCAAGAGGGTTGAGTCACAGACCTGGAGAGACCATAGAAGCAGTAAACTAAACTGTAAGAATGTTTTCATACTGGCGGTGATAACCACGGAGGTCGAAATAGATGATCCCAGTTACGGGACTGAAACAGAGCAAAGAGCAAAAACCACCTGATGCCATACACAATTGGAAAGCTTACTGCACTGGCTTTCTAATGCATCAAAAATCGCTCGAAGCGGACATTCCGAAAAGGGAGATATCCTAGATTGAAGCAATGCCAAAACCTAGCCTGTGAGCAAGAAAATCTAACTCTAGCATATAATGCTGGATTGCCAGAAGATGCCCTGTTACGAATGTTTATGCAAATTCGCTCAAGCCTCCCCATCTTCCCAAAATGTTGACATAGAACTTGAGCTTCACATGTAATATGCTACCATAGAATTGTTAGTAACTGTTTTGGATGGATCTATTACTCTCCTATATGATATGTGGGCGAGGGCGGTTCATTATTTTTTATATATCATAAGCCCCTCCCCCCCAAAAAAATAGTTATCACTTTTTCCATCATCTTTTTAATGAAACCATTATAAATGTTACTATGTGGGTTAATGTGTGAATAACCATGATTGGTTACTTATCATAGTTCACCATCTTGATTCTTTATGGTAGTTTGCTTATTTAGTTTATTAGTATATTTATAATAGTGAATTTTTGCCATTTTTCTAAGTATGTGGTCAAAGCTTTTATTGTATGTGTAACTTAAATAGGTTTTTTTAAGTTGTCTACATATTTTCTTTTGTGAATCAGTGTTGTTCCATACATTAAAATGTTTCAATTCCTTTTGTTAAAAATCATAAGTTAACTACAAATGGTATTGTCTCAAATAAATGGTGCTTTAGACAATGCAACTGATATTGGTTTAATAAACATAACAAGGCATCTTCAACTTGAAAAGTGTCATTTTGCTAGTTTAATAAATATAACAAGGCATCCTCAACTTGGAAAGAATTGCCATTTTGCAGATACAAATGGTATCCAGTTTGCTATTAGTGGTAACAACAAAAAGTAAAGTGTTCATTGATTATCCTAGTGTAATTTCAGAATCAAAGGACTCATAATTTTATCATTAAGAATTTTACATTTAAAATGCTTATGCATAGTAATAATAATATAGTAATGATCCTTATTAGAAATATATATATCCAAATAATTCAAATGGGCCAAGGGGTATTTCCATTTTAGCCTAGAAAACAAATTGCAAATAACAGGCAATTAGGAATCTCAAACCCATATCCTTAAATTTAGTGGCAATTTGATCCTAGCCTAAATTGAACAAAAAAACCATCATATGTACTTAGCACAAGTATCTAAATTTTGACCAACATATTTGCCCACTTGAAAAATATCTTTAGAATAAAAGATCATTCACACTGCAAAGTGCAAATTTTTTAGACATGCCAATTTCCACCATTGCACATGCCATCTCTTCCAAAGCTTAAAAACAGTGATAAACACTAATTAGACAATGAAATGCCCAAGCAACAATGTCATCTCTCTCCCTTAGACATAATTCTTAAGAAATTCGAATGGTATATTATCTTTGCCTCCTTCAAAATACGGCATGTGATGCATATAACAGAGGTTAACAACTGTTTAAATGTTTCCTCTATGTAAATGCTTCTTGAGTGTTTCCTGAGATAAGGGATTATTTGTTATACAACCTTGCCCGTTCCAAATTAAGTGATGAAATGTTTTGACCCATTTCACCAAAGTTTTATGATTATCTATGATCTTTTAAGAGTGCAGAGTCCAGTTCGAAAAGAATGGCTCCTTTACCTAGCTTGAACATAATAGCTATATTGTGATCACTCATAGTCTATTAAATTCCTACCCCAATCCCACTACCCTCTATAAAAAAAAGAATCTATAGGATTACAATGTTAGATAATCTATCCTTCAATAATAAGATGGACATTCGGTACTGCTTTCCAAGACAAGCCATTTACAAGCATACAAATAGCATAAACCTCCTTCCCTTTCCATAACCAGTGCTGTAACTTTTTGAATCAATCGTTTATGTACTTCTTAAAGAGATTTGTCCCTCTTGTGAGAACTAGATGCCTCATAATTGGTTTAGGTCCATTGGACTTCCATGTAGATTTGCAACGGAATCTAGCCCCAATTACAGTGCAGTATAGTCCATTGAAAAGCGTCAAGATCCGTCATTAAGCACGCCTGCTGATTTGGAGGAGCCTGATATAATTATACACTCCATTGAAGATTGCACTTTATTATCTTCCACAATCCCAAACTTGAAGAGAGACAATGGTCAACAAACTAACAGTTGTAAAAGATTGAAGAGTAAGTTATTCTTGTGAAGTATAACTAATTTGGCTTTGTCTACAACATGTACTTATTTAGCTTGATAATTTGAATGACTCAGCCCCAAGTTTGGATATTTCAAAGTCTATGGCAGAATTGAAGATAATGATGTCCAAATAATACAAGAAGAATGTGAAATAGAATTGAAGAGAATAGATGATTATGTTTCTGAATTGGCCAAACCTACAAATATTCTAGAGAAATCAATCACAGAGGAAGAAACTAATTTGACATCAATTTTAAAATCTCCTTCTAAGAATAATTTCAAACAGGGTTCCTGCAGCAAACGAGCTCCATCCAAATCAGTAACTAGGAAAGTAAGGTGATTCTACTATGTTTCTTTCTATAGTTGTACTAGTATAATTTCTCTAATTGTTGTCACTGCACTGTGCTAGTGCTCTTGGCAAGAAACTTTTGGTTATTGAGTCTGAAGACTTCCTATACAAGGTTTTCAAAAAGACTAAAGCAGTACCTGATGTGGTGGAAGGTGTTCAACTTCATCCTTCAAGAAAAGTGGTGCTTGCTGTCAGGCCAGGGGTAGTGCAGTTCATGAATTTCGTAACCGAACACTTTGCTGTCGACATATGCTCTTCCAATCACTCAGTGGTCAACTACCTCAGGTCTTTCATGCCTCAGCCTTAGTGGATAAGTTCCTTTTCAAGTGGATCCTACTTCCTCTACGATGCTCTCATCGTATCAGAAGGCGGAGTTCATCCCCCTGACAGCCAAACTGGCAGGGGCCATCCACCTGACACCAATCCCAAGGACTGAGCCAGCAAGGGAAGAGTGGATGGGTCATTTGCCCCGTCTCCCTTCGGGTCGACCTAGCTGCGGAAATGCGAATAAACATGAGCACATAACATCAACACATCAAACAACTCACCTCGAAGGGTGAGTACACCACAACATAACATGAACAATAACATCAACATAAATAACAACAACAAAGGGGAATCCTACCCAAGGCTCAGACTCACGGGGGATTGACTGACGGCTTGGGTCTCTAGAAGTCAATGCAAACCGAATTCATGGCAATTGGATTGGGCTGGCATAAGAACATGGCTGTTGGTTAGTCCACTCCATCTGCCCCTCCCGTGCACACTTTGCAGAGTAGGTTGAAAAGTATTGGGACCGGGGACGTAGCCTGCCGGGTGCATAGCCAAGAGGGCTACTACTGGGTTGCATCTCCCCAATCCCGATGAGGCAGGAGGAGGGTCGCCTGCCCTCCAGCATGCATGCCCATTACAGGCGGCTAGAGGGCCACTGCCCGTATTCGACTTAAACCCCATTGAAGGTGACGCAAGGGGTGTCGAGCTCATGCCTTGCCCACACGCAGTGGCAAACCATTAAGCCTAGCCCACTAAGATCCCTGGTAGGCTTTACACACTAGAGAGATCAATCTATGATGGGACAAGTCCCCCTTTCCATCGGTCTAGCCCCGCCATCCACAACCAGGCGGGCTCCTGTACACGGGCCGCATTAATTGGGAATTAATGAGGCTATCTAGGATCATCTGCTACAGAGGCTTTTAGGGTCTCTACCCCCCTTCCCAATACATAGAATGACACAAAGTGGAATCACCATCATCATCAAGAACTGAAATGTAGAATAACATCTAACCTATCTACTTAAACATCTAGAGTTAAGTTCCTTGGTTAGAGCTTGTGATCTCGGAATCTATAAAGCCTCTAAGGCTGAACTAACATGCTAAACCAACTCATTGCCGGACTAAAATGCGGCATTGCACAACAGAATGACCATTTACCTGATCCCTGACTCGCTCCTGCTCCTCGGAATGCATCCATGCCTTCGTTCAGGCTGAAGGCGACTGCTGCTGGAAGATCTGTTGTGCAAATGCGGCTTTTTGGAGCCGGGCAATGCGAACTAGGGTCTTGGCTTGGCAGGAATGGCTCAAAGAAACCCTAAATGCGAAAGAAGAAAGGTTTAGGGTTTAAGGAAAGCCCTTATATGTTAACTTCTAGGGTTAGGTTAAAAAGGGATCCAATGGTTTATTGCCACTTGGCAAGGGCCTTTTAGTTGTATATGTTTAATTCACATGCACAACTTACGAAGTTGCCCCCTAGATGCAACCCTTTACGTCTCGCCAGTACTTGTCATGATGACATGTACGTGTGACGTGACAGTATAATATAAGTATTCGGATCGTATGTTATACTGGAACGTCACAATGGTGGATTCTTTGAAAGTGAATAACGGAACTTCTTGCCACATCAAAAAACTATTAAATTTGAGAAGTATCCTGAATTTAGCATCAACACAACATTGCTGATTGATCCTTACAGGTGTATGAGTTTTAAGAATAATGCAAAATTCTTGCATCACACCTATGCCGACATGGTTTAGTGGTTGTTGTGTGTGTGTCAATTTTGAGCTGCTACCTAAGGCTACGACAGTTAGATTAGATTCTAACTCTAGAAACATCAGCTTGCTCGTAGTGATCCTTTACTAGTTTGCCTTGAGATTTTATGCTTGCTATTTAAGGTTTCCTTCTTGAGTTATTAATAGGTTCCCTTTCATAGAAAAAAAAAAAACACTAAAATATCTACATCTCTACAAATAAGTTTACTGCCTCTAGTAAAGAGAACTCAATGGCTAAATTATTAAATCATTTTTGTTATTAACAATGAATATGAATGGTTGTATGATATACAATAAATATTAGTACATTTCAATTTTATTTTCATCGAAATTGTCATCTGGGGGCATTCCAAAACTGGATGTCAGAATTGGATGAATAATTAGGTCTCTCTTTGTTGAATCGAAGTATGAGACCAAGATCACCAAATTGGTCATTATTGGTGGGATCTACATTTTGGAACCTTGAATTTCTTTGTGTGTTATCCATTCTCCAGTCATGCATTTCTTGCGTAACCACTGATTTAACCTCAGGAACTTCAAATTCGGTAGTAGTAAGCGAGAAAGGAGAAGGGCAGTTGTTGTTCCTCATGTTACTGCTATTACTGGAAGGGACATCTTTGGTGCCAAAATGAGCAAGGGAAGAATGGACCTTGGGACTTTCCAAATCAGGTAGCTGTAAGAAAACATCATGTGATGTGCCACAACCATCTGCTGTTTGAGGAGCCATTTGCTTGTAAGCAAATGAGTGAACCATTTTGGTTTTATCTGAAGAAGAAGCATAAGAATTTCTATTTGATGGCAAGTCGAACATTAATGCTTGTTGGGTTTCTCTGCAACTTGAGATGTCATCTTGGGTTCGTTGGGTATTGCTCTTGCGAAACACGCGGCAAACAACCCAGCCATCTTCCTGTAGAAAGGGAAATGGGAATTGAGTAGTTGTGTTAGAGTGCAAACAAGGTAAAGAGTAGAGATGAAATTTCATGAACATGATTCCAGACTTTTTAGGGGTATTGCTATGTTTAAAAATGTTGAGGGAAAAGGGGAAAAAAAGGGAGGAAAAGTATTTTTTTTTTTTTAATTTAATGAAACTATGCTTTATACTTACAAGTGAACCGCTATTGTTCTCATCATCTTCGAGTCTATATTCATGCATAATCCAGTCGGTTTTCTGACCATTGGGAGCTCTGCCTTTATAGAAAACCAAGGTTTTTCTCATTCCTATAACCTTGTAAGTAGTTCGAATGGCCTTATCTCTACCAGTGGCCTTCCAAAAACCTGCAGCAGTAGCCCGATTTGTTCTAGTCCCAGTCGGGTATTTCTTGTCTTTGTGGCTAAAAAAATACCAGTCTGTCTGTTCAGGAGATCCCGTCATACATCTTTCTGCACAAAAACAAGTAAAAACGAGAATTGCACATAAAACTCTGTAACATCGGCTAATTTGAAGCCAAATTCTTACCCTGTAAATCCCACGGCTCCATTTTGTACAGATCTATCTCTCTGATAACGTCCAGATCAATTCTTTTGGAGGCTACCTTTTTTTGCAGATAATATCCGACTAATTCTTGATCAGTTGGATGGAATCTGAAACCCGGAGGTACCAGAGAGTGCCTGTGCATGAGGGGTGACACTGCAAGAAAATAACAGCATTTTTGTTTTATTTCTGCAAACAAATATATCACTTTGCACCATATTTGATCCAATACTTACTATTTGAGTGCATAGATTTAACTAGGCCTGGAGCACTTCAACACCTGCTACAATAGGCAATTCATAATTGTACCTTCTGTAAATTTACACCCTCAATTAAACTTCAAAGGAGGACACATTGCATAAAGTGTGTGCCTTCCTCTAACATCCATTTACCTTGAGGTTATTTTTGTTGGTTTATGCCTCTAGACCCTGTATGTATGCTAGCTCCAGTCGTCTCCACGGTATTTTACTTCCACCCGTGACCCGCAATTCCGTCTTGGAGCCTGAATCCACGCATGTTCTCAGAGAGATTGCCTAGGAATATCATTTCTAAGCCAAAGCTTCACCCTAAAGCAATATCTTTTGACATGATTGTTGGGACCAAACCAAAAGTGTGAACCAATCACAAAGAAGACTTAAGCTTAAATAGCAAGCAAAGTTGCAAAGCAAATCATCAAGCATGCACACAAGAAACATAAGACATCATCTGGACAAGAGCAAGAACCAAAATTATATGCGCGAGAGCCGAAATCGAGGTGGAGGTTGAAGTTGAAGTCGACTCTTGCAGTATGAGCAATGTAGTGGAAGGAATTGGAAGAGGGGAAGCAAGGGAGGCACCCAATAAATAGAATAGAGACGAGGACCAGCTTGGAGTAGTGCTAATGAAGTAAGAGGCAAGGGGTGCAAAAGAAGCTAGGAAGATGCATGAAAGGAACCACTTGCTAAGGTGAGCAAAGGATCTTTTTCAACATTTTGAATGCCATGTGGGGCATCAAGCTCCCCTTTAGGGCCGTATTTTAGGCTTTTGTGGACCCTGGCATCTTCCTATAGCATGTGTCTTGAGTGTCTCAAAAGTGTCACCCTCTCTACTCTTAAAAGTCCCCCAAAAGTTCAGTCTTTTCCCCCTTACATCCCTGTCTTGCCTGCTCTCAGCATTTCGGACATTTCTTTCCCTACCTTAGATTTGGGCCTGTCCTTAGTGGGTCCTCACCCTCCACATGGCTCCCCTTCCGTCCCAGCATCTCCCAGCCTTGCCTCATGGACTTTAGCCTTGTTTATGTTATCTTATGCCTTGAATGATGCCGCCTTGGCTCCCTTAAAATTTGTTACTAAGTTTACTAAGTTTTATGTTTCATAAGTCAACATCTTACCACATACATGTAATATATTAGGCAAATTTCATCGATCGCAGAGCCCGTGTTCCAATAATCCTAACATTAGTCATGACCATGCATTAAGATATGTGTTGGAGGCATGAATATGTGCCTATATAGTAGTTCATGGCGCGTGCCTTGGGTGTCTGCCATGCCCATTTTTCTATGCTCATGAGGTGGCCATTTCTAAGAAGACTTCTATCTACTTCTTAAAAAAAGGAAGGTTTTGGACCACTTTGAAATTAACTAGATTTATGATTCCTCACATTCTTTTCCTTCAGATTTGGAGGTCTATTCATAGAATGTAAGTAATATAATACTAGGAGTTCCCCTTGTATGTCCTCTTTTTCAGTGTTGCTAATTGTGGCAATAGTTTACCCCATAGCTTTGGTAATAAAGGCACAAGCAAAGGACTTCAAATTTGGATGGCTCTTTATTGAGCAACGTTTTCTTTTCTTTTTTTTTAGCGTAACAGCCTGACCACAAGTGGCCCGACACGTGGATAGGCTAGGCTATTCACAATGTGACACGTGACGTAGATAGCCTAGCCTATCTACGTGTCAAAAAATCCGTCTTAGTTATGGCTTATTAAGCCATTTGATCATACTCTGCAAAATTCGGTCCTTCAAAATTCGAAGGCCGTTCTGGACCGTCGCTTTGGTTAGAGCAGAAGATGCTCCACAAAGGTATGTATCGACGCCTTATGATGCTTTGCAAAAATAAATCAGGGTTTTGTTAGCTCTATTTATCGTAGCTCTATTTCAGCCTTAATTAAGATCATATTCAAGATCATAGTTCCCGGCATCACAGGATAATTTGAGTTGGATGTGGCTTAAGCCATTTGATCATGATCTAGAATAGACTGTTTTCAAAATTCAATGGCCGTTTTAGACCGTCGCCTAGGTTAGGTCAGAAGATGATTCACAAAGGTAAATTAGGGTTTTTCTAGCTCCTATTTATCGTAGCTTTGCCCAGCCTTAATCAAGATCATATTCAAGATCATAGTTTCCGGCATCACAGAATAATGACGTCCTGGCATTTGAGACGTGAGTTACCCTGTCATGCCATTTGCATTTCGGGTTCTCACTTTGGCATTGACCAACATGTCTATTTGCCAGATTTTGCTCTGTAATCTGTGCAAGTTGATGTTTAGATGTGGTGGCGTCAGTTCTAGCTGCAAAGGCATGTGCAATGCATTCTTTAGTAAAAACCTCTGCATGACATGATTAAAAGTTTTATCTGATGAACAGGGCCTGAGTGATAATTTCTCTGGTGCTAGCCTTTATATGGCAATTATACAGTCTATGACTCTTTTAATTCGTTAACGCAAAGGTATGCCAGTCTGTATGTCTCTAAGTTGCCAGCTGCCAGTCTAAGGACCAAAACGTCCCCCTTTGCTATGATGTAGGACAATAATGGTAGTCAATCCACATTTTGATCTGCGTACCTTGCTGCTGATGTGTTGCAGAACCAAAAATTCTATATGAAAATGCAGCATTCTGTATCTCCAATGTGGCTACTCATCGCTCCTTATTTCCTTCCTAGGCTTATCTTAATCAATTATTATCAGCATCTAATGTTGCAAACTGGTAAAGAACGTATATGTGCTGGGGCATAAGATCAATTCTTGGTTCGTTTTTGAGGTTATGACTCTGCATATTGCTTTGTAAGCCTCCTATCTTTTCTTGGATTAGAGGGTCTGTGATTATACTCAGTATAACAGGGTTACCTCTGTATAGGCATCCTCTAAACTAGTGGCTAGAGATAGGCATTCTCAAAACTAGTGGCTAGATGGAGTATTATAGTTTGGCGGCTCCCCAATTCCAGGCAATTGCATCAGAATATATTTGTCATGTTTAGGGCTGTGCATATGCTCAGTATAATAGGATACCTCTGCATAGGGCTCCTCTAAACTGTTGACTAAGCTTCCCAAGGAGTACAGATGCAATAGAATTGACAATTCCTTTTTGGAACAGTTAACTATCCATTTGGCGTTATTTAATTTGTTTGTTTGAAATTATTTTCTCGGTTTAGGCTTAGTGTGATTTAGTTGGATGATGTTAAAAATTAGTTGCTTGTGTCCTTTCAAGAAAGTCTCGTCGCTTCCAACTTCAAGAAAGTCCTGCAGTGGACCGTCGGCCTGCCGTAACCTGCTGCAGTCTTGTCTGCCAACTTTCTTCGTATTTTGTTTGGTGGGTAATGCCTAACTATCTAGTTCGTTCTTATTGTAACTTCCATTTTTAAGATACTTGTTTGAAGGTTTCTTATTACGCTTATAGACGATATCGCGTTACGCATATGTAGGTTTTTGCAGGCAGCTCAATTGGGTGGAAGGATTATCTCTTAAGGGTCTTTATTCGGTTGAAATGGAAACGTTGCTGGAGTTCTACCGTAAGTGCTTTCTTGTTTATTTACAGGTTATAAATTTCCATAAAAAACTCTATTTTACTTTGTATCAAAAGCCAGACTGTAAGAATCATAATATTTTAGACAACTTATTAAACAAAGCAAACAAATGTTATGACTGCTAAGAACATCCACATCTGCATGAAGTTTTGGTGCTTATGACAAGCAGCTCTGCGAATGCATCATATTTTTAGCAAATATTTAACCATGAATGCAAGGGGAAGGAGGCACAGAGAAGGAGGACCCTAAGTGAAGTTATTTATGCCCTTCAGAACTTGGTAGGAAGTAAAGGATCATAGATGGCACAGGGAAGTGCTATTCTATCAGGGGTTCAGAGGGGCCTTACATCCTATGCTTGGAGGCAATTGAACTTGACTAACTAATTGGGTGTGTATGAACCTGTCAAGCAGAAGCTACTCAAAAAATTTCCAGAGAATTTTAGTTCAATTGCTGGTTCGAACCACTTGTGTTTTCCTGTCATTACTTAAGTTGGCCATTGAAACCAATACATGACTTAAGTTGAAATTCTAGTACCACATCTACTAGCAGCTTTATAAAATTTCTTTTAAATAACCATGAGTATGTGATGAAAACAACAAAAATTGAGGGCCCAGTAGAAGTGCATAGTACAACTACATACAGTCCCAGATATGGTGATATGCTTGCACACACGGTTTACTACGAGCAATGGTACAGATTTATGTAGATGAGACTGAGATGCTGGATTCTAGTGGGCAGAGAGGATAAGCTGCCACTCAATAGTACAGAAACGGTCGAGAGAAACGGCCTCTTGGCCATGCAGTCCAACAATGCAATGAGAACTTCAATGCTTTGTGGGGGAGATGTCTAAAGATTATTTACATTTGACTTTAGCTTGTCTCGTTTGGAGTTATGACAATGCATACTGCTTTCTTGCAGAACTTGAGCATGGAGCGACCTGCTATTGCTGAAAGTTTACGAAAACTTAAGAGTAAGAAGTATGAATTCATTGTTGTAGTGGTTTAATTGATGAAGGTTATCATTATTTTGATTCTATGTTACAAGATTATCTCTTTAGACCACTAGCAGATCATTGCAGATGCATTCTTTCACTTTTAAGCAGAGCATGGCAAATAGATGAAGTAAAATACCAATAGGGCCTGATTTGGTCAGTTGGGCTGAATCCTTGGGGTGTTTTGTGTGTCATGAGAAAAATGCACCTTGAATCATATGTTTGATGAATTCTGGGCAGATAAGAAACAATTCTTATGAATTAGTTGGAGTTCTATGATAAACAAATAAAAAAAGGATTCAGGCGATTAACATCATCTTCAGGACGGCAAGATGTGTGCTGCTTATGAAAGTCGGGCTTGTTTCAATAAATTAAGATCATGAATGATATTAGGCTGTGTGATCTATTGGTTTAGTGGCTCTGTTTCCAGCTCAAAGGATTATCCAGAAATAAGATTGCATACTCTCTGTGTCTCGAACTGCAAACTGTGGCAAATAAGAACCCCCTTCCTTTCTAGAATTCTTCGTCAAGTATTCTGTTTGATCTCTCATAACCTGGGCATTACAGTTTGTTATTTAAATTTTGGGGTGTCAAATCATTTCATGAAATCATTACAAGAATCTTGTTGGAGACTTTAATGCTTGTATAGGTCGATCTAGAACCTAAAAGTTCTATTTTAAACAAGCCACACCCTCTTTTTGAAGGGAAATTTATCGACTTCCTAGACTAAGGAAAAAATATGTCTTTTGGGGCCTGGGGTTCAATTCTCCAATCCCTTTTTTTAATCTGTTTAATCAACTCTACAAACAGTGTACATAGTGAATCTTTGTCACTTATTTATAGTAAATTTTAGGTTTATGGAATCAGAGCTTTCTAATATGCACTTTCAAATGCCAAGTATAATGATTTCAGACTTCAGCTTTTCATATCAATCATAGGTCATTCTAGAGGTCTTTTACCTTTGGAGTAATTAGCAGATTAAGAAAATCAAGGAACTGCGTACCTCTTGTACGGTGTAAGAGAATCGTATTCTCCATGTGATGGTCTGATGGCACTTTGGTTACAAATGGGATGCAAGGACATTCCATATTTTGATATGCCACCATACTAGAACATATTCTACTTGTCAGTGATTCATACATGGTTCTCCATGCTCGATCTCGTAACTTATATCCTAAGATACCATAACAAACGAGAATAAATAAAAAGTATTAGTCAACCTGCTAGTAGAACTTGACTTGAAAGCTCTAGAATTGCACTCGACTTGAAAGCTCTAGTATTGCAGCATTCTTAACTCGCCAGTAGAACTTGACTCGAAAGCTCTAGTATTGCACTTGACTTGAAAGCTTTAGTATTGCAGCATTCTTAACAATCATCTTAGCAAAATGTGACTGAATACAATTGTTGAATACAATTGTTGCAAACAATGCTGTGTCATGATTCCTAAACCATAAATGAAGTTGCCCCTATGGCATTAAGTGCATCCAATTTCTTTCGTATTGAGTCAGGCATCTCAAGCAATGGTCTGGAATATGATTGTTGGGTCGTATTGTATGGAACATGGTATTTTTGGGAGGGTTTGAGTTGCTTTGTTGCTCGGTATTTTTGGGAGGGTTTGAGCTGCTTTGTTGCTCTGTTGAAATTGTTTCTATGTTTGGTCGGTTAGAGTGAATTAGTTTCTAATGGTTCGAAGAAAGAAGTAATTGTTAACAATTTGAAAGGAGCGACCTGTGTGACACGGTGCGTGTTTTCTCAACCTTCCCTTTGCCTAGATCAAGATCTAAGGACCAGGTGAACGTCCACATTAAATTTTAGGACACGTAGATAGCCTAGGCTTTCAGATAAGGTGGCACTCAAGATAGGGTTGTTGCACTAAAGAAAGAAAAGAAAAGGGGAGGTGGGGTTTGTGTGTTTGGGGGTTTGCAAAAATTCTATGAATAGACTAGCATATTGGGACTAGCTTCAAAGGTTCAAGAAAAGTGCAAGTTGTGGGGATCTCAAAATAGGCTAGTTAGACTTGTCAATATTTATTTGTACGAGCATTGGAGCTGAAGTTCGTATCACGACAACATCTAACATCCAAGCATAGAGCTTTATTTGAAAATGCCTTCTCGTCTCTTATAGCACATGAAAAATGGATCTGCCATAAGATAAGATACAATGAGAAATAAAAAATAGCTATGGGCTTTTATGAGTTGGACTGCACGCTACACTAACTGTGACAACTTCTAATATCTAAGCCTAGTGAAACATAGTTGTCCTATAGAAGCATTATTTGAAATTACCTCCTGCAGGAAAAGGGAATGAGCCATAAGGTACTTGTGTCTTATTCTTGCAATGTGGCTTGCAATATTCTAAATAGAATTAGGGAAATAGAAATGTTTTTTGGAAATTGAGTCTATAGATGTTTATCGATGTTAATAGCTTTCATGCTCGTAAATCAATGACCTAGAATTCCTCATTGCACCATTCACGTAGAGAAAATAAGGAAACTTAGCCTACCTACTAGTAGTTAAAACAAAAGAGGAGAGGACAATACTTCTAGTATTATATGACACATGGCACAACCATAATAGCACTTCTATTATTATATAATACATGACACAACCATGATATAGAGCAACACTTCTAGAAGTATGTAACATATAAAAATGACACGTGATGCAACCATGATGTATAGCAACACTTCTACTAGTATATGATATATGACAATGACACGTGACATGCCCATCGTTGTGGTGGTTTAGTGTAAGGTCTTGGATTTTGGTGATCCCCATCAGGGTTCAAAACCCACTGGCTACCATCGGGTGGGAGACGTGGGGGGTGTAGCAATATATGACATAAGGCATGCTATATTTTAAAATTATATAATTGGTATCAGATGCATTTGTTGTTTGTTATACAAAATATGACAGGTGCATTTAGTGTTGATTTTATTACATCTGGTAGCTTCACATTGCAGACTCAAAACTTTCTGTTGTGCTTCTTTGCTAGTTCAGTTTACTTTAAAACATGTCTTGACGTGGAAAATTTTTAATTCTCATTATTTTAGATTGCTTATGTGGCCAACTAGATGTTTGCAACGTGGCTAGATTTGTTCGTTGATTTTTCGTCAAAATACTTAACGGAATTTCTGCTGGTTGCAGGAATCTTCTTTCTCTAGCCCTTTTACGCCCACCATCGTCCGGCAACGCCAATTTGCACTGTGTAAAACAGCCCCGCTCTCGATGATGGTTGCATGTGAACCGGCTCTAATGGAGGTGTGTCCTCATGTGGGCGAAAACCAGTCTAACGAAGCTATAATAGGAAACGTGTTTATGGGATTGCCAAGTAGACCAACCATTGGGTTCTACTATGCCACTTTTACGCAATTTCTTTTTTAACAATCTTGGCATGTTTTGAATTTGGATATTAATTCTCATCCCTTTTTCTTTTTTTTTTTCATCTTGTGCTATTTTGAGCATAGTTATGGTGCATGAATGAATGGTTTTCCGTTTTTCGTTATCTCTGAGTCAGTCATCTTGATAATTGATGATGGAACATGGTTGTTTTACATGCAAAAGATTCCACGCACATTTTCAAAAGTGGGATGGGATTCAGAAACACCACCAGAGAAGATTGGCATCATGCCGAGAAGTCCGGCAACAAGTATCCCAAGGTTTGTCTTATGTTATTTATGAATTTATACCTTATATTCTTATCGCAATCTTCAAGTACTACTCCATTGTGCAGGCCTAGACGGCAGGGCTCCGACCACTCCGGATGCATGGTGGAAGAGGGTATCATGTTAAGTTCTTGTCAGAACAGATTTATAATTGGAAGAGTGTATAAATGTGTAGCAACCATGTCCTTTATTGTAGTAAACTTTGGAATGTCCAATTTATGCCTAAAGCTACATACAACTTTCTGTTTGCGATGTAGAAGCTAAAAGGATGCCTGAGATCGAGATCATTGCAGAAGAAATATATACTGAGGCAAGTATCAAGTCAAAGCTGTTCTCGTGCACAAGTAGCCCTTCTCATCCACAACTTTGCCAGTGAAAATAAATTTGATTAACTTGATAGGTGAAGAATAGCATTTATTGCTGTAAAATATGGTGATGGCTTCAAAGATTGTTTTATTTTACTTTTATAGTAGTTCATTCACCTTCTTGTTTAATATTTAGTTTGGCATGTCAGTTGAAGTGAGTTTATTTTTGCATATTAACATGTACCAATCAACTCTACATGCATCCATAATTGGTATGGGGAGCTGCTTAGCTTTAGTGACGTCATAATAGTGGTCCAACTCGGCAGTGATTGTGGTTTTTCAGAGTGCAACAAATGACCAGTTTAATCAAAGGCTTCCAACTAAGAAGGAGCTTGATAGCAGTTTGCCTTATCCATTACCAATAGCTGTAAGCTAAATACATAATACATTTCCACCTTTACACAGAAGAATGCTCTTAACTTGGAGAACTTACTTATAATCTCATACAGGAGTCTGGGATTGACTTGAGACCACTAATATCAGCTCTTTTGCCAGCTTGGAAGGTATGTTTGATTAGTTTCTTTGTTGTTCATCTGTATGCCCTTCAAAATTATATTTCGGAAGGTGTACTATCATTTATTCAGTTTGTTCAGTTTTTGCATTTTGTTATTTATACTTGTTATTAAGTTCTTACCTTTTATGGCCAAGTTGGATTGAACATGGAATCCCATCTGCTAAAGAATAAGAACTAAGGGGATGAATATAGGGAGGCAATTAGTTGTTTATATCTTTGGATCACAGTAAGGAAATTATTCTTGTGTTTCAGGTTGTTGAAGATGATATACACTGGGATGAAAAGTCCTTGCTTGCAGAGGTAAGCTCTTGTTCCTTACCTTGGTGATCAAGCATTCCTATTTGGTAAAGCCGATTTCATGTATTTAATTTCAAAAAATTCTTTAGAGGTGGTATAAAGGTATCTCGACGCTCTTGCCCCTTATGGCTCATTCTGGTAAAGAGGAACATGATAAAGGATTGAGAAGGTATAATGGTATGCTGATGAAGTGAATGCATTAAATGGGATTTCACTTTGAATGAATTGCATTACATCCATATGCCTGCTTGGGCACATGATATGTAGGATATAGTGTTTCGATACATACAGACTACCAAAAGAACAAGACAGAAGTCAAACAAGTATCCCTTAGGAGCTAAGAGTGAAGGCACGCACCCCTTGCTCATCCATAATCCATGATGATAAATAATAAAAACCAGGAATTAAGATAGCCACTATGTGGTGTAAGTAAACAAAACATTGCCTATATTGGGCCCTTGATGAGTGGAAACTGTCCAAATACTAAGAAGGATGTTCATGCATAAAGCCTTTCATAAAACTTTTGAGATGAAGCATTACTAGGAAATTCGAAACTATAAAACTAGTGGCTTCAAAGAATTGGCTTTCTACTGTTTGTACTGCCTTAATAGTAGACCCATCAGCACACCTTATCTGCTGTCATCAAACTGTGTATACTGCACCTTTCAAAAGTGTCTTTGGAAAGTAGAGACTTGGAGGTATTCAAGCAATGTTTAGATGCTTGGGTTGGGTTTGGAGTTCAATTCTCCAAGAAGTTGCAGTTGTTTTTTTCTATTTGTTAGGGTTTGTATAGCTATATCAGTGCCCCAACTGAATTGCTTGTGTTGCTGGAATATGTTCAAACTTGTAAGCATCTTCTTTCACCATGTTTTAGTTATCCACCATTTTCTTTTTACAGATGCAGTTCGAAGTTAATCATGCAAAAGGAGCACGACTTAAGGATACAAATGTATAATAGAGGACATGGAGATGATTTTCAAAGGAGTTGGTAGTTTAATATTTGTGCAAACTGAGTACTAGGATTGGAGAATGTACAATTTATATCTAGAAAAAAGAGGCACTGTTTTCAGACATGAATAGTTGGACTTCTTTAGGAATTTGCTTTTTCTTTGGATTTCTTTAGAGCGGAGAGAATAAAATTTGCTAAAATTTCTTGATAGCTAGCATATTTTGTTTTATCAGCAGGCAAAGATTAATAGTTTGTGCAAATCCGTTGATCTCTTTGTTGATTAGTTGAGCTGTTTACAAGCCTCGCTAAATAGGATGTTTCGTCCATTGAACTACAGCCACTGATGCTTTTTGTACTAGAAAATTCTCTTTGTTTATTATTTGAGTTGTATACAAGCCTCACTAGATAGGGTGTTTAGTCCATTGAACTATAGTCGCCGATGCTTTTCGTACTAGAATTTGGGCGGCAGATTGAATGAAGACACATTGTAACATTAGAGTTTTAAGGCATTGATTGGAGGAACAGGTCGAGTTTGCTCAAGAACTTTCTAGACTAGTTTGGTGGGAAAGTACACAGATTCTGACAATCTTTGTAGATACAAAGGATTCACGAAGCAACCGACCGTAAATTCGATCAGTCTGTTCTTCGTGCTATATTGATGTCATTAACCATAGACCGTTTGCAAGAGTTCCAATGCAGATTTGAATTATCTACATCCTCCAAGAAACAACTTACATAAATTTGTACAGAATGATAAATAATTGGATGATTTGATCCTCCGTGTTCTTTGGGTGCCAAATTCATTGTCATGTCATGATATATCTGCAAAGGGATTAGGACACTTGCTCACACAAAGTTTGGGCACAAACGATGTACTTTTATTGTGTAGAGCTACCAGGCAGAGAACCTGACTGGCGGTTATAAATTTTCTTGGAAATTAGCATCATTTGGTCACATCTGTAGCCTGATCTAAATTTGAATTATAAAGTCATGAATGTCAATCATGGTATGAAAATGTCGTGGATTATGTCATAAGCACTACACGAGCAGCAAATCATCTAGAAACATTTAATAGCCAGAGTCAGACCATAAGGAAAGGGGAAAATTTTAGCAATAATAGGTCTGCTGATGAATTGTACATTTTGACATTTGTTCCTGTCAATGTAGTGATCTAGGACACAATTGAGCCCTCATGTCTATTATCTCCTAGATGTAAGATGGTAGTATTCCAACGCAGTTGTGTTCATCATCACGTGTAATGGTTGGTTAGATGTAACCAACCCATCATATTGTGCCCTTATATGTGAGGATGTTGGGCAATGGTAAAGGGTGTGGCTCTCATCTTCAATAAGTCCCGTTTAATAGCATTAGTAGACGTTGTTTTCTTGCTTTAACTGTCTCAATTATGAGGTAATGTACTCTGTACGAATGGATGCAATTGCTCTACACTTTTCCATTGGCAAAGGTGTTGACAAGTATCATTGTGGCCACCTTATAAGCATAGGATTAATCTGTCTTTTGTAGTGGGAGGTTTCTGTTAATTCCAAAGCACTGTTATCCCAATCAAAAAACATGTGTCAAGATAATGTTTAATGCGATTGTGGATCTTATTGTTCTGCACCCCTATGCACCCATGTTCCTGCACATTCTATTTGGAGGAAAAAATGGCTAGTTTCTCCTTCTAATAGGCTTTAAGACGTTGTGGAACCATGGCTAGTGTAGGCAAGGTTAGGAAGGCGAGAATCTCTTATGCTAACCATGTTTTGATTGTGTATGATGTGATATTCAAGAGCAGCTCTTTGCAGAGGCAAAATATCAATCTCTTGTAGAAGAATTTGATATGGGATTGTGGATATGACTCTAAGTGCTCGAACCAAAAAGACCTTATATAGCCGTTCCAAATCCTCCCAAGTGGCAAGTGATATCACTGGCCTTCATACTTCCATTCCATACAGAAGTACCGGCTTCACCAACACCCTGAACAAGTGTGATCAACCCGTCATATCGTGCCTGCGCAAAAGAAAGTGTTGGGCAATGCTGAAGGGTATGGCCCTCATCTTCAATAAGTCCCAACTGACAGCATTATCAGACCCTATTTTCTCGCATTTCCTGGGCCCATTTGTCTGTTTGTTTGTCTCAATTCTGATGTCGTGTGCTTTTATATCAATGGGATGCAATCTTTCTACACTTTTTCATGGGTAAATGTAGTGCAGGATTAATCTAGCTTTTGTAATGGGAGGTCTTCTAACTCCAAAGCACTATTATCCCAAAGCTTACTGAAGAAACACGTGCCTAGATATTGTTTGATGTGATTGTGCACCTGTATATACCCATGTTCTGCACATTCCATCGGAGATTCAAATGGCTCGTTTCTCCTTCAAACAAGCTTTAAGATGACTAGGACCTATGGCTATTCTGTAGATGAGCTTTAAAAGGCAGGAGTCTCCCATTTTGACTACTTTCTGATAGTAGATGTTATGACATTCCAGAGCAGCTCTTTATGGAGGCAAAAAGCCAACTTGTTGCAAAAGAATTTGATATGGAACCATGGACTTAACTCCAAGTGCTTCAGTCAGAATGGCCATATGTACCCATTCCAAGTCCTAAGTGGTAAGTGATATCATTGGCCCCATACATCCACTCCATACAGACGTACTGGCCCCACCAACACCTTCAACAAATGCGATTGATGTGTTCAGTCATAACGCTCTACTCTATGACAGTTGTTCTGCATTGCATAGAAAGCCTTCCAGCCTGCCGGAACTCGTAGATTGATATACATATCCACATCTACGTCCACATCTTGACCTTGGTAAATAAAGCAAGGCTGCCTTTGTTGCCTTGAGAATGACACAAAGAGAACTTTGGTGTTGGCCAAATCTACCCGCATTTCAATGGTATGGCAAAAAGTGCTCAAGACATCCAGATGCTGTTGCATACTCCCTAGGGTATAGGCTAAAAGATCCATGTCATCCACATATATTGGTTGCTTGATGATATGCTATTCAATATATCTCTATAGCAACACACATTTGTTTTAATGACCTTGCATTTGATCCTGTTCATTTGGCTATGACCCAAACACTATAGCACAGTAGATTGTAAAACCCTGAGAGCCCAAGCTCGATCAGTTGATCTCTATTCAATCCAATGGAACCAGTTACATAAAGAATGCATTCTGCTTGATTTAAACATGGCGGTCCTGGCTGCATCGCCGGACCCCTCTCTTATAGTTCCGGGCCGAGTGACCGGCCTTTTGAATAGGTTTTTGACTCCAACTGAATCAACCACCTTCAAAATGTTAATTATAATTTACTTCCATTATAAGACCCTTGAGTCTTAAAAAAGAGCCACCTAAGATAACCTAGGTTCAAATAACCTATAGGTCATCTTGACCTATTTATATAAGCACGTTGAAATCTTCTTCAACCATGTATCTTGCAAATCCTATTTTTTCAACAAGTGTTCCTCTTCTACAACAACTTGTCTTCAAGATATCTGTCAATTTTCTACAACTTATAACGTGATAATAGCAACAAAAACCAGAGCACAACAGTCAAGGTAATATCTAATGAAGATCATTGATAAAGAATGGATGGATAACATCCATAAGTTCTAAATAATAAAAAAGTCTTTTGCTTATTCTTTTTCCAAAAAGATGTATTCTTTGCCATGCAATCTAGCATTTACTAGCATTGCCAATTAAGTCAAACGTAAGGTTCATGTTAAATGTAAAAATTTTAAATTGTGTTCTTGTGGGTGTGTCCGTCGCCTACCCATTTAGGTCTCTATTGTATGTTAAGAGTTTCCCTATCGTCTTGGTGAATGCGTCTCATGCCCATTAGGTCTCTATTTTGTGTTAGCAATCCTCCTCCTATAATTATTTGGCCGTAGCAAAGCATATATGCACTTATCACCATAGGTGTCACCAGATGTGATGTGATGTGCTTTTTTTTTTTTTTTTCTAAGTAGGCTTGCCTAACTCGAGGTGCACCATCTCGTGCAATTCTAAGGTAACCACGTGAAGCCCCACATTAGCCAAACTTAATTTGCCTATCTCGCCATATACGTCTTCAAGTCCCGCAACATTCTTAACGCTTCTAAAGTCTTATATCGCCCCCCATACTGCAACTCAAAGCCCTCATCCCATTTCTCCAAATCATGAAGCTTGACGCATTTATGTACCTCAAAGCCCTCATCTCCTTCCTGTATATTCCTTTACCATGCATAGTGGAATTGCTCTGCAAATAAGAAGATGAAGTATCAGCATGGCATTATACAAGATAAGACAAATCATACAATCCTCTTTATTCAAATGGGTTCAAATAGCTTTGGAGATTGCCTGGCGAGCTATCTCATGAAAATCTCTCTTATGCATTCTGTTAATGCTTTAATTCGTCAATCTGCATCAAAGAGATTATTGAAGAATCTAAAGCAATTTCTCCGATATGGATCCTGGCGTGGAAAAAAATTGTATATTCAGTATGTTTTTGTTACTATATTCTGATTGCATACTCTTATATTGGATCACTCCTCGAAAGATCATATTTTTTTTCCCATATCTCTCTCCCTCCCTCCCTCCCTCCCTCCCTCCCTCCCTCCCTCCCTTCTATCTCGGTTATTTGAACCCTTGTACCAACTTGGTCTTGTAGGAGATGTTTCTAAAGACTTTTCTAATTTGACTAACCTGCAGTATTTGTACCTGGACACCACAAACCGAGCGGCACAATATCTGTGTCTCTTGGTAAACTACGAAGTCTTAGACATGTGTATATGGATAATAATTTACTAGTCGGACTAATTTCTAGGGATATAGGTCAACTAACATACCTTGAACAATTTCATCTTTATCCAATATTCTTGACGGAGAGGTTCCAATTTCTGTAACATTTGACGGATCTGAGTGTGCAGAACAACGATCTCTCGGATAGCCTACTCAACCTATCTCAGTCTGAGCAACTCAACTATGCCTTCAACTATTTGGATGGTTCAAGCAAGGACTCCTCAATTCTCCTATGCAAGGCTGAATCAAATGGTCCATGTGAGTGGAAGAGAATCATGCTTTCCCAATAATTTAAAACGTACAATATATATGAACAATAATGGAACCCATTTCGAGGCAGGTGCAAGTGTTGATTTCAGTATAGATTTAGCAAGTCTTCAATTGGTAAGTGGGCAGTGAGTTTGGCAGGCAGAGCAGTGGCATTGGGACTGTTCTTGACGGAGAGGTTCCAATTTGAGTGCCATGGGACTGTAACATATAGTCTTCTCACTATATTACATACCATGGCACTCAACTACAGTCAGGTTTTAGTTAATCCCATAAGTCAGGTTCTATTCTATAGTTAAGTTCCATAAGTTATTCTCGCAAGGCTGATTTCCCTATTGTGAATCCTTATTTTAGGCTAATCAAGCGTTTGCTAATATTAGATAACCTAGCAAGTATACCTGGGCAGCAGTGACATGGGTACATTTCAAATCTGGACATAATACTTGATGTTTGAATTGCATCATAACTTGCAGGTCATCAATGGCCAGAGTGGAACATGCATATTTACTTTGATGTCTTGGAGAAATGCAGTAAACCAAATACTGTAGAACATTTCCATCCCACTGGATTCTATAGCTAAGGCAGAAGCAGTTGAAGGACTATCAAGGTTTGGATTCGTGAAGGTGGAATCTATAACCTCAGTTTTACAGGACGACCATCACAAGTTAAGAGTTCTAGACTACCAGAACATGTTAAGGGATATCAAATAGTTATGTATATGTTCTTTTATTAACTTACCCTTTTCTTTATATTGACCATTTTGTTCCGAGTAAGGCATTGCATAAGATGATCATTCTTTTTATACTAGCTATGTTAATTTAGCTTGTTCCTTTGTTTTTTTAAGAGGTCCACTAGTGCAGTGTTTGGCCTAGATGCTTTTGGACTTCGTTTGAGATTTCAATTTGTATGCATCTTTAAGATTCACATGTTGGATCTTTAAGTTGTTATAGGTGCAAAAGTTGTTGGTGTTTGCAGATAAATTACTTTTCCAAGATCAACAAAGGAACGTCAGACCTGGAAATGACAACATTGCAACTCATATGGAAAAGAGAATCTTAATGCTTCTTCTAATGTAGTCTACTTGTATGGGTTTTTCTATGACTGTCCAAATATGTTTCTTTTGATGCATTTGATAGCTACGTCGTTGATCATTACTGAGTTTAAGGTTGCTTATGTTGTTTCCAATAACGTATGCTTTTTCTAAGTACCATGATTTGCTCTTTATGCTTCCAACTTCAAGTTCGTACAATTGGTCAAGGTTATGATGCATGCAGTTAATCCTATCTTACTGCATGATTTGCATTATGTTTCCTTGGGCGAAGAGAGTTGTGGTAAGCCAAATTCAACATGCTCATTACATCTGCTAATTGATGCATCGACTGCCCTTAATAACACATGCTTCTGAATACTTGCCAGTTGCAGTACGAGATAAGGAGCCAAAAAGCACACTGGGAGGGCTCATAAGATGAGGTAAATACTTTTTGCAGAATTGAATCAACCGATTTTGTGCTACATGCCCATTTTATGCAACTCTATGAAAGCACATAATATTAGGCCGTCGACAAAAGTTATCAAGCAGATGACCTTGAAGAAAATTCTTTCTAACCTGATCTGTGTAACATCTTTTTAGTGCTTATAGAATGCACATTAAGTTGCAAGATAATGTTTTAGCACAATTGCTAATTTGGATCTTGATAATGATGCAGATTATGTGCTTATGTCCAACAAGTACACCATTGCTTTGAAGATGTTTATAAATTAGGAATACAAAAAGTGATTTACATTGAAAGTGGGTTTACCATGCAATCCAGATGTTGCCATTGGTATTGCCTACTACAACTTATGGTCCATGTAGTTGAAATTGCCATCAATGTTGCCATTGGTATTGCCGCTACAACTTATGACCCATGTAGTTGGAACTCCCATAGGAAGAAATTACACTAACAACTTAGGTATATATTTTTTTTCACAAAGATCAACTCTACACAAAATTATGGACAAAAAAAATATGGAATGAATATAGTGATCAAGAAGCAACAAACATGGCTAAAGAATGCACCTAAGATTCACCCACATTGGCACTCAAGATGAAAGAGTCTATCTGATAGGGCTCTATTCGGCTTCCACATGTACCACAAAGATTGGAATAAAATTAAAGCACTTGAAATGTGTCAAAGTGCTAAACTTTTCATTAGATTGACAAATGTATTATGAGTAGAGTTTTCACGCGTTTTTTTTTTTTTTTTTTTTTTTTTTGAAGGACGTCATACTTTATTAATAACACTCCATCATAATACATAATACAATGCAGAGACAGGAATAAAAAACCCAGTGGACAATCATATCCAACTGAGCAGGGCCACCCATCTAAGCATGACAGTATAATGCAGTTCACACTATTTTCTTCTCCTACAAAGAGAAGAATAATATATAATCATATTTATAGACAAGTTACTTTAACCAGGTCGAACTTCCACATCCATAGAATCATTAACAGCAACTTGATCTGCTCCCTGATGTCTCAATACCACTGAATCAGGGACATCCACTGTAACAATCGTAGCAGATACTGGAGCTACAGATTGAACTAACGCAGATTGAGGAGCCGAGCTATTTTTGCGACGTGCAAGCTTCTTCAAGCATGGAGTAGACCATCCTTCTTCCAATAATTCTTGCTTGTGAGCAATGTCTAGAAGACGAGAGAGTTGATCCTCATTAAGAGGGTCTACTGATATAGACTGAGATGGAGATACACTCGAAGAAGGCGATGGTGCAGAAATAGCTAGAGAAGAAGGCACACGAGCTGGTAATACTGGCGGATTAACTAGTGCAGAGGCAGGTGAGGAAGAAGATGATACAACACGACATTCGAGTGAAGTGGCTGCTATGTGACAGGGGATAGGAGCAATTGGAGAGGTAGAGACAAAAGTATGCCTAGACCTGTAAGTAACATTGGGAAACATCTTGGCAAGCTCAGGTCCATTAAGCAGACGTAGTTTGTACTTGAAAAAAAGTCGGCCACTTTTGACCACTACTGACTGAGGAATAGAAACACAAGTAGGAAGAGATACACAAATTCGAGGACCATTAACAATAGAATGGGCAAGATGCATACCCAATCTATTGGCAATAGCAATCATAAAATCAGACACTTGCAGTTCTAGTGGAAAATCCTCTAAGGCAAGCCAACAAGGCATGCGCAATGCACCAGACTTACTTGGCAAGAATCCAGGAGAATACACCTGATATAGAAGATAATGTCCCCAAAGAGGATCAACACCACGCTCCACAAGCCTGTCAACTGCAAGTGAAGAGTCAAACATGACCAGGAAGAAATTATTATCTTTATCCAAAACTTTTAGAGACGCATAGTGAGGAAGACCCAGTCTCTGAAGGTGATGTTTTAGCCAGAATCCAACTCTCCTGAGATCCAAAAACTGTCCAGTGAAATGGCAAACAACTGCATGAGACACAAGGTTTTGAACACACTGCAAATGAGCATTATGATCAATTTCGACAACCGGTAGGCCAGCCTGTGTAAAGGCATTTGAACACTGCTGTGTCTCATAGAATACACCCTCAGGAGGCAACTGAACATCCATACGATCATCTTGTGCTTGTAACTTATTTAGATACGAGCTCACTTCTTTCTTGTTATTCTGTACCATCATATTCAATGCAGCAGACACACGAGCAGATTGCACACTGGATGCCAAATCACGTTTGATCCAATCGTTAAATCGTGTAGACGGCCCCAGCTAGCCTGACATCGGAAGAACCCCAAGGAGCGTAAGAGCGCATACACACTCGGTAGTAGACAAACAGGAAGCAGAAACAATAGTAGAAGTATTTACAGTGGTCTCTACTTGAGAAGTAGACAAAAGTGCAGATTTAGAAAGAGGGGGAAAGTGCTGGAAGCTTGTACTCATATCAAGAAGAGAAGGGTCAAAAGCAAGAGGATTGAGGCGAGAATTATTGGGTAAATTAGGAAGCGGCAAAGGAGAATTCATATCATGCACAAAAGAAGCAGAAGCACCACCTATCACTTTTTTGGCTGATGAACGTGTTTCCGAAGCTGGTGAACTAGGGTTTGCCATGGTAGCCAAAATCTGTAAACTCCAAATCCGGCCCAGATAGACAGAGCAAAACTGTATGAACTATACACCAATGGAAAGCTCACATCTCTAGCTTTCCAACGCACTAAAAAACACCTGAATCTGACACCCGAGCCAGAAGTTATGAAGCAAACCGCGTCGAGATCCTACCTTTCACGCGTTTTTGTTATGGGAGATATTATGGTAGATGATGTTTTTTGGTTTGAAATAACAATAACTAGCAAAAAGGCACACCAGAGGCTGTGGTTGAGCAAGATCGAGCTAGAAACTATCACAAGTGCCAAACAAGGCACTCTTATTTGAGGCTTTCTTGGCATATATGTAACTTTTATCTAGATGTAGCTGCCCTTGCATAGGTCTCTTGTTACTGGGCAAGTAGGAAACAAATGTATATTTTTGCTCCTCTTTATTCAAAGCAAACATATTGTCCTTGTCCATAAATGTCGTTATCCTCAGGTAATGGAAGCTTGAAAACAGGAGCAGGTGCTGGGGCTGTACAAGAAGCATATGCGCACCAACTTATTGTGGCACTGGCTACACAACAATGTTTAGAATCTGCACTCAAGGACGACCCAAAAGCCATATTGTTTTTGATAAATTGGCAACTTCTTTTGATATGGGAGACATTTGTAGTGCTAGCACGCTAGCATATGTCTTGGACAGATATGTAATTCTATCTTGATTGTCTATTTTTTCAGATAATATGCATGTAGTTTTGCTACCCTCAAGATGACAGGGCTTCAAATCATAGCTCTGCTTGAAATAACCATTGTCCGAGATTTCAAACATAACTTGCTTGATGAGATTGCTAGCTTCCAAGTGTATAAAACCACATAGTGGCTGCATTTTAGTTTACAGACAAGAATATCTATTATCTAATATCTGAAAGTGTGGAGAAAACGATAGAAGATTTATATTAGAGTAAGCTCATGAATAAATAATGTTCCTTCATATGCTAGAACATATATAGTTCAACTACAATGTCTTGGTAGGTTGACTGTTACAGTTCATTGAAGTGCATATGTTGTTTGGTTTTTATCTTACGCTCTTTTAGAATCTAGAAAGAGTTCTGGATTGTATGCTTGTCATGCCGCATCTCATCTGGATGGTATGATTACTTTTGTTCTCCGAGTATAAATTATAACATGCTCATATGTCATACAATAATAATGCCTTTTATAACGTATCGAACTTAAGAGCGAAGGAACTGACAGTGGCAAGAAACTGGTGTTGTCCGTCATTTACAGTCAGAAGTGCCAGATCCGCAACCATCATTGTTATAGCTAGAGTGATAAAACTATTGAAATTTATAACTCAACGAAAAACAACTCAATTTTGCTCTCACAATAGCATTTAAGAAGTTCCAAGACAAATCAGTCATCTTCTGTCGCTTAGAAGACTTGGAGTGGCCATTTCAAGCAGATTATATACAGTGGGATACCAAGAGAAAAAGACCACAGGCAGAAAACGACTTTGTGCTTCAGTTGTGTACTTCAGTTGCTTTCCTTGATACAAATGTTCATGCCATTATAGTTAAAGTCCCAAGTGCAAGTGGGATTTAAAGAAACTGATGGTTGCAGTTTGTCATTCCAGTTTCTAATACTATACTGTTATTATTAGACTTGCATATGTTGACTACTGTGCCGAAGACAACCTGCATGGAGTTTGCAAGATATGAATAGACATTTATGCAAGAGCACATGTGCACTCCTTTGCTACAGATAATCATATGGTTCTGGGCCGTGAGAACATTCTTAAGTACATTTGCTTAGAAAAGCTCTTTGTGAGGCCTGAAAAAACATCCAGTAGTCTAGTTTCGATGTGCGTATACATTAAGAATCACAGTTTGCACCTTCCTTCTGCAATGCAAGATAGTCTGTCACCCAAGTTAGTCTATTGCATAGCCTTTCCAGTCTGTCACCCGAGTTAGTCTATCGCAGAGCCTTTCCCTCGAGAGATTTTCACGTAGATCGAATAGCAATGCTTGTTCGCCTGACAGCAGCAAAGCAAAGTTTTTGCAAAAATAAATTAGAAAGAGAATTACAGCAAGATTAATCAATTTGATATCCTGTTGTTCTGGAAACAACTTACAGCTAGAATAATCATTGATATCCTGCTGTTCTGGAAACTGAACTCGGAATGTATAACAATTTAAGTTTCAACCATGAGCAGGAAGTAGAAATCATTAATTTCTATTGAAGCCCACTTATTAAGAAGCCTCATTGAAACTTCAGTTTGAGAAAGAAACTTACATAAGTTCCATAAAGTTCATGACCGTCATACATTCCAGTCAGCTGATAAAAAACGAGCAATAATCCACAAACCTGGGAGTTTTAGGAAAAGATGGCAACGGGAATGTAGAAATCTCACTTGGGGGTACATCAAGCTTTTGTTAAGATGCAAAAACATCAATTAATATACTGTAATAGGTTGCGAGACATGAAATAGTGTGATCGGTAACAACCCAAAACCATATGACGTTTCTTCCTGCAAAATGTCCAAATCAAACCTCAGATTGCTTCAAAGTCTCAGAACCGGGCATTGAAACTTGTTGGTAACAATTTGTAATATATAAAGAAAGATAACGGTAGGTATTACAAATGCTGCTGTTTATTGTGTGTGGTAAAATGAAAAAAGACAGCTTTTTAAAATAGTTTACTAATTGACTTGTTGAATTCCAAACCTCAGCCTTTGGATAATATGGTCCTTTTCAACGTATAACTTTAGTCCTATCTTTAAGAACAATCAATTCAGTTGCAAATTGCATCTCAATACCAAATATGCTTCAATAGTCTTCATGCAGGAAGTCACAATGGTCTTCAATTCTGCTCATTGCGTCCCAAGTTCTCTTTTATACCTCTCTTTTATACCGGTGGACAAATTATATGCACTGGGGAAGAGGCATCCCACAAAGTCCCTTGTTGTTTGCAAATGCTGACACAGGAAAGCTAGTGAGTAATCCACCTTGAGGAATCTTACCATATAGTAAATTGTTGGATACATTGAAACTCTTGACTCGACAAATTGAGAAAACTTCCGGTATGTTTCCTGAAAAGCGATTTATTGACAAATCCAATGTTTCAAACTTGCTCAATCTATTACCAATAAAAGATGGCAGTTTTCCCTCGATCTTATTTCTGGCTAGTGACATGTATGTGAATGACGCAAAGAAATCCGGCCCCAATGCGAGCATTTCTAGTCCGGCAATATTTATCCCATAGAAACAAGTTCTCGAGAAAAATCCATCGATACACAAAAGCTGCGTATTAAGTATTCTTGGATCTCTTGAAAAATTGAAATTGATAGATCCAGTCAACTAATTAGCATGTACGTCAAAGGTATTGTATGAGGGCGCAGAAATGGCATACTTAACGACAAGTAATTGTGGGATAGGTTGACATCCCAAAGCATAGGCAAAGAGTTTGTCAAGGTCCACCAAGGAATGCTTCTGTTATGTTGTTATTTGAGAGATCAAGGACGAAAAGCTGACTTTGTTCGCGAAAGCCCCACAGAGGAATAGTGCCACTAAGATTGTTTGAAGACAAATAAAGGTTTATAAGCTCGAACGAGTGCTTTCTTTGGAGTTCCCGCAGGATGAAGATCGATTAATGATTATTTGAGACCTCAAGGATTGGTAAATTACAAAGTGACAAAGGGAAGCTGTCGGATAGTTGATTGTTTGAGATATTCGGTATGTAGACATTAAATAACTTGCCCAATGATGGTGGGATCTTTGCCGATAGAAGATTGTCCGAGAGATCCGGTTGTGTGAGATTGATCATGCCCCCAAACTCTGCAGGAATGGATCCTGATAATTTATTGGAAGCAATACCAAGATTTGTCAGCTTATGGAGATTCGAAAATCCTGATGGTATAGCACCGGACAAGTTGTTGAAGTTCAAGTATAGGCGGCTAAGACTCCGTAGCCTTCCTAAGACTTGAGGTATCTTACCATCGAGTTGGTTGCTTGTAAGATAGAGCTCTGTCAGGTTATATAGATCTCCAATTGAAGAAGGGATTGCACCAGAAAGCTTGTTCCTTGCAAAAGATAAAGAATATAACTGAGTTGCCTTACCAATGGAAACTGGAATGGTACCCCTTATTCCTGTACCTTCAATAGAACAAGTTTGTAGCTTAGTTAGCCTTCCAAAATCTGGTAAATATCCTGTTAGACTGGGCAAGTTCGTGATTGAGATGCTTTCAAGGCTTACCAAATTACTCAAGCTCGAAGGAATGAAACCAGAAAGTTTTGAGTCGCCCAATCTGAGTTCCTGAAGATTATGAAGTCTACGAAGAGACTCAGGAATTGGACCTGATAGATTTGCATTCAGATCCAAATAAAGGACCTGAAGCTCTGACAGATCCAAATATTTGCCATGACTGAAGGAAACGCATGTACACTGCACGATATTCACAAACTTGCCCATTGCACAGAACACTTCTGTCGCTTAGAAGACTTGGAGTGGCCATTTCAAGCAGATTATATACAGTGGGATACCAAGAGAAAAAGACCACAGGCAGAAAACGACTTTGTGCAAATTATTCAAACTAAAATTTCCAGGAAGCAATACCTATTTTTACACCCTCCTGTTAGGCTGTGGATTTGAAGGCTGGAAGTAAAATATATTTGCCATGATCAAGGAAATGCATGTACACCGCACGCGATATTCACAAACTTGCCCATTGCATAGGACTAACATATTATTTGATTTATCTGCTTGAGGCCAGCTCGCTGGAAATCATATTGAAATGGCCTTGAATGAATTTGGTTGTAATGGCTTTGACAATCTGAAACATCCGATTTCATTAGAAAGCAAGACCGTAATAAAACTAGGAGTTTGTGTAGTTCCCATACCATTATGGCAATCGAAATGCCCATATGTTGAAGAGAATTTTTGGACTTGCTTGCATTATTGCAAGTCACACCATCGAAATCTCGGAGGAAATGGGTAATTTTGGACTTACTTGCATTATTGCAAGTCACACCATCGAAATCTTCATCTTGAGGGGGTACATATTTTCGTTTGTGAAATGTGTCGCCTAATCGAAAGATGAGGAAGTTTTCTTTCGATGGATTAGGTAATCGTATTGTCTATGAATTGAACTTACCATCTTTTACATAAGAGGAAGGCCGGAGAACATACGGATGCATCATAGTTCTTTGAAAAAACTTGGATATGAAATGTCCGCATGTAAAAGGTGTCGCCATGACTTTCAAACACTATTACTATCATTCTCGCTGCTCATTTTGTGGGAATGGTCGCCGGTCGAGGAGTACAATAGTCATTGTTATTGTTAAACCTTTCCCCTTCAAGAGTCGCTTGCGTGCGTGGGTTGGCCAGATTTTCCCTTGCACATTGCAAGCTGGTCCTCCCTATTTCCCCACAAGCAGTTCCACTTAGAGGTACATTAGATGGCCTTGGCTTTGGTGCTCCATCGAAGAAAGAGAAGGAGATGATGGGTGCGGGGCATCATCAAAAAAGCTTTACAGGGGACCGGGCGACAGAATTTGGAGCCGGAGGCCAGCACCCAGAAACTGGAACAGATGCTTTATATGGTTCTTCACCAGGCCTATATGTTGCCCGCTTCACCTCTGCCTTACGGTACTCGAAGATCCCTGGTGAGGTAGGAGCCTTGGCGACGTCCTTTGGCATCTCCGTGGGAGATTTTGGGTTTTTTTCTAATTTCGCAAGCCGTAGATCTGCAAAAATTAAGATCTAACGGTAGAAAGTAATGTCACATCATTTTTTTGGTGAGGTGGAGGTGATACGTGGATAGTCTAGAATTGCAAGAAAGGCGGTAAGCTTGGTTAATTTGGGTTTTTTCTAATTTCATGGCCAGTAGATGCGCAAAATTAAGATCTAACGGTAGAAAGTAATGTCACATCATTTTTTGGTGAGGTGGAGGTGATACGTGGATAGTCTAGAATTGCAAGAAAGGCGGTAAGCTTGGTTAGGCTGGCGTGCTAAAAATTCAAAAGACATTGGCAAGTTCATGAATAACATATAAACCATCAAATATAGCACAAATCTCATAACACACCAAAAATAAAAGTTTCAATTTTTTTTCCGATACAATATGTGGCCATGATAATATCATCTCTTCAATATCTTCATAAAAGCTTACTGCACTATAATGATACAGGATAAAAGATATAACCAGAATGATCAACTGGACACGGAGTATGATTTGCTACTGTGCAAATCGTGTTATAATCAGGTGTGAAACCCTACCAAATCTGCTCAGAAATTTGCTATTTTGACCTAGAAAAGTCAATCAAATATGAGCATATCATACATCATCAGAAAGATCCCCAAGAGAGCTTTCGAACGCAATAAAAAACAGATAAAACAGAATTTAGATTCAAAAGTTGTGATAAAAAACATATTACCATTAAATTTGCACTTTGCAAAAAGGCATCCGGATTAAAACGTACAAAAAGCAGGTACCTGTCTTGATAGATCTGGGTCAAATCATATGGAAAGCTCTCTACATCAGCTTTCCAAAAAGCCCAAGATCATGTGAATCTGACCTCTATAGCTCAAGTTTGAGCGTGAAAACAACTTTGACATTCTCTTTCTAGTGCTTCTCTTCTTTATCTAGTTTTAGTGACCTAGATATTATATACAATGGTTTGGTAAAAAAAAACTCTCATAAAAATTTTATTTTTAATTAGAACATTTTTCTCCCAACCAAAACTTTGTAAAAAGCATTTGCAAACGTAATCATTTATCTATGTGACCATTTACATCCTAATTTGTGAAGTCCACGTAAAGAGTGTGATTTTCATTTGAACTTGTCATAAATTTCTTGCTTAGACCATGCTAGAATATCCTCAAAATTAAGACATGTGCACTCAGTAAAAACCGTAGAAAACATGTGATTATACGGAGGGGGATTTTTTTTTTTTTTTTGGAGGGGGGGATATTTTCTTACTTGAATTCCATATATATATAAGAGAAATATGGTAGGGGTATATGAAATGTGAGGTATATTTTCTTAGAAAATTTTTGTATAAGGGATAACTTCTCTTAACCCTATGCACGCACATGCCATTTAGACTTTACATTAGGTGCACCCCCCGAGTTGAGCTTTGGTCTTGAATTAATAACTATCATCTTTAAATCATAGCCCTAAAAGCCTGTGGCTAAATGAAGGATATCCTAATTGAGACATATCGCATGGTGCTGCCTGCCTAGGTTTTTTTAGAGACCGCCAATCTCCTTAACCAATACAACATACAAAGTGATGGCAAAAATTCTAGCCAACAGGTTGAAACATATTCTGATGCAGACTATCAACCCATGCCAATCAGCTTTTCTTCCAAAAGGGAACATTCTGGATATGGAGTCAGCCGAGGGACTACTACCTTTGGAATGCTATGTCGGAGGCGGTAACTGTTTTGCTTCTAAAATTGGATTTCAAGAGAGCATATGATACCATAAGTTGGCAATTTCTGGAGAGAGCCATGCAGCACCTGGGGTTTTTTGAGGAGGTATATAAGAAAATATGGAGCTTCAACTCCACAGCATCATCGGCCTTAGTAATTAATGGTTCCCCCACAAAATTGTTCCAATGTAGAAGGGGAGTGAGGCAAGGCTGTCCCCTAGCCCCATATTTATTTTTTATTGTGGCAGAAGTTGTAACAAGGTAGATCACCTAGATGGAGGAATAGTAAGGACATTATTAGTCTTGAGCTGCCTAAGGACTATGGTACTTTCACCATCATGCAATATGCAGATGATACATTTGCTTTTCTTAAAAGTGATGACAATAGTTTGGAGAATTTTCTCAAGGCAATGGAGAAGTTTGGGACTGACTAAGGTGGTCTTGAATAAAAATAAGAGTGCTATAATCATTGATACTCATCTGAAAGACATGCAAGGGATTAAGATTCTTAATAGTTAGGCTACTACCACTATTCTGGGTATTCCCTTAGCCTTAAATAGATCTCTATAGGGGCTATGGGAACCAATAGTATTCCATATCAAAAAGAAACTTTCAGTATATTCTGGATCTTTATCTTTGGTTAGCAGAATAGAGATTGCTAATGCTGTAATTGGAAGCACCCATGTGTACTTTTCATCTACTATAGTGGGTGACAAAGCATCATATATTCAAATTGAGAGTTCTATCCGCAAATTTATTTAGCAAGGTACTCATAAAGTCGCCTAGGCAGATATAACAAAGTCAAAAAAGGAAGGTGGCCTTGGATGTAAGGACCTGTTTATTCATGGTAGCCAAGATGATATGGAGGGCAATTTATACCTCTAATCCATCACCTGCCCTGAAACTTGTAAGGCACTGGATCCAAGAATCCCTCCCTATGGGCAGTCATACCATAAAGCATAATCTCCGAGATTCTGCCTTCTTTCAAGTCTCACCTCCAAAAGGTTTTTCGGTTATAATTCGAAGAATGCTCCAAGTCTGGAATGAGGCATCCCTATGTTTCCGACCTCCTATGCTAGATGCAAGGTGCAAAGATCTGAACTTTTTCTAGCATCTAGACTTTGCCCCAGAAGAGAAAGGTTGTTTGGCTCTACAACATCCATAGAAGTATATGCAATGGGTTAAGACTGGTATACAGAAAATAGAGGATTTAAGGATTGATAACAGGTGGAAATCATGGGAGGAGATAAAAAGGGTGACCAAAGGATCTGATATTGACAGAAGAATATACCAGAAGGTAATGGCAAGGGTAGGAATATATGAGGAGCTTAGTCAGAACTCCAATCAATGGCTGCTGCAGAATAAGGAGAATTACTCGGTTAAGGGAGTCTATAAAGCATTATGTATCATAAAGAGGAGAAAACTATAGGAATTTGTGCCAAAGGGTGGCCTATCTACCACGCCTAATAAAATCAAGGGGGGCACTTAGAAGACCTTCACAAACCACGTGCATGGCTGGGAGGGGTCCAATTTTACGGTACCTCCGTTAGTATACATAAGGGAAAAGTACAATTTTTTTTAAGATTTTTCTTACATGAATGGGGGAATTAGCCTTGGCAGGGAAGGCAAAACGTATCGTACGGTGAGGGACTGGCCACACGGGAGCCTGGATTTTAATATCTTGGATGCTTTAGTTTTATGGATGCGTAGCTATATATTATATTTATTTTGAGATTAAAAAAGCTTTCATAGCACCCTTAATTTTGTTGCGAGGATTCTGTTTATAGTTTAGAAAATGCTATTATTGCACCTTGTTAAATGGAATTAGGTTAAATCTTGTTGAATCTTGTTACCAAGTTTTTGCTTCTGGTTTAGTGTATGGCCAACCACCTGAAGTTCCCCGCGGGATTCACCTTCTTATTGAGGGATATGCCACCTGCATGTATAGGGTAGAAGGAAAACCCCATGTATACGGAAAACCCCATGTATACGTTATCTTGTAGTTAAAACACCCCCTACTGTACGGTATTTGAATATCGCTATCGCTATATATATAAACCCTCCCGACTTTATACGTCAACTGCTTGCTTGAACCCCTCTGTATGATCTAATTGTACTTTTGTTTTATGTTAACAGCTTAAGCATTAACAATCCCAATATGTTTATTGTTTATTCAATTAACAATCTCGACATATCAGAGGTACACAATCCATTTAACAAAATTCATCAATGGCATTTCCAGAGTCTCCCTACTAACCTGAGAAAGTCTAAGTATGATGGGGCGGTATCTAACTGATGTCCTCTTTGTGGGAAGGAAGGGACTTCTAATTATGTGTTCATATGCCCTTGGGTAATGGAATTATGGAGCTGGGCCTCCCAAATAAAACAAGGGGCCCCTGATGAGACCATCCTATTAGATTTCATTGGTGCTGATAATCGGATGATGAACACAACTAGGACAAGCAGTTGGATAATTTGGAAATACGGAAACAGGTTGGTCATGGTGGCTTAAAAAAATCTTCCTTGATGAACTGCAAATAGCAGCTGTGGCACATAAGTTACACAAAAGGAAAAAAGCAGACCCAACTTGGAATAGAATTGGAAAATATCAGGGGATTTATGACTTCTTTATACTGAATCTAACCTTATCTGATGATGTTATCCTGGTATTGAGGGAGGAGGAGGTGAGGCAAAAAGAGGACCTGAATGAGGGATGGGTGAAGTTGCAAACTCTAATGAGGAAGATTCAAATCTACCAAAACAAGAGCTAGCAGATAGGTTTGTCCAACTTAAGCAAGCTATGGTTCATGCAAAGGCAGTGAAGAAATTGCTATAAAGGAATGAGATCTAACGATACAACAATTTGCATTCGTGTTTCATGAAACTTTACCACTTCTGGCAGTGAAAGAGAGAGGTTCTTGTCCTCCTCCTATTAGACTTCAAAAATCTCCCTACTGATTGGATGTAAATCGAGCATATTAGGCCACGGTCGGTGGTTGTTCTGACCATGGAAGATCTTCTTGAATCCCAATGAATGATAGGAAGCTATAAAACTGAGATATTTAGCTTTCTATGTGTGTAATAATTTTGGAATTATCTGGCAACTGAAGAATATGAATGAGAAATAATGGGTGCCACTGGCAAAATGTATCATCTAATACTAGGCACATGCAGTCGCTTGTGTGAACTAAGAAAATTAATGCAACATTTGGTTGGGACAATGTTGAAGATTAATATTTGTAGTTTTGATTTGATGTTACTTTTCTAAACCGTGAAATAAAAGTGATATCTATTTTCTTTACCACTAGACATGTCCTATGATGGACAAACAATGGTCCATTTGTAAGGTAAGTATTTTAATTGTACAGAGAAAATCCTTTCAATAATTTGATATACATAAATGATATGTGTTGGCAAAGAACCGACTGAGGCCTCAAGGTTGGTAGGAGGAGGAGGTTAAACTCCTAACGGTGTGGTCCCCACTAGTGTCAGCCATGTCATGTCCCAGGTGCGCACGCTTTTTTGAGAGGCATGTACCAGGAAGATGCCTACCGCACAGGATTGAACCACCAAGCTAGGCCGAGATATCAATCAAAAAGTGGCCCGAGGTCAATAGGTGTAAGCACGCGCGAGAAAAGTATGGTTGACACAATTAAAATAGTGGAATGACAAATGACGCAGTTGAAGGTGCAGTTGAAGGTCGTGTAGACATTCTTATATGTCGGACTATCCCATACATTTTTCGAATACAAGGCAATGAAAAGAAGTGTTGCGGGAAGCTACTGGCATGGCCCTCATTCAAGTTGCCTTCATAAAAGCATGGTAATAACAATATGGTTGATAAAAATACATGGAAAAATGGTAGGGTGGAAATGAAGTCGTGTCTCGTGACAAAAGCTAGATGTTAGATTCTCATCTATGTTTACAGATGAGAGCACTTGAAAATGTGGATATACCAACTTCTAGTCATTCTAGGCAACCCCTCATGTGACAACACTTTATCCTATTGTTATGAGCATGTGGAATGGCAAAGGCTCTAATATGTACAAACTAGACTACAAAGTTGTGTGCATCGAGCATAGGGCAATGGCAATGAATGAACCAGACCACAGGCTTTCTTCACGTGATGCAATTCCGTATCATGGAAAGCAGCAAACAGAAGCTCTGGTTTTTTCTGCTACAAAGAAATGCCACTCAGTCTGTTTTTCCCAAAAAGGCCACTTGGCTCAAATTGTTTAACCCTGTTTTCCCCAAAAAGGCCACTTGGCTCAAATTGTTTAACTATGCTGCTGAAACAATTTGCATCTCCTGATTAAAGAAGTGATGAAAAACTTCTACCTAGCAAATGTACCCTCTGGCTGGTCCAACAACAAATTGCATACCTCCCCATTTTCCTTCCTATGTAATTGAGTGTCCAATTTCTGTTCTCCTTCATTTTGTTCCTTCAAAATTCTTAAAACATGGCACGTGTACTTGTGTGCATTTATTACTTATAAAGCATTTATTGCGGCATTTATTGACCCCCTTAATAACCTTCTTTGCATTCATTTTTGCATTCATTGATTATATAAAGCATTTATTGCGGTAACCTCGAATATTTCATTGATGTTGGCGTGATTACATGACATTAATACGATTGTGCATTCATTGATTGTAAAGCATTTATTGCGACCATTAATAACCTCGAATATTGTGTGCATTCATTGATTATAAAGCATTTATTGCGGGCATTAATTTCATTTGAGGCATTTATGAGCATTTATGGCGGAGGAAGATATGAGCATTACCGTAGGATGACACGTTGCATTCATCGCATTTATGGCGTGATTTGTGCACTTTGCATTTATTACGACCATTAATACACTTTGCATTTTTTTGTGGCCATTAATACGCTTTGAATTTATTGCGAATTATTCAAAGCACGACGACGTGTGTGCACTTTGCATTTATTGTAGCCATTAATACCTTTTGCATTTATTGCGACCATTAATCGCTTTGCATTTATTGCGGCCATTAATCGCTTTGCATTTATTGCGAGTTATCAAAGCACGACATGTGTGCACTTTGCATTTATTGCGGCTATTAATACACTTTGCATTTATTGCGGCCATTAATACGCTTTTGCATTTATTGCGACCCATTAATACGCTTTGCATTTATTGCGAGTTATCAAAGCACGACACATGTGTGCACTTTGCATTTATTCGCGGCCATTAATATGCTTTGCATTTATTGTTATCAAAGCCGACGACATGTGTGCACTTTGCATTTATTGCGGCCATTGGCAAATTTGTTAGAAGATATCAATCCCAATATATATAGAATCTTAATGATATCCATTTTAGGATAATTATGGATATGAAATATATATCGAATGATATTAATGATTACATGCGAGTTGCGATATAGGCACTTGGCATAAATATAGCCCTAGATTAGTCATGTGTGTCGATCATCCAACAAAACTCCATCTTATAAATAGAAGGCCTTCTTATTGTCTCGACGCATTGAGAGCACTTGAAGAGCTATTGTGAGCGCTTCTCTTCTGCTTCACTAATTGCATGCAAGGTAAATATTCTCCCATTTTGTAATTTCTAAATTAGAGTTAGAATGTAAGATCTTACGAAGTTGCTTCACATCAATCTAGAATCACTTGGCCATTGCGAGGAAGAGAATGTTGGGCGTTAAGCGGGGTCCAAGCGCAGTTTTTGAAAAATGTTTGGCGGCCTTGGCGCGCGATAAATTTCTTGTACTTGGTAATTATGTTTCTTGCTTTTTCTTTTTGAATTTTAAATGATGCTATTTGTCTGCATGCATACTATTGCCGTGATAAGCACACTTGAATTTCTAACTACCAAACATATAGCATGAAACTAGAAGAACTAGAAGATCAGAAGTGCAAAAACCTGCAACACATTGAGTATTGGAAGTTCAGAACAACTTTCTCTCAAAGGGCAATAGAATTGACAATTCCTTTTTGGAACAGTTAACTATCCATTTGGCGTTATTTAATTTGTTTGTTTGAAATTATTTTCTCGGTTTAGGCTTAGTGTGATTTAGTTGGATGATGTTAAAAATTAGTTGCTTGTGTCCTTTCAAGAAAGTCTCGTCGCTTCCAACTTCAAGAAAGTCCTGCAGTGGACCGTCAGCCTGCCGTAACCTGCTGCAGTCTTGTCTGCCAACTTTCTTCGTATTTTGTTTGGTGGGTAATGCCTAACTATCTAGTTCGTTCTTATTGTAACTTCCATTTTTAAGATACTTGTTTGAAGGTTTCTTATTACGCTTATAGACGATATCGCGTTACGCATATGTAGGTTTTTGCAGGCAGCTCAATTGGGTGGAAGGATTATCTCTTAAGGGTCTTTATTCGGTTGAAATGGAAACGTTGCTGGAGTTCTACCGTAAGTGCTTTCTTGTTTATTTACAGGTTATAAATTTCCATAAAAAACTCTATTTTACTTTGTATCAAAAGCCTGACTGTAAGAATCATAATATTTTAGACAACTTATTAAACAAAGCAAACAAATGTTATGACTGCTAAGAACATCCACATCTGCATGAAGTTTTGGTGCTTATGACAAGCAGCTCTGCGAATGCATCATATTTTGCGCAAATATTTAACCATGAATGCAAGGGGGAAGGAGGCACAGAGAAGGAGGACCCTAAGTGAAGTTATTTATGCCCTTCAGAACTTGGTAGGAAGTAAAGGATCATAGATGGCACAGGGAAGTGCTATTCTATCAGGGGTTCAGAGGGGCCTTACATCCTATGCTTGGAGGCAATTGAACTTGACTAACTAATTGGGTGTGTATGAACCTGTCAAGCAGAAGCTACTCAAAAAATTTCCAGAGAATTTTAGTTCAATTGCTGGTTCGAACCACTTGTGTTTTCCTGTCATTACTTAAGTTGGCCATTGAAACCAATACATGACTTAAGTTGAAATTCTAGTACCACATCTACTAGCAGCTTTATAAAATTTCTTTTAAATAACCATGAGTATGTGATGAAAACAACAAAAATTGAGGGCCCAGTAGAAGTGCATAGTACAACTACATACAGTCCCAGATATGGTGATATGCTTGCACACACGGTTTACTACGAGCAATGGTACAGATTCATGTAAATGAGATTGAGATGCTGGTTTCTAGTAGGCAGAGAGGATAAGCTGCCATTCAATAGTACAGAAATGGTCGAGAGAAACGGCCTCTCGGCCATACAGTCCAACAATGCAATGAGAACTTCAATGCCTTGGGGGAGATGTCTAAAGATTATTTACATTTGACTTTAGCTTGTCTCGTCTGGAGTTATGATGATGCATACTGTTTTCTTGCAGAACTTGAGCATGGAGCGACCTATTGCTGAAAGTTTACGAAAACTTAAGAGTAAGAAGTAAGAATTCATTGTTATAGGGGTTTAATTGATGAAGGTTATCATTATTTTGATTCTATGTTACAAGATTATCTCTTTAGACCACTAGCAGATCATTGCAGATGCATTCTTTCACTTTTAAGCAGAGCATGACAAATAGATGAAGTAAAATACCAATAGGGCCTGATTTGGTGAGTGGGGCTGAATTCTTGGGGTGTTTTGTGTGTCACGAGAAGAATGCACCTTAGATCATATGTTTGATGAATTCTGGGCAGATAAGAAATAATTCTTATGAATTAGGTGGAGTTCTATAATAAACAAATAAAAAAAGGATTCAGGCGATTAACGATCATCTTCAGGACGGCAAGATGTTTGCTGCTTATGAAAGTCAGGCTTGTTTCAATAAATTAAGACCATGAATGATATTAGGCTGTGTGGTCTATTGGTTTAGTGGCTGTGTTTCCACCTGAAGGATAATCCAGAAATAAGATTGCATACTCTCTGTGTCGCTAACTGCGAACTGTGGCAAATAAGAACCCCCTTCCTTTCTAGAATTCTTCGTTACGTATTCTGTTTGATCTCTCATAACCTGGGCATTACAGTTTGGTATTTAAATTTTGGGGTGTCAAATCATTTCATGAAATCATTACACGAATCTTGTTGGAAACTTTAATGCTTGTATAGGTCGATCTAGAACTTAAAAGTTCTATTTTAAACAAGCCATACTCTCTTTTTGAAGGGAAATTGATCGACTTCCTAGACTGAGGAAAAAATATGTCTTCTGGGGCCTGGGGTTCAATTCTCCAATCTCCTTTTTTAAATCTGTTTAATCTAACTTTACAAACAGCATACATAACGAATCTTTGTCACTTATTCATGGCAAATTTTAGGTTTATGGAATCAGAGCTTTCTAATATGCATTTTCAAATGCCAAGTATAATGATTTCAGAATTCAGCATTTCATATCAATCATAGGTCATTCTAGAGGTCTTTTACCTTTGGAGTAATTAGCAGATTAAGAAAATCAAGGAACTGCGTACCTCTTTTGCGATTGTAAGAGAATCATTATTCTCCATGTGATGGTCCGATGGCACTTTGGTTACAAAATGGGATGCAAGGACATTCCATATTTTGATATGCCACCATACTAGAACATATTCTACTTGTCGATGATTCATACATGGTTCTCCATGCTCGATCTCGTAACTTATATCCTAAGATACCATAACAAAGCGAGAATAAATAAAAGTATTAGTCAACCCTGCTAGTAGAACTTGACTTGAAAGCTCTAGAATTGCACTTTCGACTTGAAAGCTCTAGTATTGCGGCATTCTTAACTTCTCCGCCAAGAACTTGACTCGAAGCTCTAGTATTGCACTTGACTTGAAAGCTTTAGTATTGCGGCATTCTTAACAATCATCTTAGCAAAATGTGGTGAATACAATTGTTGAATACAATTGTTGCAAAACAATCTTTGTGTCATGATTCCTAAACCATAAATGAAGTTGCCCTATGGCATTAAGTGCATCCAATTTCTTTCAGTATTGAGTCGGGCATCTCAAGCAATGGTCCGGAATATGATTGTTGGGTAGGTATTGTATGGAACATGGTATTTTTGGGAGGGTTTGAGTTGCTTTGTTGCTTTCGGTATTTTTGGGAGGGTTTGGTGCTTTGTTGCTCTCATTGAAATTGTTTCTATGTTTGGTGGGTTAGAGTGAATTAGTTTCTAATGGTTCAAGAAAGAAGTAATTGTTAACAATTTGAAAGGGGCGACACTGTGGTGACATCTGCGTGTTTTCTCAACCTTCCCTTTGCCTAGATCAAGATCTAAGGACAGGTGAACGCGTCCACATTAAATTTTAGGACACGTAGATAGCCTTAGGCTTTTCGGATAAGGTGGCACTCAAGATAGGGTTGTTGCACTAAAGAAAGAAAAGAAAAGGGGGAGGTGGGGTTGTGTGTTTGGGGGGGTTTGCAAAAATTCTATGAATAGACTAGCATATGGGACTAGCTTCAAAGGTTCAAGAAAAGTGCAAGTTGTGGGGATCTCAAAATAGGCTAGTTAGACTTGTCAATATTTATTTGTATGACGAGCATTGGAGCTGAAGTTAAGATTATCTACGACAACATCTAACATCCAAGCATAGAGCTTTATTTGAAAATGCCTTCTCGTCTCTTATAGCACATGAAAATGGATCGCCATAAGATAAGATACAATGAGAAATAAAAATAGCTATGGGCTTTTATGAGTTGGGACCGCTACACTAAGCTGTGACAACTTCTAATATCTAAGCCTAGTGAAACATAGTTGTCCTATAGAAGCATTATTTGAAATTACCTCTGCCAGGAAAAGGGAATGAGCCATAAGGTACTTGTGTCTTATTCTTGCAATGTGGCTTGCAATATTCTAAATAGAATTAGGGAAATAGAAATGTTTTTTGGAAATTGAGTCTATAGATGTTTATCGATGTTAATAGCTTTCATGCTCAGTAAAATCAATGACCTAGAATTCCTCATTGCACCATTCACGTAGAGAAAATAAGGAAACTTAGCCTACCTACTAGTAGTTAAAACAAAAGAGGAGAGGACAATACTTCTAGTATTATATGACACATGGCACAACCATAATAGCACTTCTATTATTATATAATACATGACACAACCATGATATAGAGCAACACTTCTAGAAGTATGTAACATATAAAAATGACACGTGATGCAACCATGATGTATAGCAACACTTCTACTAGTATATGATATATGACAATGACACGTGACATGCCCATCGTTGTGGTGGTTTAGTGTAAGGTCTTGGATTTTGGTGATCCCCATCAGGGTTCAAAACCCACTGGCTACCATCGGGTGGGAGACGTGGGGGGTGTAGCAATATATGACATAAGGCATGCTATATTTTAAAATTATATAATTGGTGTCAGATGTATTTGTTGTTTGTTATATAAAATATGACAGATGCATTTAGTCTTGATTTTATTACATCTGGTAGTTTCATATTGTAGACTCAAAACTTTCTGTTGTGCTTCTTTGCTAGTTCAGTTTACTTTTAAACATGTCTTGACGTGGAAAATTTTTAATCCTCGTTTATTTAGATTGCTTATGTGGCCGACTAGATGTTTGCAACGTGGCTGGATTTGTTCGTTGAGTTTTCGTCAAAATGCTTAACGGAATTTCTGCTGGTTGTAGGAATCTTCTTTCTCTTGCCCTTTTACGCCCACCATCATTCGCCAACGCCAATTTGCTCGGTGTAAAACAGCCCCGCTCTCGATGATGGTTGCATGTGAACCGGCTCTAATGGAGGTGTGTCCTCGTGTGGGCAAAAACCAGTCTAGCGAAGCTATAATAGGAAAGGTGTTTCAGGGATTGCCAAGTAGACCAACCATTAGGGTTCTACTATGCCACTTCAAAGCAATTTCTTTTTTAACAATCTTGGCATGTTTTGAATTTTGGATATTAATTCTCATCTTTCCTTTTTGCATTCTTGTGCTATTTTAAGCATAGTTATGGTGCATGAATGAATGGTTTTCCATTTTTCGTTATCTCTGAGTCAGTCATTTTGATAATTGATGATGGAACATGGTTGTTTTACATGCAGGGGATTCCACGCACATTTTCAAAAGTGGGATGGGATTCAGAAACACCTCCAGAGAAGATTGGCATCATGCCGAGAAGTCCGGCAACAAGTATCCCAAGGTTTGTCTTATGTTATTTATGAATTTCTACCTTATATTCTTATCACAATCTTCAAGTATTACTCCATTGTGCAGGCCTAGACGACAGGGCTCTGACCACTCCGGATGCATGGTGGAAGAGGGTATCATGTTACGTTCTTGTCAGAATAGATTTATAATTGGACGAGTGTATAAATGTGTAGCAACCATGTCCTTTATTGTAGTAAACTTTGGAATGTTCAATTTATGCCTAAAGCTACATACAACTTTCTGTTTGCAACGTAGAAGCTAAAAGGATGCCTGAGATCGAGATCATTGCAGAAGAAATATGTGTTGAGGCAAGTATCAAGTCAAAATTGTTCTCATGCACAAGTAGCCCTTCTCATCCACAACTTTGCGAGTGGAAATAAGTTTGATTAACTTGATAGGTGAAGAATAGCATTGATTGTTGTAAAATATGGTGACGGCTTCAAAGATTGTTTTATTTTACTTTTGTAGTAGTTCATTTACGTTCTTGTTTAATATTTAGTTTGGCATGTTAGTTGAAGTGAGTTTATTTTTGCATATTAACATGTACCAATTAACTCTACATGCATCCATAAATGGTACGGGGAGCTGCTTAGCTTTAGTGACGTCATACGGCATGATTGTGGTTTTTCAGAGTGCAACAAATGACCAGTTTAATCAAAGGCTTCCAACTAAGAAGGAGCTTGATAGCAGTTTGCCTTATCCATTACCAATAGCTGTAAGCTAAATACATAATACATTTCCACCTTTACACAGAAGAATGCTCTCAACTTGGAGAACTTACTTGTAATCTCATACAGGAGTCTGGGATTGACTTGAGACCATTAATATCAGCTCTTTTGCCAGCTTGGAAGGTATATTTGATTAGTTTCTCTGTTGTTCATCTGTATGCCCTTCAAAATCATATTTCGGAAGGTGTACTATCGTTTGTTCAGTTTTTGCATTTTGTTATTTATACTTGTTATTAAGTTCTTATCTTTTATAGCCAAGTTGGATTGACATGGAATCCCATCTGCTAAAGGATAAGAACTAAGGGGATGAATATAGGGAGGCAATTAGTTGTTTATATCTTTGGATCACAGTAAGGAAATTATTCTTGTCTTTCAGGTTGTTGAAGATGATATACACTGGGATGAAAAGTCCTTGCTTGCAGAGGTAAGCTCTTGGTCCTTATCATCTTGGTGATCAAGCATTCCTATTTGGTAAAGCCGACTTCATGTATTTAATTTCAAAAATTTCTTTAGAGGTGGCATAAAGGTATCTCGATGCTTTTGCCCCTTATAGCTCATTCTGGTAAGGAGGAACATGATAATGGATTGAGAAGGTATAACGGTATGCTGATGAAGTGAATGCATTAAATGGGATTGCACTTTGAATGAATTGCATTACATCCATATGCATGCTTGGGCACATGATATATAGGATATAATATTTCGATACATACAGACTACCAAAAGAACAAGACAGAAGTCAAACAAGTATCCCTTAGGAGCTAAGAGTGAAGGCACGAACCCTTGACTCATTCATAATCCATGATGATAAATAATAAAAACTAGGAATTAAGGTAGCCACTATGTGGTGCAAGTAAACAAAACATTGCTTATATTGGGCCCTTAATGAGTGGAAACTGTCCAAATACTAAGAAGGATGTTCATGCATAAAGCCTTTCATAAAACTTTTGAGATGAAGCATTACTAGGAAATTCGAAACTATAAAACTAGTGGCTTTAAAAGAATTGGCTTTCTAACATTTTTATCTTGCTTTAATAGTAGACCCATCAAGACACCTTATCTCATCATCAAACATGTATACCGCACCTTTCAAAAGTGTCTTTGGAAAGTAGAGACTTGGAGGTACCCAAGCAATGTTTAGATGCTTGGGTTGGGTTTGGAGTTCAATTCTCCAAGAAGTTGCAGCTGTTTTTTTCTATTTGTTAGGGCTTGTATAGCTAGCTCATCCATGGTAAATGGATGGTGATATCAGCGCCCCAACTGAATTGCATGTGTTGCTGGAATATGTTCAAACTTGTAAGCATCTTCTTTCACCATATTTTTAGTTATCCACCATTTTCTTTTACGATGCGTTCGAAGTTAATCATGCAAAAGGAGCACGACTTAAGGATACAAATGTATAATAGAGGACATGGAGATGATTTTCAAAGGAGTTGGTAGTTTAATATTTGAAAAACTCGAGTACTAGGATTGAGAATGTACAATTTATATCTAGAAAAAAGAGGCCTTTGCTTTCGGATATGAATAGTTGGACTTCTTTAGGAATTTGCTTTTTTCTTTGGATTTCTTTAGAGCTGAGAGAATAAAATTTGCTAAAATTTCTTGATAGCTAGCATATTTTGTTTTATTTTATCTGTGCAAAGATTAATAGTTTGTCCAAAAAGGCTGATCTCTTTGTTGATTAGTTGAGCTGTTTACAAGCCCTCCTCGCTAAATAGGGATGTTTCAGTCCATTGAACTACAATCGATGCTTTTTGTACTAGAAAATTCTCTTTTGTTTATTATTTGAGTTGTATACAAGCCTCACTAGATAGGGTGTTTAGTCCATTGAACTATAGTAACATGCTTTTCGCATGACTAGAATTTGGGCTGGCAGCATTGAATGAAGACACATTGTAACATTAGAGTTTTAAGGCATTGATTGGGAGGAACAGTCGAGTTTGCTCAAGAACTTTCTAGACTAGTTTGGTGGGAAAGTACATAGATTCTCGACAATCTTGTAGATACAAAGGATTCACGAAGCAACCGAATCGTAAATCGATCAGTCTGTTCTTCATGCTATATTGATGTCATTAACCATAGACCGTTTGCAAGAGTTCCAATGCAGATTTGAATTATCTACATCCTCCAAGAAACAACTTACATAAATTTGTACAGAATGATAAATAATTGGATGATTTGATCCTCCGTGTTCTTTGGGTGCCAAATTCATTGTCATGTCATGATATATCCGCAAAAGGATTAGGACACTTGCTCACACAAAGTTTGGGCACAAACGATGTACTTTATATTGTAGAGCTACTGTGGCAGAGAACCCGACCGGGCGGTTATAAATTTTCTTGGAAATTAGCATCATTTGGTCACATCTGTAGCCTGATCTAAATTTGAATTATAAAGTCATGAATGTCAAATCATGGTATGAAAATGTCGTGGATTATGTCATAAGCACTACACACAGAATGCAAGAAATCATCTAGAAACATTTAATAGCCGAGTGGAGTCGACTATAAGGAAAGGGGAAAAATTTTAGCAATAATAGGTCTCACGATGAATTGTACATTTTGACATTTGTTCCTGCCATCGTAGTGATCTAGGACACAATTGAGCCCCTCATGTCTATTATCTCCTAGATGTAAGATGGTAGTATTCCAACGCAGCTTGTGTTCATCATCACGTAATGGTTGGTTAGATGTAAACCAACCCATCATATTGTGCCCTTATATGTGAGGATGTTGGGCAATGGTAAAGGGTGTGGCCTCATCTTCAATAAGTCCCGCTTAATAGCATTAGTAGACGTTGTTTTCTTTGCTTTTAATCTGTCTCAATTATTGTACTGCAGACGAACGGATGCAATTGCTCTACACTTTTTCCATTGGCAAAAGGTGTTGACAAGTATCATTGTGGCCACCTTATAAGCATAGGATTAACTGCTTTTGTAGTGGAGGTTCTCAATTAATTCCAAAGTTAATCGTTATCCCAATCAAAAAACATGTGTCAAGATAATGTTTAATGCGATTGTGGATCTTATTGTTCTGCACCCTATGCACCCATGTTTCCTCGCGACATTCTATTTGGAGGAAAAATGGCTAGTTTCTCCTTCTAATAGGCTTTAAGACGCTAGGAACCATGGCTAGTGTAGGCAAGGTTAGAAGGCGAGAATCTCTTATGCTAACCATGTTTTGATTGTGTATGATGTGATATTCAAGAGCAGCTTTGCTGTAGGCAAAATATCAATCTCTTTGTAGAAGAATTTGATATGGGATTGTGGATATGACTCTAAGTGCTCGAACCAAAAGACCTTATATAGCCGTTCCAAATCCTCCCAAGTGGCAAGTGATATCACTGGCCTTCATACTTCCATTCCATACAGAAGTACCGGCTTCACCAACACCCTGAACAAGTGTGATCAACCCGTCATATCGTGCCTGCGCAAAAGAAAGTGTTGGGCAATGTCAAGGGTATGGCCCTCATCTTCAATAAGTCCCCAACTGAGCGGCATTATCAGACCCTATTTTCTCGCATTTCCTGGGCCCATTTGTCTGTTTGTTTGTCTCAATTCTGATGTCGTGTGCTTTTATATCAATGGGATGCAATCTTTCTACACTTTTTCATGGGTAAATGTAGTGCAGGATTAATCTAGCTTTTGTAATGGGAGGTCTTCTAACTCCAAAGCACTATTATCCCAAAGCTTATCAAGAAACACGTGCCTAGATATTGTTTGATGTGATTGTGCACTGTGATATACCCATGTTCGCACATTCCATCTGAGAGATTCAAATGGCTCGTTCTCCTTCAAACAAGCTTTAAGATGACTAGGACCTATGGCACATTACGTAGATGAGCTTTAAAAGGTGAGGTCTCCCATTTTGACTACTTTTCGATAGTAGATGTTATGACATTCCAGCGACTCTTTATGGAGGCAAAAGCCAACTTGTTGCAAAAGAATTTGATATGGAACCATGGACTTAACTCCAAGTGCTTATCCGGGAGAATGGCCATATGTACCCATTCAAGTCCTAAGTGGTAAGTGATATCATTGGCCCCATACATCCACTCCATACGGGCGTCTCGCCCCACCAACACCTTCAACAAATCACGATTGATGTGTTGTTCACCATAACGCTTCTACTCTATAGCGGTTGTTCTCGCATTGCATAGAAAGCCTTCCACCTTCACGGACTTCGTAGGGATTGATATACATATCCACATCTACGTCCACATCTTGACCTTGGTAAATAAAAGCAAGGTTTGCCTTTGTTGCCTTGAGAATGACACAAAGAGAACTTTGGTGTTGGCCAAAATCTACCCGCAGATTTCAATGGTATGGCAAAAAGTGCTCAAGACATCCAGATGCTGTTGCATACTCCCTAGGGTATAGGCTAAAAGATCCATGTCATCCACATATATTGGTTGCTTGATGATATGCTATTCAATATATCTCTATAGCAACACACATTTGTTTTAATGACCTTGCATTTGATCCTGCTTCATTTGGCTATGACCCAAACACTATAGCACAAGATTGTAAAACCACGAGAGCCCAAGCTCGTCCCGGTTGATCTCTATTCAATCCAATGGAACCAGTTACATAAAGAATGCATTCTGCTTGATTTAAACATGGCGGTCCTGGCTGCATCGCCGGACCCCTCTCTTATAGTTCCGGGCCGAGTGACCGGCCTTTTGAATAGGTTTTTGACTCCAACTGAATCAACCACCTTCAAAATGTTAATTATAATTTACTTCCATTATAAGACCCTTGAGTCTTAAAAAAGAGCCACCTAAGATAACCTAGGTTCAAATGGAACCTATAGGTCATCTTGACCTATTTATATAAGCACGTTGAAATCTTCTTCAACCATGTATCTTGCAAATCCTATTTTTTCAACAAGTGTTCCTCTTCTACAACAACTTGTCTTCAAGATATCTGTCAATTTTCTACAACTTATAACGTGATAATAGCAACAAAAACCAGAGCACAACAGTCAAGGTAATATCTAATGAAGATCATTGATAAAGAAGAATGGATGGATAACATCCATAAGTTCTAAATAATAAAAAGTCTTTTGCTTATTCTTTTCCAAAAGATGTATTCTTTGCCATGCAATCTAGCATTTACTAGCATTGCCAATTAAGTCAAACGTAAGGTTCATGTTAAATGTAAAAATTTTAAATTGTGTTCTTGTGGGTGTGTCCGTCGCCCACCCATTTAGGTCTCTATTGTATGTTAAGAGTTTCCCTATCGTCTTGGTGAATGCGTCTCATGCCCATTAGGTCTCTATTTTGTGTTAGCAATCCTCCTCCTATAATAATTATTTGGCCGTAGCAAAGCATATATGCACTTATCACCATAGGTGTCACCAGATGTGATGTGATGTGCTTTTTTTTTTTTTCTAAGTAGGCTTTACTAACTCTGAGGTGCACCATCTCGTGCAATTCTAAGGTAACCACGTGAAGCCCCACATTAGCCAAACTTAATTTGCCTATCTCGCCATATACGTCTTCAAGTCCCGCAACATTCTTAACCTTTCTAAAGTCTTATATCGCCCCCATACCGCAACTCAAAGCCCTCATCCCATTTCTCCAAATCATGAAGCTTGACGCATTTATGTACCTCAAAGCCCTCATCTCCTTCCCTGTATATTCCTTTACCATGCATAGTGGAATTGCTTTCTGCAAATAAGAAGATGAAATATCAAAGATGGCATTATACAAGATAAGACAAATCATACAATCCTCTTTATTCAAATGGGTTCAAATAGCTTTGGGAGATTGCCATGCGAGCTATCTCATGAAAATCTCTTATGCATTTCGTTAATGCTTTTAATTCATCAATGCATCAAAGAGATTATTGAAGAATCTAAAGCAATTTCTCCGATATGGATCGGGCGTGGAAAAAATTGTATATTCAAAGTATGTTTTTGTTACTATATTACGATTGCATACTCTTATATTGGATCACTCCTCGAAGATCATTTTTTTTTTCCCATATCTCTCTCCTCCCTCCCTCCCTCCCTCCCTCCCTCCCTCCCTCCCTTCTATCTCGCTTATTTGAACCCTTGTACCAACAGATCTTGTAGGAGATGTTTCTAAAGACTTTTCTAATTTGACTAACTGCAATGATTTGTACACGGACACCACAAACCGAGCGGCACAATATCTGTGTCTCTTGGTAAACTACTGAAGTCTTAGACATGTATATGGATAATAATTTACTAGTTCGGACTAATTTCTAGGGATATAGGTCAACTAACATACCTTGAACAATTTCATCTTTATCAATATTCTTGGCCGGGAGAGGTTCCAATTTCTGTAACATTTGACGGATCTGAGTGTGCAGAACAACGATCTCTCGGATAGCCTACTCAACCTATCTCAGTCTGAGCAACTCAACTATGCCTTCAACTATTTGGATGGTTCAAGCAAGGACTCCTCAATTCTCCTATGCAAGGCTGAATCAAATGGTCCATGTGAGTGGAAGAGAATCATGCTTTCCCAATAATTTAAAAGCGTACAATATATATGAACAATAATGGAACCCCGAGGTGCAAGTGTTGATTTCGGTATAGATTTAGCAAGTCTTCAATTGGTAAGTGGGCAGTGAGTTTGGCAGGCAGAGCAGTGGCATTGGGACTGTTCTTGACGGAGAGGTTCCAATTTGAGTGCCATGGGACTGTAACATATAGTCTTCTCACTATATTACATACCATGGCACTCAACTACAGTCAGGTTTTAGTTAATCCCATAAGTCGGGTTCTATTCTATAGTTAAGTTCCATAAGTTATTCTCGCAAGGCTGATTTCCCTATTGTGAATCCTTATTTTAGGCTAATCAAGCGTTTGCTAATATTAGATAACCTAGCAAGTATACCTGGGCAGCAGTGACATGGGTACATTTCAAATCTGGACATAATACTTGATGTTTGAATTGCATCATAACTTGCAGGTCATCAATGGCCAGAGTGGAACATGCATATTTACTTTGATGTCTTGGAGAAATGCAAAGTAAACCAAATACTGTAGAACATTTCCATCCCACTGGATTCTATAGCTAAGGCAGAAGCAGTTGAAGGACTATCAAGGTTTGGATTCGTGAAGGTGGAATCTATAACCTCAGTTTTACAGGACGACCATCACAAGTTAAGAGTTCTAGACTACCAGAACATGTTAAGGGATATCAAATAGTTATGTATATGTTCTTTTATTAACTTACCCTTTTCTTTATATTGACCATTTTGTTCCGAGTAAGGCATTGCATAAGATGATCATTCTTTTTATACTAGCTATGTTAATTTAGCTTGTTCCTTTGTTTTTTTAAGAGGTCCACTAGTGCAGTGTTTGGCCTAGATGCTTTTGGACTTCGTTTGAGATTTCAATTTGTATGCATCTTTAAGATTCACATGTTGGATCTTTAAGTTGTTATAGGTGCAAAAGTTGTTGGTGTTTGCAGATAAATTACTTTTCCAAGATCAACAAAGGAACGCCGGACCGAAATGACAACATTGCAACTCATATGGAAAAGAGAATCTTAATGCTTCTTCTAATGTAGTCTACTTGTATGGGTTTTCTATGATTTGTCCAAATATGTTTCTTTGATGCATTTGATAGCTACGTCGTTGATCATTACCGAGTTTAAGGTTGCTTATGTTGTTTCCAATAACGTATGCTTTTTTTCTAAGTACCATGATTTGCTCTTTATGCTTCCAACTTCAAGTTTATGACAATTGGTCAAGGTTATGATGCATGCGTTAATCCTATCTTCTTGCATGATTTGCATTATGTTTCCTTAGGCAAGAGAGTTGTGGTAAAGCCAAATTCAACATGCTCATTACATACCGCTAATTGATGCATCGAACGCCCTTAATAACACATGCCGAATACTTTGCCGATTCAAAGAGATAAGGAGCCAAAAAGCACACTGGGAGGGCTCATAAGATGAGGTAAATACTTTTTGCAGAATTGAATCAACCGATTTTGTGCTACATGCCCATTTTATGCAACTCTATGAAAGCACATAATATTAGGCCGTCGACAAAAGTTATCAATGAGATGACCTTGAAGAAAATTCTTTCTAAACGACCGTGTAACATCTTTTTAGTGCTTATAGAATGCACATTAAGTTGCAAGATAATGTTTTAGCACAATTGCTAATTTGGATCTTGATAATGATGCAGATTATGTGCTTATGTCCAACAAGTACACCATTGCTTTGAAGATGTTTATAAATTAGGAATACAAAAAGTGATTTACATTGAAAGTGGGTTTACCATGCAATCCAGATATTTGCCATTGGTATTGCCTGCACAACTTATGGTCCATGTAGTTGAAATTGCCATCAATGTTGCCATTGGTATTGCCGCTTACAACTTATGACCCATGTAGTTGGAACTCCATAGGAAGAAATTACACTAACAACTTAGGTATATATTTTTTTCACAAAGATCAACTCTACACAAAATTATGGACAAAAAAATATGGAATGAATATAGTGATCAAGAAGCAACAAACATAGCTAAAGAATGCACCTAAGATTCACCCACATTGGCACTCAAGATGAAAGAGTCTATCCGATTAGGGCTCTATTCGGCTTCCACATGTACCACAAAGATTGAATAAAATTAAAGCACTTGAAATGTGTCAAAGTGCTAAACTTTTCATTAGATTGACAAATGTATTATGAGTAGAGTTTTCACGCGTTTTTGTTTTTTTTTTTTTTTTTGAAGGGCGTCATACTTTATTAATAACACTCCATCATAATACATAATACAATGCAGGGCGATGAATAAAAAACCCAGTGGACAATCATATCCAACTGAGCAGGGCCACCCATCTAAGCATGACAGTATAATGCAGTTCACACTATTTTCTTCTCCTACAAAGAGAAGAATAATATATAATCATATTTATAGACAAGTTACTTTAACTGAGTCGAACTTCACATCCATAGAATCATTATCAAAGCAACTTGATCTCGCTCCCGATGTCTCAATACCATCGGTCGGGGATATCCCATCAGAATAATCGTGTGGAATCTTGGAGCTCTGATTGAACTAACGCTTGATTGAGGCCGAAAGCTATTTTTGCGACGTGCAAGCTTCTTCAAGCATGGAGTAGACCATCCTTCTTCCAATAATTCTTGCTTGTGAGCAATGTCTAGAAGGCGAGAGAGTTGATCCTCATTAAGAGGGTCTTGATATAGACTGAGATGGAGATACACTCGAAGAAGGCGATGGTGCGAAATAGCTAGAGAAGGCAGGCTACATTATCTTGGCCCGGATTAACTAGTGATGAGAGGCAGGTGAGGGAAGAAGATGATACAACCACGACATTCGAGTGAAGTGGCTGCTATGTGTGAGGGGATAGGAGCAATGGAGAGGTAGGGAGACAAAAGTATGCCTAGACACGTAAAAGTAACATTAGGAAACATCTTGCAAAGCTCAGGTCCATTAGCGGGCGTAGTTTGTACTTGGACCACTTTTGACCACTCTTGATCGAGGAATAGAAACACAAGTAGGAAGAGATACACAAATTCGAGGGACCATTAACAATAGAATGGGCAAGATGCATACCCAATCTATTGGCAATAGCAATCATAAAATCAGACACTTGCAGTTCTGGAGTGGAAAATCCTCTAAAGGCAAGCCAACAAGGCATCGAATGCACACAGACTTACTTGGCAAGAATCCAGGAGAATACACACGATATAGAAGATAATGTCCCCAAAGAGGATCAACACCACGCTCCACAAGCCCTGTCAAGCGCAAGTGAAGAGTCAAACATGACCAGGGAAGAAATTATTATCTTTATCCAAAACTTTTAGAGACGCATAGTGAGGAAGACCCCGGTCTGAAGGTGATGTTTTAGCCGAGAATCCAACTCTCCGAGATCCAAAAACTGTCGGTGAAATGGCAAACAACCGCATGAGACACAAGGTTTTGAACACTGTTTGCAAATGAGCATTATGATCAATTTCGACAACCGTAGGCCAGCCGTGTAAAGGCATTTGGTTTTCTTCTTGTGTCTCATAGAATACACCCTCGGGAGGCAACCGAACATCCATACGATCATCTTGTGCTTGTAACTTATTTAGATACGAGCTCACTTCTTTCTCTTGTTATTACGTACCATCATATTCAATGCGGCGAGACACGAGCGGATTGCACTGCTTGGATGCCAAATCACGTTTGATCAATCGTTAAATCGTGTAGGCGAGCCCCATGCGGCATCAAGAACCCCAAGGAGCGAAGGGCGCACACACTCTGGAAGTAGACAAGCGAGGGAGGCGAAACAATAGTAGAAGTATTTACAGTGGTCTCTACTTGAGAAGTAGACAAAAGTGCAGATTTAGAAAGAGGGGGAAAGTGCTGGAAGCTTGTACTCATATCAAGAAGAGAAGGGTCAAAAGCAAGAGGATTGAGGCGAGAATTATTGGGTAAATTAGGAAGCGGCAAAGGAGAATTCATATCATGCACAAAAAGAAGCAGAAGCACCACCTATCACTTTTTACCGATGAGCGTGCGTCGGTGGTGAACTAGGGTTTGCCATGGTAGCCAAAATCTGTAAACTCCAAATCCGGCCCAGATAGACAGAGCAAAACTGTATGAACTATACACCAATGGAAAGCTCACATCTCTAGCTTTCCAACGCACTAAAAAACACCTGAATCTGACACCCGAGCCAGAAGTTATGAAGCAAACCGCGTCGAGATCCTACCTTTCACGCGTTTTGTTATGGGAGATATTATGGTAGATGATGTTTTTTGGTTTGAAATAACAATAACTAGCAAAAAGGCACACCAGAGGCTGTGGTTGAGCAAGATCGAGCTAGAAACTATCACAAGTGCCAAACAAGGCACTCTTATTTGAGCTTTCTTGGCATATATGTAACTTTTATCTAGATGTAGCTGCCCTTGCATAGGTCTCTTGTTTCTTGGGCAAGTAGGAAACAAATGTATATTTTGCTCCTCTTTATTCAAAGCAAACATATTGTCCTTGTCCATAAATGTCGTTATCCCTCGGGTAATGGAAGCTTGAAAACGGGGAGGTGTGTCATTTTACAAGAAGCATATGCGCACCAACTTATTGTGGCACTGGCTACACAACAATGTTTAGAATCTGCACTCAAGGACGACCCAAAAGCCATATTGTTTTTGATAAATTGGCAACTTCTTTTGATATGGGAGACATTTGTAGTGCTAGCACGCTTAGCATATGTCTTGGGATGGATATGTAATTCTATCTTGATTGTCTATTTTTTCGGATAATATGCATGTAGTTTTGCTACCCTCAAGATGCGGGGGCTTCAAATCATAGCTCGCTTGAAATAACCATTGTCCGAGATTTCAAACATAACTTGCTTGATGAGATTGCTAGCTTCCAAGTGTATAAAACCACATAGTGGCTGCATTTTAGTTTACAGACAAGAATATCTATTATCTAATATCTGAAAGTGTGGAGAAAACGATAGAAGATTTATATTTGAGTAAGCTCATGAATAAATAATGTTCCTTCATATGCTAGAACATATATAGTTCAACTACAATGTCTTGTAGGTTGATCATTATTCTGATTCATTGAAGTGCATATGTTGTTTGGTTTTTATCTTACGCTCTTTTAGAATCTAGAAAGAGTTCTGGATTGTATGCTTGTCATGCCGCATCTCATCTGGATGGTATGATTACTTTTGTTCTCCGAGTATAAATTATAACATGCTCATATGTCATACAATAATAATGCCTTTTATAACGTATCGAACTTAAGAGCGAAGGAACTGACAGTGGCAAGAAACTGGTGTTGTCCGTCATTTACAGTCAGAAGTGCCAGATCCGCAACCATCATTGTTATAGCTAGAGTGATAAAACTATTGAAATTTATAACTCAACGAAAAACAACTCAATTTTGCTCTCACAATAGCATTTAAGAAGTTCCAAGACAAATCAGTCATCTTCTGTCGCTTAGAAGACTTGGAGTGGCCATTTCAAGCAGATTATATACAGTGGGATACCAAGAGAAAAAGACCACAGGCAGAAAACGACTTTGTGCTTCAGTTGTGTACTTCAGTTGCTTTCCTTGATACAAATGTTCATGCCATTATAGTTAAAGTCCCAAGTGCAAGTGGGATTTAAAGAAACTGATGGTTGCAGTTTGTCATTCCAGTTTCTAATACTATACTGTTATTATTAGACTTGCATATGTTGACTACTGTGCCGAAGACAACCTGCATGGAGTTTGCAAGATATGAATAGACATTTATGCAAGAGCACATGTGCACTCCTTTGCTACAGATAATCATATGGTTCTGGGCCGTGAGAACATTCTTAAGTACATTTGCTTAGAAAAGCTCTTTGTGAGGCCTGAAAAAACATCCAAAAGAGTCTAGTTTTAATGTGATATACATTAAGAATCACAGTTTGCACCTTCCTTCTGCAATGCAAGATAGTCTGTCACCCAAGTTAGTCTATTGCATAGCCTTTCCAAATTCACACCCGAGTTTAGTCTATCGCAGAGCCTTTCCCTCGAGAGATTTTCACGAGATCGAATAGCAATGCTTGTTAAGCTCGACAAGAAAGAAAGCAAAGTTTTTGCAAAAATAAATTAGAAAGAGAATTACAGCAAGATTAATCAATTTGATATCCCGTTTGTTGGGAAACAACTTACGACTAGAATAATCATTGATATCCGGCCGTTCGAAACCGAACTTCGGAATGTATAACAATTTAAGTTTCAACCATGAGCGGTGAAGTAGAAATCATTAATTTCTATTGAAGCCCACTTATTAAGAAGCCTCATTGAAACTTCAGTTTGAGAAAGAAACTTACATAAGTTCCATAAAGTTCATGACCGTCATACATTCCAGTCAGTGATAAAAACGAGCAATAATCCACAAACCTCGGGAGTTTTAGGAAAAGATGGCAACGGGAATGTAGAAATCTCACTTGGGGGTACATCAAGCTTTTGTTAAGATGCAAAAACATCAATTAATATACTGTAATAGGTTGTGAGACATGAAATAGTGTGATCGGTAACAACCCAAAACCATATGACGTTTCTTCCTGCAAAATGTCCAAATCAAACCCCGTGATTGTTTTCAAAGTCTCGTAAGGGCATTGAAACTTGTTGGTAAACAATTTGTAATATATAAAGAAAGATAACGGTAGGTATTACAAATGTCATTTTATTGTGTGTGGTAAAATGAAAAAGACAGCTTTTTAAAATAGTTTACTAATTGACTTGTTGAATTCCAAACCCAGCCTTTTGATAATATGGTCCTTTTCAACGATAACTTTAGTCCTATCTTTAAGAACAATCAATTCGATTGCAAATTGCATCTCAATACCAAATATGCTTCAATAGTCTTCATGCGCAGAAGTCACAATGGTCTTCAATTCTCGCTCATTGCGCCCCAAGTTCTCTTTTTTACCTCTCTTTTTATACGGTGGACAAATTATATGCACCGGGAAGAGGCATCCCACAAAGTCCCTTGTTGTTTGCAAATGCCGACCACAGGGAAAGCTAGTGAGTAATCCACCTTGAGGAATCTTACCATATAGTAAATTGTTGGATACATTGAAACTCTTGACTCGACAAATTGAGGAAAACTTCCGGTATGTTTCCGAAAAGTTACATTTATTGACAAATCCAATGTTTCAAACTTGCTCAATCTATTACCAATAAAAAGATGGCGCTTTTCCCTCGATCTTATTTCGGCTAGTGACATGTATGTGAATGACGCAAAGAAACCGCCCCAATGAGCATTTCTAGTCCGCAATATTTATCCCAAGTAAACAAGTTCTCGAAAAATCCATCGATACAAAAGCTAGCATTAGATTAAGTATTCTTGGATCTATCAAAAATTGAAATTGATAGATCCAAATCAAACTGATTAGCATGTACGTCAAAGGTATTGTATGAGGGCAGAAATGGCATACTTAACGACAAGTAATTGTGGGATAGGTTGACATCCCAAAGCATAGGCAAAGAGTTTGTCAAGGTCCACCAAGGAATGCTTCCTGTTATGTTGTTATTTGAGAGATCAAGGATAAAGTCGACTTTTTGTTGCTAAAGCCACAGAGGAATAGTGCCACTAAGATTGTTTGAAGACAAATAAAGGTTTATAAGTTTCGAGTGTCTTTGAGTTCCCAGGATGAAGATCGATTAATGATTATTTGAGACCTCAAGGATTGGTAAATTACAAAGTGACAAAGGAACTGGGCCCGGATAGTTGATTGTTTGAGATATTCAGTATGTAGACATTAAATAACTTGCCCAATGATGGTGGGATCTTTGCCTCGATAGAAGATTGTCCGAGAGATCCGGTTGTGTGAGATTGATCATGCCCCAAACTGGGCAGGGAATGGATCGATAATTTATTGGAAGCAATACCAAGATTTGTCGACTTATGGAGATTGAAAATCGATGGTATAGCACCGGACAAGTTGTTGAAGTTCAAGTATAGGCGGCTAAGACTCCGTAGCCTTCCTAAGACTTGAGGTATCTTACCATCGAGTTGGTTGCTTGTAAGATAGAGCTCTGTCAAGGTTATATAGATCTCCAATTGAAGAAGGGATTGCACCGAAAAGCTTGTTCCTTGCAAAAGATAAAGAATATAACCGAAGTTGCCTTACCAATGGAAACTGGAATGGTACCCCTTATTCCCGTACCTTCAATAGAACAAGTTTGTAGCTTAGTTAGTTAGCCTTCCAAAATCTGGTAAAATATCTGTTGTTAGATCGGGCAAGTTCGTGATTGAGATGCTTTCAAAGGCTTACCAAATTACTCAAGCTCGGAAGGAATGAAACCGAAAGTTTTGAGTCGCCCAACCCGAAGTTCCCGAAGATTATGAAGTCTCTTAAGCTTCGTGAATTGACTGATAGATTTGCATTCAGATCCAAATAAAGGACTCAAGCTCGGCCAGATCCAAATATTTGCCATGACTGAAGGAAACGCATGTACACCGCGATATTCACAAAACTTGCCCATTACACGAGAACACTTCATTCGCTTAGAAGACTTGGAGTGGCCATTTCAAGCGATTATATACAATTGGGATACCAAGAGAAAAAGACCACAGTGAGAAAACGACTTTGTGCAAATTATTCAAACTAAAATTTCCAGGAAGCAATACCTATTTTTACACCCTCTGTTAGGTCAGTGGATTTGAAGGAATTTCGAAGTAAAATATATTTGCCATGACTGAAGGAAATGCATGTACACTGCACGATATTCACAAACTTGCCCATTGCATAGGACTAACATATTGTTGATTTATCTGCAGGCCAAGCCGCTGGAAATCATATTGAAATGGCCTTGAATGAATTTGGTTGTAATGGCTTTGACAATCTGAAACATCTGATTTCATTAGAAAGCAAGACCAGAATAAAACTAGGAGTTTGTGTAGTTCCCATACCATTATGGCAATCAGAAATGCCCATATGTTGAAGAGAATTTTTGGACTTGCTTGCATTATTGCAAGTCACACCATCGAAATCTCAGAGGAAATGGGTAATTTTTGGACTTGCTTGCATTATTGCAAGTCACACCATCGAAATCTTCATCTTCAGGGGTACATATTTTCGTTTGTGAAATGTGCTGCCCACTGAAAGATGAGGAAGTTTTGCTCAGTGGATTAGGCACTGTATTGTCTATGAACTTACCATCTTTTACATAAGAGGAAGACGGAGAACATACAGATGCATCATAGTTGCTGAAAAAACTTGGATATGAAATGTCTGCATGTAAAGACTGTCCGCCATGACTTTCAAACACTATTACTATCATTCTGCTGCTCATTTTGTGGGAATGGTCGCCAGTCAGGAGTACAATAGTCATTGTTATTGTTAAACCTTTCCCCTTCAAGAGCCGCTATGGCGTGGTGGTTGGCGGCGATTTTTTCCCTTGCCCATTGCAAGCTGGTCCTCCCTATTTCCCCCAATGGGGTTCCACTTAGAGGTACATTAGATGGCCACCGGCTTTGACCGCTCCATACGGAAGAAAGAGAAGGAGATGATGGCTGCGGGGCATCATCAAAAAAAGCTTACCCCGACGCACCGGCCGATTTAATTTGGAGCCGGAGGCCAGACCTTTAAACTGGAACGAGATGCTTTTATATGGTTCTTCACCGGGCCTATATGTTGCCCTTCACCTGCGCCTTCACGCTTTCGAAGATCCCCTGGTGAGGTAGGAGCCTTGGCGACGCCCTTTGGCATCTCCGTGGGAGATTTTGGGTTTTTTAATTTATGGTCGTAGATCCGCAAAAATTAAGATCTAACCGGAGAAAGTAATGTCACATCATTTTTTTGGTGAGGTGGAGGTGATACGTGGATAGTCTAGAATTGCAAGAAGAAAGCGGTAAGCTTGGTTAGGCTGGGTTTTTTCTAATTTCGTAGGTAGATCTGCAAAAATTAAGATCTAACGGTAGAAAGTAATGTCACATCATTTTTTTGGTGAGGTGGAGGTGATACGTGGATAGTCTAGAATTGCAAGAAAGGCGGTAAGCTTGGTTAGGCTGGCGTGCTAAAAATTCAAAAGACATTGGCAAGTTCATGAATAACATATAAACCATCAAATATAACACAAATCTTATAACACACTAGAAATAAAAGTTTCAATTTTTCTTTCGATACAAAATGTGGCCATGATAACATCATCTTTTCAATATCTTTATAAAAGCTTACTGCACTATAATGTTATTGGATAAAAGACATGACCAGAATGATCAACTGAACAGGAAGTATGATTTGCTATTGTGCAAATCATGTTTTAAAATCAGGTGTGAAACCCTACCAAATCCGCTCAGAAATTTGATATTTTGACACAAGAAAGTTAACCAAATATGACCATATCATACATCTACAGAAAGATCCCTGAGAGAGCTTTCGAACGCAATAAAAACACATAAAACAGAGTTTAGATTCAAAAGTTATGATAAAATGCATATTACCATTAAATTTACGTTTTGCAAAAAGGTATCTGGATTAAAACGTACAAAAAGCAAGTACATTCTTGATAGATCTGGGTCAAATCATATATCAATGGAAAGCTCTCTATATCAACTTTCCAAGAAGCCCAAGATCATCTGAATCTGACCTCTATAGCTCAAGTTTGAGTGTGAAAACAACTTTGACATTCTCTCTCTAGCGCTTCTCTTCTTTATCTAGTTTTAGTGACCAGATATTATATACAATGGTTTGGTAAAAAAAAAAAAAACCTCTCATAAAAATCTTATTTTTAATTAGAACATTTTTCTCCCAATCAAAATTTTGTAAAAAACATTTGCAACCATAATCATTTATCTATGTGACCATCCACATCCTAATTTGTGAAGTCCATGTAAAGAGTATAGTTTTCATTTGAACTTGTCAAAAATTTCTTGCTTAGACCATGCTAGAATATCCTCAAAATTAAGACATGTGCACTTTCAAAAAACCGTAGAAAACATGTGATTATAATGGAGGGGATTTTTTTTTTTTTTTTTTGGGGGGGATATTTTTCTTACTTGAATTCCATATATATATAAGAGAAATATGGTAGGGTATATGAAATGAGGTATATTTTCTTAGAAAATTTTTGTATAAGGGATAACTTCTCTTAACCCTATGCACGCACATGCCATTTAGACTTTACATTAGGTGCACCCCCCGAGTTGAGCTTTGGTCTTGAATTAATAACTATCATCTTTAAATCATAGCCCTAAAAGCCTGTGGCTAAATGAAGGATATCCTAATTGAGACATATCGCATGGTGCTGCCTGCCTAGGTTTTTTTAGAGACCGCCAATCTCCTTAACCAATACAACATACAAAGTGATGGCAAAAATTCTAGCCAACAGGTTGAAACATATTCTGATGCAGACTATCAACCCATGCCAATCAGCTTTTCTTCCAAAAGGGAACATTCTGGATATGGAGCTGCTGAGGGACTACACTGGAATGCTATGTCAGGGCAGAACTGTTTGCTTCTGAAATTGGATTTCAAGAGAGCATATGATACCATAAGTTGGCAATTTCTGGAGAGAGCCATGCAGCACCTGGGGTTTTTTGAGGAGGTATATAAGAAAATATGGAGCTTCAACTCCACAGCATCATCGGCCTTAGTAATTAATGGTTCCCCCACAAAATTGTTCCAATGTAGAAGGGGAGTGAGGCAAGGCTGTCCCCTAGCCCCATATTTATTTTTTATTGTGGCAGAAGTTGTAACAAGGTAGATCACCTAGATGGAGGAATAGTAAGGACATTATTAGTCTTGAGCTGCCTAAGGACTATGGTACTTTCACCATCATGCAATATGCAGATGATACATTTGCTTTTCTTAAAAGTGATGACAATAGTTTGGAGAATTTTCTCAAGGCAATGGAGAAGTTTGGGACAGCTTCTGGAGTGGTACTGAATAAAAATAAGAGTGCTATAATCATTGATACTCATCTGAAAGACATGCAAGGGATTAAGATTCTTAATAGTTAGGCTACTACCACTATTCTGGGTATTCCCTTAGCCTTAAATAGATCTCTATAGGGGCTATGGGAACCAATAGTATTCCATATCAAAAAGAAACTTTCAGTATATTCTGGATCTTTATCTTTGGTTAGCAGAATAGAGATTGCTAATGCTGTAATTGGAAGCACCCATGTGTACTTTTCATCTACTATAGTGGGTGACAAAGCATCATATATTCAAATTGAGAGTTCTATCCGCAAATTTATTTAGCAAGGTACTCATAAAGTCGCCTAGGCAGATATAACAAAGTCAAAAAAGGAAGGTGGCCTTGGATGTAAGGACCTGTTTATTCATGGTAGCCAAGATGATATGGAGGGCAATTTATACCTCTAATCCATCACCTGCCCTGAAACTTGTAAGGCACTGGATCCAAGAATCCCTCCCTATGGGCAGTCATACCATAAAGCATAATCTCCGAGATTCTGCCTTCTTTCAAGTCTCACCTCCAAAAGGTTTTTCGGTTATAATTCGAAGAATGCTCCAAGTCTGGAATGAGGCATCCCTATGTTTCCGACCTCCTATGCTAGATGCAAGGTGCAAAGATCTGAACTTTTTCTAGCATCTAGACTTTGCCCCAGAAGAGAAAGGTTGTTTGGCTCTACAACATCCATAGAAGTATATGCAATGGGTTAAGACTGGTATACAGAAAATAGAGGATTTAAGGATTGATAACAGGTGGAAATCATGGGAGGAGATAAAAAGGGTGACCAAAGGATCTGATATTGACAGAAGAATATACCAGAAGGTAATGGCAAGGGTAGGAATATATGAGGAGCTTAGTCAGAACTCCAATCAATGGCTGCTGCAGAATAAGGAGAATTACTCGGTTAAGGGAGTCTATAAAGCATTATGTATCATAAAGAGGAGAAAACTATAGGAATTTGTGCCAAAGGGTGGCCTATCTACACAGCTAATAAAATCAAGGGGGGCACTTAGAAGACCTTCACAAACCACGTGCATGGCTGGGAGGGGTCCAATTTTACGGTACCTCCGTTAGTATACATAAGGGAAAAGTACAATTTTTTAAGATTTTTTCTTACATGAATGGGGAATTAGCCTTGGCGGGGAAGGCAAACGTATCGTCTGGTGAGGGGGCCACACGGGAGCACGGATTTTAATATCTTGGATGCTTTAGTTTTATGGATCGTAGCTATATATTATATTTATTTTGAGATTAAAAAAGCTTTCATAGCACCCTTAATTTTGTTGCGAGGATTCTGTTTATAGTTTAGAAAATGCTATTATTGCACCTTGTTAAATGGAATTAGGTTAAATCTTGTTGAATCTTGTTACCAAGTTTTTGCTTCTGGTTTAGTGTATGGCCAACCACCTGAAGTTCCCCGCGGGATTCACCTTCTTATTGAGGGATATGCCACCTGCATGTATAGGGTAGAAGGAAAACCCCATGTATACGGAAAACCCCATGTATACGTTATCTTGTAGTTAAAACACCCCCTACTGTACGGTATTTGAATATCGCTATCGCTATATATATAAACCCTCCCGACTTTATACGTCAACTGCTTGCTGAACCCCTCCTGTATGATCTAATTGTACTTTTGTTTTATGTTAACAGCTTAAGCATTAACAATCCCAATATGTTTATTGTTTATTCAATTAACAATCTCGACATATCAGAGGTACACAATCCATTTAACAAAATTCATCAATGGCATTTCCAGAGTCTCCCTACTAACCTGAGAAAGTCTAAGTATGATGGGGCGGTATCTAACTGATGTCCTCTTTGTGGGAAGGAAGGGACTTCTAATTATGTGTTCATATGCCCTTGGGTAATGGAATTATGGAGCTGGGCCTCCCAAATAAAACAAGGGGCCCCTGATGAGACCATCCTATTAGATTTCATTGGTGCTGATAATCGGATGATGAACACAACTAGGACAAGCAGTTGGATAATTTGGAAATACGGAAACAGGTTGGTCATGGTGGCTTAAAAAAATCTTCCTTGATGAACTGCAAATAGCAGCTGTGGCACATAAGTTACACAAAAGGAAAAAAGCAGACCCAACTTGGAATAGAATTGGAAAATATCAGGGGATTTATGACTTCTTTATACTGAATCTAACCTTATCTGATGATGTTATCCACAGGGGCGCTGAGGAGGCTGCGCAGGCAAAGAGGACCTGAATGAGGGATGGGTGAAGTTGCAAACTCTAATGAGGAAGATTCAAATCTACCAAAACAAGAGCTAGCAGATAGGTTTGTCCAACTTAAGCAAGCTATGGTTCATGCAAAGGCAGTGAAGAAATTGCTATAAAGGAATGAGATCTAACGATACAACAATTTGCATTCGTGTTTCATGAAACTTTACCACTTCTGGCAGTGAAAGAGAGAGGTTCTTGTCCTCCTCCTATTAGACTTCAAAAATCTCCCTACAGTTGGATGTAAATCTGAGCATATTAGGCCACAGATCAGTGGTTGTTCTGACCATGGAAGATCTTCTTGAATCCCAATGAATGATAGGAAGCTATAAAACTGAGATATTTAGCTTTCTATGTGTGTAATAATTTTGGAATTATCTGGCAACTGAAGAATATGAATGAGAAATAATGGGTGCCACTGGCAAAATGTATCATCTAATACTAGGCACATGCAGTCGCTTGTGTGAACTAAGAAAATTAATGCAACATTTGGTTGGGACAATGTTGAAGATTAATATTTGTAGTTTTGATTTGATGTTACTTTTCTAAACCGTGAAATAAAAGTGATATCTATTTTCTTTACCACTAGACATGTCCTATGATGGACAAACAATGGTCCATTTGTAAGGTAAGTATTTTAATTGTACAGAGAAAATCCTTTCAATAATTTGATATACATAAATGATATGTGTTGGCAAAGAACCGACTGAGGCCTCAAGGTTGGTAGGAGGAGGAGGTTAAACTCCTAACGGTGTGGTCCCCACTAGTGTCAGCCATGTCATGTCCCAGGCGCGCACGCTTTTTTGAGAGGCATGTACCAGGAAGATGCCTACCGCACAGGATTGAACCACCAAGCTAGGCCGAGATATCAATCAAAAAGTGGCCCGAGGTCAATAGGTGTAAGCACGCGCGAGAAAAGTATGGTTGACACAATTAAAATAGTGGAATGACAAATGACGCAGTTGAAGGTGCAGTTGAAGGTCGTGTAGACATTCTTATATGTCGGACTATCCCATACATTTTCGAATACAAGGCAATGAAAGAAGTGTTGCGGGAAGCTACTGGCATGGCCCTCATTCAAGTTGCCTTCATAAAAGCATGGTAATAACAATATGGTTGATAAAAATACATGGAAAAATGGTAGGGTGGAAATGAAGTCGTGTCTCGTGACAAAAGCTAGATGTTAGATTCTCATCTATGTTTACAGATGAGAGCACTTGAAAATGTGGATATACCAACTTCTAGTCATTCTAGGCAACCCCTCATGTGACAACACTTTATCCTATTGTTATGAGCATGTGGAATGGCAAAGGCTCTAATATGTACAAACTAGACTACAAAGTTGTGTGCATCGAGCATAGGGCAATGGCAATGAATGAACCAGACCACAGGCTTTCTTCACGTGATGCAATTCCGTATCATGGAAAGCAGCAAACAGAAGCTCTGGTTTTTTCTGCTACAAAGAAATGCCACTCGATGCTTTTTTCCCAAAAGGCCACTTGGCTCAAATTGTTTAACCCCTGTTTTCCCCAAAAGGCCACTTGGCTCAAATTGTTTAACTATCTTTCTTTGAAACAATTTGCATCTCCCGATAAAGAAGTGATGAAAAACTTCTACCTAGCAAATGTACCCTCTGGCTGGTCCAACAACAAATTGCATACCTCCCCATTTTCCTTCCTATGTAATTGAGTGTCCAATTTCTGTTCTCCTTCATTTTGTTCCTTCAAAATTCTTAAAACATGGCACGTGTACTTGTGTGCATTTATTACTTATAAAGCATTTATTGCAGCATTTATTGCGGCCACTTAATAACCTTCTTTGCATTCATTTTTGCATTCATTGATTATATAAAGCATTTATTGCGGTAACCTCGAATATTTCGTGATGTTGGCGTGATTACATGACACGCGGTATACGGTGTGCATTCATTGATTGTAAAGCATTTATTGCAGACCATTAATAACCTCGAATATTGTGTGCATTCATTGATTATAAAGCATTTATTGCGGGCATTAATTTTGATTTGAGGCATTTATGAGCATTTATGGCGGAGGAAGATATGAGCATTACCATAGGATGACACGTTGCATTCATCGATTTATGGCGATTTGTGCACTTTGCATTTATTACGGCCATTAATACACTTTGCATTTTTTTGTGGCCATTAATATGCTTTGAATTTATTGCGAATTATTCAAAGCACGACATGTGTGCACTTTGCATTTATTGTAGCCATTAATACCTTTTGCATTTATTGCGACCATTAATACGCTTTGCATTTATTGCGGCCATTAATACGCTTTGCATTTATTGCGAGTTATCAAAGCACGACATGTGTGCACTTTGCATTTATTGCGCTTATTAATACCCTTTGCATTTATTATGACCATTAATACGCTTTGCATTTATTGCGGCCATTAATACGCTTTGCATTTATTGCGAGTTATCAAAGCACGACATGTGTGCACTTTGCATTTATTGCGGCCATTAATATGCTTTGCATTTATTGTTATCAAAGCACGACATGTGTGCACTTTGCATTTATTGCGGCCATTGGCAAATTTGTTAGAAGATATCAATCCCAATATATATAGAATCTTAATGATATCCATTTTAGGATAATTATGGATATGAAATATATATCGAATGATATTAATGATTACATGCGAGTTGCGATATAGGCACTTGGCATAAATATAGCCCTAGATTAGTCATGTGTGTCGATCATCCAATAAAACTCCATCTTATAAATAGAAGGCCTTCTTATTGTCTCGACGCATTGAGAGCACTTGAAGAGCTATTGTGAGCGCTTCTCTTCTGCTTCACTAATTGCATGCAAGGTAAATATTCTCCCATTTTGTAATTTCTAAATTAGAGTTAGAATGTAAGATCTTACGAAGTTGCTTCACATCAATCTAGAATCACTTGGCCATTGCAGAAGAGAATGTTGGACGTTAACTGGGGTCCAACTGCACCGTTTTGAAAAAGAGAAATGTTCGCGGCGGCCTTGGCCGCCGCGATAAATTTCTTGTACTTGGTAATTATGTTTCTTGCTTTTTCTTTTTGAATTTTAAATGATGCTATTTGTCTGCATGCATACTATTGCCGTGATAAGCACACTTGAATTTCTAACTACCAAACATATAGCATGAAACTAGAAGAACTAGAAGATCAGAAGTGCAAAAACCTGCAACACATTGAGTATTGGAAGTTCAGAACAACTTTCTCTCAAAGGGTAATTTCTTGTTAAATTGAAGAACATTTGTTTGATTTGATGTATAGAGAAAGGCTTGCAATAGTTTAATGTACACAAATGATATGAAATCAAGCAGAAAAAATACTTGATAGGAATGGCATTCAAAATTTGGAACAAATTTTCCTTCAAACTAAGGAAGTGCATAGAATTTCAATTAAGCTTGATTGAGAAAATTTTGTTCATCATTTTTTAGCATGAATATCAGTCTAGCGGGAGCAATAAATAGGAGCAATACTCCTTGGGTTTGCCCAAAAGACAAGTATGCTATTCACTTAGCCCCTACTCAAGTGTCCAAAGCGTGCTATTTTTACAGTGCTATTTCATAGTTGCTGCATCCATATATTCCTGTACCTGGATTATAACGGCTTGGCAATGAAAGATTGTTACAAATCATAACTAGATGTTATCCTAAGGATAAATCTTGTAAGAGACCATTGCAGAGCTAGTAGTTGTCATGAACAGAGGTAACATTGATAAACAAAAGGGAAAATCACCAGAATATCATTGATCTTTTAAAGTAATCCGATTCCAAAGAATACCACTGATGTTTCAAACAATTCCTATCCCCAAATAATTCCCAAAAAGCCATCTGTATTTCAAAAAATTACCATGATTTAAAGAAATTACCAAAAAGCCATTACCAAACGAATTGCAATATTGCTCCTCCTTTAAGATAGTTACATCAATAATTTGTGAAAGCGAACCAGTCCGCAAGAAGAGACTATGAATGCAAACCAGCCGGTAAATTGTTCAAGAAATGTATAGTAGAAAGCCAAAAAACACCTATTGGCATGGCCCAAGTGCTCCGAATGCAAAACATTTCAACCAAACATGCTTTTCCCAAAAACTTTAGTGCAAATCCATGGCACCAGACTCTTTACTTACCATTATGGGCCACACATGTATGTACAAATTCTGTAATTTTGAAAATACTAGTGGCTTTATAGGAATTTTGCAAAACAGTAATGGTATCTTGAAAATTACCATGACAAGGTCAGGTTAGGCGGATTAATGACCATGGTAAAAACTCTTTTTCCTTGGAATCTAATATTAGCAACACGTAACTGCCTATAACGACTCTACGATGTGCACCATACCAAGTTAAGCAAGAATAATTTCTTTACCTCCAATTAAGTCCCACATGTCAATGACGTAAAGAATAAGTTAAGAGTATTTTGCCCTGCTTTAATCGATTTTCTAGAGGGATTTTACTTAACGGATAGACAGTTGTTTCTGTTTACAAAAACCCCAGGGAGGTAACTATGATAAACATTTGGATGCTTCTAATCTTACAATAGTCACTTCTATGCATTCACCTACCAACATATATGCTGAATAGGTCTGCAAATTGTTGGATATGTAGCAGTCCTTACCAGTGCGTACTTCAAAGACAAGATCAGTATTTAGGTATTCACACAGATCTTCCTGGTGTGTCTATGTATGATGAACAAATAGATCCTTCTACTATTTCTATGTATGGCGAACAAAACAGAGATTATTTTAGTAAGAAGGACCTGCGTAATCTACATTTTCTCTCAGTAGTCATCATGCCTTTATGCCGGAATTGCATCATTCCTAAGGAGCAGAAAAATGACAAAAAGGCTAAAGGTAAAAGGGAAATCTATTTCCACTAATTAAGCACTAAAGGGCATAATAATACCTGATAGATGCGATGGAGAATGCGGGATCAGACATGCCTTCAAGCTCTAGTAATCCGAATGCGGGATCAGACAAGCCTTCAAGCTCTAGTAATCCGTCGAGCCAGCCAGAGAGCAGAGACCAAGAAGAAAATGAAAAACGGGAGATCAAAAGTATGATACAAGCAGCCGAGACACTGTTTCGGATGTACCAGAACACTAGTCCGACACCATATGTCTTTGATCCAGACCTAAAGTTTCTGTTCGAGAAAAAACTGTTCGCGAGTGATGTGAGCAAATCATGCCGCTGCGTAGTCCCAAAAGAGTCGGCCCTGGAATACTTTGCAAGGCCTGGCATTCAAAGTTTTTACTGCCATGACGCTGAGCTTCAGAGGGAGTGGCATCTCACGTTTAGGTTACAAGCTAGCCCGTCCGCCAGCAAACAGAAAGGAAACCCTAGTAGGAACCCTAGTAGCCATAGTAGTGGATATTATACCTTGCATGGCCAATGGGGTGAACTTACCAGACGTCATGGTTTGGTAGCTGGGGACACAGTCATGTTCTATCAACACCAAATTACTCGTAAATTTTACATCTGGTGCATAAAGGCTCCAAAACCACCATAACCATAGCACCAAAGACAGTACCATCACTCATGATCATTTGTATAAAATGGATCGACAGTACTCATATTGGTACTCATATTGTTATTTGTATAAGTTGTTTTAATCTTTGTTTTGGTGTGTTATGGGAGATGTTTTTTTTTGCGCGAAAAAAAAAAACAAACTAGAAAAAAAACACGCTAGAGGCTATAGAAAATAAAGGCCCGGGAAAAATAAGGCAAGGTAATTGGATACCAAAAGATAATTGAATTGTCTTTTATGTTTTTTTCAAACTATTTGAAAGCATAATAAAGGCAAAATTGTATTGAAATTTATTATACATGATAGAAATAGCATATATTGTTTGGATAGTCTAAATGATGCCCCTGCGTTTAAGATACCAGTATTTCCTAGTTTTGGAAGGGCGGGATATGAGGTTGGTGTAGCCGTCTTTAGTTGTGTTGTTAATGTATTTCGATTTAATTTGCCTTTTTCTTGCATTTGATTTCTTCTAAAAGGTAAATGTGGAAGTTCTGTTTCATACGGTTTTTGCTTGTCGATGTCTGCTGCCATTTTGAGATTTGGTTTTGCTTTGTGATATTTGTACCTGGTTGATAGGTTTGTTGTTTATCCTACATATTTCTTGTTGTTCTTATTGCACATTAGGCAATATATCTTTATCATTGGTTTTATTTTACCTGCGCCATTGTTAGTTGTGTTAGAGTTGTTTTGATATGTAAATGTTATTATTATTATTTTTTTCCTTTTTGGGTTGCCCCTAGGGGGGCAAACCCTCGGTCATGTGGGTTTCTGGCATATTCTAAGTATATGCCAGAATATACCTAAGATATGCCTGTGACTGCTAAAAACCTTCTGTTCCCTGTAAATTGGCGGTCACTTCCGTTGTGGGTCGCGGACGTTTGAACCGGATAACTGGCTAAGACAAAGCGAGCATAGGGCTATGGCACGGTCGCGATTTGTAATGCTTACGAGCAAATATTCGAGCGCATGAATGGAAGGAGGGGCTTGCAAGCGGCGCATGAAGCTATTTTTTCTTGATCGTGCTTCGTTCGTCTAGAAAACTTCAAAAATCTGTAAGTTACATTCAATATCCTTATGCTTTTTGCGATTTTTGAGTTTTAAACACTTTTTCATATATGATATTGCATGAAGTTCCTGCAAATGAAATTCGTGATGTGCAATATTTTCCTGAATACAAAATTTGTATATTCAACATTTTATGTTCTCTCCTTGTGTTTTTTTCTCACCGTATGAAGATGACACAACAAACCACGGTGTTCATGTAGCAAATCCACCCCCAAAGAAAGGGGTGGCTTCACAGAGTAAAAGGTACGTTATGCAGAAATTTGGGTTTTTCTTCTTACACAAAATGCTTTTCGATTGCATTCACATATTTTTTTTCATTTGGTATTAAATCGGTCCGCTCCAAGTTCTCCATCTAGCTCTTTTCTAAGTCATCTCATTCAAGGTCGGAATCCCAACTGCTTTCGATCTAAACATCTTCAATGTGCGTGCCATCTGTTGTGTGATGCATCTTGGTCCTGGAGCGACGGTGTCCCGGACTTAAAACTAGAGGCAAGGATAAAGAAAATAGCAAAAATCAGCAAATGACAGAAGCAAGGTAAAGGAGATAATCGGCACAAACCCGATGATGATAGGAGAGACATCAACAATAAGGGCAGCGATAGGGAAGATAGTAGTGGTGCTAGCACAAGTGGAGCCCCTCCCTCTAGACCTTCAAAACCAGTGTCGCTACCCCCAAGCCCCCCTCAGGTACCTAGCCCCATAGCTCGGTGCCGAGAAGCTCCGCGTTTGCATGAGCAGATTGAGCTTATCCATGATCAGATTGAGCTTATCCATGATAGAAAGGAGCTCCAAAGAAGCGTAAGTCCTATGAAAAGGAGCCCAAGAGGAGCATAAGTCCCATCGGCATTTGCTTGAGCGTAATGAGTGTCTTCAAGTAAGCATCCGATCGCCCTTTCTCAAATTTCAATTGGTTAGTTTGAAATTTCTTGCTCTTTGTGTGAATTATCATTTCCTTGATTAGAGTGTCTTTTGTAAGATGCCAAGATCTAAATGTTAGATATTATAGCTCCAGTGCAGATCAGGGCAGTGGCATAACTTGCTATACCATGCTTTTGTAGCTAATTTGCAATGTTTTCTCTGTTAGTGGTGAATGAAGATTTTATACTATGAGAAATGTGTTAATAGTTATAATACAGATTGTATGAAATGCCAAGATTATATGCTTGTGATCTTACATTTAAAACCTTGTTTCATACAATTTCGCGAGTTATCCTGTTAATGCAACCACTTTGGTATTGCTATGATCTATACTCAAGTTTGAACATAGCCATCGATGACAAGTAAGCATGAGCCTTATGAAAAGCCAGCGTTATATTGCAGTATAAGTGTAAATATTTTTTTGTTCTTTCCATTACATTCATTCCATTTCTAATTTATTGCAAGCACATGGGCGATCCGTGATTGGACATTGGTAATGTCGCACTTGCTCTTATTTGCATAAACATATGCCATAAGAAGCGGGACTAACACGCCTATTTTCTCACATTTGCAAAATTTAGATGCGGGGTTGAGGTGCATTTGATATTTAGCACCGGCTTAATTACAACAAGTAAACATATTAATGCATACAAATAGTAAGGGCTTCTATTCGACATGAAGGATCTAGTTAATAATTATAGAATCTATTCTAGATTTAACATTTCGTATTAGCGGGACAAGGTGCATAATGTCTCGCTTTTCTGAGCGATTTCAAATAATATGCCAATGTGCTTGGTTGTTATTTTTCTGATTGAGTATCGGTCTTCTTACCTCAAAGTTTAGATACATGGAACTGTTTGAGCTGTACATGCCAAACCTTCATGAAGATCTTAGTTGATTCTTTCACTAACCGCATTGCAAAATCTTCATTTCTTCTTAACTTGCTAGAGCTAGCCTGATTCTGCAGAAGATGACCTAAACGTAATGAATCAGGAATCTGTTGTGGAATTGACATATTTGGCATGTGGACCATCTGGCTTGCTTGAATCTATGTTTGAGCAACTGATATAGACAAACACGGGTTCATGTAAGCATATTCAATGTCTGACAAATTACATATAAGCTACATTGTCTGCATTAGCTCCTCAAATCAATGTGTTTTTTAGAAGTTGTAATTCAAGATTTCAATGTCTATATTCTTCATGTATGTCTCTAAATCATTTTTGTAAATGCCAAGTGTATTGAGAAACTAGATGGTGTGAATGGCAGTACAAAACTTGGCTTTGGTTTCAAGAATGATCTCCTGCTTCCTAAACGCTCATTTGAAACAATATCAAAGTTATATTATGATGTTCACGGTTTGAACAATATATAAATCATGTATCTAAATTTGCTATTGTAACAAAGCAATTAAAATGCTTATATTTGTATTCAGAACTTACACTAGTGCAAGGATGCATTCTATTTTGTTTAAGAATTCCTCTCTTAGGTCAATCCATGTAAACATACAAGCGTGCAATAGATACAAGCAAAAGCTGAGCAAAATTTGCAAGAGAATCTAAGCAAACTTTTACCAAATCTTGCATCACGAATTTTAGATTGATTATGCCGTGAATTTGACAGTGTTCTTATTTTATGGCATATTAGTATAAACTTGCATTCTATACAGAGCCTTAAGTCAATCCATGCAAAGCATGCAAGAGAATGAGAATGAGAATGAGAATGAGAATGAGAATGAGAATGAGAATGAGAATGAGAATGAGAATGAGAATGAGAATGAGAAGCAAAATATACAAGAGAATCTAAGAACGCACTAAGCAAATCTTTGATCTTCTATCCATAATTTTTAGCTTCACAACATGACAAATTTAACATTATTTTCCTACCTAAACTTGGAATTCTTTATAATTGAGCGTTTTTGGGTTGCCCCTAGGGAGGCAAACCCTCGCTTACATGGGTATGCTGGAATATACCTAGTTGTTCTTAATTCTCTTGCAGCTTGTTTGAATAAAAATGATGTAGTGGAAAACCTTGTTCCAAAGATTATGGAAGGGAATTTTTGTGATGTTTTGACATCCGGGAGTAGGCTTCTAAGGCCCGAACTTGTAACTAAACTACTGGGTATATTTTTGATGCAAGAGTTGCATTAGGATTTTGCAAATGGGCAGAGAAACAAAGGGGTTAATGTAGATGTATATAATCATCTTCTTGTTATATTGATATCAGGATCTTTGTATGAGGATGTACATAATATTTACAGGAAAATGTTGGTGTCTGGTTGTTCTCCAAATTGCTATATTGTAGGAATTTTGGTGAGATGCCTGAAGGTAAAGTGAATGAGACGTATCACTTCCTCTGTAGTTGTTTACAATATTTTGATTGATGGACTTTGTAAATCTGGGAACGTTGAAGAAGCTGAAAAGTTGCTCTTAAAAATGGCTGAGGCACAGAAGCTGTTGGCTTTAGGAGCTCGTGTTCCCAGCGTTGAGTTCCAAATGAGTTTCTGCAATACTTCTTCCATGCCGAGCACCAAAGATTTCTTCAGACCAATTTCCATAAAGTCATGGTATCAAGTATTCTATTGTCTAGAAGTAGCAATTTGAATTGATCGTCAAAACATGACTTTGAACTATGATTTAAGCCATTTCACCCTCTGGCTATGGAGGGCAACCCTCTGTGCGCAGCACCTTGTTCTTTTTCTTTAGTTTTAGTTTTAGTGTGTTTAGTAATTAAAATATGATTTGAAATTGAGATCAAAGTTGTACTGTATTATGTTGAATAGTTTAGTATTTTGAATAGTTCAGCATATGAAAAATATAAAAGTGAAGTTTGTAAGGATATTAACTTTCATCGCATGGTGGGTCTGGAAAGAAATCAATATTTTTGAACAATTCTAAGGCAAGCTTGTCATCAAAAGCATATGTCGCCTTTTCGATGGTCATATTACCATATGGCATATGTTATCAAAAGTATATGGCATATTACTATATGTAGTCATGCATATCCAATGCAAGAGCCATGTCATGAGTCTAAGAAATGGAGGCCAGTCTACATCTAAGTCTAAGAAATGCCTTTTGTATGTGGAAGCATAAGATTTATAGTCTTCTTTACAATTCTAGCCTATCTACCTATCACTTCCAAATCAGCAAAAACGGATGTGGCTAGTTTTACACTGTTAGATCTGGTTTTTTCCAAATCCTTGGCAAAGGAAATTAAATAAGGCCATAAAAATGACAAGAATAGAATAGAATAGAATAGAATAGAATAGAATAGAATAGAATAGAATAGAATAGAATAGAATAGAATAGAATAGAATAGAATAGAATAGAATAGAATAGAATAGAATAGATTTTTAAGCGTCCCACGGAGACCAACCGCCTATGGGACCCAAACAAAAAGAGCAGCAAGCATACATCGATGGGATTAAAAACCCCGCCCAAGGGTTTTCGAGGGAAAAACCTTAGCAGTAATAAGTCCGCCGGGCATCTTTGCATAATTGAGTAGGACAGTTCAATGCCGTCCCAGAAGACACAACTGAGTCCGTGCATCTATAACCTCCTAGAGGTATGACCCCAACAAACCCATTGACGCCAGATTCAACAACTCATGCAATGGTTGGCGGTACTAGTAATCGAACATCTTGCTCGATATGGGCAAACGCCGGGCGATCCGAGGGCATGACATTCATCCTCAATGGCGCCGCGGTGGCAACAGCCGCAAAGCCTTTGCTCTGTGCTTCCCGAGCCCAACGTCCCTCTCTCATCTGAGGCGATGTCGAATGGCGACTATAAGTCTACGCTTCTCATGGGCAACGGGGTGCGGGCATGCGGTGTGGGCCTCTCGTGGAGCACGGGATTGACTTGTTGGCGATGGTGTGCCGCCTGCGTGGGTCGGAGCATGCATCCCGAGCTTGGCGAAGGAAAGTAGCATCTAGGTACAACTTAAGTGCCTTGTGATCTTTCTTTGTCCTTACATGTACACATCGTTTGCTGCATACCCGGGGTGAGAACCACTGAGCTCGCTTTGTCCTTCCAAAGAGGCTTTTCAGGCATTGGAGACCCATCGCCATGGCCAAAGCAAGGTTGGGCAAACGTGTGTCACCCATAGCGACCACCTTCTAGAAGTAAATGATATGGCGTTCCAATGCAGCCCGTTGAAGGGCGTAAAACTGTCTCTGGAGTAGAATCGGTATGGAACTGTGGACTTTACCCCAAGGGCTCGTGCTAAGAAGGCTTTTCTCACGACCGCCGAGGTCATTCAGTGTTGAGGGATATCACAGACTCCATACTTCTGCCCCATATAAAAGGACCGGCTCGACCAATGCCCGAAATAAGTGTGATTGGTAGCCCCAGGCATACAACTCTACCTTGTGGCTGTTATTCTGCATGGCATAGAGTGCTTTCCAACCTGTCGTGACCCGCAACCTGATGGCAGCATCCCAATGGGTGGTAGTAGAGAACTCGATCCCCAAGTACTTGTAGGTCGAGCCACCTCTACATCCCCGTCCCCGGTAAGTGAATGAGGGAAGCCTTGGGCCGACGGGATGATGAGACTAGCAAAGACCCTAGTTTTGGCCAAGTTAACTCGCATGCCGGTGGAATCGGCAAAAAGTGTCGAGAGCATCCAGGAGATGTTGCATGTCCTCCGGAGTATAGGCCGAGGTTGACATCGCAAAGATATATGAGTTGCCGAATTGTGTGATGCATGAGATGGGCGCGACCTTCCATGCTCGAGAGCCAATCTTCCACCGGTCAATGTACTGTGCCAAAGAGTGTGGGGAAGAGGGGGCAACCTTGATGCATTCCAATACCACCGACACCGGGCTGTCCCGACGATGTGATACTGGCCCGACCTATACACCGTGCATTCTACAAGTCAAGGGGAGTCCCCGGTACCGCCGTAGTCCCGGCCCTATAACCCGCCCCGGCACCGTGGTCAAAAGCTTTTGCGAAATCCACAAAACAACAATGATATGTGTTTTGGCGGTGATTCCCGCTATCCTCAATCAATGTGCGCAGAGTGAAGATATGATCAATGGTGGAATGCCCGGGCGAAAACCCGCTTTGGTGAGAGAGCTTCGCACATCCGCCTCCTCCGCCCATATTGTCACGCTCAAGGATGCCAGCCAATAGTTTTGGCGAAGAGAGAGCTGACCATAATAGTAGCACGATAGTTGGTGGGGCATTGAGGGTCCCCGCTTGTATATGGGCACAACTCTACTAGTCGCCCACCGCGTGGAGGGAAGCCTTCTTGCAATGCTTTGTTGAATAACGCCGCAGAACAAAACGCTGAAAGCCCAGCCCATTTCAGAAGTTCCGCCGCATGCCATCTAAATCTGCTGCCTTCCCATTAGCCGGGACGTTGTAGGCCTATGATGACATCCCCTCGTGGATGACCGTAGCCATGCCTATCGTGGAGGGATGGTGTCCGGCCGAAATGGTCGTAAAAGTTGCTGTACTATACCCATTGCTCGGAGGTGATATTCCCTCGTAAGGTCGGTGGGCCTTGCTTAAGACCCTTCTCCGTAATGTCTTGGGGTGCCGATCCAGAGACCAAACATTCATTCTCGATGCTCTGAGGTAGCCCGGCTTTTTTGTTCTTGAGGAAGGAGTGGTATTGGTGGGATGGTGCGTGGGAGGTGGGATCAGTGACTTCTTGGGAGTGTGCGCTGAGCCCCCACACTCATCATCGAACCACATTGCTATGGGGAAGATGGTAGTGCCCGATGTTCGCCGTGAGTGGCCTCTCCCAAAGTATCTCCCCGCCACCGCCGGCAGGTCAGTCAGTGCAGCAGATTGCTATTGAAGTGTGGGGAGTTGCAGCGGTCCTGCCAGGTCATGCTCAAGCAGCTGGGCATAGGTCCCTACATGGCGGTAGTCCAGGTGCAGCTAGGGCACCTGGGGTGTTGAGGCAGTAGATGCACGGGGAGCTTGCCAATGGAGATGCACGAACAGGGGCTGGTGGTCCGAGTCCACTTCCTCATCCGGCATGTCTGTTCCATTGGAAAAATGGGCAACCAGGTGCAGATCCTGTTCCTCAACCAGCAGATAATCCACCGCACTAGAGCCGCCCCCTTGGTTCTCCTGTCTACAAGTGCAACAGCTGGAAGATGGCCATTGTGCCAACCCATTACAAATAACCAGGTCAAAGATACTACCCAGCAACAACAACCACCGCCATAGAGAGTTTTAAATATGGTCGTTGCCCGATACCCTTGACCAAGCCACCTCTGCGGGGTTCAGCTGCAAGACGTCCTCTGCCAGGGGCTCAAATTTTGGGACCTGCTCGGCTCCTATGCGTGCATTAAAGTCACCAAGCAACATAAGCTTGCCCAACTGTTTGTGCTGCTGTATGTCATCATATAGATCGACATAGGGCTCCAATCTATCCATATCCGAATGAGTGTTATAAAAGTTGCTCTCGGCATGTGGAAAGTAGCATGCTGCTATCAAGGAGATGTCAATAACCATAATCCTTCATCGTTAAACTGTATTCCTTCTCTATGTTACTCGATGATTGTTGGTTTTGAGTTTTTAGTTTTTGCAACTTCGTTTTGTGTGCTTTGAGCCACAACCTAAAACTGCTTTTGTCTCATAGTATTGGCAACAAGAATATAGGCTTCAACAATATCTTAAACAATAAACATGTAAAATTGTGGCCACAAACACAACAGAAGGTAAATCTCAAAGTCTGTTTCAAATGAATTGAGGTCGGCAATAAAAGTGAATCATGTAGTGCCAGATCAGCCGCACAAGTGTGATTCGAGGAGTTCAGGTGCATCTGGAGGACATGGAGGGGCATATTACTTTAGAAATGGATGGTGAGAGTGTTGCCATTGTGAAACCAACAAATGAGGAGCCATTTGCACCAAATAATCCAAAGGGCTTTGTAGGTTGAGTTCTAGGCGAGTGTAGTTTGAAAAGGTTTAAAACGTTTGGGCTTATACTGCTTGATCACGATCACTTTCCTGGAGTTCCACCGACATATCTAGTCAAAGCGATTTATTCCATATTTAATCCGAGCAATAAAATTATTATGTCAACTCAATGTGACTGTGTTATAAAAATTGTGTCATTTCAGAAATTTGTGAAGCTTGATTATGATACAAATGAGATTCACCTTAAGAGTCCTAGTGTCTATTAATTGCAGTATCAAATGTGTCAAATGATGTTCCAAATTCAGCAAAATTAGACAATTATAAAAAAGCAAAGATCATCACACCAAAGGGAATAGAACAGCTAAGACAAGCACGTCGATAACCTTGTTTAAATATGTAAGCATAATAACAGGGGGTTCCAGAGGGATTTGATATGGATATAAAAATGACAATTTCTGAAACCATAGACCATATCATAAAAATAATTGAGTGTTGTTATAAAAAAAGAAAACATAGATTTAAAATAAAAAATTATCACTTTAGCTCATTGATTATGTTGGTCAAAGAGTCTTATTAGGACATTGACTTATTTTGGTAGAGGTTCGAGCTCCCATATTTTATATTCTAAAACCTTAAGCAAAGTCGTATAGAAGCTCGATATTCCATCAAAACCTTAGGCAAACTCGTATTTCATACTTTAAAATCATGGGTGCCCCCAATCATAAATGATCATAAACGAAACTAGAGATGCCAGGAAGCTCCAACATACGAGCTGGGTTGTAGGATCGACGGATCCGACGACTATGGTAGTCCAAGGTGCACCCCGTTTAGAATATGTAGCATAATAACACTACAATCTGGACAAGCACGCAGGTCACCACAATCATTAGAAACACCTAAGTCTCCAAATACACAAGCTGATTCATCCCTTCAAAAGTTAAGTTTAATGCAGTTCCCAGCGCCTTGACGCTCATAACCTAGAATGCCATGTGGCCTGTGCTTTCTATAGCGCAGGCTCTCATTTTGGCTTTGTCATCTATATATACTCTGTTGCTTCCTTCTTTCCTTCATCGGCGTTTCCTCTGAGCTGAATTCTTTGTTGTGCAGAGTTTCCTACTTCATCAATTTCTAGCAAATGTACTGCTGCTTGGTCATGCATCTATTGGATTGGTCTTAGGGTGGCGCCTGCACCTCATGGGTCGATGGTACGGCCCTGATGAGCCGATCCATTAATGAATTTATCTGTGCTTACCTCTTATCTCTGCATTTCTCCTTCCTAGATTACTTATCTCTGTGTTCCTTCATCTTGTATGTCTGTTGTGGGCATCCTTCCGATCTGTCAGCCGCCCCATTCCCTTTTAGTTCTTATCCTGGGTCTTGATTGCAGATCGACCTTGTTATCAGTCGCCTCAGCTCTCTGACCTCCTGTTCTCTATTGTTTTTTTAGCCTTCTATACCATGGCTGCGATTACCTCTACCTTTCTCTTGCCTTCTTTTTTCCCATCGCAGGCCCTCCTTGGCCTGCACCCAGGATCGCCAATAGATCCAAAGTCTGTTATTTCAGTTGCCATGGCTCTGCATGCATGTTCAAAAAAGGTACACCGGGTCCCAAGTGCAACGACCACCCTTTTGGCCTCCATAACGTAAACCCTACAATAACTCGGCAAGGCAATGTGGTTTTGCGTTTTGGAGGCCATACCCTAGCTAGATTGGACCAGATCTTGCACAATGTCATGAGGTAGTGGGAGGGCGTTGATGCCGAGGCAATCTGAGCCCTAAAACCTTCCGTAAGCGATTCGACCTAAAGGTCCTCTGCGAGGGTCCTCGCCACGGACGGGCAATTCTCCCACCGGGCGTGATCCGACTTCGCCAACTAACTAAAAACATCGACATTACCCTCGAGACCAAGTTTCGCAGGCGAAGACCACCCCCGCCCCGGAAGCACCAAAGTAGCTCACGCCCAACACGTTCAGAGTGAATTGGCCTTAGCGGAGGGTGCGTAATCGCCATGTAGAGGGTTCGTGTTTCTTTGCTGCAAAAAAAATGACCCGTAACTTGGTCCCTAGGGTAATTTATTTGTTTCGCACGACATTACATAAGTCAAATCTCCATTCCCAGTCTTTGTAACGCCCCGAACGACAAAACACTTGGGTTTCTACACTACGACCGGCAGGACACTTTGGGTTTGATATGTTCTCCGACACTGGCTCCAACATGCCACCTAGCATGTCACCTAGGCTCCAACATGCCACTGGACTCCAACATGCCACGTGAGCCCAACATGCCAAGTTGCTCCAACGTGCCACCTAGGCTTAAGCATGCCAAGGTGGCTCAAATATGCCACCTAGGCTCCAACATGCCAAGGGGCTTCAACATGCCACGTAGGCTCCAACGTGCCAACCAGGGCTCCAACATGCCTCGTGAGCTCTAGCATGCCACCTAGGTCCAACGTGCCACCTAGGCTCCAACATGCCACCTCGGCTCCAACATGCCAAGGTGGCTCCAACATGCCACCTAGGCTCAAGCGTGCCAAGGTGGCTCAAACATGCCACCTAGGTTCCAACATGCCACCTACGCCCAACATGCCACGGTTCCGCGACCCAGACTACCGTTGTCGTGAACCTCCTTGAACCTCTTCATCACCACGCTGAAGGGTGATGTCCGCTGGGCAGCTCGGGGGCGGTCGCTATCGGAGGAGGATGAAGATGCCATCCGAGGAGAAGGCGGGAAGGCGAAGGAAGGCGGAGAAGATGAGCGGAAGGCTAAGGAAGAGGATCGGAGGTCGGAAGGCAAGATAGAAGGTCTTCTATTTATAACAGGGATTTCGTAGTAGCTTGAGTCACACGACGCAAGGGATGCCGTGGGTCGGGAAAATGGACCGGCTTCTCGCGCCGCGGTGAGGAAAAAGGACCGTTACTTCTTCTAACGTCTTTTCTTCCAGAAAGCTCGTGTGATAATTTTATTGATAATTTCGGTGATACAATCTATACATAAGTAATTTTAACGATACATAACTAAAGATAGAACTTCTCATTGAAGCAAAATAGAGCAGATGGAGATCACACGACGCTGAAATCCATTGATTGCTACCTAATTGCAAGCAAGGCATTTCAAGGTCGTGGTGATATTTTAATAAAACAGAACATACATTGGAACAAGAGGATAGATAGAAGCAAAAAATAGAGAAAACTTTTCTTTGAAGCAAAAAATAGATAGATACAACGGCTAGGGATCTTCATGATCCTCTAGCTGATTTTCATGTCCCCGCAAGCGAGCCGTAAAGGCTGCGTTCTCATCCTCCGCGGCTCGGAGCTTCTTCTCCATATCTTCTAAAGCCTCAAAATCATGTGAGCAGTTTCAACCGCCGCCCCGCGGCTCGTCGCCTCTTGGTACATGGCTTAATGTTTCCACGAGCTCAACGCCTCGCCTCGGCAAAGCAGCCCTCGTGAAGGTTAAAATCGACCGCCTCATTGTTCTCGGCGACGAGACGGTTGTTTTCATCATGGATCTCCTTGAATCTCTTCATCACCACTGCAAGGGTGATGTCCACGGGCAGCTCTGGGCGCTGGGGAGTGCTATCTTGGCGTGGTCGGATGATGATGCCATCGGAGCGAAGGTGGAAGGTGGAAGCGAAGTAGAAGATGAGCAGAAGGCGGATCGGAGGTCGGCCGTGGACATCGGTCTTCTATTTATAACATGAGTCACACGAAGTTGCTTTCGCCGCGGTGAGGAATAAATAAATTAATTGTTTTTTCCAATAATATTTCATTTCTTCGAGATAAATATCACACCCACGCGAAAAACCTAGATATGACGTAAAAGCCGCTGCGGATGTGAATAAATACAAATAAAATAATTTTTATTAGGAATTTCGGAAGGACAATCTGTACATAAATAATTTTACCGATACAAGTTGGAAAACATATAACTTCCAATTTCTCAAGCTTCGTCGTCAATTTCATGCTCTTTTCAATCCCTCACAGACCGATCCAACAAGGCAATGACTTCCATGTTATCGAATCTCGCCTTCCAACCTTGGGTGAGTCAAGCCAAAGAGAATAAAAAATTTAACATAGACTCCCATTGCTGCAACCTTAGCTTCTGCAGAGCTATTATTCTCAGGTAATACTATTTTTGTTTTCTTGTTCTTTATTTCACTTTTTTGTCTTGCACCTTTTCATTTTTGAAGCCAAAATTTTCTTGGAGAACTAAGATTCCACAATGAATGGGGCATGGTGGGTATGGCTTGCATATATTTGGATAGCACAAAGATATTTTAGTGGAAGGAATAGCTCCAGATCGAGCATTCAAGGAAGTAAACCAGCACAAAGTAATCGGGTCAATACCTCCCCGGCTAATTGAAACATTTTTGCAATCAAATTGATGTTAAAGTGATGTTCCACTTGATTTAATGTTTTAAAACTCTTGAAATCAATTTAAGTTGATGTTTTGAAACCTTAAGGGAAACCTTGGTTCCCCCCGAAAATAATCTTTCCCAAATGTTTTGAACTTTAAATGTTTTTGCCTAAGTTAAACCAGTTGAAACGGAGTCAAAATTTGGATTGCAACGCATAATGCCTTTTATGGACTTGTTTGGGTTCGATTCCCAAAAAGGCTTTTCTAAAATAAATATGAGCAATCAAGAATTCAATGATATTGAAGTTATATGAGAAACAAAAAATATTTAATATATTGACTTTCAAAATGTGGTTATTTTTTTTTTAACCACTATTGTTTTTAATTAATTTAAAAAAAAAAACTATGTATTGTTAGTAAATTGAAAAAAGGCCATAGGTAGTTTTATTTATTTATTTGCAAAATAACACTTGAAACAACTTGTCTTTTGTTGATAAAAACAACACTTCTCAACGCCGCTTTTTATTTTCACGTGTTCTTTTTTTTTTTACACTTTCATTTATAGCATTGTAATTTAATTCTTCACGTGTTGTAATTTAGTTTTTCATGTGGATTTCTTTGAAAAATTATGTATGTTTTTTAGGAAAATAATGTCAACTTAAAAACTACAAGTAGAGAAAAAAAAAAAAAACATAGAGAAAAGGAAAAACAACTCGCCTCTTTTAGTTTTCCACATGTAAGAATATTCAAATCTAGATGTGTTATTTAGAAGACAAACAACGATTGGCTCCTCCAAAAACAATAGTCAAGAAAAAACCACACGTTGACAAAAATCTGCTAAAAACAACAGTGAAAAAAAGGACACGTTGACCAAAAAACAAAAAGGTGCCAAAAAACCACCGTCGGAAATTTTTGTCAAAAAACCACTGTCTCTTTGTGCAAATCCGGATAAACGGGCCATGTGGACTTTTGGGGCCATTTTGCTGTTGTTTTTGGCATAAAACAACACTTCCGTACAACTAAAAAACAAATGTGGACCAAAAATTGGGGTCAGTGTGTCTGAGTTAGATGGAGGGCCTTTCCATGGTGATGTAGTTGCCATGGGAGGGGAATTCCCCATATTTGTACGATGGGGGCATCATATAGATTCTAGGAGCGTCACAGTTCAGAGCATGATTTTGGTAGACCAAATCATTGCACTGGCCATAGTGTAACTCGTTAGGTTGGTTGGTTGTAGGGGACTTCGACTTAGGTTAGACTACCCCAACTCCATAGTTAGTATGTGGGTTGGCCTAGTTATCAGAGGATTAAACTAGTTAGGTATGAAGATGTGAGTTATTATAGTTATGTTAAGTTCTTGGAGGAAAGAAGGTCTCTTGTGTCCAAGGGCCATAACTTTTCCTAGGTAACTCGGATGAAGGCGATTTTTGCATCAACGTGTCGAGAATGGTCCAATTGACCAAGGGGCACTTGTTTTCGGCGTCAAGACGGCGTCAAATAGGCACGGGAGAATAGAGAGTGATTGGCAAAACATAGACTTAGAATCTCAAAAGAAACACGTATTTTCCCTATCATGCACTCGTATAAAAACACGTATTTCTGCCGTAAAATTTTTTATTAAAAAAAAAAAAATTGAAAAAACAAATTGAACTTCAAAAAAAAAGGTTATGGTTATTTTTTTGTTCCCATCTCACCTACTTGTGCTCGCCGCCTCATCCGTCCGCCATAGCCGCCAGAGAAGAGCTTGCTTCCCCATAACCTCGCGCTTGGTCGCCGCCACTGCCGCCATACCAGTGCCTCTTTGAACCTTCTCCTACGCCAATGAACATGGCCCATACCCGCGGCTTTATGTATTATTATAACATTAACGTCCACCAAATCTTTGCCGAGCTTGGCGAGCAGCTTGTCGATGACTAGGGAAAGGTTGACCTCCTTCTAGATGAGTTGATTCAGTGGTTTGCCATCGGACATAGGGTACCCTACACTATCTTCCACCTGTCGTAGTGCTTCCTCTTAAAGCTGAATGCCTTGGGGGAGCCATACAATTTGGCGGAACAACCCGACCAGATCTTGATGCTGGTCAAGTTTTACCTGCCTTCGTGTGTAGAGGTTGCCGAAGACGAGGCCATATGGGCACAGGCCAAAAGGATTATAGGGCTTGCCCGAGGTGATGACGCACGAAAAATAGAGAGGGGAGATCTGAAGGCCCGGGGTAGGGAGTATACCTACCTGGGAGACGGGGACGCCAGCATAGCGGGGGACCCCTTTAACCTTTCCCCCATCACTTTGATGAGGCGTCACAGAGTTTTATTTTGGGTGACATACCAGACTATCTTACTCCGGACGTCATGAGCCATCCTTACGCCGAGACGAAATGCAAGCCTTAGGCATTATAGGATTTCCTTCATTCATATTTCTTTTCCTTAAAGGGTTGGTCCCTTCAACCACGCTATTTTAGTTATTTTATAGGTACTGATGTAGGTCAATCGTGCGTACTGACGTACTTCAGAAGATTCTAGGCCTCAGTTTGGGGCCACCTCTTGTTATTTAACTATTATTTTGTATGTGTGCTCCTATCTAATTTTAGTGATATGGGAACTTTGGTCCTAGAACAACTTTATGTAATCCTATATTCCTTGAGCAAATAAATTTACCTTTTGAAACTTAATTATTTTTTTTAAACTATTCCTAATGCTGAGGACAACATTATTCCAAGGGGAAGAATGTGACATTCCATGTATTTATACTATCATAACATATATATATTATATTATATATTATATTATTATATTATTATATATATATATATATATATATATATATATATATATATATATATATATATATATATATATATATATATATATCAAATTAACAGATGGATTTGACCTAGTATAAGCTCTACAGCTCAGATTTTAGACTAACTGGTCCACTGTTCAAAAATTATGGGAGTTGGTATAATAGAACAGAAGTACTCAAAATAAATTTTGACCAGAATTTGGGAAACAAACTGGGTTTTGGAGCTTAGCATACAAATTTAAGAATGTGGACATGGAAGATAAAGACATGAACATGCATGTACATGGAGTAAACGGGTGCACTTGAAGGGGCATTGAACATGCGTAGGCAAGTACATGTGTAACTTGATCACATAGTATTTCTTAGGATATTATTTTCTGGAATTAATTTTCTGCAGCCTAGGGGCAGGCAAATGAAATATGGGTGTTGGAAAGCATTAAAAGCTCAGCTTTTAGACTAACTGGTCCACTGGTTCAAAAATTATGGAGTTGGTATAATAGAACAGAAGTGCTCAAAATAAATGTTGACCAGATTTTGTAAAACAAACTGAGTTTTGGAGCTTAGCATACATATTTAAGAATGTGGGCATGGAAGACAAAGACATGAACATGCATGCACATGGAGTAAACGGATGCACTTGAAGGGGCATTGAGCATGCGTAGGCAAGTAGTATACATGGTGTTGCAGAAACATGTAAAGTATGTTCTCATGAGATAATGGTAAAAATGACATGCATAAGACTTGATGCAGGCCTGGCTCGTCTGACTAAACCCATAGGGTAACATAGACCTTAGCATCCCAAAAGGATTTTCGGACAACTAACATTTGCAAGGAAAATAATGGACCCATTATTTTTCCTTGTGCTCTTCAGAAACTAAGCTTGTTTTGCAGTATGCCCTCTGGTGTAGTACTGGAAGTTGGATTATGGAACGAACCAAGTTCACCTCAGGGTAAAGAAAATGGTTTTTTTTAACGGAAGATGGAACTAGAATGGATACTATTTTCTGGAATTAATTTTCTGCAGCCTAGGGGCAGGCTACATGAAATTTAACTTGCATGTTTAAACATGAAATTTTATTGTTGCATGGTGGCAACGATATTTTGAGCAGCTGACACATGCAGGTTGTTGCAGACCTATGTAAGATATTTTCTCATGGGAAAATGGCAAAGGATTTTTGATTTACCAAAAACATACCATTTATGGACCACCGGCTACCTAATAAGGTGATTGGACTCAAAGAGGTGTTACGACTCAAGTTTTTCTCAAATCAAAGGATCGTGGAAAATCAGGTTCTTTTTCTAAGACTTGGCTAAGGGCTTGATACATGGCATACAATCTGCATCTCATTCTAACTACGTAGGCTTAAAACCCATTTCTAGGGTTTGCACCTTAGCAATAAAATATTTGTAGACGGACATGTTCTATGTTAAAGAAGGGCACATGTGGTTTTTTTTCCTGTGAAAAGAAGCAATATTAAACCTACGGCACAAGAGTAATGTATGGGCAAAGCAGGACTGGCCTCCCATACTGTGGACCTGACTCCAAAGCATAGACCACTAGTGTTTGACCACCAGTGATTATTTGCAGTAATATGGTGTCATAACCCAGAGACGACTGCATTGGGGATGGGAGACAATGGTTATTTCCTATATTTGTGCAAATAATCATGTACAACATAATTACCATTGTTGAATGGGTAATGGAATTATTCAATGGTATACTAACATTCTATTAACCACTAAAAAATGTCAAGATGAATGAAATACAACCCGGTTCCCATTTTAGGGTTCGTGACACTAACGCAGGTGCTATTTTCGCAACCCTAAGAATTGAACATGGCAGCGGGTTCACATGTACTGGCAGATCGAAATGAAATCATGGAAATTAGTCGCGGATCGTCAAAAAGCTCAGATAACTCTGGTTTAGCTGGAGCCAACACCATACAAGCATTATCTACAGCTGGTACTTGCTATCCTGCCAAAAATAGCTGGCTTCCTAGTTTAGCAAAGCCAAATCATGGAAGTTACACGGCTGCCATGCACCAGTCTGGACTGCCGGAACAACAGATATATAGATTGGCCCTGTGGGAATAACATGCTACTGCTGTTGGAAACATTCAGACAGCGCCTTTGTTCTTGGAGCGACAGATGGCTGCTAGCATAGATGGATGCTCCAAGCATCATACTACGAACTGGAGAATCGGCTCATTCTCACAGAAGTGGTTACATGGTCCGCGTAAACACCATTAAGAGCATTCTCAGACCGACGCTTTTGCCGAGACCGAGGCCTATTTGTCTTGTTTCTAAGATTCGATAAGGGCCGCACGGCATCTCGGATCGTGTTGCACCACCAGGGTAAGCAAAACAGGCAAAGGAGATTCATGCTCAGCTTGAGGATGTATTTACAGCCAAGAACGGTGGTGGAATGAGCAAGTTTATGTCACAAAAGATCGAGGGAAGTAAGGATGCTGCTGGGACTAGCATTCGAAAACTGGTAGACACTTTTATGCAACAACAACATGGAGAATCAAGCGAGAACGACTACGATCAGAGCTACAACTTAATCAAGGTTACCTTAGAGTAAATTAGTGTTTGAATAATCTTTGGAATTCAAGGAGAAAATTATTAACGCCTTCCACAATGCATTTCTATTTTTGGGTTGTATTGTTTAGTCTTGTAAATTGATCTTGAAGTACATATTTGGTGAAGGGCGATGAGCCATGCAGGATTATTGCTTACCTGTTAACCCTCTCCCTATTACCGAGATTATTGCTAATATGGGTCTGTTTGGTTACAGGTAACCAATCTTGCATCTCCAAATCTCTTTATGGAATGATGTTTGGAAGATATTGAAGCATAAGGAATATTTTCTTCGATGAAGGTCATGAGGCATTTTAGAGAAATTGCAGAACATGGGTTTTGTAAGCTTTTCGCAAAGCTTAAGGTAACATTCTCGATTACATAAAGATGAAGTTAATTCGTTTCATACGCATATACGTGTGATTTTATGGTCCGACAGTAACAAGTGTTCCACATTGTGGCGTGAAAACATATAGTGAGTATTTTATCGGTTTAGAATTCATGGCTTCGCCATATTATGGTATTATTTTCAAAACATGATACACCTACTTAAACTAAGCTTTTGTAAATAAATAATATATAGCAGAAGGTGGAAGTGAAATTTGGGCTCTTTATCTACTATGATAAGCTTTCTTATTGCAGCATGTATCATTAGGTATGCATTTGAATTTTTGTTGAGTTATACATCATGTAAAAGCAAGAATGCAGTATATGAATGAATAGGAATGCATTTAATGCATTTAAAGAGAGATATGCTAGTACAGAAAAAATTAAGCAGAGGAAATTAAGCAGAATAAACATTGAATAACAGTTTTAGAGCTTTGTTTGAGAAGAACATGGATATGTCTTCTTAGGGGTTTCAGGCGAGAAAATCTTGAAAATGTTTAAAGCATTTGGCATGGGTCTATAATGCCTGGTGGATCAAATAAAAGGTTTAGTATAAGGACTTCCAAGGCTCCCCTGGACTATGTCCAGGGACTGATAAGTTCCAGGGCCCATGGTCTGGAATGGCTTAGTCTTTTGGATAAGGCTAAGGCCAAGTTTATATATTCTGTGATTTCAGGATGCCAGTATAACTGGCATGGGCCTTGGTAGTCCAATGATAATAAAATTTAAGTATGGTATGATCCAAGTAATTCTTTATATCTATTTTCTTTACTTTGTTTATCAGAGGATATTTAACCACTGATTCTCAGATACCACTGATTCTCGAAGGCATACAAAAGGAACAGGCTGCTGCATGCTGCAGGAATAATGGTCTGTGGCAGAGTATGATATCCCTTGGAAACAAAGTAAGTACAATGGTTTTTTCTAAATTCACTCCCAGGTCTTATATTATATGGCAAGTTCTTATATTACAAGGTAGGCATTCATATGAATAGTCTGCTACTACCAAAATATGGCCATTGGTCAAAAAGTTGCCTTAGGGCTTCTAAAGTAATTGGCAAATCTGCCAGCATAAATTAAGAACGGAGTTCATCTCCAGGTATCCCTAAATTCAGCCTCAAGAAATGTTACAAGTCTTGGATGTTCAACCTGTTTCAAGGATGCATAGTAATCTTGCAAAGGCTGCTATAAAGATACACCAGCTGTCAACAATTCATTGAAATTCGGAGCACGTCCAGGACGTAAGGTCCACCTCGCAATTCTACAAAGAGAACTCAAAGCATACAGGTATTTCTCATTTGTCTTGCTAAATTTTAGTACAGTTGGCAGGGGGATCCCTAGAGCATAGGGATCCTCCTGTCCCATTGCTATCTAGGGTTCTACTTTGCCTTCCGGTTGGAGGTAGGGTTTAGCTTATATATATATATATATATATATATATATATATATATATATATATATATATATATATATATATATATATATATATATATATATATATATATATATATATATATATATATCAAATTAATGGATTTTGACCTAGTATAAGCTCTACAGCTCAGATTTTAGACTAACTGGTCCACTGTTCAAAAATTATGGGAGTTGGTATAATAGAACAGAAGTACTCAAAATAAATTTTGACCAGAATTTGGGAAACAAACTGGGTTTTGGAGCTTAGCATACAAATTTAAGAATGTGGACATGGAAGATAAAGACATGAACATGCATGTACATGGAGTAAACGGGTGCACTTGAAGGGGCATTGAACATGCGTAGGCAAGTACATGTGTAACTTGATCACATAGTATTTCTTAGGATATTATTTTCTGGAATTAATTTTTCGCAGCCTTAGGGGCAGCAAATGAAATATGGGTGTTGAAAGCATTAAAAGCTCACTTTTTTAGACTAATCGTCCACCTGGTTCAAAAAATTATGGAGTTGGTATAATAGAAATGTATGCTCAAAATAAATGTTGACCAGAATTTGTGAAACAAACTGTGTTTTGGAGCTTAGCATACATATTTAAGAATGTGGTCATGGAAGACAAAGACATGAACATGCATGCACATGGAGTAAACGGATGCACTTGAAGGGGCATTGAGCATGCGTAGGCAAGTAGTATACATGGTGTTGCGTAAACATGTAAAGTATGTTCTCATGAGATAATGGTAAAAATGACATGCATAAGACTTGATGCGTGCTGGCTCGTCTCGACTAAACCCATAGGGTAACATAGACCTTAGCATCCCAAAAGGATTTTCGGACAACTAAACATTTGCAAGGAAAATAATGGACCCATTATTTTTCCTTGTGCTCTTCAGAAACTAAGCTTGTTTTGCAAAGATGCCCTCCGTGTAGTAATCGAAGTTGGATTATGGAACTTAACCAAGTTCACCCGTGGTAAAGAAAATGGTTTTTTTAACTAAGATGGAACTAGAATGGATACTATTTTCTCGAATTAATTTTCTCGCGTTCTAGCAAAGCTACATGAAATTTAACTTGCATGTTTAAACATGAAATTTTATTGTTGCATGGTGGCAACGATATTTTGAGCAAACCGGACACATGCAAAGTTGTTGCGGACTCCATGTAAGATATTTTCTCATGGGAAATGGCAAAGGATTTTTGATTTACCAAAAACATACCATTTATGGACCACCGGGCTACCTAATAAGGTGATTGGACTCAAAGAGGTGTTACGACTCAAGTTTTTCTCAAATCAAAGGATCGTGGAAAATCAGGTTCTTTTTCTAAGACTTGGCTAAGGGCTTGATACATGGCATACAATCTGCATCTCATTCTAACTACGTAGGCTTAAAACCCATTTCTAGGGTTTGCACCTTAGCAATAAAATATTTGTAGACGGACATGTTCTATGTTAAAGAAGGGCACATGTGGTTTTTTTTCCCCGTGAAAAGAAGCAATATTAAACCTACCAAGACAAGAGTAATGTATGGGCAAAGCAGATCGGCCTCCCATATCGTGGACCTGACTCCAAAGCATAGACCACTAGTGTTTGACCACCAGTGATTATTTGCAGTAATATGGTGTCATAACCCAGAGACGACTGCATTGGGGATGGGAGACAATGGTTATTTCCTATATTTGTGCAAATAATCATGTACAACATAATTACCATTGTTGAATGGGTAATGGAATTATTCAATGGTATACTAACATTCTATTAACCACTAAAAAATGTCAAGATGAATGAAATACAACCCTGCCCCCCATTTTAGGGTTCGTGACACTAACGCAAAAGTGCTATTTTCGCAACCCTAAGAATTGAACATGGCAGCGGGTTCACATGTACCGGCAGATCGAAATGAAATCATGGAAATTAGTCATGGATCGCCAAAAGCTCGTGATAACTCGGTTTAGCCGAGCCAACACCATACAAGCATTATCTACAGCTGGTACTTGCTATCCTGCCAAAAATAGCTGGCTTCCTAGTTTAGCAAAGCCAAATCATGGAAGTTACACGGCTGCCATGCACCAGTCTGGACTGCCGGAACAACAGATATATAGATTGGCCCTGTGGGAATAACATGCTACCGCTGGAAACATTCGTGACAAATACTTTGTTTTGAGCCATGATGGATGCTAGCATAGATGGATGCTCCAAGCATCATACTACTTAACCGGAGAATCGCTCATTCTCAGAAAGCAGTGGTTACATGGTCCGCGTAAACACCATTAAGAGCATTCTCAGATCCGGACGCCTTTGCCGGTGAGACCGAGGCCCATTTGTCTTGTTTCGCAAGATCCGACAAGGGCCGCACCGGCATCTCTGATCGCGGTTGCACCACCGTGGTAAGCAAAACAGCAAAGGAGATTCATGCTCGCCTTGAGGATGTATTTACCAAGAACAAGTGGTGGAATGAGCAAGTTTATGTCACAAAAGATCGAGGGAAGTAAGGATGCCGCCGGGACTAGCATTCAAAACCGGTAGACACTTTTATGCAACAACAACATGGAGAATCAAGCGGAGAACCACATCAGGAGCTACAACTTAATCAGGTTACCTTAGAGTAAATTAGTGTTTGAATAATGCTGGAATTCAAGGAGAAAATTACGACAGCTTCCACAATGCATTTCTATTTTTGGGTTGTATTGTTTAGTCTTGTAAATTGATCTTGAAGTACATATTTGGTGAAGGGCGATGAGCCATGCAGGATTATTGCTTACCTGTTAACCCTCTCCCTATTACCGAGATTATTGCTAATATGGGTCTGTTTGGTTACAGGTAACCAATCTTGCATCTCCAAATCTCTTTATGGAATGATGTTTGGAAGATATTGAAGCATAAGGAATATTTTGCTGACTGCTGAAGGTCATGAGGCATTTTAGAGAAATTCTGTAACATGGGTTTTGTAAGCTTTCTGCAAAGCTTAAGGTAACATTCTCGATTACATAAAGATGAAGTTAATTCGTTTCATACAGACATACTCCAGGTGATTTTATGGTCTCGACAGAACAAGTGTTCCACATTGTGGCAGGAAAACATATAGTGAGTATTTTACTGGTTTAGAATTCATGGCTTCTGCCATATTATGGTATTATTTCTCAAAACATGATACACCTACTTAAACTAAGCTTTTGTAAATAAATAATATATAGCGTAAGGTGGAAGTGAAATTTGGGCTCTTTATCTACTATGATAAGCTTTCTTATTGGCAAAGATGTATCATTAGGTATGCATTTGAATTTTTGTTGAGTTATACATCATGTAAAAGCAAGAATGCAGTATATGAATGAATAGGAATGCATTTAATGCATTTAAAGAGAGATATGCTAGTACAGAAAAAATTAAGCAGAGGAAATTAAGCGGAATAAACATTGAATAACAGCTTTAGAGCTTTTGTTTGAGAAGAACATGGATATGTCTTCTTAGGGTTTTCAAAGTAGAAAATCTTGAAAATGTTTAAAGCATTTGGCATGGGTCTATAATGCCCCGTGGATCAAATAAAAGGTTTAGTATAAGGACTTCAAGGCTCCCTCGGACTATGTCCAGGGGACCGGATAAGTTCCGTGGCCCATGGTCCGGAATGGCTTAGTCTTTTGGATAAGGCTAAGGCCAAGTTTATATATTCGCGGATTTCGGGATGCCAAGATAATCGGCATGGGCCTTGGTAGTCCAATGATAATAAAATTTAAGCATGGTATGATCCAAGTAATTTTTATATCTATTTTCTTTACTTTGTTTATCGAGGATATTTAACCATCGATTCTCGATACCACCGATTCTCAAGGCATACAAAAGGAATGTGGGCCAAGATGTCGCAGAATAATGGTCCGCGGGCGTAGTATGATATCCCTTGGAAACAAAGTAAGTACAATGGTTTTTTCTAAATTCACTCCCAGGTCTTATATTATATGGCAAGTTCTTATATTACAAGGTAGGCATTCATATGAATAGTCTGCTACTACCAAAATATGGCCATTGGTCAAAAAGTTGCCTTAGGGCTTCTAAAGTAATTGGCAAATCTGCCAGCATAAATTAAGAACGGAGTTCATCTCCAGGTATCCCTAAATTCAGCCTCAAGAAATGTTACAAGTCTTGATGTTCAACCCTGTTTCAAGGATGCATAGTAATCTTGCAAAGGCTGCTATAAAGATACACCAGCTGTCAACAATTCATTGAAATTCGGAGCACGTCCAGGACGTAAGGTCCACCTCGCAATTCTACAAAGAGAACTCAAAGCATACAGGTATTTCTCATTTGTCTTGCTAAATTTTAGTACAAGTTAGCGGGGGGATCCCTAGAGCATAGGGATCCTCTCCGTCCCCATTGCTATCTAGGGTTCTACTTTTTGCCTTCCGGATTTGGAGGTAGGGTTTAGCTTATATATATATATATATATATATATATATATCAAATTAACAGATGGATTTGACCTAGTATAAGCTCTACAGCTCAGATTTTAGACTAACCGGTCCACTGTTCAAAAATTATGGGAGTTGGTATAATAGAACAGAAGTACTCAAAATAAATTTTGATTTAATTTGGGAAACAAACGGGTTTTGGAGCTTAGCATACAAATTTAAGAATGTGGACATGGAAGATAAAGACATGAACATGCATGTACATGGAGTAAACGGGTGCACTTGAAGGGGCATTGAACATGTGAGGCAAGTACATGTGTAACTTGATCACATAGTATTTTTAGGATATTATTTTCCTGAATTAATTTTTTGTCCTAGGGCTAGGTGCAAATGAAATATGGGTGTTGGAAAGCATTAAAAGCTCAGCTTTTAGACTAACTGGTCCACTGGTTCAAAAATTATGGAGTTGGTATAATAGAACAGAAGTGCTCAAAATAAATGTTGACCAGATTTTGTAAAACAAACTGAGTTTTGGAGCTTAGCATACATATTTAAGAATGTGGGCATGGAAGACAAAGACATGAACATGCATGCACATGGAGTAAACGGATGCACTTGAAGGGGCATTGAGCATGCGTAGGCAAGTAGTATACATGGTGTTGCAGAAACATGTAAAGTATGTTCTCATGAGATAATGGTAAAAATGACATGCATAAGACTTGATGCAGGCCTGGCTCGTCTGACTAAACCCATAGGGTAACATAGACCTTAGCATCCCAAAAGGATTTTCGGACAACTAACATTTGCAAGGAAAATAATGGACCCATTATTTTTCCTTGTGCTCTTCAGAAACTAAGCTTGTTTTGCAGTATGCCCTCTGGTGTAGTACTGGAAGTTGGATTATGGAACGAACCAAGTTCACCTCAGGGTAAAGAAAATGGTTTTTTTTAACGGAAGATGGAACTAGAATGGATACTATTTTCTGGAATTAATTTTCTGCAGCCTAGGGGCAGGCTACATGAAATTTAACTTGCATGTTTAAACATGAAATTTTATTGTTGCATGGTGGCAACGATATTTTTGAGCAAAATTGACACATACGGGTTGTTGTTGCACTCCATGTAAGATATTTTCTCATGGGAAAATGGCAAAGGATTTTGATTTACCAAAACATACCATTTATGGACCAACCGCTACCTAATAAGGTGATTGGACTCAAAGAGGTGTTACGACTCAAGTTTTTCTCAAATCAAAGGATCGTGGAAAATCAGGTTCTTTTTCTAAGACTTGGCTAAGGGCTTGATACATGGCATACAATCTGCATCTCATTCTAACTACGTAGGCTTAAAACCCATTTCTAGGGTTTGCACCTTAGCAATAAAATATTTGTAGACGGACATGTTCTATGTTAAAGAAGGGCACATGTGGTTTTTTTTCCTGTGAAAAGAAGCAATATTAAACCTACTGCACAAGAGTAATGTATGGGCAAAAGCAGACTTGGCCTCCCATAATCGTGGACCCGACTCCAAAGCATAGACCACTAGTGTTTGACCACCGGTGATTATTTGCGTAATATGGTGTCATAACCCGTAGACGATCGCATTGGGGATGGGAGACAATGGTTATTTCCTATATTTGTGCAAATAATCATGTACAACATAATTACCATTGTTGAATGGGTAATGGAATTATTCAATGGTATACTAACATTCTATTAACCACTAAAATGTCAAGATGAATGAAATACAACCCGGTTCCCATTTTAGGGTTCGTGACACTAACGCAGGTGCTATTTTCGCAACCCTAAGAATTGAACATGGCAGCGGGTTCACATGTACTGGCAGATCGAAATGAAATCATGGAAATTAGTCGCGGATCGTCAAAAAGCTCAGATAACTCTGGTTTAGCTGGAGCCAACACCATACAAGCATTATCTACAGCTGGTACTTGCTATCCTGCCAAAAATAGCTGGCTTCCTAGTTTAGCAAAGCCAAATCATGGAAGTTACACGCTGCTATGCACCTGACCGATCACGGAACAAATGATATATAGATTGGCCCCGGTGGGAATAACATGCTACCGCTGTTGGAAACATTCGGACAAAATGCTTTGTTCTTGGAGCCAATAATAGATGGCTGCTAGCATAGATGGATGCTCCAAGCATCATACTACGAACTGGAGAATCGGCTCATTCTGTAAAGCAGGGTTACATGGTCTGGCAGAAACACCATTAAGAGCATTCTGCATCTGACGCTTTTGCTGAGACCGAGGCCTATTTGTCTTGTTTCGGCATCTGATAAGGGCCGCAGCTGGCATCTCGGATCGTGTTGCACCACCAGGGTAAGCAAAACAGGCAAAGGAGATTCATGCTCAGCTTGAGGATGTATTTACAGCCAAGAACGGTGGTGGAATGAGCAAGTTTATGTCACAAAAGATCGAGGGAAGTAAGGATGCTGCTGGGACTAGCATTCGAAAACTGGTAGACACTTTTATGCAACAACAACATGGAGAATCAAGCGAGAACGACTCTGATCAGGAGCTACAACTTAATCAGGTTACCTTAGAGTAAATTAGTGTTTGAATAATGCTGGAATTCAAGGAGAAAATTACGACAGCTTCCACAATGCATTTCTATTTTTGGGTTGTATTGTTTAGTCTTGTAAATTGATCTTGAAGTACATATTTGGTGAAGGGCGATGAGCCATGCAGGATTATTGCTTACCTGTTAACCCTCTCCCTATTACCGAGATTATTGCTAATATGGGTCTGTTTGGTTACAGGTAACCAATCTTGCATCTCCAAATCTCTTTATGGAATGATGTTTGGAAGATATTGAAGCATAAGGAATATTTTGCTGACTGCTGAAGGTCATGAGGCATTTTAGAGAAATTCTGTAACATGGGTTTTGTAAGCTTTCTGCAAAGCTTAAGGTAACATTCTCGATTACATAAAGATGAAGTTAATTCGTTTCATACAGACATACTCCAGGTGATTTTATGGTCTGGACAGAACAAGTGTTCCACATTGTGGCAGGAAAACATATAGTGAGTATTTTACTGGTTTAGAATTCATGGCTTCTGCCATATTATGGTATTATTTCTGAAAACATGATACACCTACTTAAACTAAGCTTTTGTAAATAAATAATATATAGCAGAAGGTGGAAGTGAAATTTGGGCTCTTTATCTACTATGATAAGCTTTCTTATTGCAGCATGTATCATTAGGTATGCATTTGAATTTTTGTTGAGTTATACATCATGTAAAAGCAAGAATGCAGTATATGAATGAATAGGAATGCATTTAATGCATTTAAAGAGAGATATGCTAGTACAGAAAAAATTAAGCAGAGGAAATTAAGCAGAATAAACATTGAATAACAGTTTTAGAGCTTTGTTTGAGAAGAACATGGATATGTCTTCTTAGGGGTTTCAGGCGAGAAAATCTTGAAAATGTTTAAAGCATTTGGCATGGGTCTATAATGCCTGGTGGATCAAATAAAAGGTTTAGTATAAGGACTTCCAAGGCTCCCCTGGACTATGTCCAGGGACTGATAAGTTCCAGGGCCCATGGTCTGGAATGGCTTAGTCTTTTGGATAAGGCTAAGGCCAAGTTTATATATATATATATTGTCCTCCTGAATCCGGCCGTTCATCCGAGATCCTACGGCTCACGTGGCTTTGGGACGTATCCTACGGCCCAGATGGCTTGGGAGTTTGTGTCCGATTGTATGTAAGCGATCCTACGGTCCAGGTTGATCTGATCCTGATCGTCGGTCCGAGATCCTACGGCTCACGTTGCTTTGGGACACATCCTACGGTGCACATGGCTTTGGGAATTATATGTAATCGATCCTACGGTCTAGGATGATCCGATCCTGATCGTCGATCTGAGATCTTATGGCTCACGTGGCTTCGCACATATCTTACGGTGCACATGACTTTGGGAATTATATGTAATAGATCCTATGGCTCATGTTTTGCTTTAATATTGTCACGTGGTGAGATCTTGACCCTTGATCGGGTCCAAGATCCTACGGCCCAAGTTGAATGCTCATTCTTTAGGAAAAGGCCTTTAAAATTTTTATGTTGTGTGGGGGATTCGAACCCTGGCTATTAACCCCCCAGCCCCCCATTCTAACTACTAGACCAAGCATTAATTTTATGAACAATTTATATTTCAAATATACTTAAGGGTAATGTTCCATTAAGATAAAATAGACTAACATTCTAGCTAGTTCAAGAAAGTTCTAGAATATTCTAGAAGGCTCTAGAAAGTTCTAGAATCTTCTAGAAAGTTCTAGAACATAAGAGAATCTAGGGGGAATCTAAGAAAAATTCTTCCAGAAAGTTCTAAATTGTTCTAATAAATTTTAGAATGTTCTAGAATGTAGGGGAATCTACGGGAATGTAAGGAAATCTAGGGAAATACTTCCAGAAAGTTCTAGAATATATTGAAAGTTTTAGAATGTTCCAGAAAACCTTAGAATGTTATAAAAAGCTCTAGAATATAAAGGAATCCAGAAGAATCTAATAGAATCTAAGAAAATCTTATAAAATATAAGAGAATCTAGGAAAATATTTACAAGCCTAAGGGAATCTCTTAAAATCTGGGGGATTTAAAAGAATCTTCATAAAATCTAAGGGAATCTAAATTTTTTTGATGAAATCTTAGAGTATCTAGGGGAATCTTTATAGAATCTCTTTGAATCTCATATAATGGAAGGGAACCTAGGGCAATCTCATAAAGTCTAAAGGGATCTAAGGGAATCTAAGGGGATCTAGGGGGATCTTCATAGAATCTTGGAGAATCTACGGAAATCTAATAGAATCTAGAGGGAATCTTATAAAATTTAGAGGAATCTCCACGAAACCTCCAAGAGAACCTTGGTAGAATCTTAGAGAATCTATGAATTTAGAGTATTTTTAAAAGATTCTTTTAGAATGTAGGGCACGACAAGAACTTGCAGCATAGGAGCATGCTAAAACTCGGATATATATGTTCTTATGTTTGTCCTCCTGGATCCGGCCGTTGATTCGAGATCCTACGGCTCACGTGGCTTTGGGACGTATCCTACGGCCCAGATGGCTTAGGAGTTTGTTCCAGATTATATGTAAGCGATCCTACGGCCCGTGCTGATCCGATCCTCGATCGCTTGGCCCGAGATCCTACTACCACGCTTGTTTGGGGACACATCCTACGGTGCACATGGCTTTGGGAATTATATGTAATCGATCCTACAGCCTAGGTTGATCCGATCCCGATGCCGATCCGAGATCTTACGGCTCACATGGCTTGGCACATATCCTACGGTGCACATGACTTTGGGAATTATATGTAATAGATCCTATGGCTCATATTGCTTTAATTATTGTCACGCAGGAGATCTCGACCCTTGATCGGGTCCAAGATCCCACGCCCAAGTTGAATGCTCATCCCTTAGGAAAAGGCTTTTAAAATTTTTATGTTGTGTGGGGATTCAACCTCGCCATTGACCCCCCAAATTTCGCTTCTAACCACTAGATCCGATCCCCATCATCGATCCGAGATCTTATGGCTCACGGGCTTGGCACATATCTATTTGCACGGATCCGATCCCCGATCGCCGATCCGAGATCTTATGGCTCACGTGGCTTGGCACATATCTTTTTATTGCACATGATCCGATCCCCGATCGTCGATCTGAGATCTTATGGCTCACGTGGCTTGGCACATATCTTACGGTGCACATGACTTTGGGAATTATATGTAATAGATCTGGCTCATGTTTTGCTTTAATATTGTCACGTGGTGAGATCTTGACCCTTGATCGGGTCCAAGATCCTACGGCCCAAGTTGAATGCTCATTCTTTAGGAAAAGGCCTTTAAAATTTTTATGTTGTGTGGGGGATTCGAACCCTGGCTATTAACCCCCCAGCCCCCCATTCTAACTACTAGACCAAGCATTAATTTTATGAACAATTTATATTTCAAATATACTTAAGGGTAATGTTCCATTAAGATAAAATAGACTAACATTCTAGCTAGTTCAAGAAAGTTCTAGAATATTCTAGTCTAGAACATAAGAAAATCTAGGGGGAATCTAAGAAAATTCTTCCAGAAAGTTCTAAATTGTTCTAATAAGTTTTAGAATGTTCTAGAATGTAACGGAATGTAAGGAAATCTAGGAAGGAAGGAAGAGACTTTTAACGTCCACTGAGCCCAATCGGGCTATGGGACCACAAGTACAAGACGGGACCGAAGTCCCTAACCAGAGCATGGACCGAAGCCCTTACAAACAAAATAAAACATAATCACCACGGCCCAGATTAAAAACCACCTGGGAAAAAACTAGGGAAATACTTCCAGAAAGTTCTAGAATATATTGAAAGTCTTAGAATGTTCCAGAAAACCTTAGAATGTTATAAAAGTTCTAGAATATAAAGGAAAGAAGAATCTAATAGAATCTAAGAAAATCTTATAAAATGTAAGAGAATATAGGAAAATATTTACAAGCCTAAGGGAATCTCTTAAAATCTAGGGGATTTAAGGGAATCTTCATAAAATCTAAGGGACTCTAAAATTTTTTGATGAAATCTTAGAGTATCTAAGAGAACCTTTATAGAATCTCTTTGAATCTCATATAATGGAAGGGAACCTAGGGCAATCTCACAAAGTCTAAAGGGGTCTAAGGGAATCTAAGGGGATCTAGGGGGATCTTCATAGAATCTTGGAGAATCTACGGAAATCTAATAGAATCTAGAGGGAGTCTTATAAAATTTAGAGGAATCTCCACGAAACCTCCAAGAGAACCTTGGTAGAATCTTAGAGAATCTATGAATTTAGAGTATTCTTAAAAGATTCTTTTAGAATGTAGGGCACGACAAGAACTTGCAGCATAGGAGCATGCTAAAACTCGGATATATATGTTCTTATGTTTGTCCTCCTGGATCCGACCGTTGATTCGAGATCCTACGGCTCACGTGGCTTTGGGACATATCCTGCTTAGGAGTTTGTTCCAGATTATATGTAAGCGATCCTACGGTCTAGGTTGATCTGATCCTGATCGTCGGTCCGAGATCCTACAGCTCATGTTGCTTTGGGACACATCCTACGGTGCACATGGCTTTGGGAATTATATGTAATCGATCCTACGGGGTCTAGGTTGATCCGATCCCGATCGTCGATCCGAGACCCATCGCCACGTGGCTTGGCACATATCCTACGGTGCACATGACTTTGGGAATTATATGTAATAGATCCTATGGCTCATATTGCTTTAATTATTGTCACGTGGTAAGATCTCGACCCTTGATCGGGTCCAAGATCCTACGGTGCACATGACTTTGGGAATTATATGTAATAGATCCTATGGCTCATATTGCTTTAATTATTGTCACGTGGTAAGATCTCGACCCTTGATCGGGTCCAAGATCCTATGGCCCAAGTTGAATGCTCATCCCTTAGGAAAAGGCTTTTAAAATTTTTATGTTGTGTGGGGGATTCGAACCCTGGCCATTGACCCCCCAGCCCCCCGTTCTAACCACTAGACTAAGCATTAATTCCATAAATAATTTATTCTTTCAAATATACTTAAGGGTAATATTCCCATTAAGATAAACTAGACTATAACATTATAGCTAGTTCAAGAAAGTTCTAGAATGTTCTGGAAGGCTCTAGAAAGTTCTAGAATCTTCTAGAAAGTTCTAGAACATAAAAGAATCTGGGGGGATCTAAGAAAATTCTTCCAGAAAGTTCCAAATTGTTCTAATAAGTTTTAGACTGTTATAAAATGTAGGGGAATCTACGGGAATGTAAGGAAATCTAGGGAAATACTTCCAGAAAGTTCTAGAATATATTGAAAGTCTTAGAATGTTCCAGAAAGTCTTAGAATGTTCTAAAAAATTCTAGAATGTAAAGAAATCCAGAAGAATCTAATAGAATCTAAGAAAATCTTATAAAATGTAAGAGAATCTAGGAAAATATTTACAAGCCTAAGGGAATCTCTTAAAATCTGGGGGATCTAAGGGAATCTTCATAAAATCTAAGGGAATCTAAAAAAATGTTGATGAAATCAGTATCTAGGGGAATCTTTATAGAGTCTCTTTGAATCTCATATAATGTAAGGGAACCTAGGGCAATCTCATAAAGTCTAAAGGGATATAACGGAATCTAAGGGGATCTAGGGGGATCTTCATAGAATCTTGGAGAATCTACTGAAATCTAATGGAATCCAGAGGGATCTCATAAAATTTAGAGGAATCTCCACGAAACCTCCAAGAGAACCTTGGTAGAATCTTAGAGAATCTATGAATTTAGAGTATTCTCAAAAGATTCTTTTAGAATGTAAGGCACGACAAGAACTTGCAGCATAGGAACATGCTAAAACTCGGACATGCACCGTAGGACGCATTAAATTTCTTGTATACGTATACATATTATGACACGTCACCAGGGTATAAGTAGACTCTTATGGGCCAATAGAATAGAATAGAATAGAATAGAATAAAATAGAATAGAATAGATTTTTTATCGTCCAGGGAGACCAATTAGCCTATGGGACCCAAACAAAAGAGAGCAGCAAGCGTATTATTGTCGGGATTAAAAAACCCCCGCCCCGCAGGGTTTTCGACCTCAGCAGTAATAAGTATGCTGGTACACTGTACAATTGTATAGGACATTTCAATACTGCCCCGGAGGACAAAACTGAGTCCGTGCATCCATAACCTCCTGAAGGTATGACCCCAACAAGCCCACTGACGTTGTATTCAATAACTCATGCAACAGTTGGCCAGGCACTAGTAATTGAACATACCGCGCTCGGATATGGGAAAATGCTGGGCAGATCTGGAGGGCATGACATTCATCTTCAATGGCGCCCTGATGGCAACACTGGCAAAGCCTTTCCTCCCGTGCTTCCCAAGCCCAATGTCCTGTCTCAATGCGGAGACAATGTGGCCCGTGCGAATGGAAGCTATAAGTCTGCGCTTCTTCATGGGCAGATGGGTGTACAAATACTGGTGTGGGCCTCTCATGAGCCTAGGATTGACTTGCTACTGATAGTGTATCAGCTTAACGTGCGTCAGAGCATCTGCATCCAAGAGCTTGTGAAGGAAAGTAGCATCTAGATACAGCTTAAGTGCATTGTGATCCTTCTTTAACCATCATTCAATTAAATTGGGATTATGTCTATTCCAAAATCGCGCCGTATAAGCCTTTTATTGACCATTATATTGAATTAACCACACTTTTGCACTGAGTTCATTTTCGGGCAAGGAAGATGCATTTTATGTTGAAATGCAAAGGCATCCAAATATTCGGTGCAAATGACCCATATTATGAAAGAATGTTGGCAATATAAAAAGTAGGAAATTGCTTATTCATTCGTACAATCACCGACGACAACGAAATCTAAACATTGAAATTGTAGTGTTTTACGAATAAATAACAGCAAGCAAGTTGCTACAAAACAGAGATTGTGGGTCAAATCGTGGCGGGCGCGATTTTATTCGCAGATAAATAACGATTATAGTGGAACATAAACTTTAAAAACTAATCCGAATCATCGTCGACAGGCGCTGCAGGCGGTGCTGAGATCCTGTCGATCATGAACAAACCATGCTCTGGATTCCATATAAGATGGATTACAACATCAAAGGGATCAGGATAGAAGCGGACGGGATTCATAGCAACGACATCAAGCCAGTCCTGAAGTTCTATTTCTAGCTCGCGGCACCTGCAGAGGTCCGCATGGTTCATCTGGCAGGTAATAGAATGTGCCATAATAACAAGCAGAAGGCGGAGGCCGAAGCCGATGGTTTGCCAATTTCATGCATACCTATTTATAGACACCTAAATTATTGACGGTATATACATACAAATTATTGCAAGTATAGCAAACCATACACATAATATAAAAGAACAATACGCATAATGTAACCAATAATGCTTTGATATAAGAACACAATATATATTTCAAAGAGGTTGGTGTAAAGTATATTTCATATTCAAAACTTTTTGGAAAGTGTATTTCGTGATACATATATATATCAAAAAGTTCCTTTCTAGAACGATCTTCTAGGTCCCTGGTCAATTTCCCCGTCCGATTAAGTTGCGGGTTGTATCTCTTCGACCGTTTTTCCTGTAGCTATTTCAGGCAAGATAATCGACAAAACGGCTAGAAGTCATCTTTGTCAAAATCTTCGGGATGATAGGATGGTGGATTTAGTGATTGTGACCGATTGAAGCAACACTTCAAGGCGTCATCATCAACTATAATGATGTCTTCCTTCTCCTGAACGCCCAAGTCATCCATCATGTCGCTCAAGCATTTCACAAATATTTTTTTACCTGTAGGATCCTTCGGGTTATTGAATGACTTACATTTGCTCTGATCCCAAACAGATGCCCAATCTCTATGTAACTCAGGAACTACTCTCAAAACTTCCTGTATATTTCTATTCTCCATCGACGACCGAATTGCACAACGAAATAAAGTGAAAGCTTGGTCTAACATCTCCTTCAGATACGGCCGCGGATATACCCATTTCGTACATGTCTCAAATGGTTTCTGTGCATACCATGATAAAGGGAACGTTTTGCAGAGCACTCCATTCAAATCGAACACCAGAATTTTGGAGGAAACTGGATTAGGTCTGTAATAATAAAGCACACACTTGTGAGACAAGGAAAAAGAAAATTGAAATCGCGCCTGGCGCGATTTTCAATTCTGTTTGAAGAATTGAAATCGCGCCTGGCGCGATTTTCATTTCTGTTTGAATAACATACCTTTCTGGTTCCTGTTCAACATCCGCAATGATGAGCTTACTCTATTTGTCTTCGGCCCCGCCGTAAGTGTCAGCCACATCACTTAGTGTTTGAACTATGGTTGATACTTCATTACTCTTTATGCTAACCTGACTCGAGCTTTCCGAATCCACTGTATCATCTAGGATTTTGTCTTCTTCGCTTATGCTACCTACATCCACTTCTACCGGATTTTCCAATATGATTGGAATGATAGACACGCCTCGGGACGCATAGTTAAGCTGCTGCTTGTCGATATTCTTCTTTATGTGCTCCATATGCTTTCTCATTTCTTCCCGCTCTGCAGCCAGATCTGCAGGTAATTCGGACTTAGAGCTGGAAGCTTTATTTTTTGCACTACCTAGCGGACCCCTAGGTGCCACCTCTAGCACTTTCTCGTAAAAAAATATCAAGGAAGTCCTTGGCTTGACCATCAGAGACCACACTTTGGCATTTCCTAGCTAGCTTCAGAGCTTCCCGCCCGACATAACCTCCAACATGAAACTCCCAACACGTAGACTCTAAAGGGCAGAAGGCTTCAATCAGAAAACTCGAAAGGGCCAAAGAAAACCCGTACTTATTCAAAGCCTCCCTTATGCGTCGGCCAAGAGCTCATACTTGATTGGTGAATTAAGGACAGGGTCGACCCAGTTTTCTTCTTCCTCTTCCTCTTCGTCCTCTTCAAAGTCCACATCCACATCTGCAGTCTCCTTCCCTTTGTCTTCAGCATTGGATTCGACATAAAAAATATTTTTCAATAGGGGTTCATCTAGCCGATAGCACTGCCAAGCAATCTTCTCACCTTCTGGTTTCCCCTTGAGTCTTTCATATTCTTTATCATCCATAATGGCTATCATAAGGACTAGCACATGTGAGATCTTACTTTCGGTACTAAACTCACTATCTTTGTTTTCATCTATCATTACTGCTTGCCTCATCACTTTAATGCATTCGACATCATTTGCAGCAGCTAGTGCATATGCGTAGGACATGTCGGAGTGGCAAACTGTCACGATAGTATAATGCATCTCGGGCCAAACCATCGCATGTGTTGAAGAAGGTGTCAGAATCATCTTGTGTCCATCTCGTGCCACGGCTATCAAGAACAAATAGAGTGATGTCGGTTGGCCCTTCACCCACGTCTGGTATGGCACACTTATAACCAGTGGACACCTTATAGAAAAAAGGAGACTCCTCTACTGTCGTCTTCTTCACCAAAGCAACTTTTCTTTTTAGGTCAGACGCAACTTTCGTGTGAATCCCCTTAAGAGTTGCCACATTCTTCGCCTTTTGCTGCTTCACAAAATCTTTTGACCAAAATACATATTTCTTAATGTCATCATTAGATACGTTGTACTTTTGCATTAAGCCTATCTCTGATAACATGAAGTCTCCTGAGAGCCTTTGCGGTTCTTCGCCAATGCCTTTTTCGGGACTTTCATATTTTTATCGATTCGCATGCATCTTGAAAGATGTCAAGTGCTTTGTCTGCAGACGTTTTCTTGTAGATAACTTCCTTTCTCGATGCAACTATCTAGAACAGTAGATTAATTTCGCATCATCCAATCCTTGTGCCTTTCTCATTTCGCGTGATATGTATATCAAAAATAGACGATCTCATTGGAGGAAACCCGCCATACGAATCTGGCAACTTCTTTTCCGAATAGGCGTCCCAAAATTGTTCCACTTTTCCTATACCTGGTCGAAGAAAAACAATCTTGCAGCATCCTTTGGCACCATTTGCTCTTTTCCGAGCCGCCTTGTGCATCCTTTTTTTTCTTCTTTGATCTAGTGCCCTTGGTTTTGTCCCGTATTATGGTTTGGCATGTTGTCCTTTCTAGTAATTTGAATTCGCACTCTTAGATTGCCCTTGTCCGGGTCGGCATTGGTTTTCCATATTCGATCCATTGGTTACTGGCGCGGTCGCAAATCGTTCCACATACGGACCGCAAAATATGGGCCGTTAGAAAAAAAATAATAGACAGCCGTGAAAGTAACAATATAAAACGCCGCCAGCGTTTTTTCCGACGGATTTACAAACGCGCGGGCGCGATTTCTTCATGATGAAGAATTCGCCGCCAGCGTTTTTTGTAAATCCGCCAAAACAAATAACAACATAAAGCCAGCGCCAGTGCTTAATCATATTTACAAAAACGCCACCGGGCGCCATTTCTTCATGTATGCCATATGAAGAAATCGCCAGCCAGCGCCGCTTTGTAAATACGTGATTAGCTTAAAACGCTACCGGGCCATTTGGAACGCCATTGGGGAAAATAAAATACCTTTTGTATAGGAATGTCTTTCCCATGTCATTCAAGAGCGCTACTGATTTCGCTAATTTCGCCTGTTGTTGAGCCACCGAGGAACCGGGCAATTCGGGATCAATCTGATCTATAGAATAACCGATTTCCAGCTTTTTGTGCTTGATCGATCAAAACCTTCTCGCTTCCATGAATGCCGCCATCTATTATCATGAAGTGAATATCGAGGTTGCCAATTAAATCTTCAAGTTTATTCCATATCAACACCTTCTTCGCCTTCATATCAAAAGGCACCACATCTCGCGGTATTGGCTTTTTATCCCCGGTTTTCTATCATGTCGTTGACTATTTCCATTGCGCCGTCGCTTGTCGTATCTTCTGGCCGACAAACATAGCCTTCGTGGACCGAAAAGCCCGTCGACATGGATAGGATGCGTGAAGCTAAGGCCCAAAGTGGATACTTGTCAAGATATTTCTTGAGTTTGCTCATGGCCTCTAACCGCCTCACCTTTGTCATCATCACTAGTCATATCCGTAATGCCTAGAACGCCCGGTGTTTCCCCGGCTCTAGAACTTGCATCTTCCTTCTCTTTTAAAGCTTGTAGGTACAGACTAGCCGACGGCCTTGTATTGATTGCTCTTCTCACATTTTGAGAGACCTTCACATTTTTTTTGGTGTCAATGGATCACCACCGACCAGCCAAATTTGAAGAGGTTATCTCATGGGCCTCATCCGATTCTTAGGGCAGTCTCTTTAAAGGAACCGCACCGCAAGAATTTAACTTCTTCAATACTTTTTATTTTTCTCGACCCGCTTCAAGTAATACGGAACAAGAAGAATCGCCATGTTCTTCGTGATGTGATCGTAATACCTTGTTTCTTCATTTGACTGCTTCCTTAACTCTAGACATGAAAATCAGATCCGTTTTTCCGCTTAGTCTTGAAGATCTCCACATACCATTCGAGAGCCCTCGGGTAGATCTTCTTTCGACATGGAGGCTCTACCGAGCCTTCATTATTCCCGGCCAGATCGCCAATGGTCACAACGCAGCCAACCAAGAATCGATACATCTTCATCCGTTTGGTTTTTTCAGCGCGTATGTCCCCGACCTCGCAAGCAGTTTTGCTTTTCTTTTCACATTTTAGAAGATCCCGAAAGTTACAATCATGTGGTGAGTAATGAAAATCGCCGAGCCGCCGCTTTTGATAGACGCCTTTACTTTCAAAAACATAAATTGTACACGTGAAAAGTAGCAAGAGACAACAAAAACAATCATCTCTACATTATAAATCGCTACGCCGCTGCTTTTTAAGAGGGGCCCCACAGACATTCTATATTATAAGAGACATACTAGGCTACAAAAAGACTTGTCAAAAGAACTGAGAATACGTAACAAAAGTATAAACAAACAAGTCTGCAAGAAACTATAATTAAACGGTCTACATTATACAAAATGGAGAATACAAAACAAAAAACACAGAGTACAGGAGAAGATTATAACAAAAACACACAAAACAAGGTAGTAAAAGCAGTAGAAATGACACGTAAAACAATATAAAAGGTAGAAAATACACAGAGACACGCATACACAGAAAATACACAGGTAGAAAAACATCCTAAAAACCTAACAATAAAAGGGACACAGAAATCAATTACAAAACAAAAACAGATCAATTACCTGAGGCGCTTGTTGGATTTGTGCTTTTCGCTTGTTCAAAGAGCCTCCGTGCTTGGGATTTGTGCTTTTAGTCGTCCGCCCACCTCTACCAAATGGGCCGCTGGCCGCCGCCAGATCCTCTAGACGCCATAGAGAACCGCAAGTGCGGATAATATGAGACTGGGTTTTGGTTTAAACTTATATGTATGCTCATAATCTAGGGCCGCCGATTTACAACCAGAATTCAAATTCGCCCTTTTAAATTTATACCACTTTAATTAACCGCCTGGCCCCGCCATTTACAAATTTAAATTGTGTTTTTCTTTTTAGTGCAATTTCAAGATAACAATTAATTATTAATTTCAAGAAACGATATGTGGCAATCTACTACCACCTAATCGGCCACCTACTATCGTAGAGCGCCCAAGATCATTCCTACTATCGAGTTTCAAGAACAATCGACCATCGAGCTTCAAGATCCATCTACAACGCCTTCAATCCCATTCGACGAGCTTTCAATCCCATTCGATGTCCGCTGAACTATGGTGAGTGTGATTCCATTCAATGCATTCTCTTGTTCTCTATTTTTCGTCCTCTATTTTTTCCAATGCATTTCGGGTTCTTTATCGATTGTATTCTGAGAAGAATGCTATCTTTTAACAAAGAAACTTGAAGCGAAAGTAGGCTTATGTAAAATCAAGATCTGAATCCAAGTTCTATGTGTCATGGTGTTCCTCTTGGAAACAGTTTCAGAAGATTTCCATTATAAACCGCAATTATGAAGATGAGGCTCTTCCAAGAAGACATCCCGGTGGCGCATACAACAGGAAAGCATGGGCACATTTGTAGCATGGCCAAAAGAACGCCCGAAAAAGGTATGTATATTTGGATATTCAAAAAAAAAAAAAAAAAGAATATATCATAACATCTCAAGTTGATGTTGTGAATTTTGAATTGTGGATATCTTTAGCCAGTTTATCAACCCCATGAAACTACACATTAATGAAAATATGTAGTTTCTTGGGGTTGGTCATACCGGCCGGAGGGCATCACAGATTCAATGTTTTCGACATTGCATATAAAAAACATAATAAACTAATGACGTAAAAGTATAGTGCAAAATTGCGCCAGCGCGAAGTTTGTATTCATATTCAAAAAAAGTATATGTACATTTCTTCTTCTGGCAAAATGCGCCAGCGCGAATTCTTTCTATCTCTATAATATGTCACACAGGCCCACTTCATCGCCCAATCCAAAAAGTCCCCACCGAACCACCTCGATATGACAGATCCTCATCTTCCCCGCGAATGTCGAAGTCTCCAAACCAGAGTGTTGTATCGATCCTTGATACTATAAATCAAATCCTCGTGATTTATTTGTTGGCATGAGCCTTACTAAGAGCATGAGGAGCCGCGATATGTCCGTGAGATGCGATGGAAGTGTTCCCATGGCCCCCGATATGAGATCGCCTAATGGATTCTCCAACTCTCTTTGAATGTTTTGAACAGCACAATCAAGTAATATCTTGTACAGGGTCCAGAGTTGATGGTCGTCCAGGGGATGTGTATTTGAACTACGAGCAGCCAGTGTATTTGCATAAGGAAAATCCATGGCACTAGAACGAGAGAAATTAAGTAATTAGCAAATGATATATTAACTCTCCCATAAAACGATTCTGAACATACATAATTCAAAATGCGCCAGACGCGTTTGCTTTGTTTTTTTCACAGATCTATTTCACACGCGCCTGGCGCGATTTGTATAGAGCCGTATGAAATAGAAAAGCCAACTAAAAATGCTACCGCGCCGCTTTGATTAACCTAGTGGAAAAACGTAACCCAAAAATAGAAATGCGCCAAGCGCGATTTCTCCCATTCTAACATATTATTCTAACATAATGCGTAATGCAAGAACGCGTAATGCGTAATGCACGCGTAATGCGAGAATGCGTAATGCAACGAATGCGAGAATGCGTAATTCAAAATATGAAGCCGCTTAGAGCAGATATATAATAATAATACTCCTTGTTTAGTTCAATATTTAGTTCATTGTTTTAGTTCATTATTTAGAGCGAGATAGAGGAAGAGCTAGTGAAATAGAATAAGAGCAGATATCTGTTGGTAATCATATAAGCAAGATCATAGAGCGTATAGATCATACAACAGATAGATCATAGATCATAGAGATCATAGATCATAGATCATAGAGCAAGATCATAGAGCGATAGATCATAGATCATTATTTACTTCATTATTTTAGATCATTAATTAGGAACAGATAGAGGAAGAGCTAGTGAAATAGAATAAGAGCGATCATATAGGCAAGATCACGTAACAAGATCATAGAGCGGGATCTATATATGAAGGTGGTAGGGGAGTTTAGGACCGATGCATGTAAAAGTAAATAACATGCTTTATGTAAAATAACTACTTTATGTAAATAAATGAAATACTAACCTATTTGTGTTCTCAGACCAGAATTGAGCCTTTGCCTTCGAAATAAAACCAAAAAATCGAAAACCAAAGTTGATTTGATTCGAGAAGCCAATAGCGCAGATGATTTGAGCCTTAAGAAGCCGAGAAAAGCAATAGCAAAATTAATTTGGAAACCGAGAAGCCGGAAGCTTTAACACAAAACCAAAGTTATTCAAAGTCGAGAGATTGTAGAGAGTAAAAAGCCAAAAAAAGCCGAGACATTGTATAGAGCCTACAAACCTTTGAGCCGAAAACCCTAAAGCAGATGATTGTAGAAGCCGAAAAGCTCGAAAAGCCGAGTTTAAAGCATATAGAAGTCGAAAAGTCGAGATAGAAGCCTAAAAGTCGAGATTGATGCGTATAGAAGCCGAAGCGATAGAAGTCGAAATTGAAGGAGATTGAAGCAGATTGAAGCGCCTAGATTGCATGCAGAGATTGAAGCGCCGAGATTGCATGCAGAAGCGCCTAGAAGCGCCTGGAATGGCCTGGAAGCGGAAGCGCCTGGAATTAGCCTGGAATTCGAAAAGTTCGAAAGTGAGAGAAAGCAGTTCGAAAACGAATGCTAACTTCAAATAATAACGCTTTAAATATTTAAATTTGCATCAAGGCAATCATCATCGCCAGCGAAAATTTATTACAAAGATTTTTTGTTTTAAGGACCGTGACTTTAAAAGTTTAAAAGTTATGAGTTAATAGTTAAGTTAGTTGTTAATAGTTATAAGTTAATAGTTAATAGTTAAGTTATATAAGTTAATAGTTTAAAAGTTATAAGTTAGTAGTTAAGTTAGTGACCTTAAAACTAACCTTAAAACTTAGTTCTAACCTTAAAACTTTTAACCTACAATAACTTTCCAACCTTAAAATTTCTAACCTATAATAACCTATAATAAACTTCTTAACCTTAAAATCGCTAATCCTATAATTAATAACCTTAAAAGTTGTTGCTAAGGTTATTATAGGATAAAAGTTAGAAGGTTATAAGTAGAGGGTTTTATTTATATATAATGTTGAGGAAAATAGCTTGGGGAATCCCATTATATAAATAGAATGATCAAATACAATAAGACATATATGAGGCTTTCATTTATGAACATGTTAGTGAGAGGTTATTTGGATATGCTAACTTACTATATGTTTTTATGCATTCTAGGTCAATGGCATGCAAAATGCTAAAAAAAAAGCCCCCAATGATGATGACCAAGGCAAGGAAAAATTCCCAAATGATGAAGATGATGCCCAAGGAAAGGAAAAGACTGCAAATGATGTTGATGATGGCAAAGAAAAGGAAAAGACTCCAAATGATGTTGATGATGGCAAAGGAAAGGAAAAGACCAGAAATGAAAAGGATGATGCCAAAGGAAAGGAAATTGTACTTTATACTCGGGTCGATTGAAAAAACAAAAAGGTCAAGATATTGCATGCATGCAACAGAGAGGCAGTAGGAGAAGGGATTATTGTTCTAGCAGATCCTATCAATGCAGTGAATGATGAAAGATTAGGGGAGGACAGGTTAGGTGTGGCAATCTCAAAATTATATGACAATTGGAAGGAAAAGGGTTCAGGCAAACAAGAATGCCTTGCTTGTGTGAAGCAACTAGAGGTTCCAACTATTGTTGCATGGCCTAGGGACAGTATTCAACTGGAGGGGAACTACACGTTTCCTATAGATGTAGAACCATTGTCAATAATGTTCACACAGTGTAGCAAGAGGCCACTTCCAACTTTCAAACATTATCCCACCAAAAGATGCAAGTCAGATTATGATTGTTCTCCTGAAGCCTTGATGAAGGTTAGAGGAAGTGAATGTTGTTGGGCCTCCTGTATTAGAATGTTCACAATAGAGGAGATGGTGGTAGCAAGAGCTACATATCAGGAACATAAGTGTGATAGCAGGAGGAATTTCATGTACACCATATTTGGCTATGCAATTCAGGATGAAAGATCAAAGAAGAAAAGATTCCCATTGAATGGAAAGTGGATATGTTCAAAAGCATGGATGGCTATACATGGAATTCCAACCTCTTCTTGGCACAATAACCAAAAAGAGACATGAAAATGGTAGTAAAATTGCATTGCATGGGAACACTGGCCCGGTAAGGCCTACCCTCAAGAACTATAGTGCAAAGGAAATATTTGAAAGATATGTGGATTTCAATGCAGAAAACATGCCACATAAGAGTAAGAAGGATGAACAGGGTAGAGTTATTGTTGAAAAGAGATTGCCATCCCATTGTACCCAGAAGAGCATATTAGAGGAAATAAATGCATTGCTTCGGGAACTTGGAGTGGCCTCTATATCCCAGCCCAGTTTTAGTAGGCTATGGAATAAGCATTTCAAGCATGTGACCATAGCAACTTCAAACAACTTTGCCAAGTGCAATTTATGTGCTAAGCTGAAGGAGACACTAGATAAGACCGCGGCAACCAAGTCTAAGGGCAAAGATAAGGGAACATATGAAGGACCATATGACAGATCAACTATCATGTAGATCAACTTATTGGATGTGGAGGACCTTATCTGCAATGGAACCTAATAACTATCTATGTATTATACATGATAAAATGGACCAACAGAAGACTTGTCTTCCACAATTCAAGTACATTCCTAAGTCATGTGGAAGATCATACCCTTTGCAGATTTCAATGACTGGGGCAATATTGCATGGGCAGTCTCAGACCTATTATGGCCATTTCAGTTTAGAGTTGTGGAGTGATGGTCCAGATTTTCACATTGGGAGTATCATGAGGTGTTTAAGAAACTATGAGAAGGGTTACAATGGTCACCTACAGGATCCTACAACTAGCCAGGCACTACATAGTGCATTGTTGGATGGAACCCCTAATAGTATTGAAAAGTTTAGCAAGGCAAGATTTAGGAGGAATGGACCTAATGAACATGTTGGAGCTTCAACATCTCGTGCTAAACCTCGAGATCTGCCCGTAAAGCTCCTCTCTTGCAACTAGATAATTGTGATGGTCAAAATAAGAACAGTGGATGTTTTCTTTCCTATCCTACTTAATTGTTGTGGGTATTTTTGAAAGAGTCAATTTGGGGTTCCTAATGCCCGACATACTCATGAGGATGTGGATGCATTGTTTAGAAAATATAGTCATGTATTGAGACAAACAGACAGTTACCAACTTTCCTGTGCTATTGGAAATATTTCATGGATGTACAAATCCATCTCCTATAGGATCTATCATAGAAGAAGTGCCCGATTGGAAGAGTTTTGTGGATGGTTATGCTCTCGACATGGAAGGTCATTCTAGACCTCTTCAATTCACTTTTGGGTGAGAGAAGGGATTCCAATCATGCAATGGAAAATGAGACCTTCAGAGGAGAAGTGGAGAGGTGGGGCGAAATTTGGCACGTGGATGCAAATGGCAAGCCTATGATACCTCCCCGTCAACCAAAAGCTCTAAAACCAATCAAGAAGTCAAGCAATTGGGCTTGACTAAGGATGGCATCAATGACTACATCAAGCATTGGCAAACTAATCTGATGACACTAATCGCGTGCATTGATAGATTATTGGAAGAAGGTGATCAACTTGTTGGATGAGGTAGACACATCCCCTCTAAGAGCCGCTAGAAGGGTGGTTCCCTAAAAGTAAGTGGAAAACATTAGCTGGTGTCGATGGCCGAAGATGATGGTACCATTAGTAGCATTGTGAAGGCATATGCTCCTCCTCAACTGATAAACACTATGTTGGTCCTAAGAAGGATAGGCCAAAATATTTAGGCATGGATTGTTATGAACCTTCTATTGACGGAGTGCCACCAATTTGTAGTAGTAAAACCAGCAGATCTAGAGACCTATCCAAAGGTGGTTGGGATACACTATCTCGGATATTTGCAAAGAAGAAGGTGATGTTAACTTCAATAAGGTGCGCTGTGGAATGGTGGTGTCCAAAGACATCACTTGAGTAATGTCACCGATAAAGAAAGATATTGATTGTTGGACAAAGAGGTGGAGGAGAAATCCAAGTGATCCCCGATCTTTGGCTAGACATTGAAACCCAGATTGTACTGTGGACTCCAAAAACTATTCCTAGTAAAACAAATGAGAGTTACAATACCTCAGGATGTAAGGAATAAGGTTCTCATATCCTTGGGGATACTAGTGGAAAATGAAAAACAAGCTTACTATGTATCTTTTCTACGCTTAATAAAAGTTGTGTACTACTTGAGTTCCATGATATATGATTTTGTAATTTGAAGTTAAGGTGTGAATTTATATTCCCGTGTGTGATTATATGTTAACGTCTATTCTAGTCTAAGGACAACAAAGTTACTAAAAAAGTGAATTTAACAAAGTTACTAAAAAAGTGCAATATAAAATTTATCCCAAAATTAAGACATAATCCCAATTTAATTGAATGATGGTTCTTTGTCCGTACCTGTATGCATCTGTTTGCTTGTACATCTTGTCCCTGGTAAGTGAATGAGGGAAGCCTTGGCTGACGGGATGACGAGACTAGCAGCACCCTAGTTTTGGCCAAGTTAACTTGCATGCCAGTGAATGGGAAAAAAGTGTTAAGAGCATCCAGGTGACGTTGCATGTCCTCTGGAGTATAGGCCAGGAGGTTGACATCGTCAGCATATGAGTTGCCGGATTGTGTGATGCATGAGATGGGCGCCCACACATCCGTGCTGAGAAAGCCAATCTTCCAGCTGGTCAATGTATAGGCCAAAGAGTGTGGGGGAAGAGGGGCAACCCTGACGTACTCCAATACTACTGATTATCGGCTGCCCTGATGATGTGATACGGCCTAAGCATGCCTCCTATAGCCTGTATATTATTATTATTATTATTATTATTATTATTATTATTATTATTATTATTATTATTATTATTATTATTATTATTATTATTATTATTATTATTATTGTCTAGCTCACTTAGGGCCTATGAAGAGGCCATGGAGCCGAAATACATAATCATAGTTTCAACAGAAATTTATGGTGTGTATCCACTGTTTTAAAGTAAGATTCTAATTCTAAAGGAGATAATGTAAACAGTGAAAAAAAGTAATATTGCGTTCTTCAAGTCAAGGGGGTCCCCAGCTACCGTAATTTGTCCCATAACTTGTCCGGGGGCACTATTTCAAAAGCTTTCGTGGAATCCACAAAACAGCAGTACAGGTTTTGTCAGCGATTCCTGCTATCCTCAATCAGTGTGCGCAGAGTGAAGATATAATCAATGGCGGAATGCCTGGGCCGAAAGCCTGCTTGTGTGAGAGCTCGCACATCTGCCTCCTCTGCCCATATTGTCAGCCCTGCTCAAGGATGCCAGCCAACAGTGTTGCAAAGAGAGAGTTGACCATAATAGTACGATAGTTGGCTGGGCATTAAGGGTCCCCTGCCTTGTGTATGGGCACAACTCCACTAGTTAGTGGTCCACTGCGGAGGGAAGCCTTCTTGCCTCCGTAATGGATAACTTGGGTTAACCTAAAAGGGTTTTTATTAGCTATGATAAAATATTAGTGAGTAAATAACTTAATTAGGCTAATTAGGTTATTAATTAGTAAAAGCCAGCCAATTAGGCAGTGCCATCTGGCCCAAATCGATTGGCCATGGGGAACTTGCTAAGTTTGGAGGGCAAATTGGGGCCCTACCCCCAATTCTGCCCCAAATCGATTTGGGGAGAGTTGGAGGAAGGAGGAGCTATCAGCTACTGCAACCAATGGAATCCTTTCGTGACAATGGCTCTAGCCAAGAGACTGGTTAGTCCCAAATAGTCAGTGCTTCAGCTAATCCTTCTCTGATTATATGAATGGTTAATTTCTCCTTTATGTGCTACTAAAATGATGATGGATACTTTGATTATGATTATATTCTCTCTTTCTGTTTCTCCTGTGTGTCTGGGGTTAAAGATGGGTAGAGATCTGAAAGCTTCCTAGAAATAGAGATGTCTCTAGCTAGAACCCTTAAGACCCAGTAAATGCGGCCTGTGCAGAAGACCCCGCCTGGCTGTAGATGCTATGTTGTGATTCAGCACCAGACAACGGGTATGAAGGTGAAACAGAGGTGGGGCCTTTCTTAGCTTGGCTACAGGACTTCTATAGTGTGTTAGACTTATAGTCGGTCAATGAGTGTAGGCCCGGTATGGGTCTGACACTCCCTGGGTCGCAGGCGACGTGCCTATATGGTTGTCTTGGGCTCGAACGGGCGTGGTGAGCCGGCCTTTAGATTTAGGGGAGTTGCGGGGGTCACTGATGTGGCACGTGTTCTCTAGCACACCCAGGGAGGGGACATCTCCCTGGCCTGCCTCATCGGACCGGGGAGATGTAACCCGGAGTAGTCTCATAGGGTGATTCCATGATATTGCGTCTCCGAAAGGCTACAATCATGCCATAGCATGTTTCAGCCTATCTGCAAAGTGTGCACAGGAGGGGCGGATGGAATGGACTACCTTAGCCATTATTCTATGCCAGCCAATGCCGTGTTATATTTCTGTATGCTGACATCTTGAGGCCTTGACCGTCAGTCAACCCCCAAGAGTCTGAGCCCATGGTAGAGCCCTTATTAAAGGTGTATTGCTTATGTTATCTTGTGTTTGTATTGTTATTTAGATGATGATGGATAGATCACCCTTCATGGTGGTATATTATTTTGAGCATGATTGCTATGTGCTAACATGTATGTATGCTTCCGCTATATAGGACGCCCATAGAGGACGTGGGACGAATGACACCTCTGTGTTCCTCACCCGGACACTTGACCATCTCAAGTGGTCCGAGTTCGATTGAGGGCCTTGATGTAGTTGCCATGGGAGGGGAATTCCCCATATTTATATGATGGGAGCATCGTATAGATTCTGGGAGCATCACAGAGTCAATCGTTTACATGAGAAACAACCATTTTCAAGAAGAAACAGGTTGCGGCATACAGAATGCATTTGTGCAAGAGTGATTCTTAAAACAATGGGCAAATCTTCTTACTTCTGCTGATACCAAGCAATAAGTTCAGAGTTGGAATGCTCTATTTCCCCTATGCCCTGTTCTGTTTCCCATGTGCCATGTTCCTTGTTTCCATGTGCCATGTTCCATTTTTCGTGTGCCCTACTTTTCGTCTTGTTTTCCTCTATGATGTGCTCCGTTTCTCTAATGCAAGTCCGATAATGCAACAAATCCTTGCCGGCACTGAGAGTTGCGGAAATATATTTATCTAGGACAAGTTTTGCCGTGCAGATCGGCTCTAAATCTGACACAAAGGCTAACGCGAAATAACAAAGATGAATCTAATTAGAACATGGATCTTTTAGACATTCTAAAACCATATATAGATTTCTGAATTTTGTAAAAGATGTCAAATCAAGAGCCATAATGATCAAGAATGTAGAGAGAAGATATTCTTTGAGAGGACTAATCTGGTATTTGCCGTTATCCAACAAGCACCACCTATTCCTATTCAACCAATGAAGTGGCAACTCTCATACCAAAATTCCAATGATGCCACAAGTTCCAATGGTTCAACAAGCTCCAATGGGTTCCAGACAAACAGTGCAGTCAAAACAGGGATGGCACAAACAAGGCCCATTTGTATTGCAAGTTATATGATAAATTCAAGCATCATGAGAGTACTTGTTGGAAAATTCATGGGAAACTAGAATAGGAAACTAACAAGTATCCACCAAGGTAGAAAGTGTTTGAATCAGTACGTCTTTCTAATAATGATGTCCGCATTCAAGATGCAAAGTGCATTCAAAATTCTCAAGTTAAGGTTCTTAATGAGGAGCTAAAGAAGCAAGAGAAGGCAAAATGTGGTGAAAGGTCTAACTGCTTCTAAGTCTCTACCCCCCTTCCTGCACACACATGAGGTGCAAAATAGAGCATGATACCATGGTCATACAACATCATAACAATAGAACAACAGTTCCAATCATATCTAATCCTAAGTAGGCAAGCAGCAATATGTGTGCATGAATACCTTCTTGCCCAAGCTTTTGAAAAATTAGAAAGTAAGGAAATTTGTATGTAAAAAGAATAAGGGAAAAAATCTGCATTATAGCTCTGTATGTTGATGACTGTGTCATGTGCACAAGTGACCGAAGATTTTTGGATGAATGCAAAGATGGTTTAAAAGCCAGATTTGAGATGAGTGATCTTGGTAGTTTGAAAAAACTTTTGGGCATGGAGGTTTATAGAAACAAGGAATCTGGCGTGCTGATATTGATACAAGAACAGTATATTAAGAAGATGCTTGATAACTTTTGTATGCAGAATGCAAACCAGTTCCAACGCCTCAAGTGGTCAATAATAAGATTTGTAAAAGTATGTGCCCCATGACTGAGGAAAGAAAAGGCAAATGAAAAAAATACCATGTAGAGAGCTTATTGGAAGTTTGCTTTATATTGCTAATGCCACAAGACCAGATATTGAATTTGCAATGAACTTTTTGAGTAGGTATTTGAATAATCCAGGTTGGGTGCACTGGATTGCTGCAAAACGTATTCTTATATTTAAAGGGGACTATGGATTTGGGAATTTGTTACACTAGAAGTGATGGGAACCCTAAGATAGCAGGTTTTGCAGAATTTGGTTATGCAGATGCAGATTGGGCTAGAGACCTAGATGAAGGAAGTCCACAACATGATATCTTTGCAAATGGTGCAGTAATTTCATGATGTAGTAAGAAACAAAATTGTACATCGATGTCAAGTGCCGAATTAGAATACATATCTGCTTCACTAGCATGTACAGAAGTTATATGGCTAAGGAAATTGTTGAATGAACTTGGGGAGAAGCAAACCAGTTCGACTAAGCTTTACTGTGAAAACAAAAGTTGCATAGCCATAACGAAGAAACCAGTGCTGAGGACAAAGCACATTGATCTTCATTGTTATTTCATTAGAGAAAAGGTGGTCGAAGGAGAAATTGATTTATGATATATTCCTAATAGTTCAAAAGCATAAAGTGAAAGCAAACATACGCAGTTCAGAAATGCTATTGGCATTGGGAATATGGCATTAAGGGGGGTTGTTAGAAATTATTAATGTTAATGAAATATTACCGCATGAGTTAGAGACAAGCCGACTCTGTGTAGCTTGAATTGGTTGTGTGAAGTGATTTGCAGGAGGCTGAATCCTGGGTTGAAATCTGGGTTCAAATCCCAGGCTCATAATTATCATATTGTGCAAGTCCAGCCATCTCAAGTGCACTCACATGCACAAGCATATCAATGCATATCTCAAATGCAAATCAAAGTCATGATTGTCAAAGGAAAGAATTAAATGATCTCAACGGGTTTACACCAACACTAAGGAGGAGGAGCGTCACTTGTGGCTCTCTCCATGGAGGGTTGCATTACCCAATCAATAAGAACATAAGGTTAAGCTGGCCAACAAGAGCCATGAATCCTCTATCAAATTATATGAATCCACAATTCCAATGGTCCCAAGCGGGGACCTTCCCCTAGCAAGGCACAAAAGGATCCAATTCAGGAGAAGGCAAGCAAAGCAGGACCGCCTTCCCAGCAAGAAAAACAAGGCTGACATGGGTCAAAAGAAGCTGAAATCGAACCAAAATCAAGATCCCACTTGGCTTCACGTAACCTGCAAATAAATAGCTGCTTTCACTTTTACTTTTCATGATTTCTAAGCCCTAGTGTGGCATGCAAACCTGGTCAATCCAGGGTTTCCACGTCACCCATATGGCAAGAGTATGATGCAAAAAACAAGAATACTAATAGAATATCTAACATTTACTTGAATTACGGGTCGTTTCCAGCTTATTTAAACCTATTGAGCAATGAATTCAATACTCAAAAAGACTATGCCTATAATTATAACAATTACTCCCATAGTTCCATTGCAATAAAGACAATTATCTGATCTGAAAATCAAACGGCTTTGAGGTTGCTGCTGTCTTATTAAGAATCTGTTCCATGCAATAGTTTCAATGTCATAGACAATAAATTATACACAAGACATCAATTACTCCAACAAGATAAGGATCCTGGCTAAAGAAATAATTATTGTGTAGTTGCTGCATTCATGCAAACGCAATTGCTTTAAATTTAAAAAGCTGAAGCAAGCATTCACAAATCATAAGCTAGTGAAGCCTGGATATTTCCAATATAATTTTCTTTGGATAATGAATTGCCAAATGAAGCAAAAGAATTTCTGAAGAGTAGAAAGATTCAGCCATCGTAAAACAATCCCATATAATTGTAAACCAAGCAATCCTTCATACCAGATAAAGGTAAATTACATTGGCCGCTTATATTGATGTTTAGCCTCATTGGTTCTCATTTCCAATTTTCTTCAGCTCGTTCATGTTTGTGGTCTCAACACTGGAAAAATAAGTGCCCCTTTCAGTACGTACTGATCTAAGGGCCAGGTTCAACTTTAGCCCCCTGGCAGTCAGACATGCTACAGATGAGTTGGAAAGGAGCAGTGGAAATTAAAACACTTACGTGCTTCCCAAAAACGAAATTTTTTTAATCTTTGTCAGATCTGAGCCTCCTTCATTATCCTCTATGAACACCGTCACGCTGACAAGAGAGGACAAGAAATTAAATACTGCTCATAGAGTTGCCGTATGGATTAAAGAAACAATTTTTTTATTAAAAGCTGAAAATCATTTACCTGCGGACATTTTGAAACTTAACATATTTCAATAGTACAGGCTTACCCTAGTGAGAAAACGTCAAAAATGAGCACAACTGAGAATGGAAATGGAAGAAATAAAGCATATAAAGTCCTTGGATATAGAAGAGGCGACAAATAAGAAAATAGTAAAACCTTAAGGTTTTCAGCTGTCAAAACTACTGTATCACTGGCAGGAAAATCTCCAACATTGCTGAAAAATAATGTACGATATTATTGTATAAATTGAAATCAAACTTACTTTAGTGTACAGAATGCTATACCTGAAACCCATATTTTGTCGATTTGCATACAATTTGACAGTCTTTGGACCTGTTATCGTAAATGCATTCACTAATGAGTAAAGATTATTTTCTCAATGTTGGAAGTTGATATTGATACTTATGGTAGGTACAAGGAATCAACATCACAGACAGGTTTAAATTTACAATGTAGGGCAACACGTTTTTGAACACAATAAAGAAGATACAACTTACAAAATCATGTTACCTTGTGTCAGCAATAGTTGACAACTCACGACAAACATGCTGTGAGTGAATCTTTTTTGCCATAATTTTATTAAAAAAGTGGGTTTTGAAAAATCCAAAACTAGGACAAACGTGAGACTTCTGGTTAGAAGCGCAGTGAATAGCACCTATTACAAGTTTCCTCGAGTATGTCTCTTTTACGCACTTATATCTCCAGTATATAGTTTTTAATGTCTACGTCTGTTGTCAAATTCCTCCCTCATAGAGCCATATATTACTTTTCCATAAGGACAGGCTCTTCTAATTGGCAAAACGTGCCTGCCTTACAGCTTAATAGCAAGGAAACATAAAATACATTTAGATTCATGATAAATGGCACAACATTTGTTTGAAAAAATATTACCTAGCCCAAATATGTGACCTTTCTTAACTGAACCTGCTACTCCAGTCTAATCTTCTGGTTCATTTGATAAGCCTACACTGTAGAAATGTGTTTCATGCATTTGCAATCAACACGCAAAGATAAATGGGGGAGTTTACTGTGTATTCTTATAAGTAAGGACAAATAGCTAGGCCATATTTTGATTAGCTCAATTAATGATTTTTTCATGCAACAAGTTTGATGGTTAAGAGATGGACCTTCCTCCTCGGGACCAGTAACTACTAGAGAATGCAATTTAACAACTTGGTTAAATGGCACATATATGAGAAGCTGCTCATCAGCATCACTCTCAAGAACCAAACCTTCATCTTCTCTGTAACCCTGCAACAGAACTTCAGCTCTCATTACAGTGGAAAATGTAGAATACAAAGGTTAAAGATGCCGTACTTGTTTTAGCGCGTTGACATAAGAATGAGTAGCTTTCTCATTCAGACACTCTACAGAAGACCAGTCAATGCATTCCACAAGGTCAACCTGCATAAACCTTTACAGCTTAGTTTTTTTCAAATGCCTACTTCTGAGAATCAAAACTCAACGAACCTCTGAAGCACCGAATAGAAAATAAAGTTATGATATAAACTAGAAAATAAAGAGAGGTAACTTACCGGACCAATGGGCAGAGCAGTGGCGGGGGCAGCTATGCGCTCAAGCAAGCGATCTACTGCAGCCATGTCTTAGTGATTAGGGATTTGGAATGAATACTTGTATCTTCGTAATTGCGACAGTTTTGATGAATGCCAAAAATGCTCCAATCTTATGGATGCTTCAATACGTATGTCGTATACTTAGAAAAGTATAATATTAGGAGTTTGGATGCTGGAATATGTATCTTATGGCGCGTACACTTGAAAAGTTTAATATTAGGAGTTTTGGCTTGAATTTTAGGAAAACAAAGCTAACGCACCAATGGGTTGCCCAGTGGAAGGCTCATTGATGCATCTACAACTATGCATCATTACCATTAACAAGCAAGTGCCAAGAGTCGATCTTATATGTCAGTTTTCATTCATTATGGTCGTTTTGTAAGTGGTGGAAATTAATTTTATATGTCATTTTTTACTCGCTCATTTTTTTATATGCCCCTGTTCTTGCCGTGTTTTCCAATGGTACGAATAATTGTCAATAGTGCTTTTGCCTTCTTTTGCCATTTTTTTGTTTTCTGGCTGTTTTCCAGTGCGGGGGGCTGAATAATGAAGGTCTCCCATTTTTTATGTTAGAACGTTTATTATATTCAGTTAGGTGCAGAAGATGGAAATCCTACCTTAGGAATCATGCTCTAGGGAAAATAAAAATTGGAAATTCCATATAACTAGCTATTTAGCTTCCCCCAGCTTGTGGACATAATTACCTATCTATATGAATGTGTGTTATCTACAAAACATTAGTTCCCTATGTATTTTTGCTTTCACAACAATGGCCTCCCTTGTAGTTGTTTCTTTGGGCTTCGACAGTTTAGTTTAACATTATTCACTTAACTTATCTCAAGGGACACATGCTGAGCTCCTCAGTTTTCACAACTATGACCTCTCTTGTAGTTCTTTCTCTGGGCTTTGATCTATTTGCTTAACATTACTCGCTTAACTTCTCTTAAGGCCTACATGTAAATAATCCTTAGTTAATCTTCAATTATTCTATGAATAAGTTAGAAGCGCAATTTGAATCTTAATAAACGTACTCTTACCTCCAATGGATATACAAAATCCTCATCCGCAAAGCCTATGTTGTTTGTTTGATGCTATATGGTATATATTTTTGGAAAGAACATGGATATCACTAGTTGAGCCATCAATTTACTTTTTAACTTTTCCTTTAGAAGAATGGTAAAATGTTTATTAGATTAAGTTAGGTACAAAAAATGGAAATGCAAAAACCCATTACATGTATTTCAATCGTGACATTGTATGATCCAAGATGATCAAAGATGTTAGTCCATCTTTGATCCTAGTTACTGGTAGTTTCAATTAACTTTTCTTAGTAATTTTTGTCTTTGAAGAAATGATATTTGGGGAGGGGATGTTTCTTGGCGCAGCTCTTGGCGGCTAGGGCGGCGAACGAGGGAAGGACTGCCTCCTTCTCTCCCATCCGGCACTATCGCTTCTATCTTGGTGCCTGCAAATCTTAGGCCAGTGCTAGCAAGGTAGGATGATTCGCTTCAAAATTTCTGGAAAAAAGGATCCGCACAGGTTGCATATTTCTTCTCCTTTTTGGCGGCCACAATCTGCTTCTTTGTCTTTGCAACATGTAACCACAAACGTGGTTCTTTTCTTTGATGCTTTGCATTATGTCCATCTCCTTGCTTGAAGATGTCCACGCCGAAAAGGTTTGCCCGAATCGAATGGGACACTGGCCTATAAGGTGAAGAGAAGAAGAGTTTCTCAGCAAGATTCAGGTTATGGAGAGGAGATATTATGTAGTTTTTGCAGTGAAAACCATTTGGTCCGAATGAAATTGCTTGGAATGAATTTTATTTTGCCATTACCTCTTTACTCTTTCTTACTAGTAGAAAAATCCAGCCTTTGCAATTGATGATTAGAAAGATTATGTTTGGTCCAGAAAACTATGCAGATGATTCCAGACTTACTAATATGGAAGAGGTAATGAGAAATGATTTGTGGCAGTCAAGCTCAACTCGACAAAGGCTTTCGTTAATCACTTCAAGTCCTTTAACGAGTATCTGTAGCAAGTTATAAGACTTACATCTTCCTCCTTTTACATTCTTTTCATGCCAATGTGATAGAAAAACCACATGAGACGATCTAGCAATGTTAAAAATGACACTTATATGTCTAGGTTAACTAATAAATATAATGGGATCCTCCTTGTGAATTAAATGTTCCCGCCTCAACTTGATTTTCCGTTACCACCAGTAGAGGTGTTCAGATGCTCTGAGATAGCAATTCATCAATTGCTGGCTTCGCCAATGGTTGCACGTCTCGCATCCTCCATTCTGCAAGTCTCCACCGTCAGAGAGTCCCTCACTGCACAAGGAATTTGAGTAATTTCCTATATAGAGTTAATTAGAATGCATCATTTTGTTATTTTTTTTTTAAAGTAAGAGATGTTTTTTCCATTAATTAATTAAAGCCATACATTTGTCTTACTAATGGGAGTAGGAACTACCACATTAGTTTCAGCCAAAATATAATAAACCTCTAGTAGGTAGTCGAGGTTGCAATAACTTAACAACAACAAATATCAAGGAATTCAGATAATTCAGTCACAAAAGTGTCAAATATGCCAACAGAACTGCTTTGCCCCCTTGAGAGAGAGTTGTAACTGTAGAGACCTGTGATTTCCATGAATGAAGTCCAAAAAACCTGCATTGTAAAATTACCATCCAAGTGCAATAGCAAAAATGTTAAACAAGAGGAAGACAAATTATTGAGCATAAGCAACTGGCACAAGTTCAGAATGTGAAAAGAAGTGTGGAATTGGCAAGATGCAGTGTAGGATGAAGGATTAGGCAGTAGAGGAATCTTGGCGAGAGATCTGATCAAAGATGGAGTTATATACCCAATAAAAACCTTTGTCTGTGCCAAACTTATAGCTATTGAACTCTGATCCATTCTCCATGAGTAGATAGTGGTATCTTCCTTTCCCATGAGTAGCAGCAATGTACCATATAGATCAGGCTATCATTTTATGTGAATAATACAACTCCCTGTATCTGCTAAGCTGCCTTTCTGTCAAGGAAAAGTGATACATAAAGAGGAAGTTGAATAGGCAATACATCTGTACAACCTCTCTGCAGTAGATTTTAGCCCATGATCTTTCATTACTGTTGCTTCTGACCTCATATAATTTAATCTCATCTCGTGATGCATTTGGCCCTGGAGGCCTTAAGTCTGCAACCCCTGTATTATTGTTGTATAAGCTGGCTTCGTGATAGCTTAGCATAGATCGAATTTAGTCCTGCCCTCCCCTTTGAAAATCCAGATATTCTATCAAACAAATCAGAGAAAGGGGCATTAGAATTGATAACTTGAAGATGAGAAACAAAAATGTTATAACCACCAATAAATTTACCAATGTGATCCCAATTTCTGTCATAGGAGTCTGCAACTTTACACTTGTGAGCTGTACCATAGGCTTCTAGATCTAGTTGAAATGACATCTTGATCCAAAATGTAGAGAAATTTTTATGACCATGCACAATCCTATTTCTAGACTTCCAAATATTCCAAAGTGCAGTAAACATAAGAGTGTTTTTAAAGGCATCATTATTTTGGATGCAGTTTAGCAAGTTGCTCTGAGGATTAGCACAGAAGAAATGGCCAAATTTTACATAGAACCAATTCCAGAAATTAGATAGCTTTGGGCACTGAAAGATATGATCCATAGATTCATTTTCAGAGCAATTAGATTGACAAATAGGCACAATGGTCGTGTTTCTCTTAGATAGGGAAACAAGATTTGGAAGACTCCGTTGGGCAATCAACCAGATGAAATAGTTGACCTTTGGGGGACAGTATGAATTCCAAGTGTTCTTGAATAAATTTTTGCACTCATCTTCAGATATGGACCACTTGACTCTTGCTTTGACATGGTTGTTCTTGAGATTAAGTCTAGCATAAACCCTACTGACTTTGTAGCTATTAATCCCATTAATTCTCCAAATGATGCCACTGCCATAGTCAGCCAGATTGGTACACCTAGCAAGTATGTTTTTGAAATGAATGAAGATAGCTTTATCACTAAAAGTCCCATGAATTAATCTTCTGAAATTAGTCCAAGAGATGAGGTGACCATTTGCAAATAAGTCCTTGATTTTAGCAATACCAAGGTTGCTCCATTTCTTGTAAGTTTTGGGATGCTTCAAAGCCAGAATATTATTGTTAGTGTCTTTGAATCCAGCAGACCAAAAAAGAGAGGATTGCATGTGAAGATCCTGCAGATCTGGCTGCTCTGTACCAAGTTCCAGGCCTTGAACATATTATGCATAAGAGGAGATGTATTAATACTAGGGTGGATAGTGCAAAATGCATACTCAGGCAGAGAATGCTTAATAGAAGGATGCCCTTCAGGATAAGAGCATGAGATCCAGTGCCTAATGAAAATAGAAGCCATTGAATTATTACCTGATAAGGTCCTCCAAATGAACTTCCCAGCCAAAGCACAGGCTTGAAGATACAAATTTTTGCAGCCTAAACCACCATAACTTTTAGGTCGAGTGACTGAATCCCAATTAACAGAGTGGTTACCATTCCAGATAAAATTCCTAATAGTCTTTTCAAGCTCCTTGTAAATCAATTTGCGAGCTACTAAAGCCGAGGAGAAATAAATGTGGGATGCAGCCAGAACAGAACTTGCAATTAAGGTTCTGCCAGCTAGAGACAAAGAATTTCTAAAGATATTCAATTTTTTCCTAATTCTCTGTAAAATAATATCCCACAAACCTTTGATATTGGAGTTCAGAGACGAAGGCATCCCAAGAAGTTTTGTGGCTTGCATGGTACTCATGACTCTGATATCACAAATGGAATTCTGAGCAGTGTCTCCAATAATGATGCTTTTGTTAAGGTTCAGATACATTCCAGAGGCAGTAGAGAATAAATCAACAATGCTAAGAAATTTGGCAATGTTATCAGAGCTAGATTCAAAAATGCAAATGTATCATCTGCATATTGAGAAATAATCAGGCTACCCTTATTGTCTGGAAGATCAAGGCCTTTGATGCTTCCACTTTCTTGATGAAAGTCTATTACCCTAATAAGCATTTCAGCAGCCACTAAGAAAAGGTAAGGAGCTAAAGGGCAGCCCTGCCTAACTCCCTTGGTCAGTTTGAAAAGTTTTGAGGGAGAGCCATTAATGAGAACAGAGGAGTTAGCCATAAAATTGAGACCAAATATTAAAGACATAATTTTGCTGTTGAAACCAATTTTTTTCAAGGCTAACTCAAGGAAATCCCAATTGACCGAGTCAAAAGCCCTTTTAAAGTCAAGCTTAAGTAGAACACAACTCTGGGAGAAAACCTTATTCCAATGCAACCCTTCCATAGCTACAATATAATTGTCAAGAATGAATCTGTTAGGCAAGAAAGCAGATTGCTTAATGTCAATATGATTCTGAAGAAAAGGCTTGACTTTATTGGCTATAAGCTTAGCACATAATTTGTAGGTAGAGTTGGTCGGGGAAATAGGCCTCCAATCAGAAAAGGATACATGCTTATCAATTTTAGGAATGAGTGTGATAAATCCAACAGAAATGGAAGAGTGCAAATGTTCAGCTCTCCAAAACCCGTGAACCATGTTGACTATGTCATCTTTTAGCACATCCCAAAATTGCATGAAGAACTCAGGGGGCAAGCCATCAGGTCCTGGAGATTTCCCTTTGCTGAAACTAAGCAGGACATTATGAATTTCATTCTCAGAGGGGAGTGCAGCAACAGACTCATCCATAATGTTTTGACAAGTTGGGATAATGTGGTTGATCAAAGAGTTGAATTCAATGCTTTTTGAGGTAATGTCAGGGCTATTAATCTTGTCATTGAAAAGAGAAGCATACTGATCATGGAAGAAGATCTTGATCCCAGGGGGTTATCAATGGTAATGCCATTTTCAGCTTGCACTTGCATAATAGAATTATTGAGAACTCTATTTTTGGCAGCCCTATAGAAGAACTTGGAGCTGTACTTGATTTTACATTTAATGGCATAGCTCTTGGCCTCGGCCTCTTCTATGTATTTGATTTGATTGTCCAAAATCTCCTCACCAATATGAAGATCAACATTATAAGGATCATTCTGCATACGAGATCTGAGGTCTCTCATTTTAGCAAAGAAGCTCTCTTTTTGCCTAGATTTCTCCTTGAAATTGGTGTGAGACCATTTCTTAATCCAAGACTTGGTTTGTTTGATCTTGGAATATAAATTTTTCATGGACTGACTGTGGCAATTTTGCAATCTCTGATAGAAGTTTCTGAAATCCAAGCATAATTGCTCATTGTGAAGTAGGGAGCAATTAAATTGAACGGGATATTCCCATCTCTGGGAAGATTCAGCAAATGATTAGAATGAAGAAACTGTAGTTGATGGTCTGATATAGAGATGGCTTCATCATTAGTCACAAAACAATTATCCCAAAAAGAGTCAATGGTGTTGGAAACATAGAATCTATCAAGGGCACAGAAAACTCTTTTGGAATCTTTTTGCTTGTTTGACCAAGTGTAACTTGCTGTAGAGGATGGCACATAAATCAGGCTGGTATCAGAAATGAAGTTGTCCCAGTTGAGTCTCTCTAGAGTGGACATATTAATTTTGTTGCCTAATTTCATATCCCAGTTTGGAGTATTGTTAAAGTCTTTAGAGACAACCAATTCATATTTGGTTGAGATGAAATCCACGAGTTGATGTCAGGCCAGATAGTTTCCTTTTCTTTTGAACAAGTTGGAGCATAAATATTAATAACTCCAAAATTGGAGTTATTAATTGTAAAGATTACTGCCTGCCAACACTTAGTAGGACTGTTATGAAAAGAAACATGGGACAGAGATTTCCATATTATAGCTAATCTCCCACTAGTCCCAGAAGTCTCAATCCAGATGGAAGATGAACCTGGGTGGATCCAATCAGATAGATTGGAGCTTTCAAATTTTGGCAATTTGGTTTCTTGAAGGAGGATGATATCAGCCTTATAAATTCTGAGCTGAGAAATAATTCTTCTTCTCTTAATTGGCCCTTTGATCCCCCTAACATTCCAAGAAATTATCTTCATGGCTAAGACAAAAACCAGACTAAAAAGGAAAGAGAACACAATTATTTATTTCTCTTGTTCTTTTTCCTTCTTGTATTTCCTGCAGGAGTTCTATGAATGGAGGATAAAATTTCGGACTTGGAAGAGGCCTTTTTTTTATTTTTAGCTTTAAGATCCTTATTAGGCTTCTTCTTAACCAAGGAGTTAGACATGAAGTTTTCATTGCCCCAGTTTTCCTTATCATCATCAGAGCATCCCCCAGGAATAAACTCAAACAAATTCAAAGAATCTACTATGTTATCCAATTCTTTTGAATTACAATAAAAAGGTACCTGCCTGTCTGTAGCATCCTCATTGTTGCATTGTAAAGAGTGGTCCAAGTTTCCTGTATCCGAGTCTTGCTCTGATTCTGTATCTTTAATCATAACTGGAGTTTCCTTTACCATTTCCACATCAACATCAGGCTTATCTGAGGTTTCCAAATCATTAGGTGGGTCTTGACTGGTGGAATTCACTTGAAGACCATCTTGTAAAACTGCCAACTGATCTGCAACTTCTTTTGAAATAGGGGAGGTGATAATTGGAGTATTAGAAGGCAGATTGTCAAGGTCAATTAAAGGGTCAAGAGATGGCTGGTAGTGGTCTTGGATATTTTTAGGGGAAAATGAAGGATCATTCTGACCAAGTTCAATTGCTTTATTGCTCAAGAATAAGTCTAAATCCTGATCAACATTTAAACTAGCAAGTACCTTGAATTTATTGGAGCAGTCAATCTTGTCAACCAAGCTTTCCTCAGGTTCAGTTTGAGTGATTGAGTTACCTTTTGGATCTTCAAATAAGTCAGGAGCAGCAGCAACAATGTCTTGGCTTGGAGATGACAGTTGAGTAGCATCACTATGATTTTTTGTTGGTGGTGAACCTTGAATTGTGAAGTCTGCAGGATCTTTAGTTGGATGAGGTGCATTTTTTGGCAAAACCCCAGAAACATTGTGCAGATTTGTTTTATCTGAAGCACATGTCTTTTCGGGACCCTCTTGAACAGCAATTGTAAAATTGTCTGTCAAGATTTGATCACAAATCTTCGAACCTTTTAAAATGGCTGGCTTTTGACTGGTATGGCTCACTCTTACCTCTGACAAGGCTTTGGTGTTCAGGCAAATTGTGAATCTTTTGCTTAGACTCAGCAATCACATGATTGAGCATGTTGCGAAGTTTCTCTGTGCCTGACTCAGTGCATTGCATTGGAGCCTTCCCTTTATCCCTGTGTCTTTCAAAGTTTTGAAGGACTTTGATTCCCGAGCAGTTGCCTGTTGTAGAGTTGACTTTTGGATTATAGGTTATCCTGTCAATAGTATCATTCTTGTGCAATGCAGATCCTTGTTTTTTAAGTTGATTGTTTCTGATTCTCTTTTTACTCCCATTGACTTTGTGCCAGTGATGAGCTTGACTTGGGTTGACCTCTATATTAGTCATGGTTGATACCTCTGACTTTTCTGAAATATACAATCCCTTCTGCTTAACTGTAGCCCCATAATTTTCTGAAATAGGCATCCCCTTATGTTTATCTGTATCCTCATAATTGAGAGGGCAGGCCTTTTTGTTTTCCTGTTGAGATACCACATTATTGACCATACCTGCATCCACTGAGCAGTCACTGTACCAGAAATGTCTTTTTAGACAATTTTGGCATTGAGGAGGTAAGGCAGACCATCTCAAATATAGGTAAGAACTTTGGCCAAAGGCATCAGAGAAAGGAATGGAGGTGGGTACACTTTTGGATAGGTCAAGCTGAATGAAAGCTCTAGGGGGATCTGGATGGGAAAAATTCAGTGCAAATGTAATTCCCAATGGAATTAAAAAGAAGCTTAAAGCATTCTTCATTCCAGTAGATGGGATTCAAGGCCTGCAAGGTTGTAGAGGCCACACAAAATTTTCCCATGCTCTCTGAGCTTAATTTCGGGTCCCATTTCAGAAAAGCCAAATAGTAGGATTCAAAGGTTAGAGAGCCAAGCTTGAGAAGATAATTGGCTGTTCTTTGATTGCCACACTCTACCATTATACAAGGAAAGTTTAACCAGTACATGGCATTGATGAGTACACCTTTTTGTAAGTTAAGGAAATAGGACCATAACTTGTTCAATTGAATGCCAGACTTAGTAACTTTGATAAGCACAGCAGTATCTTTTAAAGAAGATATCTTAGAATGGACTGAAGGAAGAACAAGAGAAATACCATGGTATAGTTTTTGCTTGCTTCCTTCTATAGGCCGAAGTTCCATCAGTGCAGCATCATAGGTATCATCATTTTGGATCTCGACAAAAGGTTTGGGGACACCATATGGAACTGGAATTTGAGTGACCGGATCAAGCAAGGGAACCCGACCCCACATATCTGGATCCTTGGTGAGGTTATCCCATACTGGAGTTTTGAAGGTTTTAGGATCCATCCCCTGGCTATTATCTGCAGAATTAGCGAAATTGCCAAAGAGAATAAAATCTTTAGGATTTTTATGGAAGGAGCTTAACTTAGAGAGAAGAGCAGATCGTTCTCCTGGCGCCAAAGCAGAAAAAGAATGAAGCAGAGGAAGAAATTTAGGGCTAATGCTGTTTTTTTTGTCCATTGAAAAAGGTTCAGGTGGAAACAACAAAGGGAAATTTAAACGCAAGGAAAGGCAGATGAGAGAAATGTCGAAAGAAGAGGGAAAGAGAACTGAAAATGAGAGCAGACAAGATCCTAACTATAGATGAGATGACTGGAATACAACCTCTAGCCGAAATTGTCAAAGAAAAGAGCATGAATTCCACTTAATCTCCCCTTAATTTAAAGAGAAATCTCCCAAATCAGGCTCAGAGTACAATTTCACAGTGATTTTCGAATCCAAATGCTCACAAAATGCTCGAACAATAGCTGTAGCTTCGATATTCCTGGTTCCAATATATTCTTCAAGCCAAGAATCAATGATTTGTCTTTGAAATTCTTCACAACCCGGTACAAAGGAGCATTCAAATTGGAATTTGTGATAGGGGAAAAGACTTCTGATTATAAGAGAGTTCCACAATTCATCAGGAGAGCCAATTAGAAAACCACAGATTAATCTGCTATCATGTTTTAGAATTGCAAAGATTTTGGTATCCATCAGCAGGTCTTTGCATTCTAGATTCAGCAAAATGCTAGCCCCTACCAGACTAGCTCTCGATCAAAGGGAATTCGAGTGCCAATTTAGAGGGATCGAGCAAATTCTTCACGAGAAATGCCAAGAAAGGGGTTTAAACTGAAAAAGGAGGTAAAAGACAAAAAATGCAAGATTTTAGGCGCTTGCATTTTTTCATTCCCTCCCAGAATGCATCATTTACTATCCTTATGAGACACATAGATGGGGCTTATTGAAGCACTTTAACCCATATTTTTATTTTGAATTCTGTACAATAATTTCTTTAGTTAATAATGATACTAATAAAACATATAAACATATAAAAAATTCCTTGGACTATAGCTTGCCTAGTTAAGGACTCATTGTCACAAAAATTAAGTCAAAACTTGTAATAATAAGAGAGCAATAATTCTTGAACCTCATGCCGCATTTTTAAGCAAAATAGAGTTTGGCGACTAATTGATATCAAATGATAGCGGCCAAACATGAAAACATGCAAATTGATATGTTTTATCATAATATATCAATTAATTTCATATCTAGCAAGGTTTAAACACTTTTATGCGCCAGATAGGGAATTTGAACGCCTACTACAAGGGTTTTTCCTCCTACATGGGGGGTTTTTTCATCCCAGTGGTAGAGACACATTGTATAGGGCTTTTGTGGTTTTCTTTTGTGTTTGGATACTATCCGATATATTGTATTGTGACCGTCTCATAGGCCGGTTGGCCTCCGTGGACGTTAAAATATACTTCCTTCCTTCCTTCCTTCTATGAAGTTGAGGTATGTAGAGACACCCTTAAGGCTTCAGGATAATCATGTGGTAGAAATTGATCATGACCTTCATAAGAAGTGTATTGGTAATTTGATGTCATTTGAAATTGTAGGCTAGTACACTGGTGTCTATTTGGATGTTAGGAAGCTTGGATACTGGTTAACAGGCCATCTTTGCAGAATTGGATTTCCTAGTTATTGCACATTGAAAATGTTGGATAAAAACTTTTTCTTGATTGTTTTTTATGATGTTGCTGTAGCAGACCAATTGGTGGCACGAGGAGTGGATCCTATGTCGAGCGATTATATATTATACAAGTCTTATTCCCCGGGTTTTAATCCCAACATGCTTAATGCTTTAAAAATGCCTTGCTGGTTCTCAATTTTCAATCTTCCTCCTGACTTTTTGGTCCCTGAGTTTCTCATTAACATTGCTAATGGTTTGGGCACTCATTTGGCCCACTCCATTGTTGATGGGAGCAAAGATCTGTGTGTCACTTCCCCTTGGTTATATTTTGCCAGAATTTGGTGTGCTTAAAAGTGGCCCTATGTTTTTTATGTTTGACTTGAAATTGCTTAATGGTCCCCAACTTGCTCTCTTATTTCCTCAGCTAGCAATGTTTGCAAAATTTTGAGCTAAGAGGGATCGTCCTGTCGCTGTTTCCCACAAGCCCATACCCTCTACCACCACACTTTCTGCTTCTATCCCCCCAATACTTCTACAACGCCTGCTTCTTTTCCTTCTCAACCCCTGTCGTGCGCAAATACAACAAATAGGAGGCTCGCCTCTGCCAAGAATTGTAGGAGTGCACAATGGAAGGGTGGAACAGAGAATAGAATAGAATAGTTTTAATAGAGGAGGCTCCTCCTTACCACTTTCTAGGACTTGTTGGGAAGATCTTCCAGGAGAATACTCTGGAGCTGATGTGGTAGATACGCAGGTAGTGGGTATGGAAGTGGAACATTCCAATTCAGTATTATGAATATTGTGTCATGGAATATTCAAGGGATTGCTTCTTCCCCAAGTAAAAGAACCAGATTGTCTCTTTATTTATCCAACCTTTCTATGGATTTTTGTTGCCTTCAAGAACACAAATGTAAGAGAATGATATACACAAGTTGTTTAACATTCTAGGCCATGAATACAATGTTCTTATTGCGGCAGCTGACTCATCTAAAGCTGGAGTCCTCACTGCTTGGAGGTCTTCTTTTGATGTTATTTTTACTCAGATTGATAAGTTTGGTCGTTGGATTATTGTTAAATGGCAGGAAAAGGGTCAGGAATGGGGTATTGTAAATGTTTATGCTCTATGCTCACAATTGACCGGGTCAAAGGGGCTCTCTATGGGTTTCTTTGGGGAGTAAGGTGCTTAGACTTAAAACTAATGTTGCTTGGTTTATGCTTGGTGATTTTAATATGGTGGAAGTAGAAGTTGATAGATGTGGTAGGGGATCACAAGTAATCCAAGGATTTGAGAGGGGACAGTGGCATTTCTTGCTGGATTGTGGATGGGCGGAAATTGATGGGGACCAGACATATACATGGTGTAATGTTTGGACGGGTTATGGTAGAGCCTAGGCTCATTATGATCGTGGCTATTATAATGTTATTGCTGCTAGCTTGGTATTTCCTTTTCACAGGACTAATCTTTTGGATAGCTCTATTTCAGATCAAAACCCACAATGGTTTTCTTCTTTGCTGTCTAATAATAGGAGACCTAATAAAACATTTCTCAAGCTCAATACTAGTTACTTGAAGAATGAAAACTATAAAACGGGTTGTAAAGATGTGTGGTCACAGGCATTCTCTCCATCGAGAGGGATGCCAGGGGTAGTAGCTGCTATGGTGGTGGTCAAATCTTTTGCTAAGGAATGGGGCCATCGCAAAGTGATAGAGGTTGGAGGTCAATTGACAACCTTATATCATGAGTTAGAAATATGCAAAGCTCAAGCTCCTTCTTTTGGCATTAGAGAGAAACAGATCCTGATAGAAATGAATATTTTCAAGACCAATGTCACGTAAGTCCAACATATCTCAAGTTCCAATGTGTGCATCCATTGTTAAGTGAGAACTAAATGTCCCATCCAAGGTTTATTATATCTATCTCCAATGCCATATAGATATATGTCCACAATTTCAACCAAGTGATCTTATGGCTTTGTGAGTAGCAAATGAAATCACATGTCAATGTACTTATATGTGTGTGTGTGCGTGTGAGAGAAGTGAAGTGAAGTGAATTGTATTACGTCTTTTTGGGAGGCCTCTCAGGCCTATAAGACGAGAAAATTAATTTACATCATAAAATATTAGATGAGTCTCCATTTCCTCATCTAATTCCTCACTCTCACTCCAATTTTCATCTTCATTCAGCATTGTATTCACATCTTTTGTACATCTCTCTCTTAATTGTAGTGTCTCAATTAAGAAAGATCCAATTCTGTTTCCATCCAATTCAAAGAACGTACCTAGGTCAGGTGAATGTGTGCCATGCCTATCTCGAATCATGCTATATGCTGGGCACTTAAGTATAACGTGTTCTTCATCTTCAATGTCATCTTGACCACATACCTTGCAGCACCTCAGATGTCTTGGGATAGTCCCCCAACGGCCAACTTCCACCCCTAGGTGGTGTGAACTAAGTCGTATCCTGCTGATAGTGTGTCTTTTTCTCACGGATATGTTTTCCCTTAAGTATGCAGCAGTCTCTAGTGAGGGATTCATATGCATCCTGTACAGTAGCATCTTCGTTTTTGGATTTGACCAAAGTCTCCTCTTAACCTTTTCATAAACCCATGCTCTTAAACCATCATTTTGGGGCACATCTTCCCAAACAATATCCCACTTGGAAAACCATTTAATAACATCAGCATACCATCCTTTCCTTTCGGTACTCAACATGGCATGATGGGGAATGCGAGTGTTATTCATCTTCTTAACCTTAATTAAGTACTTAATGCACTTAAGCAGCGCTTCCCCTTCAAGTGTCATAAGGCCACACTCAGCTAGCATCATCGGGTATGGTGTTTGTGCCTTTACTCCTAGCTCTAGTCTTAGGAATTTCTTGTGCACCTGCTCTATATCTTCCCATAGGCACTGTGGCAGCCCTGGCCCCCAAATTTCAGCCCCATAAAGTATTGTACTTTGAACCAATGCCTCATATAGCTTGCTCTTAAGAGCCCACGCCCAAATGTGAGACTTCCTGCATGTGCTTTGCATAGAATATAGCGCTTTCTGTCCACTTTCTACCCTTTGTGCTATGCACGCATTCCATTTGTGGTTCCTGCTTATGACAAGCCCAAGGTATTTGTATGCTTCACATGTCTCCACTATATCCTCCTTATATTTAAAGCCACATTCCTGTTTAAGAGCACCAACCGTCATGATCTTAGTTTTTTCTAAATTGACTTGCATTCCTGTCCTGTCACAGAAGATGCCCAAATGGCCCAATAGCTGTTGCATGTGCACCTGCGAACGTGCAAAAAGCACTACATCATCTGCATACAGAAGCAATTGGATGACATATCCATATATCTCCGTGCCTCCGTCGCAATTATCCTCCAGCCACTCCTCAAGATTGTCTATGAAAAGACCAAAAATCGTGGGAGACAGGGGGCATCCTTGTTTCACACCAATGTTACTTTCCGTCACATCTGGAACTTCTGCTTTGAAAGGCATCGATAACTGCACCAACACTTTTTCATATAGTATCTGCACTGCATCTGTCAACTGTTTAGGTACTTGTAAGCACTCCATTCTTTCCCATAGCTTGTTCCGTGGAACTTTATCAAATGCCTTACGAAAATCAATAAAAGCAACATAAACTGGTTTTTTTGTGCCCTTTACTGTATCAAAGATGCATTTTAGCGTGACCAGATGGTCTAATGTAGACATATGTGCACGAAAACCAGCCTGAGTCTTGGCTCTCTTATCATTATGTTCAGCCCATATACTGATTTTCTTCTCTACTATGCTAGCAAAAAGTTTGGAAAATAAATTGCTTACCATAAGAGTGCGATAATTGTTTCCATCCAGCATAGATCCACTTTTGTGTATGGGGACGATTCTGTTCAGTTGCCAATCCTGAGGGAAACCTTGTTGCATCGCTGAATTGAACATGTGCGTTATTATTGTACATATGCTTTTCCCGGCCCATTTGAGATGTTCTGCGCTCAGCTTATTTTGATCTTTTGCTTTCCCATTTGCCAGCTTGCTTATGCCTTCGGCAATTTCTTCTTCAGTGAAAATCAGATCAGATTTTACCTTTGGCATTGCTTGGCTGTTAGCATCATAATACAGCTTTTTGACTTGGTTCCAAAGCTCGGCTGCAGAGATGGGAGGATCTTTATGCTTATGCTGCTTCATATTTTTCCAATATGTTTTCGGATCTGCATGACATTGCTGGATCAAGAGCTCCTGCTTTGACAAGATAAAATGTCTTTTCCTTTGCCTAACAATTCGCTGATATTTCTTCCTCATAGTTTTCATGTCTTCTCCTTGGCTATCTTTCCATTGTTTTTTAGCTGAACGGCATTCCTCATCATACCATGATTTGCAGGGAAGCCCTTTCTTCACTCGGATTGGCTCACAATGATGTATGGCATCTGCTATTATTCTTATCAGCTGGTTATGCATATCTGCAGCAGTGTCATTCCAAGCACTTTGTTCTATTTGCTCTTCAATGTATGCTCTGTATGCATCTGCCATAGCAGGTCTGATCATACAAATAGGTTGCGGGACATCATTTTCCACAAGAGATGGTAATCTGCTCTCACTTATAGAGAATGTTAGAAATGCATGATCTGATTCCAGATTTTCTCTCCCAACCTCGAACTCTGTAATTAACTCCAAGGCATTTTGGGATATGATAAGGTAGTCCACCACACTTTTCGATCTGCATGTACAAGATTTGGATTTAGGAAATCGATTCATTCCATTACATACCAGGAGTTCCGCATTTGTGCAAAGATTTAGCAGTTGGCGCCCGGATTTGGTGATCGTCGGATCAGCAGACCGTCTGCTCCAGCCCAGCCTATCAATTTCTGATTCCTCCATCGATTTGAACCAAATGGGTTCATCTTCCCATGTATGGATTGTTGCTTGCATATTTCCTGTTCTCCCATTAAAATCGCCTGCCAGTATAATATTCCCCTGCATCTGGTAATTTATGATATCTTGCTCTAATTCAAAGAACATATCTTCACCTGTAGCCCCATCCGAGTAGGCCTGTTTATGTCTTGGAGCGAAGTAGCAGGCTGCCATATAAACCATACTGTTATGTTGTTTAATCTGCAGCCATATATATTGGTTATTTACATCCTTTTTTACAGCCATCACTACATCTAGATGTTCATCTCTGATATAGCATGCCACACCGCCATTTCCAATGTCCATATCTGTAAATCTCCTGTTCTTAACTGATGCTATCATTGTGAACCCTTCTATATCAGGTAATGCATATAAATCACGCTCTTTGGTTTCTAGAAAACACAGCAAATCGATGTCTCTTATTTCCTCTTGCATACTCAGGATCTTAGTCTCGGTCAGTTTGTTTATGTTCCAGACCATTATCCTGAGTGCCTCCCATCTTTCCTATTCCTCAACTACAACCTTGCCCTTAATCCATCTTGCTTTTTTGTTATTTTGGCGGGCTTCCTTGTATTTGGCAATCTCAATTTTCTTCTCAGCTAATTGCTCTTTGGTCATATCTTCGTTTACCCAGGTAAACTTTCCCTTCAAGGTGTGAGTGTTTCTTAAGACTGCCAATCTGGATTCTCTGTTTACGAATTTCACAATTATATGTCTGGTTCCTGATTCTTTTCTGCCCACCCGAAATGCATCAGATACTTCAGCTTCCTTGACACCCATAGTCTCCTGAAAGAATTGTTCAACATATTCCTTTGTTTTCTCTTCTGGCTTTTCTGGTAGTCCCACAATCCGGAGATTCAGAGCTCTACTTTTTCTTTCTTGTGCTTCCATGAACTGTTCTAAAGTATTCCGGAGTTCCATAACCTCGGCTTCCTGGTCTGATTCATTCTGCAGTTCTTCAATGTCATTCTTCATTACCTCTAGTTCCTTCCTTATCTGCTGGTAATCTGTCCTCAAGGTTTCATTTTCTTCTCTGAGCTTTCGTATTTCTCCCAGCAAGAGAGCCTCTCGGTCTGCCGCTTCCTGCCTAAAGCTAGATATTTCTTTCCAAATGGTAGCCAGGGAGATCTCTGCCACAGATTCGAGACTGGAAGGTCCCCCTTCTGACTCTTGCTTGTCTTTTCTGGTTTTTGCCATGCCTGTTTTGTGTTCAATTAAAACTTAGGGCTTCAAAATTAGCCACAAGAGCCTGAGAGAGAGAGAGAGAGAGAGAGGGAGGGAGGGAGGGAGGGAGGGGGAGGAGGGAGGGAGGGAGGGAGAAGCAAGAGCTAACATATACGCTTTTGTTTTAGTTTTGTAAAGGCCCTTGATTTCTGGCATGTAGAATTTATTCCCACCAAGGCGAGGGGTTTTATATTGGAATCATAGCCTTGTCATTGCTAATAATTCGTATTCAAGATTATCATGTACTATTTGTGTACATTAGAGGCCGCACCCTTCAATGAACCATATCGCTCTAAATCCCCATCCAATGGTTCGAGCCAAATAGTGGATGCACTGTACGAATATGCATCAAAACAACTAGGAGAGGGAGGGAGGGTGGGAGGGTTGATATCACAAAATTTTGATTGCTTTTATGTTATGAAATATGCTTATATTAAGAGCCTTGAGATGGACTTGGAACCCTCTATTTATTCAAGCAAATTTTCTAGTAGCAATTTACTATCAAACCCTAATGTACACATTTGATTGCCATCTTCACACTTGTTGCTAGAAACATTAGACATCCACATAGAGTTTAAAGTTTTGAGGATTAAGGTCAAATTAACTAATGTTCAGCACCTCACTTGTCAGAAGATTATGGACATAAGGGGGACAGAAGGTCAAAGTATAGAAGGAAAACAAGTTGATAATGCAAAAAATTTCAGAGTTTACAACAAGGATAATCAAGTCAATATTTGCAATATTGAAACAGGCAAATGTCCAGAGAATGAACAGAGTACTCATTTTCAGAATGATCAAAGAGGTTATCTACATCACCAAGATAAAAGGCAGCCTCAAAATTTGATTCAATCAAATTTCAAACAGTGGACCCCTTATGCTAAAATCAATGGTAGCCAGAAAAGAATTCAAAGGAAAAGAGATCTGGAAAAAAAAAAAAAAACAGCAACATATTGAGAAAGAGATGGATAATAAATTGACATTTCAAGACTCTGTTCTTTACAATTTAGCCCCTTCAACAATCAAGATTCTAAACAAGGGAGTTATATCTAAAGGAAATATTGCCATCGAAAAAATTGGCACTAATAATAAGGAGGCTTTGAATAAAAAGAATAAAAATAGTCAACTCATGGCTGTTAACAAAGCAAATATTGAGCACAATAAAAGAATGCTCAAGGGTAAGACTCCTATGCAGCCTCACCACATGATCTCCAAAAGACCTTGCATAATATAATGCAAGAATCAAGGAAAATTGCAGAAGGAAAAGTTGTCACTGTAAGGGATTGTCACAATCCCTCTCTCAAAAACACAACAGCTATTGGTATAAAAATTTCTCCTTGTGGGAACAATACTACAAAGAACAAAGGAGACTCAAGGGAGAATGAAGAATTATTACTTATGGAAAACAACAAGGAAAATACTGATATAGATACTGCAAGCCTTACAAGTAACACAGATAAGGTCAGATGCACTAATAATTTTGGTGTTCTTGCTAACATGAAAGATGACTATTGTGCAGATACTGAGGAGCCACTAGCCTCATCCCCATCACCGGATCATTTAAAAGCTGTCTCCAAATATATTCCTACGACTGCCAACACCTTTGTTCACAACTCTCACAATACCCCCTCATTACCTCTGATCGACTTATCTGGAGACAATGTTGAACAATGTGGTAACACCTTGTCTATTCTATTCTATTATATTCTATTGATTCTATCTCAAGTCAAATTGCTCTCCAACTTGCCGAATTGCATGTGGATATAGGTGGTCAAAGTGGTCATAATGAATAACTTAAGCATATTGGAATAGAAAATGGTACAGAAAGTGCTATGACTGCAGAAGGAAATAAAAGGGAAGATAGAACAGACATAGTTAAATCAGGATTGGGGAATAATAGCCTTGAGATGATCTCAAACAATGTGGAAGAAATGGTGGCATAAAATATCTAGCATTATGACAGGGGGTTGTTTTTGTATTTTTATACGTTTTTTCCTATGGTTTTACTATGATTTGGCTGTCGTATTGCGCAAGGTGTACTAATTAGTACTTCTAGAGTGCATCTAGTATTTCCATGCACCTTGTGTCATTGTTTTTTTTCCCCTTGGCAATTCAATGGTCACAACATTATTTTGTTATGTAAAACACATTATATTATGGCCCTTCACATGCAAGCATCGAGCAGACAAAGATTAGGGCTTCTTGCCAGGGGTCGTTTCATAAGGTAGATAGGTATGCCAAAGTTTAGGGTTTGCTGGCCGATTGGAGCAGGTTGTTTTGCAGATGTCCCTCACTCCTGAGTTAGGACAAGGAATCCAAGCAGTTCTGGCTGAGCTATTTCGTGTCCTGCATCGCCCATTACTGCATTAATCAGAGACAGCCCATTTCGGCATCGAACAAGGTATTTTAGGGTTTCTTTAGAAGCCACTCCGTCCTTTTTGAGAAGAAGCCACTCCGTCCTGAGCTTGTTGGAGAATATGGATTCAGAAACATCTATTATGGAGAGAGTTTAGGGGATCCTTGATGCTGCTAGAATGCTTCTTACTTTCGGATTTAGATAAAAACAACTAGAGGCGAATGTTTTTAGGCATTCAACAGTTTCTTAATGTGATTCAGCAAAATTTATTCTGATTCCACAAAACGGACTAAGTAGTTGTCATTGTCATTGCTTCTTTGGAAAAAAAAAATCATTACTTCTTATTAGGAATCTGACATTTGCATGTAGCGCTATATTCTCCTGACAGGACCCACTTTTGTGAAGAATGAATAGATAAACTTTATGTAAGAGTCCTTGCAAAACCTTCCGGTGGCATCTTTACAAATCTTCCTGAGTCTCGCCTATTCCAAACCTCATCGTCACACTCTCCTTTGTTTCAGGGAACTCATGTGTGGCAGAAGCACAAAACGTCCTGCATATCCTTTGATGTTCTTCCTAGTGTTCCCGTCAGACTCTGGAAGATTTATGTAGACATCAAATGCCACAGTTTGTGCGTGGGCAATTCAATATCCTGGATAAGCAAAATTGCATCTTAATTTGTTAGGTATGTGGCATTTACAGATGTAACCAAGGTGTTTCTGCCATGTCAATCTCCAATTCCATACTTTCTAGTGGCAGGACGGTCTTACTCGAGGTGTTTCATGCAGGTCTTGAAGAAGCAAATGTAAACTCTAGACCTTCAGAACCTTTAACTGCTTCAACACGAACAACAGTGGGAGCCATGCCAATACTAGCGGCTACACCAACTGCAGAAGCTACACCAACCGTGGGAACAACACCTTCTGCAGCATAACCAGTACCAAATGCACCTCCATATAATCCTAGAACATTGATGCTGCTCTTGGCAATGTAGTTCATAGAGTACAGGAACTCCCTACTGGCCAAATTACATACTTGGTGTATGTTCATCTTTCAAGTATTCAATTCCATATACTTGTTTGTTACTCTAAGAATGCCTTACAGCTGTGCATGTGGGACAAACTCATGTAAGTAAGAAGGATGTTTTTATTTGCTGCTTGCAGATTTAGTATATACTAACATTAACTAACAATTTACAGGCTGATTCAATATGTAATCCAGGATCTGCAGTTTTTATTAATCCAAATAAGCCAAATCCCGTCATGGTGCAGGTTGTTACATGATTGTTATGTCATGGTGTCAGGCTGATCTCTCCAATTACGGTTATGAATTGTTGTTAAATCCTCCAGGACTCAGAAGACCTTAATATTCTTAATCTTGGCGCATATGAAGCCATTCAGAAACTAGGAGATTGCCTACACATTGCTTGTATATCTCAGATGCTCTGCACTTTTCTCATATGCTCAGGTAGAGGCGCATTTTGTTTTCTCATACACAACTGTTGTGGTCATGCTTCTTGCTACAAGCCATTCTTTTCCAACTTTATTTTCCAACTCAGTAGATAGTAGAAGTGGAACATTGTTCACGTTCATTCTATGCCACTTTAACATTGTTTTCCAACTCTGTGGATAATAGAAGTGGAACATTGTTCACGTTAATTCAATGCCACTTAAGGGGACATTCGAAGGTAATCCATTGCATTCAACACATTTAAATTAAATCCCCCTTAAAACCCCCTTTGGTTTGGGTGTATATTCACACGGGGGTTACTTCGGGCACCGAGAGCTGTCAGATGGGCATATTTGCCCTTTATTCCTTGATCTGGACTGTACATAATGATCCTCGTTTGTGGGGTATGCCTGTACAAGTTTTTGTATGCTGTATATCAAGGTTTACAAAATACTATAAGATTTGCGGGAATATACTTAATAGTGTTAATTTTGTACATGTTTTAGGGGATTTAAACCCATTACATATCCTAATTAAAAAGCATTATGATACAAAAACTGTAGGATATAAAGGGGGCCAGTTAACGAGATATGTGAAGTTATGGAAACATAAATAATACCTTTGACAATTCAAAGTGACAACTCGGACCAAGGGGAATTTCTCAAGACCATAGAATAGAATAGAATAGAATAGAATAGAATAGAATAGAATAGAATAGAATAGAATAGAATAGAATAGTTTTTTTAACGTCCACGGAGACCAATAGGTCATGGGACCCATACAATGGGCTAGTACAATCATTACTACTAGGATTCAAAAACCCCTGCCTCGAAATGTTTTCAAGGGAAAAACCTTTGCAGTAATGATGATACTAGACAAGCGGAGATAATGACTACTGAGGGCTCAGTAATTGCAGACGTTTATCTAGAACCTTAAGTATGTATAATGCCAAGTCATGCACAGATGGTGCTCTGAAAAGTTGTGAAAGCGTGGAATGGAATGCTAAGGTCAAAAAATGATTCCGGACTATCTCAAAAGCAGGGCAACTCAGAAGAGTATGGCTTTCATCTTCAATAACACATGAATCGGGCAACGGGCACATAGTCGTTTCTCGTGGCAATTGCGGCCGCTCCCATCTACCTCTCTCAATCCCAGCTTTGTGGCACCCCGTGCGAATTGATGCAATAGCTACAAGCTTGTTCATGGACAATGAAGCAAGCAAATAAGCTTGGGGCCCTGGTGTCAAGGTGGGATTTATGTGTGCATGATAATGACCAGTTTTCACTTGGGCCAAAGTAAGCAAGCGTCCCATATCTTTTGAGAAAACGACCATTGAGATATTGTTGCAAAAGCTCGGGATCAGAAGGCGGCAAGCATCGAGGAAGTGCTTTCGGTTGCACAGCCCAACGGGCAAACCATGTAGTGCAATGCTCTTTCCAACATCGTTTCAAACGCTGAGGAGATTCAGCCATGGCAAGTGCAACAACAGGATACCTAACATCATCCATTGCATCTTGTAGATATAGTGGAGATGGCTTCATGGCGAGAATGTTGAAGAGGCCAAAACACATCTCTTGTAAAAGAATAGCATAGGCACCGTTGTTTTAACTCCGAGGCTGTAAGTGAGAAAGGACTTTTGCACCCGCTCCAAGCTCTCCCAAGCACTAGCACTAATGGCAGGACCCCACACTTCAGAACCATACAGTAAAACAGGCTCTACCAAAGCCCCAAACAAGTGGGCTTTCCGTGACCAATCATGAATTTTCTGTGAAAACAATTGTTTTGCATTGCATAGAGTGCTCTCCATCCGCCCAGACCACCCGCTTGGTAATACATCGTTCCCAAAGTGTGTTCTTCTGAATTCTACACCAAGATACTTGTAGCTATCTCCAACTTCAACTTCGCGACTATCATAGTGCATAGGGGGAACATTGTGACGAGAAGATTGAACTACCAAAAGCTTGGTCTTTTGGAGATTAACACGCAGACCTGTGTTCTCACAAAAACTGTGCAGAGCATGTAAATGTTGCTGCATACTAGCAGCGGTATGTGCCAGAAGTGAAACATCATCAGCATAGATAAGTTGCCTAATGATATAGTGTGCCAAATGTGGACCTCCGCCGCCATGATTATCAAGCCATTCTTCCAATTGATCAATGTACAAGCCAAAGAGTGTAGGAGATAAAGGGCAACCCTGACGAACTCCAATATTGCTAGTGATTTGAGTGTAGGAGATAAATAACGAGCTATCTAATCCCAGGCAAGATCTAAACCCTTTAAATAATGATGCAAAAGCTTTAATGAGAGTTGTGATGGTATGGATTCAAATTTGTGTTGCCAAGCCAAATTTTGGAGCTGCCCTCACTCTGAGGAACAGGAAGCTCTGACAAAGAAAACTCTGATAAAGAAACTGACATACATAACAAAGATTATGTGCAAAATAAATCTTGGAGAGATGATCAATTTTTGTCTTACCCTCTGCTTTCTAGACCAAAGGCAAAAAAGGGGAAATCCAAAGCTAAAGTTAAGCAATCCAATAGAATTCTTAACTTACTGGGGACACCTGCTTCTAATACCAGAAACAAAGCCAAAGAGGGTACCAAAAATTGACCTTGGCCTTTTTCTGTATAGTTTATCCTTTTTTAGATTATCCATGAAGATTCTTTCCTGGAATTTGAGAGGGATTAAGGGACCATTGAAAAGGAGAAGAGCCATCTCTCAGGTCAGAGAGTATAATGCAGATATAATTCTCCTGCAGGAATTAAGGCTCCCAAATTTTGAATGTTCCAATCTTGTTGATTGGATTGGGCCGGGTCACTCTTCTTAATAATGAGAAATTTTATGCTGATTTTAAAGCTTTTTATGTCACTCTCCCTAGAATTCATAATATGAATTCAATGAAAGATTTCTACTCTAACATAAAAGCTTCTAAATCCTGGATCAAGCATTGATCTAAAGAGTACTATGATTAGAGAAAAAGTGAGGAGAAAAAATATCTCTTAGAGATAAAGGAGGTTAGAATTAAGTTGCAACACGACCCCCTTAACCTCAATCTGCATTTGCTCAAGGGCAACTTGGAGCACACCATTAAAACCATTGAAGAATTTGAGGCCAAGGGTGTTGCTATGAAGAGCAACATCAATTTCCATACCAACATGGACAACAATAATTCAAAATTCTTTTTCAGGATTGCCAAGAATAGGTTGCTCAGAAAACAAATTACTACCATTAAAAATGATAATGGTACTGTATTGAATGATCCTAAAGATATCTTTGAATTCTTTCATTCAAAATACTCTAATATCTTCTCTACTCATACTAATGTCAATTGGAATAACGCTGAAGCTAAAGAATTCTTAGACCTTCTTGACTCTTTGCCCTCTGAGGATGAGCTTAAGCATAATTTGAATAGTTTGGCAAAGGGAAAGAGCCCGATTCCAGATGGCCTTCCCCCTGAATTTTTTATTAAATTTTGGGAAGATATCAAAAGAAACATTGTCCACTTGGTTCATGGTTTTTGGCATATCAACCACTTACATCCTGCCCTTGCTTCTGGCCTCATTACCCTTATTCCCAAAACTGATAATCCAGAATCTTTTAGTGACTGGAGGCCCATATCTTTGACCAATACTACCTATAAGCTCTGTGCAAAAATTTTTGGCTAATAGAATTAAAGGCTACTTGCAAAAGAATATTAGCTTCCACCAATCAGCATTCTTGCCAAATAGATATATCCTGGACAATTATATTGCTGCCATGGAAGGCATGCACTAGGCTAGGCTATCAAAATTGTGTTCTTCTCAAGCTAGATTTCTCTAAAGCCTTTGACACAGTTAGATGGGATTTTCTTAATCTAGCTCTTAAAAAGATTGGTTTTTCTTCTAAACTGATTGATTTGATTATGGGTCTCAACTCGAGATCTCAATCCTCTGTGCTCATTAATGGATCTCCTGGCAGATTCTCTCATTGAATAAAGGGGTCAGACAAGGATGTCCTTTAGCCCCTTATTTCTTTATTATTGTAGCTGAGATGCTTACAAAAGCAATTCTGTATCACCAACAGGCTGGTAATTTAAAAGGTTTGAGACTCCCTGATAATCTGAACCAATTGATTTTATTGCAATACGCTGATGACTCTTTCAGCTTTCTTTTGAATGAGAAAAGCAATATTGAGTTCTTCATTAACGCAATCAATAGCTTCAGTGCTGCCTCTAGGATTTATCTTAATCTGCAAAAGTGTGTTATAATTGGAGAGTCTACTCAGCCAGATATTCTAGGCATTAAATGCTTTGGTTTCAATCATACAACCTCTCTTCTAGGGATGCCTTTAGCTCTAGACATTAGCATCAAAAACCTCTAGTCTCCTATTGTATCCAAGATTAAGAAAAAGCTAAACAATTATGGTAGTTGCCTTTCCCTCATTAGTCATTATCTCTGCTTGTCTAGTATCATCATTACTGCAAAGGTTTTTCCCTTGAAAACCTTTCGAGGCAGGGGTTTTTTAATCCTAGTAGTAATGATTGTACTAGCCCATTGTATGGGTCCCATGACCTATTGGTCTCCGTGGACGTTAAAAAAACTATTCTATTCTATTCTATTCTATTCCTAGCTGGTAGAACCATAATTGCTTCTTCTGTCCTTTCCAGCTCACACATCTACTCCTCTGCCGTGCTTGCTCCTAAATGTGTATATCAGCAGATTGAGAGAATTATAAAAAATTATTATTTGGGGTAAGAACCACATAGTCAATTGGAATTATGTAGGGAGGGCTTGGATGTAAGAATCTGCTTTTACAAGGCTATGCTCTTGCAAGAAAGTATGTATGGAAATCTCTCTTCTATCATGGTAAGTCCTGCTACTACCTTCATTCTTTATTGGCTCCAAAACAACCAAATTGAGGGGCATCCTTCCTCTACCCACCAGTTACCCTCATCGGCCTTTTTTTGATATTAGGCCTGGAGCTAACACTTCTCCCTTGATGAGGAACCTGCTTATTGCTTGGAACAAGGTTTCTAAAGCATATTCTCGTTCTAGTGTTGAACATATCAGCCATAATACCAACATGTTTTGGAACCCCAATTTGGCTATGAGAGATCACAATCCTTTGGCTCTTAAGCACACCAGAATTTATAAGAAATGGCAGGAAAATAATATTAAAATTCTGGGAGATCTATGGTGTCATAACAGGTGGATTTTTTGGACTAGGCTTAAGAGGCCAAAATTAGAGATTCTTCCACTGATAGGGTGCTTTATGGTTATATTATGAGGCTAGTTTCTAAGATCAACCTAGATACAAACACAATTTACAATATTGAATGGTCTTGCAATAATAAAAAAGTTTATAAAGTCTCGAGCATTTATGCTTTCTTATCTCAAAACCAAATTCTAAAGCTAGCAAATATTGGAATATTAATTCTGACATTGAGACAAATTTGTTTAAGAATATTTGAAATTCCTATTGTGCTCCAAAGATCTCTTACTTCATCTGGTTAGTGTCAGAATCATGAAGGATATCTCACTTCATAAATCATACTCCAGAGCTGATCCCAACATCTCTCAGAATATTGCTCTTGGATGCAAATCCTTGGAAACCATACTGCATATTTTTATGTGCCCAAAAATAAATAGTCTTTAGGATTGGTTTGAAACTCATTTTGATATTCATAGACCCTTGAGTATTGTTGAATTTATAATAAATAATAATGATCCATATAAAAATACTCTATTCTATTTTATTGTCATGTGGAATATTTGAAAGCGCAGAAATAGATGCATATATGGAGGTCATAATGTCTCAATTGTGTGGATTAAGCTTCAAGTTATTCATGATATTGAACTAGTTGCCACAGCTCATAAAAATAAATATGATGCACATAAATTTGATAATAGGTGGAATCTGTTGAGTGAGTTTAATGGCCTATTCAATTGTTTTAAACTTAAATGTCATGAGGGATTTGCTAACACTGATATTATTGATGCTAGATTACCTGTGGAATTGCAAACACAAACTTGATCTCCAGTTTGACATGGCAGAGGAGATACTGTATGCAAACCTACCGCGCATTCTGGGAGATGGTTTTCAATTCAATCATGATTATAGTTTCTGGACTAGAATAGTGAAAGGGAAACTAGTGCAGAAAATGAGTGAGATACTAAAAAAAGAAATACAATGGCCTGAGGAATTTTGTAAAGGAACTCATCTAATGCATACACTATTTTGGTTTCTCAACAAATATAGTAGGGACATGACAGATGCATAGTTTGAATTCTACAGAGAAAGTGACTACTATCATAGGGGAAGAGCAGACTGTTTTGGCACACTGATTCACTTAATGGCCATATGCAATTCAGTAAGACTGCGGGGGATTATTGACTGGGGAAACAATCAAATTCTTATCTATCAGCCTCAAATCCGTGATACTTTCAAATCTCTATCTCTGTTTCATGCACAGGTTTAGTGGCTCTACAATATCTCTACAAAACAATCATAGGCATGAAGAAATATATATCGAGGAGCTATCATCCTGCTCTTCATATCTCGAGCTTGGTGAACTGATCCCTATTTTTCAAAATTTTTGAATGGGGTCATCAATTTTCTAATAGTCAAGAAGCCTTATTTTAGCTACAAAGGCCCTTAAAATACTATGTATCTATTACTTATATATCTATATTTCAGTAAACAATCCATAACTATATAAGTTTGAAGGCACTATCAACTTCATGATGTATCTCAACCACTACGTAATTGTTTTCCATAATTAATGATTAAAAAGCTTCATTCTCTCAAAAAATAAAATAAACATTATCACATAACATTTTAGACAAAACATTTATTTGGAGCCCTATGCTCCTCGTTGCACTCTTCTAGTTGCCCCATCCTCTTCAAGGTTGGTCTACACAATGACACACCACGTTAGTAATTCCTTTTATTAATATATTATCTAGTTTAAAGGGACCACCCCTACTTAACCTACTTGAGCCTAACTACCAGCTCAAGACTACCTCTACTTACTGCACTAAATCATGGCATAAGGAACATTTAAGATGATCCCATAGTCGCCCATGATTACATGCCTACCCGTACATGACCTCCGATCATGCACACACGCAGTGCATCATGGTTGGGGAACATTTAAGATGATCCCATCCTCGCCCATGATCACATGCTTACATATATGCATTCTAGCTAAATACCCAGATGCAATACACTCTCCCCATCTTAGCTCTAACACACATGCTAAAGCTACAAACTTATTTGATAAGCCAGCATCGACTAAGTCGGAGGCGACCTGGCCGTCGAATTGCTCCATAAATTGTGGATATTGCTTCTTTAGGTCATGCTTTAATCCCCACACCCCGTCTTCCATGGCAAATGTTTCCACTTGACCAAATATTGAAGGAATTCCGACCTTTGCATCTTCTTAAATGCTTTATCAAGAATTAACTTGGGAACAATCTCAAGTTGTTCCTCGGTCATTTTCAACAAGGTTGGAGTCTTCAAAACTTCCTCTGGGTTTGGAGTGTGTTTCTTCAATAAACTTAAGTGGAAGACCTTACAAACCTGAAGTAAAATTTGCTGAAATTTGACCAATTCCTATTGCTATAACAGTGGAGAAAGTGAACTGATCAGGAACGCAATTCAAACTTGAGGGAAAGAAAGAAGCACCTGCATGTGTGGGGGATTATGAAGATGGGACAAGCTCAGGTTCTTGGAATTCTTCCATGAAGAGTGTCATTTCTTGCAAAATTCGGCAAACTTCAACGCCAATCCAACATTCCTTGAATAGCCCGCCAAAACATGTGCTGAGATGGATGTTATTGCCATTGGTTTTTCATTGTACCAGGCAATTTTGCCAATAGAGGAAAAAATACAATGGCAGCATCAAGTTTTATTCCACATACGCGTCTACCACCGCCCCCAATGGAAAGATGCACAAACTGCCATCGATGGCGTGGAAATATTTTATTGAACTTGTGTTAATTTTTTTCTGCAGTTGCCATTAACCGAAATTCGGCCATATTGTCATTTGGCCCAAATACCCTGTTTTTTTTATGGGGTGGTACGATGAGTATATTTGGGATTTTCCCTAAAAACAATTGTTGCAGCTTACTTTACCGCGGTTACTTTACCGCGGCTACAATGATTATTGCCGCGTCGAAATATAACATCCTTAGGAAAGCTTGAAAAGAAGATGAAAAGAACAAACATTGCAATTTGGACAATGCAGCAGGAAGCATTAACGTGTTTATAGCTTTAGAGCATGCATCAGATGCAATGTTTGAGATTTAACGGGATGGTACAGATTATGCCATCGATTTTGCCTTAAAGCTATGTGTATTCAAACGGACCATAGTCAGTGGAGGCAGTGAGTTGGGAGCCTTCCTTGCCTTTCTGTTTGTAAGCATAATGAAGAATTTCTAACAATTTGGTACATGAATGAGCATATGAAATCTGGCGAGACAACAATGGATCTGCTTCGCAGGCCATGTTCGATGCATGCCATTACACGAGAGAATGGCTAAATCAAGGCACGCGAAGGATTCCGACTTCTTCACTTGCCATGTCTACCGTTTTGGTTTTTTCTCACATTCAGTGGAAAGTCCTTCTAAGGTACGAACTCTTACCTTTTTGCATTTATTTGGAACACCTAACCAAAGCATTTCAAATGCCCAGACCATATGTGAGTATCAGTGTTGTGAAAGAGGTGGAAATGAAAAGAGGTACGGAATTTTTTCTTCTGGCAATAAACATAACAATAAATAAATGCATGGTCTTTTTCACAGGACATATGGGGAGATTGGTACATTGTCTGAAACTCACCAGCTTGGTGACACCCTTGGTGCTAAAATTATTGTACACCATGAAAAATGTATGACCAGGGATGAAATATATTGTCTTTTGCAAAGTCATGAGAAACAGAGGGACATAGACGGAGCCAGACAAGTGCAATATCTCCTAGCAAACAATGGGTTTGAATCAATCACTGTCTTAGGTGACCATCTCATTCGGTTGTTTGCACACTGTCAGCGTTTGTTTGAAGCAAATAAAAGCTTCAATAAAATTGCAGAACCAAATGCATTTACATGGGCCGCAATTCTTTCAGCCAATGCTAACCTTGACCAAGGAGATGAAGCTATTGAATTGCACCACAAAATGCAATCTTCAGGTATGGAAAGCGATAGGTATATTTATATTGCAGTCCTCAAAGCATGTTCGATGACATCTAAGCTTCTGCAGGGAAGATTCATCCACCACCAGATTATTGAACGTGGGCTTCAATCAGACATTGTTCTGAGTAACACCTTGATCCATATGTATGCAAAGTGTGGAAATTTAGGTGGAGCACTTAACGTGTTTGAAAACTTGTCAAATCCGAATGTGGTGTCATGGAATGCAATGATTACAGGATATGCCATTGAAAGGCAGCCACTTCTTGCTCTTGAATGTTTTGAGAAGATGCAAAAAAGTGGCATACAACCGAATATAGTGTCATGGGGTGCAGTTATTGCAGGATGTGCCCAGCATGATGAAGCATCTAGAGCCCTAGAATGTTTTGCACAAATGGTACATCTAGGTATAAAACCAGACAAAGAAGTATATTTTAGCACGTTGAAAGCGTGTGCCAGCTTGGGCGAAGTAGAACAGGGCAGGCTTCTCCATAAAAAGATTATCAATGATAATTTCCAATCAGATGTTGTTTTGAATAATACACTTATTGATATGTATGTTAAGGGTGGATCGATCCAAGAGGCATATGAAGTGTTTGACAGCTTATCAGAAAAGAATGTGGTCTCATGGGATGCTATGATTGCAGGACATCTTCAGCATGGCCAATTTTTCGTTGCACTAGAATGTTTAGGAAGGATGCACCAGGAAGGTATGGAGCCAAATAATTTTGTATTCTTAAGCATCCTAAAAGCATGTGCCTATATTGGGGAGGTAAGCCATGGCAGACTAGTGCACAATTGGGTAATTAGAAGTGGTTTTCATAAAGATGTGTTCATAGGGAGTACCTTAATTGATATGTATGCCAAATGTGGAAGTCTGGATGAAGCAGCTCGAGTCTTTAGCAGTCTGCCATATCGAAATGTGGTATCATGGGGTGCAATGATATCTGGGTATGTCCAACATGGTGAAATTTTGCTTTCTTCAGTTTGTTTCATGGAGATGCAACAAGAAGGCATCGAGCCAAATGTGGTGTGTTGGAATGCTGTAATAGCTGGATATTCTCAGCATGGTGACTGTCTTGTTGCTCTAGATTGTTTCTTAAAAATGCAATATGAAGGTGTGCAGCCAACTGGTATAACGTTTTTAAGCCTTTTGAATGCATGCGCTAGCTTAACAACAGTTGAACAAGGACGCCTTATTCATGAGCAGTTCATTCGCTCCAAAGTTGAATGCGGTATTGATTTGGGAAATGCTCTTCTTGATATGTACTCTAAATGTGGAAATCTGGACGAGGCACGAAAAGTCTTTGACAAAATGCCAAGTCGGGATGTAGTATCGTGGAATGAGATGGTTGTTGGGTACTTGCAGAGCAGTAATAGTCTTGTTGTTGCTCTAGAATGTTTTGACATGATGCAACTTGAAGGCATAAAACCAGATGTGGTTACATGGAACACAATGATTGCAGGATATGTAAGCCATGGTGAAGGTCTGCTGGCTTTAGATTGCTTTGCAAAGATGCAGCATGAAAACATTGAACCCTCCAAGGCCACATTTCTAGTTGCTTTGTCAGCATGTGCCACAATTGGAGCTATAGACCAGGGTAGATGTATCCATGATAAGATTGCCAAGATGAGCAAGCAACTTGACATAACATCGGGAAATTCTATCCTTGATATGTATGCTAAATGTGGTAGCCTGAGCGAGGCCTGCATAGTGTTTGAGAATTTGCCAATGCAAGACAAGGTGTCATGGAATGCAATGATTGCGGGATATGCACAGCATGGAAAATGTTCTCTTGTGTTACAATGCTTTGAGAATATGCAACAAGCTGATATAATACCAGATGGGCTATCATTTACTAGCATTTTGATTGTGTGCAGCCGTGCAGGTCTGGTGGATGAAGGACGCTGGTATTTCAAGTCCATGATAGAGGACTATGGCATCACGCCATTGGCTTTGCATTGTACTTGTATCATTGATCTCTTGGGCCGTGCTGGAAATCTCACCGAGGCAGAACATCTACTGCAAGCCACAGATGAAACGAATATTTCTGGATGGAATGCCTTGCTTAGCTCTTGCAATATGCATGGTAATGTTCAGGTAGGACGCCGGTGCTTCAAGGAGATTGTCTATTTAAATACCCACTCAGCTGCAGGATATGTGCTCATGTCCAATATATTTGCGTATGCTAGAAAAGATCGTCTTTAACAATGTGTGAAGAGACACCTTACAAAGCAAATTTTAGCCCCTCGTCTAACGGACTATGTGCCAGATAGAAAATTTTGTTGTTGGAAGTTCCAGAAAAAAGTTCAATGCCAATTCTAATAATTGTAGGGGAGGGTGGCTGTTGGCTGCACAGGTGCCATTTACGACGTGGCGGACTTCCATTTGCGGATGCGACAAAATGCCGAGAAGAATTTGTAACGGCAGGAGAGCACTTTTCCTAGGGTTTCAGAAGGCTCTGCTTTAGACCATCAACTGCTACTGAACGATCTTGCTAACGGAGCCTCGCCGGATGATGCAGACCAGACTTGAACAATGCGTGCATAGGTAAGTTAAATGTTTTTGCATTTTCTTCTTCTTGTAGGCCATAAAACTGTTTTCACTCACATCTGTTCTTATATAAATCAATATGTCTGTTTGAAATGGCAAATCACTACTGCTGAAACTGTGTTTACCAGAAAGATGAGCTGGTCTTTCACACCTGAGTATGATAATACAGAAGTTGAGCTTACTCGGTAGTTGGGAATGAGATTATCAATATGTATGCAAAATGTGTGAGCTTATGGGAGATATATCTTGTATTTGCAAAAATGCAAAACCAGGATGCGGTCTCATGGAGTGCAATGATTGCAGCATACATTCAACACGAGTATTGCCAGCTTGCTCTAGAACTTCATAAGAAACTGCAGCTAGATGGGATGCAACCAGACAGGGTTATGTTTTTGACTATACTGAATGCTTGTGGCAGCACAGATAGGGCATGGTAGGGTGATACACAGCCATATAATTAGCAAAAGACTTAAGTTGAACATTTTCCTTGGAAATACACTTATTGGCATCTATGCTAGATGTGGTAGCCTGGCACGAATAATATTTGGCATTTTAGAGAAGCGCGATGTAGTGTCATGGGCTGCAATCATTATAGGTTAGGTGCAACATGTGCATTGCCAAATTGCTTTGATTCTCTATGAAAATATGCAGCTTGAAGGTTTAAAGCCAGAAATACATTTTTAAGCATCCTAGGAGCATTTTTAAGCATCGTTAAAGCATGTGCCATCATGGGAGCAATTGAATATGGAATGTTAGTTCAGAGCCAGATCATTAATAGTGGCCTTGAGTTAGATCCCCTTGTTGGTAACTCCCTTGTTGATATATTCTCTGAACATGGTACCTTGAGGAGGCACAAAATATATTTAATAGACTGCAAAATTAAGATATTTGTGTTGGACTGCACTGATTGTAGGTTATACTCGGTATGGAGATGGGCTCCGTGCATTAGAACTTTCAAGAAATGCAGTATAAAAGTCTAAGACCAGAGACGGACATTTTCGAGTATTTAAGAGGCATGTGGTGACATGGAAGCGTTAGGGCATGAAAGATTCTTTCATAATGAGATCATAAGAAATGGACTTCAGTTTGACATTGTGGTCATGACTGCTGTTGTTGATATGCATGCCAAGTGTGGAAACCAGACATGGCAAGATGGTTATTCGAGGAGTCTCTAAATAAGAATGTGGTTTCATGGACTGCAATGCTTGCAGTTATGCGAGGTCAGACAATGTTAGCTTGGTTGAAGAATGCTTCAATGGCATGCAGAAAGTGCGCATTAAGCCAAATGATAGAGTCTTACTAGCGTTCTTTCTACATGTAGCCATGCTGGCTTTGTTGATGAAGGTTGTTGTTACTTCATGTCAATGATAGAAGAACATGTTTTGATAACTGTTAAACATTGTTGTGAAATTCAAGATCGTTGCTAAGAGATTTTATCAAGTTTATTTAAAAAAAATATTGCTTGTCCTTCAACTTTCTTCGTGGCCTCCTATACACTCCCCCTCAAGAAGATGACTACTACAAGAAACTGAAACACAAGAAAAAAAACACTTTCTACATCTGCCGACACGAATATTTGGGAAAGACTTTATGATGTGCTCCCCTTAGCCAATTCAAAAACAACTCCTCTTCTATCTGTGCCTGCCCATCCTTATCTTGAACAGATTCTTTTGAGAAGCTTTTATGAAACAACCCCCCCCCCCTCCCAATTCAAAACTAACTCCATTTCTCCTTCTCCAGCAGATTCCATCACTTGCAATATAGCTACCTCCAGATGGAGTTTTTCCAGGTCTAGCTCTAGCAACAAGATTACCTCTATAATTTTTAAAAAACTGCAACTCCAAGTGTTATCAGGGTATCTTGTACTTTCATAACCATTTGCAAAACTACCGGCATAACCTCCAGCGTATGCAGCCCCACCTGATGCTCCATACTAGCTGCTCCCCTAATTATCCCTTGGATTAGATGCATAGTTGCAACTAGTCTGCCCATCGGCATAGCTACTATACTCTGGTGTACTGGAAGTATTCTGCCTAGTTGTTGCACCTGATCCCACATTGCTGCACCATAGTTACACCCACCTGCACTACTGTTAGCATCCCAAGCACTTCTGGCTTTTGATGTTGCTCCATAGTTGCCTGCTCCAAGCCCACTTCCATATGCACCACTATGAGCACCAATATAACTACTATTATATCCAGATGGTGCTATTCCATACCTTGCATTTTCACCGTAATTGCTGGCAGCTTCCTCATTCATCGCTCTATATACTCCTGCAGCACCTCTGGCTTTTGATGTTGCTCCATAGCTGCCCGCTCCAAGTCCACTTGCATGTTCACTATAACCGCAGGCAACTCCCTTATTCATCGCTCTATATGCCCCTGCAGCTCCATAACCACTGGCAGCATATCCCTTCATTGCTCCATATGCCCCTGCAGCACTATAACCTGGCTGAATTCTGAGCATATGCATCAGGTTCGTATAATCTATTTCATGATGCAAAAGCTTAGTTTGTATAAAGATCCAATCTTTGAACCAAAATCCAACACTCTCCCTCTGCATCTTGAAATTTAGAGCTTGGGTTGACGATTTATTGCTTTTCAAACTCGACCCAAATCTTCCCAAAAACTCATTATTCACAGACACAAATTTTTATTTGTCATTTGACATAGGCCTTGTGCATAACCCCTGCTCGATAATTCTAAGGCCACTCGCTTTCTTCTCATGCCACAAACTGCCATCTTTTCTAAAGTACATCTTCACCTCGGCCTTCACCTTGGCCAGCTTTGCCAAATATCCTACTGCACCTGTGACTATTACCAGCTTCAAATCTACTTGTATTTCTTGCATCACCTCTGCTCTGCTCATCATGAGCCAGAAGCAACCGAGCATCATCTGGCTCCCCATGAAGCATCCAATCAACACCCTCCACATGAAACACCCAATTAGCACTTGGCTCTGCATGAAGCGGTCAATCGGAACCTAGGTCTATATGAAGCACCTAATCCTAAGATCATGCACCTTCTTCTCCTGCCAAAGCAATTGGCTCCCATACACCCTTACCTTTGCTTTTCTTAGTTGGCTCTGCTTTCCATTTCCATGCAACAACAATGCAGCAAGAAGCAACAATGCCATAAGTATGATAATGCTTCCAAAATACCAACTTCTTTCAGCATCACATTGAGAAGCTTCAGTAGGAGCTTCCAAGTCTTGAATGGAACGTTCAACAAAATGATTTTTCATAAAGTCTTGCTCTAGCTTGGGAGTTGGATTTGAACATAGACAAAGAAAACTCTCCGTCCAATCTTTCCAGTAGTACATTCTCGCATCTTGTGAACCTTCATACACAAGTTTGATTTTGATGCATTGTCATCTTCTCTGTTTGATAACCTGCCTGCTATATTTTCAATCCTATACTCAGAATAAACATCCTTACATTTCATTACCAAATTTGGAGCTGTCTGTCTCATCTCTTGTGCATACGAATAGCACCTATTCTGTAGGTGTTTTTGATCCCCCCAAGCAACTTCTTGCATCCTCCACTTCTTAGAAATGGATATGTGCAAGAATCTATCTTTCAAGTGTGCATCATACCAAGCTGTTTTGGATTGCAACTACGTAGCTAGTTACAACATTTCTTACCCAAAGTTCTTTTGCAGTTTCATCAACACAACAGGAACCAATAAGCAACCACGCAACGCAGCAAAAATAAAATACCTTTTGCATCTACCTGAGTTGCTAATGGAATAATGGGCAGAAGGTACGGAGGAAACTTGATCTTGGCCATCCTCTAACCCTGTAAATTTATTTGATATTCCTCCATAGCTAGTACTTTTACATCATCCTTAACAATGTATGCCTCTATACCAGTATATTTACACTGAACATCTTCAAGAACTAATACTTTTTTCTCGTCCTTAGGAGTCAATGCACCTGAACTATTATCCTCCTTAAGGGTGAAGCATGTGGATTCCATTTGCCTTTCAGGCGTTGAAATATATGCATTTTGTTCACAGTGTGGAGGCTGATATTGGCATGTAAATCCAAAACGATTCCCCGCAGTGCTATGAAAGTCTCCTTGCTCCCTTGCTACTTGTTTAAAGTTGGCCTCCACTTCAACACAAAAACTGCTTTTGCCATTGCAGCACAATACACAAGATTTAGTTTGTGCAACAGATTTGGAAGTGTAGAAGGACTTGCCGGAGAAAAGCATGATAACACCACCACCACAACTACCCTTTCTTTTAGGATTCTCTCAAGCTATTCTCGAATTATATTAACGTCACTTTGCCCAGTATATATGGTGAACACATCCTATAATCGCATTAATTGCTTCAACTCTACTTCCATTTCTGACTCCTCTTCTGGCTGCTTGGTGCATCCCATTTTATGATTATGAAAATCATCTGTAAACTCCTCTTCTTACGATTTGGTGTACCCCGTTCTACTTCCTCTTTGCTTACACTTTTAGACAATCTTATACAGTATGGCCATCCATTACCTATGACCACAATCATTCTGGATGCCATGGCATTTTTCCAAATTTTGGTATTCAATTCTCCCCTTACGCTGATTTCGTCTTTCTTTATAGTCTCAGGCACCTGCTTGCAGGCTTGCCTTCCACTGAGAAAATCCATCAACGTGTCTCTAGCTTTCGTGCTGCCATCAGCTTCTTCATGGGATTTTTTCTGGTTCTTATCAGTAGGCTGGTCTCATCTTGGCCTATAGTCTCAGGCAGCTGCTGGCAATCTTGCCATCCCATATGAAAATTCATTACCAGTGTCTCTGGCTTCCTTGCTGTCATCAACTTCTTCATGGGATCTTTTTGGATTCCTATAGCCTGCCTTGCTACTTGCATCCAGATTCTCCATGCCATATCCACGGTGGCCCCTTCCCATACGACACACCAAATAATGACATATTCCAGATAGCTCGCAAGGTTCTCCATGGTCCTTCGTGAGCATCCGTCCAAGGCCATAGACAAAACCTCGGACACTATCACTCTTTCCTTCATTTCCTAGAGCTCTTGGTCTCAAGAGCCACCCGCTCTGATATCATAATAGAAAACGAGAATTGGAAGCACCAGTTTTAAAGAAGCAACTATGTACTTTCATTATCAATCAGAATACATATAAAAGGAGTTCCTTGAGGTGAAAAACAAATAGTAAATGCTGCAACAGAATCTCATATACTCTTAGCGGCTAGGAGACTACCAATCATCTTTTTGTCAAATTCCAACATTGACAACAAGAATGGCAAAGCCCAAAAGAGGGAAGAGGAAGCATCGTAAATCCAATACTTCCTCCAGCTCCAAATCTAGCTCCAGTAGCACAGTAATTTAGACTCGGACTATGAACTAGGCAAACAAGGGTAGGGATTCATCCATGAACAACATCTGGAAGTCTAGGAAACTTGAGTGGTTCTCATGCAGAATAGGGACAAGGGCAAGATCGTTATGACCAATTTGAAGGGAGCAGATAGCCTAGAATTTGGTAAAAAGGGTATGCTAGGGCAAGCATAATAAAGTATAAATGGCTTTTACCTAAACTTTAGACATGCTTTAGCCAAATCTATTTACCGTTTTGGCACTGCCTTGGATATAAAAGTTCCTTGATTGTTTTCCCAGTATATTTCAAGGCCCGCAAGCCTAGCACCTACTCAATAGAATTAGGAATCCCACAAGCCTAGCACCTACTCGATAAAGTTAGAAAGTCACTTTCAATGTTACTAGCAATACACCAAACTACTCCAATCAGCGAAGCAGGTCATGAAGTCCATCTGAAAGGACAAGAGAAAGGAGGCAATTGAGAATAAGTTATGTTTCAGATGCTTTCAGCAGCCAGGGCATAGGACACATACTTTTCCCTTTTGTCATCCAAGAAGCCTTTCTAGATGGAGTGGGAGGATGCAACAAATGACGCTGAGGAGGAAGCACAAGAGTAGGTGACTGTAGAATATTCACCACTATAGGCTCAGAGAATATGGAGAGTCTGTATGAGATAACTCTAGACTTTGGCAAGATAGCAAACAACCTTTTATAGTCCTCATTACTATAGAAAGCACTATAATTTTGCATCCCCAAGAATGATAGAATTGTTAAAGGCTAAAACTCTTAAGTCTAAGCTTAGGATAGTCGTCATGGCTACTGCGGCAACCCGAACCACATAGGGTAAATGGCTCCAACTCAGCATTCAAACTATGATGCTTTTCGCATCCATAATAGCCTGATTTTTCAGCATGATATCTCGTATGTCTCCGATGGTTCGCCTCGACTTCAAGTTTTGTAGTACTATCATGATTTCCCTCTCCATGGCCACCTTGGAATTGCCACAATTCTAGAATTTATAGCTCGAGAATATTGGTGACTAGGTCTTCCTATACTATTGAGACACTTGTACTCATGCGACACTTGTTGCCGTTGCAAAAGCTCCCAATATCTTCTACACGTCATGCTTCAACTTTTACCAATTCTAGTCGGTCTTTGGAAGAGCATTTCAGTAGATTACATTGTCTAGCTCCCATCTTCCCAGGGCCATGACACTATCCCAGTTGTAGTTGACCCTGTATCCAAAATGGCACATTTCATTTCTTGCAGCACCTCCATCTCCAGTGAAGCTGCATCTGATCTTTTGCTTTGAGAAGTAGTTTGACTCTATGGCTTACAAGATACCATTGTCAATGACTACACTTCTGTGATGCTGCTTTTCGTTTGGAATCTCCATTGTCAGTTCTCTTTACCCGGTGTTCTATATCTTTTTATTGGAATCCTACACAGGGAATCCCTTTATAAATTGAGTACCTCCATCTCTACCATCAGTCGAGATTGATGATCATTAGAAATTTGAATTCCGAGAAATTTCAGACTCCAAGTTCTTGCGGCATCATCTTTATTAATTATTGGATTGAGATATCTATTCTCCTTGCAATTATACTTCGAAATTTGCAAAGAATATTATCAATACCCCAGATAAATTTGCAAACTTCCATTACTGATATCCAAAGAAGCCTAGCCTGAGTACTCTAGCTCCATACTCGACACCACGCCAGCGTCGTCGGAGGGGGATCATGTGATGTTACAGGTGCTTCTAGGGGCATTGCCGGAATCGGGCCCTTGACAGACGTCTATGAGCATGGGAGTACCGTCAGTCAGGTCACACGGTGACTGGGATGACTGCCAGGCCATATGTCCGTAATCGGTCTATGGTGACGTAAGATGAGAGTAAGGGAATTTAGTGCTAATGGCTAGTACTAAAGGAAATTGTTAGTACGGGATTAGTACTAACGTCAGAATATTGCTAGGAACAGATATCGGTCACTAGGGGCACTAATATTAGTTAATAATATTAGTTGCGGAAGCAGGGCATGTGATACCAATGGTTGCCGGTAGTCACGTAACGTTAATATTAATGTGTAGGTGACGTTACAAGTTAACGTTAGGGGCACTAGTGTTAGTTACTAACATTAGGGGTATTAACATTGTTATTAATATGAAGTAATGTTAGTTAGCAATGCTAAAATGTTAATATTGGGGTACACGTGGCATAAACCGGTTGGATGGGTAAGAATCTTGATATAGAACAGGTTGAACAGACCTATAACTGGCTGGAATGGCAGATCTGCAAGTCGTGGCTGGTTGGGCTTCAATTGGGATCAGATTAAGGGCCAGGTGGGTCGGATTTGGTTGAGAGGAACTGAGGTTAGCTTCAGTAGTGAAGCTATAAAACCTGGAGAATGAATTAGCCAAAGGACAATCAGAATTGGATCTTGAAAGAAGCATCTATTCTGCAGCCACGAATACTTGTTTGGATTGAGACTTGGCAGAAGCACTCGGTTTGGCAGAGCGATTCTGCTGGTATAGCCACCACAAAGTCCAGGCCTTCCTGTGGTCGAATAAAGCTTCTGTGCAGGAGGTCTCATACCGCTCAGGGGAAAACTTGCTGAGCGAATCTGATCTTCTGTGGTGTAAAGAACACCGGGGTGTTGTAACATCGGCTGGGAGTAGCACCATCCGATCAACGAGGGGGATCTGGGATCCATGGTGTGGGCGGTAGTTGATTGGTGCATCCCAAGCGGGGCAAAATTTGGGCATTAAATTTTGCTGTAACATGTGACGACCATACGGGTATTATATTTGCAAATATAAATGCAAAAGCTAGTTGCATGAAGCAAGACTTTCTAGTTGCGAGATATACACTTTTTTGACGTAAGCTACCAATGCTTCTTGAAGATATTCCGTTACATCTCCTTCATATACAGAGCTATTCGAGGAAGTTCTAGAACATTCCAGAACCTATATACATATGCGATACTTGCAGCGATCTCATCTTTGGATTGGTGCAATCTTGACTATTAGTCTAGATATATATATATAGGCATCTCATTCTTATCGACTCACTCTGGTTCAACGCCAGTCTTAAGCATTCTAGCTCAAGTCCTTCTATTCTGCTCTGTTGTATCAAGTATATCCAGTGTTCCAACATAATTTTTGCCTATTTCTCTCGTATTTTCTCTTTGATTCGCATAGATTCATGGCACCAACCACATGTTCGTGTGGTGTGTGCACTGCATGTGAATTCGGATGACGTCCAGTCGGATGCATCCACATGTGTGGTGTGTTTATCATGTGTCCAATTGGATGTTGCCAATATGGCATGGCACAAAAACTCCTCCTCCTCCTCCTCCTCCTCCTCCTCCACCTCCATCATTACATATTTATTGTTTTTGGTTTAGATTGAAGATCAATGGTAGTAGCTTTCTATTATAGAATAGTAGCTTCTTTGGTTTAGTGATAACACACTAGTTTTAAAACAATTATTTCACGAGTTCGAGACTGTCATGCATTATGTGTAGTCCCATCCTCCCATGCCTGTGTGATCTTTATGGATGTTAAAATATCCATTCTAGCAGATTTATCAGTAATTATCTATTCTAGAGGGTTTATTAGTATTTATTTTTTCTTCTTGATTTAGACAAGGCTCGAGAGGACTAGCTAAAATTTATGAGTGCTTATAAATGCTCTAGAGGGTTTATCAGTAGTTGTCTAATCTATTCTAGAGGGTATTCTTCTTGATTTAGACAAGGCATGAGAAGATTTAAAAAAGGCTCAAGAGAGCTAGCTTTCCAAAATATTATAATTCTAGAGGGTTTATCATTATTTATCTATTCTAGAGGGTTTATTAGTAATTATATTTTCTTCTTGATTTAGACGAGGCTTGAGAGGACTAGCTTGCTAAAATTTATGAGTGCTTAGTGCTCTAGAGGGTTTATCAGTATTTGTCTAATCTATTCTAGAGGGTTCATTAACCTTTTCAATTCAAAATTCATATTGAAGGCTGAAGTTGTTCTTAGTACTTACGATTTGGTGCCCCAGAATTCTTGAGATGGGTCCAGATCTGCTATGGCAGATCGTGCATTTTTCTTAGGGTGAGTAGAACCGACTTGCTTTTGGTGGGTTTAGAACTTTCTGTTCACTGCCCGCGGCGGTACACATAGATTTGAATCTTGAGTCGCCTGCTTCTATAAGCATTTTCTTTGCATTTTTTAATTCTTGCTACTTGGCCTAAGTTTAATGGGCATCGACAAAAGGATTTGTAGTGGTTGAGTAGAACCAGTTGAAGCTCCTAGTTCACAATAGTGTCACAAGCAGGGGCCGCATAGAGGAGCCCTATTCCATCATGTATTTTTGCTTTGCTCTGACCATTCCAAAAGCATATTTTCGTTTCGTGGTGTTTTGGGATGCCTGTACATAATGGCAAGTGTTCATTCAAATATATGAGGGCATCTCCTGGCATTTTCTTCTTTCATCCAAAAACAATAAGATCTGGATTGTCACTAGAGTTGCCTATGCATACAATGCATCATTTTATAAATGAATTATTGCTTTGACAACATACTCTTTCCATTTGATGCATTATTTATATTTGTTGTTGTAACAAAAGTTCAAGTACAGTATCTGACTCAAGCCCTCATATCAAAGTGCCATTGTTTTCAAGCAATGAGGTGTGATTTTTCAATGCCATAGATCTGTTTTTCTGCATCCAAATTTCCTCATTTGCCTTTTTCTTTTTGTAAAGGTTTCATTCAAAGGGAGTTTCATTGACATTACAAGCTTCATTCCCATCACCAGATAAGCAATTATCAAGCCCATCAGGAGCATCTCTCTTTAGAGATTATAAAGCTTATTTGTATTTGGTGAAGAAGAGCACCATGCAATGGGAAATGCCAAAAGAAGCAAGGAAGGGTAAAACTTAAACATCACTGGTTCTTGAAGCTAAGTTCAATGCATGTTTTTTGGTCAGCTGGAAACATCCATTACACATGACCTATCTGCAACAAGTGATGGGTTACGATTAATGTGCTTTATATGCCTCCATTCCTAATTCATATGCCACATCCTACCTATGAATGCATTTTGTATGCTGTTAGAGCAAGCATGGCATTCAGAACAACTTTCAAGCACACCTAAAATCAAAGAAAGCTACAGATTGGCTGTCATATGAGCAAATATAAACTTCAGAGCTGTTTACTGGCAATGGGTGATGTTATTAAATCGATAGAGGTTTATCTATGAAAATGTCCAAGTTTTAAGATTTTCTTTGTGCATTAGCAAGTTCATCTTTGAAATAAGAAATTTCTTTTCTTCAGCTGTAAGTATTACATATCCTAGCACCCCCACACGTGATCTTTATTATGAGCCCCATTTAGTCCTGCAAACCTTGAACAATATAATCTGAAGTAATGCCTTAATGCCATCAATCTCTGTTATTCTAAATCTTTAATATTCCGTCAGAAATTACTGCAAGACATTCTATTGCGTTAAAAATTGCTTCTTTTTTGCAGATTCTTTTCTGAAAAATAATCTTTAGCATAATTCGAAGCTTCTCTCAAGGTGTTATGCATGAGGTATTTTTTAGAGATGATTATAAGTAATGGACCTCTATGCAGAGAATGCTGGCATTAGTTTTTTAGCATACATATATTGAATACCACTATGGATTTAACATGATGTTCTCTTTCTTGTATCATGTATTTGGAACTAAGAAGCAACACAAATTGGGGTTGCATTGCACATTGTAATTGCAATATCAAGTTCATCAAACTCGAGTCTGCTGAAGGCTAACAAATTGGTACTAGAGAGGATGCTGCTCAGACCAACTTGGCATGATGCTGCAGGGTGGTGGATCTTTCATTTTGGAAGCTCAGGTTGGATGGATAATCCCTTCTTTATATAAGGTTTGTGAACAGAAATAATTGGTCTTGGCAACAACGCAAAAGGTATTGCCACCATTTTGGAGACGATCAACATTGATTGGCTCTATGCGTAGTTTTTTTGAAGCTTAGAAATTTGATTTGCCTGTTTCTCTTAAGCAACGCATTTTCTGCTGTTATCTCTTCATCAAGAAAGGCAATTTTTGGCGGCTCACTATCTCTCTGATCCAGTCAATACAAATGATCTTCTGCTTGCATTAGAGGTAATGATGCATAGGAAATTGCATTTGCAAGGGAGAGAGATTGCACTTGAAATATTGTTTTTCAGTAATTGCACAAAATCAGAAGCTAAGATCCATGGTTTTATGGATGTTGATGTTCTATGGCTGCTGCTTGGACATTGCATACATAGTCTGAAGAAACCATTCTTACGAAGCATTGAGAAGAGAGCGGTCAGAGATCTTCAATGAGAACGCCGCCAAATTTTGCAGGCATTTCCTACAATATGGGAGCAAGATAACTGTCTTAAACGTAATAAGGCTTTTATAATACACATTTCGTCAAGTGGAAGTAAAGCTAATCAATGAGTTTGCTTTTGTAGCAAATAAGAGAAATCTGAAGATGGCAAGATGGAATCAAGGAGATCTTATAATCATTCTCCTTTTATATTTATATGTGAAATTCAAAATTCTTTTCATCTTTCGAGGTATTTGGTTGATTGATATGTTCATTTGTGCTGATTTAATTGATATAGGTGCTGAATAAATAGAAAATATATAATCAAGAGATAAATAAAGCTTTGAGCATCTACTTGACAAGAATTTTCTATTGAGTTTTTCTACTTGAATTGAGTGAGATCAAATGCTTGTCCCAATATGGTAGAATTTGTTTTATTTTATACGTTGATAGTTCTTTGGGCATCCTAAGGAAACCATTCTATACAGTCCAGTTTTGTGTCTGCTCTTTGGTAGCAACAACAGGCTTATATAAATATTTTTCATCTAATACGCACTTTTTTGGATGTTACACCCATCCTACATTTTTGTGCCAAGAATATTTTTAACAGTATACGAGAGATATTGGTGCATGGAAAACACATCTACATCTATTCTCAAGAGTGAGATGTCCTCTTTTATGATGCGTCTGGCTATCCATGATCCTTTGATATGTGGTGAAGTGTGCATGCAGCTTCTTCCATGGGCATCAGTTTTGTTTTGAGCCATTTCGTCGTGATGAGTTCAAAACAAAGAAATTTGTTGGAGGCTCTTAAAAGTTGCTATGATGGAATGCTAGAGGCTAGAATGTACTGCCTTTTGCTGATGACTAATCTGGATGCAGATAGACTGGATTACTATCAGTCTGACCAGAGCATCAAGTAAACTCTTTGGAATCAAATATTTCTTTTTATTTCTCGGCTATATGTTTTTTTACTTCTCGCATCAAGAGGGGGTATCTGTATATAATGCGTTAAGCCATTTCTAGAATGGATGTTTTGAGACTCTAATTACTATACATATAAAATTTTCTTAATTAGGGGTTAATAAAGTCTATTTTTTGTAAATATCAGGCTATAAAATTATATATCACGCGCCCGGCGCGAGTTGGACTGCATACTTAAAGGAAAAGAGCAATACTGAATGGGGCCAATTTTTATTGGGTAAATATAAACTAGAGGAATATTACAAGGATCCACTAAGAGTTATGAAATGCTTGCATGGTGTACCACTACACTTAGTAGAAATGCTGGACATCCCTAAATACATGGGTTTTAGGGTTAAAAGGCTTTGAGATTTAGGGTCAAATTAACTAATGGGAGCATTAGTATAATTTAGGGTTCAAGAATAGGGCTTAGAGTTAAAAGATTTAGGAATTTTAGGCTTAAAGTTTATGATTTTTAGGGGTCTCTTCAGATTTAGGGTTTATGTAGTTTAGATCTTGCATGGTGCAATTTCTCATACAAATGCCTAAACTCTAAACCATAATTTGCCAAAAAATTGACGACGTAAAAGAAATAGTAATGTGTCACATCAACACCCATCAATGTTTTCACTATAAATAATATTGATGCAAATGACCATTTTCTCTTGTCCTTAGGAACCATCACACTTGCTAATGAATTATTTGTTTACTAATGAACCATAAAACAATGAGAAGAATCACTCTCATATGTGTTAGTGTCTTTACTATGTTCATAGACTTTGTTGAATTTAGAGATCGTTTTTTCAGGTGGTAAAGGCCGATATGTTTTATACAATATTAGTTCATAGTGTGCTTACATTTAAAACAAGGTTTGTTCTCATCTTTCATGCATATGTTTCATATTTCTACTCAACTACATTCATGCAATATGTCTTTTTGCCCATTTCATCAACAAAGATTTTAACTGTAGGCACCAAACTTAATACCCTATACCCATTCCACACGTTCTTGAGAAATGCTCAACATTGCCGGGCACTCGCTTCTAGTATTTATTTATTTTCCTTGATTTAGACGAGACATGAGAAGATTTACCAGGCCCAAGAGAACTAGCTTTCTAAAATATTATGAGTGCCTATAAGCGTACATGCTCCGCTAAGAGATTACCTATCTTACACACGATAAACACAATATGTGCCTTCATTATAATGTAGGCGAGTGCACTATTTTTGGTTGTCAAATCACACTCGGTGAGACAGCATTTCTTAAAAGACGTTTAACTTACATATTTGGGTGAATAGACTTTTCTTTATCATGTAGCATGAGGATTGGACCAGCCACTTTGCATCAGGAATGATATCAAGAACGTGCTGCTAACTTTTGCCATCTTTGAGAAATTTTGAAACCAGATTTTTTCGGTTGGCCGTGCTGGCGGAGCCTCACATTTAATACATCTGCATTGAAGTCGTTTTACACTATCTTCCAAAAGCACGTACATAAAAAACAATCACACCACTTTCAACCAGGCCTTCTAAACTTTCTGCGTACTTGGTTCATAACTAGTACTAAACCAGTTCTTATTTTCGAATCTGCATTGCAGAAATTTTACCAAATAAAGCGAGCTTGAAACAGATAATGCATGTTCGCATCGATCAGGAACCAATCCAACAAGCATTAAACATTGGACTACCATGACCTTTCAAATTTTCTCAAGTTCAGTTATGCATCCAACCCACTTAGTAGGCCCAAGATGTTTCAAAGCAATAGTTGTATTTTGGTTTATATCCTTACGAGAATTTACATGTTTGTCTGTATCTTTTCCAACATTCCTGTGGAGTGCTAATGAGTTCCAACCCTATCACGTGGAATTAACCTCAAATCTGATCCATGCTTTAAAAATACGTTCCCTGCAAATTATACACAACCTAGCATTACAAGAGTGCTCCTTTACAAGTACCATCTCTATGCAAGGACAGATTTCTACCTGCACTTTGCTGGGGGTTGATGCCAACACCATCTAATTAAATCAAATTAAGGTTTGTCAGTTTAGAAAAAATCAAACATCCTTAAAAGCACCAAAATTTATTAGCTTTAGCAAACATGATATACCAGAATCCTGACAATCTCTGAAAATATTTGTTACTAAGGCAGCTAACGTGACATAGTATAGAGGATAACCATGCATAATAGAGAAGATACAATTGGACTCAAAAAGGTAAAGGAATTGAATATCTGTTCATACCATTTGTGATTATTGCACTTGTCTGAGCTGGAACTTTAAACTCCTCAGCTGCAAATTTAAGAACTGCAGTAAATGGAGCCTCCTCTGGGACACTGAATCTGCATAAAGAACATGACATGGAAGACTTCACAATTTGCCTGCCACAGTTTCTCAATGAAGATAATCACTAAATGTTATTTGGCAACCGAATGCTGCAACAATATAGTATGCATGATGAAGGTGCTTGAGGAAAATCTTAAGTGTCGCTGCAGCACAGGCAAGCAGGTAGGACGGGTGAAACTGAAGAATAAAATAAAAAATCAAAAAATAAAATACTAACGAGGACATAAGTTAAATTGTCTGTTTTGCTCTTTTGGAAAGAAGCATCTTGAATCAATAGCCATATCAACATCAAATAAACCTATCATGTTACAAAAAAACCCGTGATACATATCACAAGTAAGGACGAAGTTATCGAAAGAATTTGGTGGCATTAGAAAAAACAAGGTATCCTTTTTTTCCTGAAACCATTCAATGATCTAGGGCAAGACACGTTTATTCACATCTTAAGCTCACTTTCATGTTTAAGAAATTGCAACAAATTTTTGCTTACACTTTGAAGGGAAGCTTAGGATCAGAAGTCAGAGTCACTTTGAATGTCACCTTTCCTCCAGTTCTATAACAAAAAAAACTCCAAATCATTTAGGCTGTAGGATAAAAATTGCGGTTGTGGCAGAAAAAGAAACTTACGGTTTGGGTGGCTGAGCCGCTACAGGAGCTGTGGTCGCGGTCGCCATAGCCAGATCTCCTACTTCGTGCAAATATAACTTATGTAACATATTTTTTGTGCAAATCTATCTTATTTAAGGGAAAACTAGCGTACGATTACTACGCTTAATAGTACGAGTTTAAGGGAAAACTACCAACAAGTCCATGTTTCAAAATTACCGTATATTGGTCCTAGTTAAATACATACAAATACATATAGGATTTAGCAAAATGCCCCTTTTCTAAACTAGCTATGGTTCGCTACGGTAGTCCTAGGATGAGGCTCCTAGGCTAGCAGAATTTGAGTTTGAGATTGAGTCTTCCTGAGTTTTGAGTCCTCTCTGGTGACACTTGAGGTCTAGGCTTGTTGGTTCTATCTATAACTTCTCGAGTTTAAGATATACGTCTAGTAGCAGGTCTTGGTTTAGTTTTGAGACTGAGAGCCTGACTTCTTGTATTGAGCATCAGTCGAGCTTCTCATGACAAAAGACTAATTGTTTTTGGGTTCATATACAACTCCTTTACCACATCAAACAACCCATTTTAACGGCAAAAGGGTGCGAACGAAAGTTTTTGCAGCTAGAAGATCGCTGCAACAAATTGCTTGGAGATCATTGCCAAAGTATTGCTTGGAATTCATCAAAAGATTATTAATATAAGAGTTTACAGATATGAATAGCAGCAAATAATTTGTTGCAGGCATAACACTAATACTCCAAGATGTTAGATGCTTAACAATTGGTACAAGCTTTTCACTTCAACTTAGACTAGACAATTTTATCAAGAAAATGTTTTCTAGTTTCAAACCATATATACAATGAACGTTGAAATGATTGATCCTGAAATAACCAATATACTTCATTAATAAGATCCATTTGTAGAATTTCAAGTTAAAAGAGGAAAAAATAGTAATTAAGTTTGGCACGTGGATACTTTGCTGATAAATAAGTGGTATGCATTTTGGTAAGCATGGAATAAATTATTACTTCCTATATTTTTAGTATAGCCAAAATATGTTTTGCTAAAGTACCTTCGAATTGGAGCTAGAAGTTTCTAACGCTTGGCTAAACTAAATGGTTTTTCTCCATCATGGTTTCTTGCCTTTGGCTCAAACTTTCACAAAATGTAGAGGCAAATATTAGCCATCACGTTATCCTTATTTTAAAAGATTCAAGCCTTTGGACAAAGACATTGAATTTATTGTTATTACAATGTAATTCAATATAGGTAAAGTAAAGGGCCCATAATATAACTACAAGAATTTTATTGCGGTGCATTTCTCGTTTTTTGACTTCCTTACATTTAGATCAGTGAGTCAGTAACAATAATAGTGTGCTAATTTCGTTTTGGGTTGGAATAGGGGTTTCAGGCAGTGGTTTGGACTATGATTTGCGTATGGTATGGTATAAGAAATCGTATAATTTGCCATGTGAGAGGAGCTTGAGTGTTTCATGCTATTTTGGGCGGGCTGCAACTCCCTTTTTGCATGCGTCTTTTTTGCGAAGGATGAATTCCAGAAAGTCGAATTTGGAAGGCACGAGCCATTCGCTTTCCTGCCCTGTGGTGTTTGTACAGAGGGCGGCAGGGCCTCACGGGAGAGGCAGTTTAACGCTAACGCAGATGGTGGAGGCGAACCACTCATTTCTCCTCATTAGGGAGCTCAAGGATTCCTACTGATTCGATTCGACAGCAGGAGCTTGGAGGGCGATGGAGGATGTTGGTGAGCGTGGCTGACTTTCAGGTTTTGTGGTACCAGTGGACGATTGGCATGGATTCAAGAAGCCAGTTTAAGGCAGAGCTAACGGTTCGGCATGAAAAGAGTCGCCAGGTCGGTGAAGGATTTTAGCTCCAGAATCCATAGCCATAGCCGGTTGAATGTCAGAAATTCTCCAGAGTGATACTCCAGCATCTTCATAAATTTTCTGAGACCTACTCTGCGGCTTGGAGCCAACCGACTGTGCAAATATGACATGCATAGAAGGAGCAAAAGACGCATCATACACAGATTTTCTTCTTCCTTTGCATGACCTATTTCGCAAATCCCAACCTCCGCATCCACACCTCCATCGCATTCTCAGCATTCTCAGAGGAGATGAGCTGCAAAAAGTATCTGCAAATCTAGTCCAGATTTTAGTCCAGTTGAAGGCGAAGCGTAGAGCCAACAGAAAGAGGCAGGGATTTCTGCAGCAGATGGTTATGTGAATACAAGATTGCACTCTTAATTTGAAGAAGGAAGGATCATATCGGATTCTGCTCTGTTTCATTCCGCCTTGTAGTTTGGTGTTGAAGCTATGGTGGCTTTTAATTGGCACCATTGGGTTTTTTTTTAAGTTGCTTCTTTTTTTTTTTTTTCCGCTGCAACCATAGGTTCGTTCTACACCATTGACATTGGCATGCAATTTTTGTCTCAAAATTCTAATGGCCATTGATCTGGCACAATACCTAGAATATTCGCCAGATCAATAGTTTGCAATAAAACTTGAACCAAACGCCATAATACTTGGAAAAAGATATTTGTAAAAAAAAAAACATGTATACTTTTGCAAGTTATTCTAATCTTGAATTCCTAAAGTTTATTCCATGTGCATGTTTATCTCTAGGTGGGTCAACTTTGTGCATTGGATGATGACATTCTTTTCTTAATTTTCATATAGTGCCTTGCTCTTACAATATGTAGCAAAATAACAGGGGGTTCTAGGGAGATTTGATATGGATGTAAAAATAACAATTCCTGAAACCATAGACCATACATCCCCAAAAAATTGAATAAATTGTTATAAAAAAAAACATAGATTCAAAATAAAAAATAATCACATTAACTCACTGAGTATATTGGTTAAAGTAGTCTTATTAGGACGTTGAGTTATTTTGGTAGAGGTTCGAGCCCCCGTATTTTATATTCTAAAATCTTAGGCAAAGACGTATAGAGGTTTGATATTCCCTCAAAACCTTAGGGGAAATCGTATTTCATGTTTCAAAATCATAGGCGCCTCCAATCATAAATGGCTATAAGCGAAACGAGAGGCGCCCAGAGGCCCCAACATACGATCTGGATCGTAGGATCGACGAATCCAATGACTGTGGTAGTCCAGGGTGCACCTCGTTTTAGAATATGTAGCAAAATAACAGGGGGTTCTAGGGGGATTTGATATGGATGTAAAAATAACAATTCCTGAAACCATAGACCATACATCCCCAAAAAATTGAATAAATTGTTATAAAAAAAAACATAGATTCAAAATAAAAAATAATCACATTAACTCACTCGGTATATTGGTTAAAGTAGTCTTATTAGGACGTTGAGTTATTTTGGTAGAGGTTCGAGCCCCCGTATTTCATATTCTAAAATCTTAGGCAAAGACGTATAGAGGTTTGATATTCCCTCAAAACCTTTGGGAAATCGTATTTCACATTTCAAAATCATAGGCGCCTCCAATCATAAATGGCTATAAGCGAAACGAGAGGCGCCCAGAGGCCCCAACATACGATCTGGGTCGTAGGATCGACGAATCCAACGACTGTGGTAGTCCAGGGTGCACCTCGTTTAGAAGGAGGAGGAGGAGGTTTTACATCATGCCACCTTGGCAACATCCAATTGGACATATGACGCACACGGGAGGTATTGGGCACCTCCTTCCAATTGGACATATGACGCACACGGGAGGTATTGGGCCCTCAGTAGTCATTATCTCCGCTTGTCTAGTATCATCATTACTGCAAAGGTTTTTTCCTTGAAAACCTTTCGAGGCAGGGGTTTTTTAATCCTAGTAGTAATGATTGTACTAGCCCATTGTATGGGTCCCATGACCTATTGGTCTCCGTGGACGTTAAAAAAACTATTCTTTTCTATTTTATTCTATTCTAGCCAATATGGGAGATTTGGAATATCTGTGTTACAACCCTTTTGCACAAGTTAATCCAAGAAGGATGTATACTCGTTCTAAACATTACAAAACGTCTCGTTCAAGTACTAACCCTATAGTTAACAAATTTTAGAGTTGGTTGTAGTCTGCATGTCCTATCCTACTTTCATCAATGATATTTGCTGATGTATTGAAGCCAAAAAGACAGATGTTTCCTACAAGTTTTTTTTTTTTCACATTGACAATCCATAGGCATGGAGCTGCTTCCCTATTCATCCTCATTAGACAAAGTTGTCTTAGAAGAAAATGTATCCTCTGGCAAGTTGACATTTATTAGAAATGCCAAATGGCCATGTATCCTTTCTGCTGCGGAATTTAGAGTTTTCATTTTGCATTCCAAACTACATCTCAACTTCAAGGGAATGGCCTCATGAATTTCAACTATGTCCTTTGGAAGTGCCCATTCTACACTCAAAATCTCATTGAGATTAGAAAACTGATTTGATTTCTCTTGTTTCCAATCAAATTCTATTGCTACCTTGCAAAGTACATGCCTAATATATTCAGATTCGTTATTATTTGTAACATTGAGACTAATACGTGGAACAAGAAATTCAAAGTTATGGCGACATAGGCCCTGAAGAGAATTTGATACACGTTGGATAGGGAACTGGCATGTTCTGTCTTGCTTTGAAGCACACACTAACTTGTTCTCACGACTCAGGCAAAGGATATAGGTGCTCCAGCAGGGAACTGAGAATGTTGAATGAAGCCAGTATAACTAGATTCTCCTCAATATCTGGCAAATCCTTCAACTCAGCAAGAGATAGACCATATAACGGACCATATGGCGGCATTGTCTTGGGCTGCAAATCAATACGACAATCATACATGGAATATTTAAGGGCTAACCTTAGCTATTTGCGATTTTTTGACGTATTTACAAAAAATGTTGGCTAAAGTAAATAGAAAAAAATTGAGAAAAAAATAAATAAATTTAGCTTAATTTTTTCCGTGCCCGCAACAACCTTCGATCTCTTTAGCCAAATGCAAGAAAGTAAAAGAGTAAAATTTTATACTGTTTAGCTAAACCATAGAAACTTTTTGAATGAATTTCGTGCTAGTTTAGCTAATAGCATTCTAGTTTATAACAAATATATGATTAATAATTTATTTTTTCAGCATCTATAGAATAATTTGAAGCTTATACTTAGCTAACTAGCATTGTTTTGGAATGTTTCCACAAAGACAATGACTAAAGTAAATAGAAACAATTGAAAAAAGTTATAATAATTTTAGCTTAATGTTTTCCATTGACCACACCACAAAATTTTTGGAACGAATTTTGGATAGTTTAGCTAAATACTAGAAGGTATGAGAGAAAAAATATGTAGAGTTTAACTAAAAGTTTTGGGATTAATCTCAGGCAAGTTTAGCTAAAAACTATTATAGCTAATAAGAAATATGCGATTAGTAATTTTATTCCCTGCAATCATATGGACGATGCTCTGGGAGGGTGCTGGACTTGGCTTTATCAAAAACATAAAAAAAATCTCCATATTTATCTGGAAGAATTGGAGCAGATTTCTTCGATGCCGAACTAGCCGACGGATGAACCTAAATTGCAAATACTGAACTTGGGTCTTGCCTTTCAGATTTAATAAACTCGTGAAGAGAAATCTTCGAGATTTGAAACTGAGGGCGTGAAGAAGCCACCAGGAGCCTGGATGGGCGCAAGATCAAGAGGAGGAATAGGAGCAAGAGCAAGAGAAAGAGCAAGAGCTGGAGCTGGAGCTAGAATAGGAACTGGAGCAAGCATCTTGAATATGGTTAGAACCTGGAGCATGAACTAGAGCAGGAACAAGATCTGAATCAAGTCATGGAGCAGAAACAAAAACTGGAATATCAGCAAGAACAGAATTAGGACCCCACGATACTACAAGGATTAAAGTAGATGGTGGTGGCAAGGTTCTAAACTGCAGATGAACTAGAAGTAGGGCTCGAACTAGCAAACCAAAAAGATCTAGTATGCCAATCAATCTGTGGGTTGTGTATGTCGAACCAGGGCACACCCAAGACTACTGACGCATGTAGCTCGTGATAAGATTGAAGGAAATGCTGCAAGAAGCTAACAAAACTTGAAGAGGTGCAATATATTCTGAATCACATCGACAGAACTAGGATGCTCAACCTTACTTCTAGGGATTGCGTGCTTAGTAGCGAATGCACTATCCACAAAGCAAGCATTTACACTACTATCAAGTCGTGTCAATGCTTCCGGCCTTCCAAACTCTGACTCCAATGATATAGAGATAAAAGATTCTTTACTAACCTTATCGGATAAAATATACCCTTCATCACGTGTGGAAGGAATCTGAGAAATGGCGGCCAATCGTCGAGGCCAGATCCTCCACAGTGGGTCCTCGCATGTTACGGTGTCTCATTTTTAGTGTCCTTTTGTCCACCCAAATTAGCACTATTTTTTAGTATTATGGGAAGAGAGAAATTCAAAATTAACTAGAATATCGGGGGGTGGTTGATTCCCCCTTTCTCGAGGGAGAGAGATCTCGTTTCTTTCTTTCCATCTATTTTTTGTTCAGGCTTCTTGTGATCCAATGACTAATGATGAAGACAGAGGGTTTAAAATGGCGTTTGCGTATAACGGCAAAGAGCAAGCAAGATGAGGCAACAATTGTCAAATGAAAATTTAGATTGGAGTATTGAGCACTCAAAAAAGCAATTGCAACATGCAGCCTCCATAATCACGAAAACGTTTTTGGATTTGACAGGTTCGATGTCTACAGACCAGAAGAAAGAAGTATGGTATCTAGTGGAGAACAAAGAAAGTTATGCAAAAGTTGTAAAGGTGTCCGATAAGGAAAAGATTGTTCACAAAGTGAAATTGTGTGAAAGCATCCAAGAAACCATACATCATGTGAAAGGAGTGGAGTCCAATGACAAATTAGCAAAGAAAAAGAGCAAAGATTAGTCATGGCACTTGGGAAGGTCAGGCATGGCAGCAAAAGATTAGCTGCCAAGGCTTTAGGAATTCATCCACGGAATTGTTCCAGAGCTAAGAAGCATCGTGTTGCAATTAGTAATAAAAACGCATTGTGGGCTCTTGGGGGAAGGAAGAAGAATAGAATAGAATAGAAAGGATTCCCTGAGCCAAGAAGTGATTGAAAAAGTTGTGGATTATTGGACAAACTACACCAGAGTTTCGCCTAACTTCAAGGACGTCAGATCTGGTAGAGGAAAACATCCTAAGCATCCAACACATACTATCTGTAGATCAGTTTTTTACTAAGTCTTTTTCACGTTTACTAATACTAATATTTTTTATAAGTTTTGAAGTATTGATTCGAATATGATCTGCTAATAGAATTAATTTGCACGTTCTTCTCGTGGTAGCAAGTCTTAGTGCTATTGATGGTTGATAGTGGATCATTTTTTGATATAGTGCTAAGGTTTCTCACCTTTATAATGTTGGTGCCTCGTTTAGTAATTGTGTTGATGTTAGTGCCAATGTTAGTGATTTTGTAAAATGATGCTAATATTACTAATTAATTTAATGTTGTTCCAATGTTAGTAATTTTGTCAATGTTAGCACTAAACTTAATCAGAAGTTAGTGAAGCACCACCTACCACTACAGATTAGCAATGCTTTCATCTCAATGTCCTAGCAATCGTTTAGTGGTTTGGTTTGCTAATGGTTATGTTGTAATGCTAATGGAATCAAGAATTAGTTCTAAGTTGCTATTCATTAGCAGTTGTTTTTTCTAGTGGTATTAGCATTAGCATTTACTAAGTAGTTTTCTATTCTTATGCAGACAGAATTCTTCACTAGTTTCAAGCAAGACAATCCAGACGTTCAAATTAAGCAGAGAGCCTTCGAGAAATTAAAGCCTTACTTTGTTGTAAAGCTATCCAATTCAATACCATTTGCGTCTATCATCATGAGAGGATGTCAATGCTGAGGGAAGGGGTGAAGAACATGAGGAAAAAGTCCATGGTGCACGGTGCAGATTGCACCTGCGAGTCAAGATATGTGACCACACGGCAAGCCAAGTAGGGTGCAATGCAACCCTGATCAATTCAAATAGCCATGCCAATTCTATTCAAGGACCTCTTTCATTTAGGAATTGCCATTAGCTACCTCAATCATATTTTGAATTTGTATCTATAAGTTGTTTAGGTTAAATGCTATGAAGAATGTTACATGATGTGCATTTTAAGCTTTAAATAGTAGTGATCTCTTCTTGCAATTGTTGACCCTAAAGGGCTTCATCACCAAATTCACCATTTGGATGCATTTGACCCCAACGTAAACATGCATGTTCCTTCAAACGATATTGTTTGTTCCTTGTGTATTGTACTCTGAACAACTTAATGGGATTGTTTTCATTTTACATTTGGGGCCGTTGATGGGAGGAATATTCCTCCCTTTATGCCAGATCAAGGGCCTTCTGTTTTTTGCAGGCCATGACCCATACAAATTTCAAAGGTCCAGAATCGATAGACATCACCATTGAAACGAAATTGTTCTATACAACAGCCAATAGTCATATATTCATATTCGTCTCTCACATTTACATTGCTGTTTCACCATAATTCAGATAGTTACAACACATATTTACAAAACAGAACTCCAAGCACAACACTCCAAACAGAAGAACATGCAGAAACGAGAGAGGAGGCTAGGCTACTGTGGCGCTTTCCTCTTGCTGGAAGAAGGCATGTCAGGCTCGTGGCGGCGACGGGTGGCCTCCAGATCTCTCAACTCCTTAAGGAGGAGCGCCCTGCACAGATTTAGGTGGCATCGCAAGGCCCCCTCCTCAAGCATCCCATGCGCCTGCAGTGTGTCCAGGGCAGCCTCGATCCGGTCTAATGTGTGAGACAATGTCAAACGAAGCTCGGACAGCATTGCAAACGTCCTTCACAGCCTCCTGTGCCTCTTCCCAAGCCAGCATGAGGTCTACATTCTCTTCTCTTTCTGCACATTCCACAACAGATTCCTTTACAGAATGCTCCTCCTGGGAGCTATCACTAATTACAATGACTTCGCGCTCCCTCGCCATACCATCTTCTCTATCATTCTCTCCTGCACAAACAGAGACCCATCATTAAATGCATATGTGCAAGTAAACTGAAAACAAATAGGCAAGACATCTACATTATATGACATCCAAATCATGATCATGAACATCAAGCGAAATGAATGAGGCATCTGGGTCAGTAGGGTCTGGAGGCGACGGTCGCATCCCAGCATTTGCATAAACAAATTCATCCCCGCTGCTTCCTTTCTCTCCACTTTCTTTCCCATCCTCAAACACCCCTGCTGCATCCTAGAAGCGCTTCCTCCACTTGCCTACACGCTCTATGGGTATCACACCAGGCTGCGTACCAAACAGGGCCATTCTTACATTGGCATAAGTGCAGCGCTCAGGGCCTAGCATTATTCGCCAGGCCGCTTGAACTCTTTCCAACGAGACAAAGGATGAGTTATTGGGGAAAACCCAAGAGCTGCATAATCGAAATTTGCCTGTTTGTAGCATGCACTTCACTGTGTGGATTAATGATACTGTTCTAAATCTACCTCCATGATACAGGACGTAATGGAATGCCCGAGGCATGAGGTTTCTGTTATCTAGCATGATCAGGTGCTTCACCTCACCTGCACCATACATTGCATACAGTTCACACTAGCAGGAGTTTTTGCATCTAAGCGCCTAATGGTCTGCACATGCAAATGGTCTAGAGAGGAGCCCCTCTCTAGAACTACTACTCCCGCCCTGCAATTTTGCTTCAGAAATTCCACCATCCTTGTGTACAGTGCCTCGGACACATCGCAACCACCAAAGACAACTGTCACTGAAACATCCAAGAAGACTGGCATGGCTACAACTTCCTCTCCAGCACCTCCGCCAATATCTGCTCCAACGCATTCCTCGATGATGCTTGGGCCCCATCTTCCCCTTCCTCTACTCCTTCCTCTGCCACGTCCACCACCTCTGCCTCTGCCACAAGTCTGCATATACTCTTCCACCTCCTCTGCAACACAAGGCCCAACAGATTCTGTCACACATTCTGGCTGCCCGACTTTCTTCCCTCTTCCGGAGACAGCATTGCCTCATCCTCTTCCCCTCTTCTTGCCCCTCTCACCACGACCCTGAACACTCGGTTTTGGAAACAAGGAGGGAGCTCTGTCCTCATACACGGCCGTAGAACAGCCGCCCAATCCCCCGATTCAAATCTTCCCCAATCTCCCCCGCACATCAAACCGCCCTCCTTTGGACAACAACAACTTCTACGGTGGTGCAAACATCAGCCCATGTGACAGCCTTGCCGGAATCTTCAGGGCCCTTCCTCCTGGCCTCTGCTGCCCTGCTGCTCTCGGGCCTCATACCTTGCTCATCAAGGCTGTGCATGCATTGCCTGCCCTCCTTATCCCTACAAATTCCACATACAGACCTCTCAAGCCCGAGGTTGGGCGAAGGCATCTTGTACACCTTCACCCTCAACCTTGCATCCCTCCTAATCATCATCCCCACTTTGCCCTGCCTCTCACTTCTCTCGCTACACTCTTGCAAAGCGGGGGATGAGAAGAAGAAGGGCTAGCGCCTCACCTATGCACGATCAGCCGATCAGCCGATCTGCTCTGCACACGCCCCAGCCAAAACCGGCGGTATGGAAGCGCCACCCAGCCTCGTGGCCCTCCTTCGATCCACTGACACCGTCCGCTTCCCAATTTCACTCACTGACATGTGGACACAACAGAGCTTCCAAAAACAGACTCCACATTTCCTTCCTCACACCATTGAGCTCACTTAAAAAAATATAACACAAACACACCACTCAAATAGAAACTTGCCCCTCACAATAAATAAGCAGCTCAAACATGCACAAACATACCGTTCTCAATACAATACAATACCAGAATCATAGTTCCCACCATTGCGAGAATACCCTCCCCAAATACCAAACGAATTGGGCAAACTTAATCTGAACAACTTTGTTATCATTTTGTAAAAGAAGCATATTGAATCAATGTCATTCATGTACTAATCAATGCTCAAAGTTTGAAGTTAAATAGTTGCACTTTAGCTGGGGACCAAGAAAAATTCGCCAACATCAGAATTTCATGTCATATAAATTTTACATTTTAGCCAAATGGGAAGATAATTAAAGGGCTTTATTTTATCAAATTTCGCCAAGAAAAAACTCTAAGAACTTTTGTTTTTAATGGGTTTAGCCAACCTTAATTTGAATAGAAAAATATTTAGGGCCGTTAAAATTTACCCTGCATCTTTTGAGCTTGTATCTTTTTTTCTTTTTCTTTTCCTTTTCCTTTTCCTTTTCCTTTTCCTTTTTCTTTTTAATGTTTGCCCATTTCATATGTGTGTCATTTATTCCACAAAATCTAGCAGTCTATAAAACTCATTCAAGCAAAGAACATCAAGTTTGATCGCAATGGGTTGAACTAAAAATTCTGACAAAAGAACTTTCAGATACTTCAAATTTTGTCAAAATCTATCCTCCTGTGGAGACAATTGTGAAGACATCTGCCAAAAATTGACAATTAGGATGTTTGCAAAATTTCTGACACAAAGGTCAACAAAATGCCATTGAAGTCTCTATTGTTTGGACTGTACAACCTCTATTCTAATGGCAACCCCCAGAAAAAACTGACCACAACCGGATTCAAAAAATCTCAACCTATAAACATTGTGTCAACTAAAATCTGACAAACGAAAACCTTCCACCAAAGGCATCTTAAATATTAAGAAAAGAAATTATTTATGGCCGTCTGTTGATGAAGATTGCTCTTAAACAATTGATTCGATCGAATTCTATCATCTTTGCATTTGCTCCTCTAGTTTCGTAACCTAAATAATGTTCACTTTTTCATTCATTCTTTTTTGACAAAAATATGGACAGTACTATTATCCAGGTCCTAAATTTTCTACAAGAGCTCTCCCCCAAATTCTGAGTCAACCCCAAGTCTCACTTGCCAATGCCATGCGGCATGGCAAATAAAATAGGGGCGAGCGATAAGAAAACTTGCTGCCAACTCCTCTGTGATTTGGACTTTGTTCAGTCAAATCTTTCCATAATACATACTTAGATGACAATCAATTGACTCTTGGGAGGACTGCGTGCTCAATACTGTCAGCACGATTACAAGCTTCTGAGTTTGCTCTCCATACAGATGATGCATTAAAAAATGAAAGTATACAATCCTCACATTTTCCTAAAACGCATTTCTTCTTTCGAAAGTTTACATCAACTTTTTTAGAAATTACCACGTACACAATCATCCCAATACACAAGACAAAAACTTCGAAGAAACTGCACTTTACTCATGGCCATAATATTCTACTTTCAAAGATTTACATCAACTTTTTTTGATGATTATCATCTGTTGAACACAACCATGCGAATACACGAGACAAAAACTTTGGAAGAAACTGCGCTCTCAACTCATGGCCATAACATTCACACACTAAGGAGGGCAATCCTCTTACCAGAGTCACAGAGGATATTATATAAAATGCGTGTAAAGCAGACTAATGTCTGCAACATGAAATTAGTCATTGCAGAGTTCCCCTGCTCCAATTTCATGTAGAGTAGTTCTGTGGCATTTTTACATGATTCAGGCACCTCTCTGCCCTGTGCTCCAAGGTGGAGCAAGCTTTAACTGCACAACATATCAGCGGAGATAACAGCAAGCAATGCTCAGACTGTAGGAATGTTGCCACCACTTCATATTTTACACAATAGCCCAGGACCAAAACGAGACCAGTGCATCAGCAAGAAGTACCTGTACATTCACACGTCAAGGCTAACTGAAGCAACTTTGTTTTCCTTCTGAACAGCTTTGACTGCAGCAACTCGTGCAGCATTAGCTGCCCTATTTGCAGCAGCAACTGCTTTATTCACACGGTCATCAACACGTGGCACTTCCAGTGCTCTCTTTGCTGCACGCCTAGCTTCCTACATATTTTAAGGCAAAATAAAACAGCCGAAATGGGTAAATAGAGCAAGGGCATAAGGAACACGTAAGGAAAAGGGGTACGAAATACCTGAACAACATTTAGAACTTTGGCATGACTCACAGCAGATGATGAACCAGGAGCTGGATTCAGTGTGCTAGGAACTTGTAATGAGCCAAAGTGCCAATGGCCTGCCTTGGTCTCTCCATTTCTGAAAGTATACAAACCAAGCCCTTGTTTTTTCCCCTCATGCCATGCACCTTCATAGAGATGACCATTGGCAAAATGATATACACCATACCCATGCATTTTATCTGCAAAATACTCTCCCGCATATGTATCACCATTTCTGCAATCCAAACAGAAACTTCTAAGTTATATTTGCGAGAGAAAAAGTATTGCCACATCACATTAACCATTGCATGCAAAATACATAAAGCAGCAAATAAGAATATGATGTCATGGTTTGATGGCCCAGCATCATGCCAATCTAGTACAAACCTGAATCGATAATAGCCAAATCCATGCTTAGCTCCTCTGTTGAATTCTCCAACATACCTGCTGCCATCCTCACAAGTTTGAACACCATATCCATGGCTCTGCCCATTTGACCATTCCCCTGAATATACATCACCTGTATAAAACCGATAAACACCATAACCATCACGCACACCTTTTCTATATTGCCCTCTGTAACGACTGCCACGTGACCAAGTTTCTACTCCATATCCATCATATTTCCCATCAACCCAATCTCCCTCATATCGTCCACTCATATAGAAATAATAGACACCACTTCCTGAGCAACGGCCTTGATAAAATTCTCCTTCATAGACATCCCCATTGCTGTATCTCTGCACTCCCTCTCCATAGAACTTGCTTTTTTCCAATTTGGACTTAGAACCAATGGACCATGTCACTGCAGGACTGCCATTTTTCTTCTTATCCTTTTCATCTCTATAGAAAGCAATCCCCAAAGGCCTTAAACATAAATTGCTGAGACAACTCTGCGCAAGCACGGCTCTGAGCACATATAGAACCTGCCCTTTTGTTCTAAAAGTAAAATAAGGAAGGATCACTCGGGCACAAACCACAAATGCTCCAAAGAAAAGAAGGATGGCCAGGAAATCAAACCAAAACCTAAGTGTAAGACTATCTTCAAACCAATTCAAACTCTGATCTGATCCAGCCTTCACATACCACCAAACAAAAGGAATAACTACAAGGACCAAAGGAGGCACAAGAAGTTGCAATTCAAACCTCCGGTGCTGGTGATGATAGCCTAGAATTTCACCTCTTCTTGGGGTTCGATCTACCTCAGGAAGAAAGTTTCTGTCGCACATATCAGATGAACGACTTGTGCCACCAACAGCTAGTTCAGACAAACATGACAGGCTATCAATACCAGATTTGATGGTAGGCGATCTGCACATTGAAGAAGGTGATCTGGTAAGCTTAGAAATAGCTCCCCCCATTCCCATTCCAGGAGTCTTGGGTGACTCCACCATATCGTCCAGCCTTTTAGTTCCAATTCCCTGATCTCTGCCTCCTCTTCTAGATACAGTTGTAGGAAGAACCTCTTCGTTACAGAGGCCACCACACCAAACAAGAAGCCGAGGTGCTCTGCAATATCCTGATGTCAATCCTTCAGCCTTTTCTGTCTCTTTTTCAACTACAGGACCTGCCTTAGAACCCTGCAACATTACAGTCCTTCACATATATATGCATACGAAAACATCCTCCTGAATCAGACGGGCCATCCCGATAGAAAACCATGCCTGATTTTTCTTTGTACACCTAAAAAACTTCATATAAGTGATCTTCCTGTCAATCCCCTGGCATGGAATCTGCTTCTCTCGAGTGCATGATCCAGATTTAGACTAAAAGGCGCATACTAAAGTCCCTAAGGGCAAGTAAAGAAAATATTCTACCTGGTACCAAATGAACCCAAATAAGGAAAACTCCACACCGCCACAAGCTCCAATATATCTGCTCCTGATATGCCGAGCAGGGAAGGAAATGGGGTTTATTGAAAATGGATTTGCCTAATCTGAAAAGCTGTGGAGGGCAATCATCCAAGCAGCCGGCGATGGAGACATATGGGAAAACAGCGGCTAGTAAAAGACAAACAACGGAAAAAATTTCCAGACCTGGTGCATGAAAGAACGGTATGAACGGCAGATCCGACTACTGGGCAGAAGGATTAAGCCGATTGAAGCGGTTTTTTGCCGCAATGACAACTTATATTGCACAGGAATGCTTGAATGCGCAAGTGGGCTTTTGTTTTTAGTCCAGGCGGAGGATAAGGAAGCATTTGCTCCTCAGAATGGACCCCCAAGGCGATAAAGCGAGACCATTCTTCTGTTCACTGTTGGGAAAACCCTGATCAACGAAAACAAATGCCCTGTTTCGAACTGAATATGCTTAAAGCCAAAGCAGATGCACAATTTGGCAAGAGCGTCAAAGGGAATATGGTAGACATGGATGGATTTGGAAGAAAAAAGGGAAGAAGCGGAAAAGAAAAACTAAAAAAAAAGAGGGAATCAAAGCAAACGTCACTGGCAGAAGGAGTGCCAGCATATGATATGCGAAAAGAAAACGAGCTCTGTTCTCTGTCTGGCTATGGAGGCTTCCAGGGTAATGGGCAACTTTTTGTAAGGCAAATACTGCTCCGGTGGTGGGGTAGAATACTATATTCTAACCCTACATTGCACCATAGCCACATTTCTTTGCCTTTTTTCCCTGCCTTCGTGCCTTTGTGTAATAAGCGAACATACTTAGTAACCTGAACCAGGATTAGTAAATTATTAGTAAATTTTGAAAACTTAGTACATCAGATATTTAAATATCCGAAAACAAATTGCCTAAGAATTTAAAATGAATTTTGTTCTTCCTTGGAAGAAAAATAAGCTGGTCCATTGTTGCTTTGATATCCCTTTGCATTTTCTTAGGTCTTTCAAAACCCAAGTTGGTCAAATGGAGTTAGTAGGGCCGGCCACGTCACCTTTTCGCTCTAAACTGAAGAATTGTTATGAGGTGAATTCTCCGTTTGATGTCGAAGGCCAGTTTTGAATGTTTCAGCTTCCAGTTTGACAAGGGCAGCATTCTAAAATTTAATTTGATTTGTCCAACTTCTAGTTTGACAAGGGCAGCATTCAAAAATTTAATTTGATTTGTTGTTTCCCCTTTGGGAAGGATCGTCATATATCTCTATGGGATGCTGCCATGTGGTATGACATAATAAATACTATCCATCTATCTATCCATCCCATGTCACTCTTCCCCTCTCTCATATCCCCTCTTGTACCAAATTTATATACGGAAGCGAAGGTCGTGAAGATTGCATGTGGCCACCCTTAGTAGCCCCTATGATTCTCTATTCCTTTTGCTTTCTCTCTCAATTCTTTTGCTCCAATTTCAACATTGATATGATATGCTGAGGTTGTGCATGATGATGACCTTGTGTAAATATACAAGCTTATAAGCACAGATGACGCCTCAGATTGGGACCTCGCAGTAAAATTGTAATTTCAACCTGCATACTACCACATGTTTCCCTGTCTCGATGGTGAATATTGTTTTCTTATTAACATGTGGGGGAAATGGAGGCTAAGTGGGGCACATGGCTGGCCTGCCTTGAGGACAAAGTTTAAGTTTGGATAAAATCTAATCTGGATAGCATCTTCAAATGTTGAAGTTCCTATTTGTTGAAATTATTTCGAATTTTATATTATGGATGAAGAAATAGGGCACAACCCAATGGTTTTGTATTTGTTATCTCTTATTGTAAACTTTGTGGTTGAATGGCCAGGTCATTTTATGTTTAGTGTATGTTGTGGGTCTAACATCCCAAATTGCCTCTCTGACGGTCACCATGAAGCTTTTTTTTTTTTTTTTTAGTTTTAGTGTACATCATGGTGGGTGGGTGGATCAAAAGGGCCAATCTGACTGCTCAGAATAGTTTGCCCAATGCTAGGCACCATAACTATTAACATTCAAATTGGGCCTTACAATAGGGACTAAGGCATATGTATCAAAGACAAAAGTCATAATGCATTAAAAGGTATTCTCCTCCGAATTTCCCCATATTTTTTTCGTTAGCATTTATGGTTTTGTGTAGTTTCAAAAAAAACCAAGCGGGGTATATATGAAAAGATGCATGTGGGTTTCAAACGTGGTCGTTATAAGTTTGTTTATGTTCCATTAAAGAGCAACGGACAATTGTTGAAACGTAGCTTTTATTTAACAAGCACTTGTACTATTTTTTAAGCCTATTATATGCTGCTACTTGATAGTGAGTCCAAAGATTAGAAGATAAGAACAATGCATATAATGTGAGAAAAGTCCAATGCTGATATTATTCTTCGAGCTCCTAAGTATTAGAATGCATCTAGTCCTCTGGATGATTTGATCATGTGTTACATCATTGTACTTACACTTCATGTACAAGAATAATAGGGCTTCTCCAACAAATTTGGCAAACGTTGTTTTTTAGATCTCAAGGTCCTAATGATGCTCTTGACACTATTATTGTAAGCAAGTTGAATCCGATTTAAGGAAAAAAATCATAAGTTCAATACAAGTTCCTTAAGCCAGCTTTTATTGGAATTGTTTTCCTTGGACCTTAAGGTCCTAATGATGAATTCTTGGCACTATTGTAAGCAAGTTAAATTCAAGTGCCTTAGGCCATTTTCTATTGGGATTACTTGCAGTTATCAGCATTCAAGCATTCAAGCCACCAAGAAAGGTGGTTGAGCATAATGCAAACAAAGTGGAGCCTACTTACCAGGCAAGAGGTGGGGTTATGGTATCTATGCAACTTGACCTTTGTGATTGTGACATTGTTTGAAGATCTTAGCAATGAATGACACGCACACATTGTCAGCAAGTGGACAAATAGGCACATAGAATTGTGAGTTTGCACAATTCTAGATGAGTAATTTGGAGAATGTGTTTCAAGTCTCATGTCATACTATTTCAAAATTAAATGCAAATATGTAGGCGTACCTTATTTTTCCGTCCTTCGTTTATGACTCATGAGTTTCAATGTTATGTTGTGTGCAAAGCATGTGATGTCCTTTTTTATTGTAGTCATGCATGGAATGGCATGTCATTCCTTTTAAATTTTGAAAGACGTAAATATATTATAATGGAATAGAGAATATAATAGAATAGTTTTTATTGTCCACGGAGACCAATGTTATGTGTGATGTATTGATTTTCCTTTTGGAAAACATCTGTAATTGCTGCTTCTTGCCCTTAAGGGCTTCATGAAGCATGATTTAATATATTATTATTATTATTATTATTATGGGACCCAATAAAGGAACGCATCAGGCTTATTACTATCTTGTTTAAAAAACCCCCCGCCCCAAACTGTTTTCGAGGGAAAAACCATGGCAGTAATAAGAATGTCGTCAAACTATATAAATATAGATTATGAAATATATATACATGTCAGGTGAGTGTCCAAGGACATAGCTGACATCTTGAAGATATAATCCCAGCATCCATACTGAAGCCGTGCTCAACATCACATGTAGTACATGGCCGGGCATGATCAACTTAGCTTAGCGTATCAGTATTTAATCATACGTTGGACAACCCTGCAGGGTGTGGCATTGACAAAGCATATACTAGTGTGCCTCCCTAATCCATCTGCCTGTCACAATTAGGAAAAGGTGTGCACCTGTGCAAATCGAGGCAATGAACCTGCGCCTTTATGGGTAAATAGATATGCATGTAGTGTTGTGGGCCATGTTCTAATGTGGGATTTATGTGGCACTGGTGATGTGCTATCTTGACCTGTTCAAGGGTGTTGGCATCCCAGAGCTTGCTGATGACACAAGCGTCACGGTATTGCCTTAAGCTATAGCAATCTTGCATATTCCATCTGGCCAGCTATTGAGCTCTCTTTTTGGGCATAGCGACCCCATTGCCGTGATGCAAGCCAAGATAAAGAGACAAACGTCTTCCATATTGACCACCTTCTAAAAGAAGACAATGTGGCGATCAAGGGCTACCCTCTAAAGAGGCAAGAAACCTGTCTCCTGCAACAAGATTTGATATGGGACTGTGAACTGCACCCCTAGAGCTCGTGTTAAGAAGGCTTTCTGCACCTGCTCCAAGTCATTCCAGGTAGCGAGGGACACCAGTGGGCCCCAGACTTCGACCCCATATAAAAGGATGGGCTCCACCAGGACCCTGAACAGGTATGACTGATGGGTCCAATCATACAGCTCCGCTCTGTGACTGTTGTTTTGTTTTACATATAGTGCCTTCCAGCCCACTATCATTCGTAGCCAGATGGAAGTGTTCCAGTGCATAATCGAAGGAAACCCTGCTTCCAACTATTTGTAGGTGGATACGACTTTCACATTTTGCCCACGATAACTGAAGGAGGAGGCTCTTGACTGAAGCGAGGATGATATGATGACCACCTTAGTCTTGGCAAGGTTGACGCGCACATCAGCCGCTTGGCAGAATGTGCCCAAGGCATCAAGATAGTGCTATATGTCCGCCCTGAGTGTAATCTAGGGGGTCTACATCATCAGTATTTATTAGCTTCCTTGTGATCTTGTGCAAAAGTTGAGCTCATTCGCCCCCATTGTTAGCAAGCCAACTCTCCAACTAATCAATGTAAAGCCCAAGCAGTGTTGGAGAGAGAGCGCATCCCTAGTAGACCTCAATACTGCTATCGAATGGTTGGCTTATCGGCTACAACCGGCTTGAGCATGTCTTATATAAACTGTACACTGCATTCTGCAGATCCATAGGGATCTTCAGCTGTCACAATCTTACCCACAGCTTTTCTCGAGGCGCAATGTCAAAGGCCTTAGCGAAGTCAACGAAGCAACTACGGGCACAATGAACCTTGCCTATGCAACTGTTGCTGTGATCAGAACGCAGATATTAGAAGAGCCTTACTGTGCAGGGCAAAAGATAACAAAAAGAGATTTAACATGGCGAAAGCGGATTGTAATCCAACTGAATGAATCAAACCCCAAGCTGAGCAGAATGCAAAATATATGCATCAGGCTGCGCCACACTCTATCAGCAAATAGATTAAACACAAATGACAGATGAAGGAGAGAGATAAAATAAGTCTGGAGGTTCATCCTCCTCTTCTATTGTTAATTCTTCCATGGAATACACTCTACTATAACAGATCTCCTTCAAGGCACAAGAGTGAGAGAGAGAATGAGGAGACGTACCCCTCCTCTTCAACTTACACAACAAATCTCCTCCATTCATCTTTAAGCAATCTCCACCATCAGATCTCCAATAACTTACATGTCTCCTAGGATTGCGCCACCTCAACCCCATGCTTTAACCATTGAAGAGGACTTTTATACACCTTCAAGTCCATTAAGTTCAACTTCAATACATCATAAATGCTTCATCCCCAATATTTTCACATTTTTTATATTTTCTCCACATTACACCCATATTGTTCTCCATTTTTGCACACATTTCACCAATTTAGGCACATCAAGAAAAAATAGTCAAGAAAAAACGCACAACATTATTCCCCCCCAAGATTATTCATCGTCCCGATGAATTCTTCAAAAATCTTTTCTTCGATCTTCATGTCTTCAACTTGGTCCTCTAAAGAGCATCACAACTTAACAAAAATCCAATGTCCAAATGTCTTCAAGCCTTCAAAAATATCTATAGAAGTCTTCCAAGGAAGAAAAATACTAAAAACTTCTAACATCACTTCATCTTCATCAATCATAGGGTGGCAAGTCCCATCCAGGTCAGTGGCACCCTCGCTCTACTGCCCGGTATGGCGCTCCATCCCCTCTCCACAACATGAGAAAAGATAAAATAGAAAACTTGTACGACTTCTTTAAATAGCTTGAATTCTTGAAAAAACTTGGAAATTAAATCCAATCAAATTGCAACAACAAAAACACTGACCATATAATGTTGATCTCGCAAATAATGTTTCACATTCACTTGTTGAAGGAAAAATAGTCTTCTTTGAATAATGATGGTCTTGACAAATATTGGAGCTTGAATAACTCGTTGAACATATGAACACTTGAAATGGGCATATGACTTTAGGTCTCTTGCATAGTAACCACTCTTGATTGCTGCTTCAAGATGGCGGTTTTTCTTGCTTTGAAATAATATCAAACATATCACCATATATATTATCTTTATTCCAAATGAAGAATTGCTCCATATAATTGTATTCTTTGCTGATAGAATGCTGCTATTCTCGGAATACCCCCCACTTATGTAATCCAACTGAATGAATCAAACCCCAAGCTGAGCAGAATGCAAAATATATGCATCAGGCTGCGCCACACTCTATCAGCAAATAGATTAAACACAAATGACAGATGAAGGAGAGAGATAAAATAAGTCTGGAGGTTCATCCTCCTCTTCTATTGTTAATTCTTCCATGGAATACACTCTACTATAACAGATCTCCTTCAAGGCACAAGAGTGAGAGAGAGAATGAGGAGACGTACCCCTCCTCTTCAACTTACACAACAAATCTCCTCCATTCATCTTTAAGCAATCTCCACCATCAGATCTCCAATAACTTACATGTCTCCTAGGATTGCGCCACCTCAACCCCATGCTTTAACCATTGAAGAGGACTTTTATACACCTTCAAGTCCATTAAGTTCAACTTCAATACATCATAAATGCTTCATCCCCAATATTTTCACATTTTTTATATTTTCTCCACATTACACCCATATTGTTCTCCATTTTTGCACACATTTCACCAATTTAGGCACATCAAGAAAAAATAGTCAAGAAAAAACGCACAACACGGATTCCTGCCTCTGCATATTTTGTACTCTCACTATCATGGTCAGTGGAAGGGGTCGGAAGATCAAAAATTTTAACCTCAGATCCTCCTTCTAAATTGCTGCCTCTCTGGTGCTTATTTTTTGAGATCCATATTCTACTACATCTTCAGTATTTTAAATGTGCTACTTACTTTCTATATTTATCTCCTCTTTACGAACGAGTTATACTTCCCTGTAAAAAGTAAATTTTGTACTCTTATTTATACGTAAATATACATATCGGCCTTCAATAAAAAAAAATAAAATAAAAAAAAAGAAGTCAACGAAGCAACAATATAGATCCACAATGGTTCCTACTGTCTTTAACCAAAGTTCGCATCGTGAAGATGTGATCAATGGTTGACATTAAAAAAAAAATGGGACAAAAAAAAAAATTATAATATGGGACTAAAAACCTAGCGGATGAAGTGATCCACTAAACAAAACCATACGTATGAATATGCATAGGGGAATGGTGCCTGAGATATCACTCTACCACAATAAAGGGGCCCCTTGTGTTTGTTGAGAGCGAAACTCCCAATTGTAGAAAAGTAGACAAAAACAACATTCACCTACAAAATGGAAGTTCGGGAGGCATTTTTAGTGTGAACTTTCTATTTTTGGATGACTTAAGAAGCCAAGGTTACAGATCTAATACGTTTTATTTTTAACAGAAGGGCGAGAGTTAACTTTCATTATCAATCTATGAAAAAGGTATGATAAGCTGCGAGACAGGTTTTATTTTTATTTTTTTTTTGATGAACGTGGACCTTTATTACTCAAAAGAATACAAAGAGTACATGGGGGACTCAAAACCCAGTGGAGAAGATATCCACTAGAGCAACACTACCCACCACATACATAACATAGAAAAGCAGAGAACACAGATCACCATGAGCACAACTGTTTGCTATGAGTAGGTGTGAATCTGAAGATATTGCTCCCAAATGACACTTTTGATGTCATCCTTTAAGGAAGAACACTTGTACGCCTTCACAATGCGACTGCGGGCAGACAGGTTTTGCATGCTTAGCGAGACAGGTTTTATGACGCTCTCTAAACCTATATGATGTTTACTGATGGCTAAAATCGCTTGAAACCAGCATCCAACAGTCTGATAGTATGAACGGTGCCTTGTACGAATATCAGCAAAAACAACTGAAGGGAGGGGGGAGGTTTGGGGGTTTTTAATGGTCAAATTTCTTAGTATATAGGATGCCATTTGCAATTATGAATTTAATGTTTGTATAGGTGTATATAAGGCAAAAAAAATTTGGCCCCTTTGGAGCCTAGAGTTGCTCTATGTATATGTAACAGGATCTCTGATGGGTTTAAGTTTTTTTTTGCCTAAGGGTTATTCTGTGTGAGGCTAAGGTGATGTTGCAATAACTACTTGGGACTGGATCAAGAACATGAAATAATACTAATTTGTAAAAGAACAAAAAATTACTAGAATGACATGACATGACATGCCATTATGCATTTTGCAAGCTTGTGCCCATGAGACACAAACAAATAAGAAATGATACAAGGTGTAATAATAACGCTGAAACGAAGAATTCAATGTCACGTATTAGTAGTTACTAGTAAACGTGTGCCCGGCGTTGCCGGGCTAATGTCCTGGGCATGTGCTTTTTCTTGGCCTTTAACACCCTAGTAAATATGTACCTCAAACGTCTATATGTCAAATTTTGACGTTATTTGCTTCTGTAAAAATTTTTGTTATTGAGATAATATAATCTTTGCGTTCATGGATTTCAATGGAGAAAAGAACGTTTATAAGGAATGTAGGAGATAGTTTAATCTACCATTGAAGGCAAAAAATCTGGAAAGACAAATCCAAAATTGATGTTAAAAATGTCACTCTTAGAAGTAGTTAAGTACATCAATAAGAAATAAGTACAAAAATATATAAAACACAAAATCTTGTCTTGGCTCATTGATATTTTAGTTCACGATGGAACTCTAAATATACATCTCCACATGGCGCACATCACCAAGGGCCTAATGTTGTACTTTGTTGGATGCCCACGTGATATATTCACTTCTCCGACAGATAACATCCTAGCCGGGGTAAAAGTGAAATGTACAGGCGAGTCATTGATTCGAACTGCCCATGACTTCTCACGATTATCGAGCACATGAGATAACTCATCCCGAAGGTAGGCTCGTATACCGGAATCAGATACCGCATCGGTCACAAATGATTTGTAGACCCTAAAAAGTGTTCCATTACATATTCCAATGCAAGTGAGTTCTTTTGCTACCAAAACACCAATTCGCCAATGCACGGTGTCGTTTCTCATCTGATAAAAAAAGATAAACAATCGAAGGTTAGTCAAAGCACTACATTACCCGATAAATAGATACATGTTCTCTAGTCTCCACCTACCTCTCTCATAGCACATCCGCGTAAACAACGTTCCCTCGGATAAACTTGAGCAAACAGGAAGTCATCAATTAGTTGGATAAAGTGCTCCAACTTGACAACCTCGTCAGTGCTAAATATTTCTTTGAGCTTTGCAATGAGCTCCTCAACTTCCACGCTTGCTACCCCATGTACATGAGCATGGTATTTTCGTTCCCAGTCATACCATGATCCAAGAGCGCGTATGACATAAGTAACACGGGAGATGTGGTAGCTCCTATCACCCTTTAGGCATTCGGCGACATGGTGACCGAAGACATACCACGGGACCAAAATACGCACCATCTACATGAATGAAGATGTAAGTAAGTAAGATAAAAATAAAAGGAAGAAAGAAAGTAGAAGATATCAATGAGAACAAAGAGAAATTAGAAGTTGTGATTTGTAAGTATTAAACTCACACTTAGAGGAGTTCTTTGTATACTATATTTGTTGTATATCGTGATCTGTCGACATCTCTTGATGCATCTCCATCCTTTGATAGAATGAGTACCTTTATGCCTTGGATTCCTTGAGCTCTCGAGAGTGCCACGTAGAGTTGTCCGTGACTGAATACTGGATTTGGCAAATACAAACCCACCATTTTCATTGTTTGGCCTTGGGACTTGTTGATTGTCATACCAAAAGTCGGACGAATGGAAACCAGAGGCGCCAAATTGAAATGGGAGTTCGTGATTATTGGGCACCAAAGGTATTCTAAATATGAACACTCGCTTCCAATATTCTTTCCAAAGGACAATCTCAAGATCTATAGCGCGCCTTCCCAATGAACGATAATGAGGCGAAAAGTGCCATTGTAGAGTCCCTTACGTAGAAACAGACCTCAATAACATGACAATCATGCCAACTTTCAAAGTTAATTGATGAGGAGGCATCCCACTCTGAGTTTGTGCATTCAAAAATTCGATAGGATAGACCCCTCGTCATTCTCATTAATTACGGACAAGACTGTAATAGTCAATAGGTGCAAAGCAGTAAACCACTCATCATCCTCTTGTTTACTTCATCAACATCATCATTCAAGCATAAGTATACCCCTTTCCACCCAATAGGACACACTTCCATAATTCGTTGAAACATCGTGGAATGTCACGGCTAGCAAGTCATTTAAGTCTTGGGACATCACACAAATCTCTTTTCCGAAGACGATCACATCCGATCCAATATTGGGAAACGTGGTCTCAAGTCCATCTCCAACTCGTAAAAGATACTGCGAAACGCCTTTTGCTCTTCTCGCGGTCTCTTCCCACATCGCTCATTACTCGCGATATTTACGTTAAGCTTATGTTCCTCGACATGATCCCATATGTAAGAGCATTTCAAGGAAGCATGCACAATTTGGGGCGATTTCCTCGTGGAACCATTGTGTGGAAGCCGGGCGAAAAATCTCCTCCCAAAACAACAATGAGTCCCCAAACAATTTGTCACATGACATCACGCCACGGAGTGTTCTATCCAAAGGCTTCATAAACATATTTATGCATCATTGGGGCCTCGCCCCATATAATCATGAAGTCGCTCTTATCAATTTTGCCAACTCCGACCGCTTTGGAATATTGCAAGTTGACGTTTCATCTATGTTTATCGGTATCTTGAACCTTGAATGTGCAAAGGCGCCCACCCTTCAATAAGGTGGATGCAATTCTCAAGACGAAACCGCCAAAGGTAATGATACCTTTGGCACTAACATAAGACAACATGGTGTTAAAAGAAAACTCTTTCCCGAAATACCGCACCATGAACGAAAAAACACCCGCCCTTTTTCTAGCATCACATGCTCATCGATCACACGGCCGAAGATAACACGCTGGTCGCGGATATAAGCGTCCACGCCTTCTTGCACTTCTACCATATCTTCTTGAAACACCTCATCCCGAAATATCATATATGGATCTATTGCACGCCAGAAGAATGAAATCAAACTCCCTTAAGGATCGCCCCGACGAGTTCATATGATCTTCAATGTCTAGAAGTGCCATGTCAAATAATTGATCACACATATTTACACTTTGATCTTCTCGCGCAACCCTTCAGGCCTCATGCAAGAAGTCATCGATCATAGAAAGCTTGACTTCTTCCCACGCTTGTAGTGGATTCGATGGTTCGCAATTTGAAAGGATCATGGCTTAACATGTGCCGCGAATTGTGGTGGCATGCCCCATGCCGCCGCTTCTTGAAGAGACTCAAGCCATTCTCAGGTCATCAAGCAACCCACGCATTTAATGCAAGCTTCTTTATATGTTGCACACAACTCCCCGCCAAAAGAGCGTGAAATCTTCAAAACTAATTGCACCTGGCCACGGGTCAACAGGAGTCGTAAATAGTATCGCTCTCCTTCCAAGGATTAACAAAGTACATACGCCCAATAGTGGGAAACTTCGGGTATTTCTCTCGACCTTCCATTTTCGACCGGGTTGATCGTAGGTAAACTTTTTAGGAAAATCATGATAGAGCAATTGAGTAGCCCTCTAGCCTCTCTACCCCGTGATGCATTCATCTCAAAAATGTTGTCAATGTTGTTCCATTATTCTTGTTTCTTTATACTATCCATGCTCATACCTTCTCGATAGTATACATCTTGTTGCATTGGGAGATGCAATGTACCAATCTAGTCACGTGAGGAAACGTTGTCAGATTTCATATGAGAGGATTCTCCATGATGCCTTAGAAGCTGAAAAAATAGCGTGCATTCAAGTATTGCTCAACCTCATCATGGTTTACTGGGCGGGTCGCCGCTAGTAGATGCACCATCACTGGCCGCTTCTAAGTTCACATTGATCATATCGTGCCCTTTGTAGACATATTTGTAGAGATATTTAACGCCTTTACGGCAAAGACACACCTCAACATTGATATGGCACTTGAAATAACGATGTCGCCCACGGATTATATGGCACAACCCATCCGTTATCTAAATCTATATCCCCTTTTTTCACCTTTTCGCCATCATCCCTTCTTCTGCATAACGGATATCCATCAACAACCGCCGCCTCATCTGAAAAAATGCACGTGGATAACGTTTTGTACACTTACCTTCTTGCATGCACGGACTATTCGGATATCCAATACCACATGGCCCATGCATCATATTACGGTGACTACCTCATACAATTCAGATATAGATCTTTGTCCGGTATTTTCAAAGACAAATTATCCGATCAATCTCTTTTACGGCGGAAGGGCTTGTCTTCCCGATCCAACATAGTCAACAAATGTACATGTGGCAAGCCTCTCTTCAAACTCAATGACATAGACTTTTGTAATTATGCGGCCGAATATACCACGATTAGTTATCGATCTATCAGCTCCTTTACCTTCATATGGAATACTCTAGCCACTAACTCGGCCGATCACTTGGCGATTGACCATACAATAATTCCCTCCTAATCTCTTCCCAATTTGCATTGGCAAATCATGGTTATAAAGAGGTCCGCCTACCATGTTCGCGAACAATAGACATAGCATCCCGATATCGTTGGGTCATGTATCTCGGACCTCCCCGTATGTGAGGATGGTAACACAACTTTTCGCCAATAGCATTTGCATCGCCTCCTTCAAAGTCCATAATGCCCCGTAACATGTCTTTTCGAATGGTGTGTTGATTCAACACTATGAATTGCAGTCTTTCTTGCTCCATCTTCGCAAACATATCACAAATGTATTCTTGAAACAATCGGCCAGCCATGTGAAGGGGAGATGCATGCCTTGACGCTGCGTGAATGATGATATCCGTAGTACTCCATAATAGTTACTTCCTTTGCGCGCCCTATCCGCCCATGAGGTATTTTAAGATGCCATCCATCCGCATTCATAGGGAAGTAGCAAAGACAAAGTGCAATGGATCATACGCCGAGTGATATGCATCTATAAACCTCACGCCACCATCCTTAGAGTGTATAATAATGTCCCTCTGACCATCTTCGGGCTTATCATCTACAGGCATTAAGACAGCCACTTCATTTACAGTTGGAGCATTATATTGCCTCCTCACGTGATTCCCGCGACGTTGCAAGAAGGTATACTTAAAACGGATATCCATGGTTGGATGGACACGCATAACTGCAGGCCGCACTCAAGAATATGCTAACAAATGGATTGTACTGGTCATAAGGGCCCGCGAATCGCACCACTATTTCTTGCCTCAATCCATCAAAAATGGACATCCCGCGCTCAACTTGCATGTCCTCGCCATCCATGATGTATATCCAGGCAAATTTTGCATGCTTTTGATGCCTTTGCGGTGGCAATAATGTTCCCATCTTATGGCACATGCGCCATTGACCCTAAAAGTATAAGCTCCACCAATAGCTTTTGCCAACGCCTCATCAATTTTCACCCCCACCGAGGCAAACGAAAAAAATATTATTGTACTTTCTAATGTTCAGGCAAAAGTGATCACCCAAACTATCTCGTTTCTCGTGATATAGGTCAAACAATGCCCCGTGGTGGTTCTCGGAATCAATGGTAAATGACATTTCCATCAAGACATACCTTGCACTTCTTTTTAACGCGGAGTTCTCGGGCCGCCCACCGATAGCCCCGCAATACAAACATCTATGATCCATATTACCAAGGTCATGAGGAGGAGGTAAATTCCACGCCCATGCTATCTTATTGAAACCGCTTCACCAGAGGACGCTCACTGGACTCCGCTACTGCTTTTCCAGCCTCAAAGCTCGAGCCCTTGCCTTTGCTCTTTCGTTGACACGCTCTTTCTATCCGAAGTTTGTTTCACCCGCAGGGGTATCATATGAAACAACGTTGGGTGTCATTTGTTTAGATAATGTCATGAGCCCCGCTTACCGCCGGGGGTTTCCACTATTTCATGGAGTGCTTCTGGCACGACCTCTTGGGTATTTGCATGAAATTCATGTTGCAAAACTATTCCATAATCATCAACATTCTGCTGGTCAGCTGCAGTTGTCACTGAAATGGACGACTGACCAATATCATTGTCATATACCAATCTCAAAGCTTTATGCTTTGCCTTCCTTCTGCTTTGCAAGCGTTTCCTCCTTTGAGTCTCATTCTCAATTTCAGGCACCTGAGAAGAGGGGTTACATGCTACCATATGTGGTGTTTGTTGAGGAGACATTCCCATGAGCTCTATAGGAGGTTGTGAAGTGATCCCCTCAACATTCATAGGCTCAGCTTGTAAGAATCTGACCTGATTAGTTGTTTGTTCATCAACATTCTGACATCCCACTGCACTTGATACACCCCTAGGTAAGTGATCACAAATTTTCAAATCTGTTTCATCATGAACATTGCTATAATGTAACCTCAAAGCTCTGCTCTTTGCTATGCGTCTGCGCCTCAAACGCTTCCTTCTTTGACTGTGAGTTTCATTTTCAGGTGTCTTGTATGAGGGATTACTTGCCACTACTGGAGGCGTTTTTTGACGGGATCTTCCAGTGGGCCTCGATTGAGGTGTTATGCTAAACCCATGTAAGTTCATGTCCGTAGACTGCCATAGCGTCACCTCGACATTTGATTGCTCTATTCCCGCTTCCTCTCGTTCGTAAATAATTGACTCTACTGTCGCCAATTTCTGATGTGATGACATGCGGAATCGCCGCACCCTCCTATGTGTGATGATCCTTCTACTACCGCTCATTTAATGCATTTGAACCTTCTTCAACCATGGCATTCAAGCCGCCGACGCCTTGTGAAGGTCTCCCTACATGACCAGAAGGAGAGTCTATAGGATGTGCAAGTACAACTTGTGGCGTTGTTGGTGTGGAAACAAAACATGTTTGAGTGGGTTCAATATCAATTAGTACTGGATTCGATGTTTGACCAACTTGAACTCTTTCAGTAGCCTTCACATTGTACTCTAACCTCAGGGCTTTACTCTTTCTTTGTCGCCCGCGCAAGCCGCCTCTTCCTTGCGCACTTAGTTTCACTAATAGGCGTAAGGTATGAGGGATGGTTGGCCACGGCAGGTGGTGTTCTTTGGTGGGGCCTCCCCATATGTGTCCTGGCAAGTTGCAAAGTATGTTTATATAGCCATAAGGTACCTCTAAGAGAATGGAAAAAGGTGGTGGTTCCCAGACCCTAAAACACGTTTACATACATATAAAATGTAAAAGAGCTGATCTAAACAAAGTAATAGGACTCACCTTTGATGGTTGTCAAAGATTATTGTCACCGCAGTAAAAGGTCCTCCTGTAAACATAGTGGCACATTATTTGAGATGCCCCCTTCAAAAAGTTACAACTAAACATAGTGGCACATTATTTGAGATGCCCCCTTCAAAAAGTTACAACTAAAGTAAGATTAATTAAAGAATAAGCAAGAGAGTTTTCCTTCTTAGCAAAATCCTTTAGTTCCTATAGGGTCATATGTTCCTATAAGGTCATGCGAGATATAGAAAGGCATGGGTCATATTGCAATGCCAAGATACACGTCTTTATTATTTGAAGTTCTCTTCTATGCCATATAATCCTTGCTATCACATCTCTTATGACATAATAGAATTTCAAGCTAAACCTTTAAATTTAATGGCCAACATTATGGGTATGCAAAACTAAATGCCCCGTTTACATCTTTATTAGTAAAGAACTTTGTGAAAAACAAAGAGTACCATAAGGGAGCACTTTTATTACAACAATGCCTAAAGCTCACGCGTTTCAACAGCTACACATCTAAACCATTTTGTTCCATGTACTCCGTGTACAAAATAGCATCCATGGCATTTGTGAACTTTTGAACACGAACATATATGTGTTTACGAAACACACTATCTAAGAGAATGATGAACTTATCAACATCTAGTTTAATTTTAGATGTTTGAGATAGCGGCAACCCAAGCGACTCCTGAACTCCATACCATTCAGCAAAAATTCTCGCGGCCCATAGCAAACTATCAATTTTGGCTAGCTTTACTATCTCTTGATTTGGCGATGTGGAGGATTCAGCCTCAATCTCTAACATAATTTCCTCAAGGTCCTCATAGTTGTTCAAATCTTCAACGTATTTATCAAGTTCAGCATCAAATGGAGGCACATCATGTCCATCCCTAAAAAATTTGGCAACCAGTTTTGGGTAGGAATCCCACTCAACATTGATCACTACCATCTGCATTGGTGTTGAATAACATCATTAGTTTACATTATCTAATATTTATGTCATTGTTAACCACCTCAAAGAATACAACTATCAATGTAATTCAAAAACGTCTTGGAAAGAAAAGAGAAATGCAAGAAACAATAAAATCTGAAGGTGCATTTGCATTGCAAAACTAAACTAACTCATGAGTATTGTCATGGGCAATATATTTCTAACAACATAATAAGTAGATGTTCTAAAGTTGTTGGGGTACTGACTGAGTTATTATATACAACATAATAATATAGGATGTTCTTATAGTTGTTGGGGTGTTGAGTAAAATAATATAGTTCTATAGTTGTTGGGGATGTTCTATAGTTGTTGGGGAATTGAATATAATACACATAATTGAGTATAATACATAACTGAGTTAAATGCTTTGTCTACTAAACTTCTACTGTGAAGGATTATAGAGGGATCGAGGGCATTACGTAGGTATATCTTTGTGCTTTAGTTAAAATAATATACCTTGAAGTTATTTTTGTCTTAAAGCAAATAAGTCCTCCTGTAAAATCCAGCACAAAAAATAAGCCAAAAAATATTGAGAATCGAAACTCATTTGAAAATGCAAAAACAAAAGATGCCTAAACCTTACCTGAATTTACTTTAAGACAGCCTGAAAACTTCTTCCGTGAAAGGATAGCAAATGCAAAATGCAAGCAGGTTCAATCACAAATGCTAATTCCACGAACTCCTGCGTAATCCTGCACAGCATTGCAAATCTTGCTTTAACAGATGCAAGCCAATATTTTCCAGCCAATATAATTTTGCAAGCCAATAGTTTCCAGCCAAGCCTTCGACATGCAATATCATGCCTGTTTAATGGAAATTCTGTGTTGACATTTTTTATGGCCTCATAGCTTCCTGGCCATTGCAAAGCACAGAAAACAAAGTTTGCCTCAATCAAAGCAAGACAGCACTTTCTGATGGCCTACACTTGAGTGATCTGCCTGCTTTCATGATTCCCCCGTAAGATAGTGATTCTATACATATTATTTGGCCATCAAACGTACAAAATGATAGATGTCAACTGAATCTCAAGTTATAGAAATACAACGACCTAAGACCATAGAAGGCTTTATTACATAAGTGCATAAGGATGGCCCAGCCTCTGATTTCAAGATTATGACTGAAGTAAAATAGCACATACGGGTAACATCTATGAACAGAAACAAAATACTTTGAAGCTGGGCTTGTAAATCTAACATTTAAAAACAAATAACGTGACCAATAAAATGCCTAAGTTACCAGCTCTGTAACATATTCTTTCAGCGGGCACATCTTGTTTTCCAAACCCATTGCCGGAATGCCAAAGATGTGGGAACTGTCAAAGAAAGCAAATGGGAAGGAAGGCTCCAGACAGAAACACAAACGTTATGGGAGCTGTCAAAGAGTAAAAGGATTCCAGACAAAAAAACAAAGACCATAAGAAGCCGGGCATGTCTTCCTTGACCGAAGCTTTGTTTGAGAAATGCATGCACGAAGTTAGAGAAGAAAAATACCTGCTAGTGATATTCTGTGGAATCCTCAAGCCAAGAAAAGCTGTAGAATCTGTAAGACGGCGCCAACAACTGCAAGTCGAGCTACAATGCTGGAAAAAAATGAAGTGCTCTGATTTCCTGGAAAAAAACACATCTGCGTAAGAGGTCTGGTCGCCTTTGCTTGGTAAGAAAAAATAGGGTTGAATGGATTCAGAATATCTTCACCTAAATCAACATAGAAATCTGGGCGCCAGAATGCCCTCTCCTTCAACGGCTCACTCTGAATCGTCCAAGTTCTGCTCTGGTAAAACCTAGTGTCCGGAATGGCAACGCTCTGATGCCGGACTGGGTAAAGCAAGTCGATTGTGGAAAAGTTTTGATGCTGGAGTCTACTGCAGTCTGTGAAAGAAAAAACTTCATGGTAAGAGATCAACGCCTTCGGAAAGAACAGGTAAGAATGGATGAAAAATATGCTTACCTGAATCAACTGGGCGCCAGAATCCGTTCAGAGGACGATTTGCTGGACGCTCGAAGGGGTTTTTGATGGGTGGGGGAATGAATGAAGGCGGAGGCATCTGAGCATGGCGGGCATCCTGCCAGAATAATGATGGTCCGTTAGATTAGCTATACCCCGAATTGTAAATACGAAATTATAGACTCCAAAACTCACGCTCAAATATTCCGGTGCCAAAATCACGCTTTTGGCCGGAAAATGTAGTGTTACAGGCGGCCGGAAAAAAGAGGACACCCACCCCAAGAAACATTTTAAGTAAGTAGACTAGTAAACGTGTGCCCGGCGTTGCCGGGCTAATGTCCTAGGCATGTGCTTCTACTCCACTTTAACGTCCAGATTTACAACTTTCAAAATAGGGCATATGCTTTTACTCCGGTTTAACATCCAAGTGCAACTTCCAAAATAGCATATGTTGATATTGGCAAGAATAGACATTATTGAAATTGTTTAATAAAAGTATCATCAACGTATTGACTTTGAGTTTCAGTAGAGAAAACAACGTTTTATAATATGTTAACCGAGGTAAAAATGAAACGCAGATGCAAGTCATTGATTCGAACTGCACATGATGTCTCGAAAGCTATTGTTTCCCTATAGACATAAATTAATTGTTTCCCTGAATCTATACTATAGTATCCCCTTAGGCATACAACATCAAAAGATCAATCTTTAACTTTAGAACTAAGCTTGGCCCAAAAGCTAATGGTTGCACATAAAATTAGCAGTTGTTCGTTGTCTTTCTTTAATATAATCATAAAAACAACGAAATCTAGGCTCCAAAATCGCAAAAGCAATGAAATCTAGGCTCCAAGTCTTTCCTTAATATAATCACAAAAGGAATGATTTAGGCTCTAAGTTCAAACATAATAAAATCTAGGCTCCAAACCTTTAGGTTTGTAAGACACATTGGAAACTTTAGCTGGATTATTGCTCTAAGTTCCTTGGGGGCAAAAGTTTTTTGCATTTGCTCTCTTTTCTCTTTTTTTTTTTTTTTTTTTTTTTGGGGGGGGGTTAAAAGCATTCTCATACCAATGTAGGGGAATGGAGATTAGAAGGTTGGGGCTCAAACCTCAGTTTGCAAGTGGGGTCCCGTTAGCTAGGAGTGGATCATCTGTAAACCAAAGCACCATCTCCATTCCTTTTACTGCGATCCCAGCAAGCAACATCAAGTAAACTGGATTAATTACAAAAGTTTGAACCTCAAATGCCAGTTACCACAATTTGAACCTCAAATACCGTCGAATACTTAAAACTGTATTTTAACCCTCAACAATTACACAAAGAATTTGTGACAAATTCAGCGAGAAAGAATTGCGCTTCTATTATCTATGATATAATGAACATAATAAAGAATGACAACAGAAGATAACACAATATTTTGCATGTTCATGCTCTACATATCCATATAGGACACCTTAGATATAGACACATTAGATGCGAACATGAATGAGATGTATGCCACTTAAAATTAGCAACACAATATGTTTGTATTTTAATTTTCTTTTATACCCTGCGTTGAAACAGATCTTCAGCAAACTCTTATGAATGTTTATCAACGTTCTCACCTATAAGACATATGCCATTTGTTACACCAGCTGACAAACTCGCACATACTTCTGAGCTCCTTCAAAACTTAATTGCCAACAAATTTTATGAACAGGTTCATATGTACAATTAAACTTCAAGATTTTTAGACTTGATACCAAGTAATAGTAATTTTATTTTCCCTATGCTCAGTTTGCAAGTGGGGTCCCGTTAGCTAGGAGTGGATCATCTGTAAACCAAAGGACCATCTCCATTCCCTTTACTGCGATCCCAGCAAGCAACATCAAGTAAACTGGATCATGTGTAAACCAAAGGACCATCTCCATTCCCTTTACTGCGATCCCAGCAAGCAACATCAAATAAACTGGATTAATTACAATAGTTTGAACCTCAAATGTCAGTTACCACAATTTGAACCTCAAATACCGTCGAATACTTAAAACTGTATTTTAACCCTCAACAATTACACAAAGAATTTGTGACAAATTCAGCAAGAAATAATTCCACTTCTATTATCTATGATATAATGAACATAATAAAGAATGACAACAGAAGATAACACAATATTTTGCATGTTCATGCTCTACATATCCATATAGGACACCTTAGGTATAGACACATTAGATGCGAACATGAATGAGATGTATGCCACTTAAAATTAGCAACACAATATGTTTGTATTTTAATTTTCTTTTATACCCTGCGTTGAAACAGATCTTCAGCAAACTCTTATGAATGTTTATCAACGTTCTCACCTATAAGACATATGCCATTTGTTACACCAGCTGACAAACTCGCACATACTTCTGAGCTCCTTCAAAACTTAATTGCTAACAAATTTTATGAACAGGTTCATATGTACAATTAAACTTCAAGATTTTTAGACTTGATACCAAGTAATAGTAATTTTGTTTTCCCTATGCTGCTACTTGGCTTAAGAAATTGTCCAATCACTCCATGTAAGTGTTGTAACAAATAGTGCCAGATTTTTGCCATAAACGGACATGAAAACTGGAGTTTTCAATAAATGATAAGTATTCCAAGACACCCCTACATGTCCGGCAAGGCAGCAACCTCTTCTTTCATTCCGTACAATTTCTTTTCTTGTCTAAAAACCTATAAAAAATCGAAACAGTTAGCAAGCATGCCTCAGAGCACTTCTTATGAGTTAAGATGGCTGCAATACACAATAGTGTGATGGTATTCCCAATATAAACATAAACCTGCATACGCCAATGGGATTCAACATATGGTGTATACCTACAAAAAATCCTTGTGGTTGAACAATAAGTGCTGGAATGCAGTAAACAGGCATATCTACTGGCATTTGGCCCTGGCATGTAAGCAGACATTAGCATTGCAAGACCTATTCCATATCATCAGCATAGTGTCACTCAAAAGGACATACTTCAAACAGAATTTGTTCAATTGAAAAAATATAACTACTTATACCCATACAATGATCCACCTCCCAGGGAAGAAGAAAACATGCACTCTATCTTTCGAATGCTGATGTACACGGGTTCCCTAATTCCGGAATAGGTATCCAGATAATTATTTCTAATTATGAAAAATATCACAATAATTTGCCGGCTCTGCTTCCAAACTCTGCCTATGGATTCTGTGGGACCTGCTTCCAAAGTCTGGGTATCAATTTTGTTAAGGGCATTTGCATGGCAGATATAGAGTTCTAACTTCTGCTAAGGGCAAAAAAATCATGCACTGGATCATGTGTTTTCCAATCGTGCAGGGTCCCCACAGCTGATTAGCGCCAAAAAGAAGGAAAAAATGTACCTTATGTTTCCTTTGCTTCACCGATTCCTATGCTTCAGCAACTCCTATGCTTCAACAACTGCAAATAGAAAGCATAAACACATGAGATTTCTTAACAATGTATCTTGTATTGCATCTGCACATATTAACAGGCCCATTGTTTGAATCTCTAGAGCTATTATGTATCATAATCCCACTGTTATAAGATCTGTTAAACCATCATAGGAACTTACATGTAAGATCTATTATGTATAGCTCATATTATGTCTGACATATTTCTTCTGCAATGGATGGTTCAGATGAGGCTACAATACCTAGATGGACCCATTTCTACCGCATAAAACCAGCAGAAACAGAAACCCTGAACCATAAATACATGCTTAAGTAAGACCCAGCTGTTGTTCAATCTCATTGTCGTAATATCTGCGGGGGAATCTACAGTCCATGCAGCATTCTTTCTGCAAGTAGATGGAACATTTTTTAAAGTATCACGAATCTAGTCTTATAGATTTTGAACTGTGGCAAATTGGTCAGGTCTAGGAATGGGCAGAGGTCATAGGATCAAAGTGCAAGGAATGCTCAAGCTAGAATAGAAAGGTCTAAATTAAGGTTGAAGGCCAAACAAAGCAGTTAAAATAGCAAGGCACAAATCGATCAAAATCAACAATACAAAAAGGGGATGAATGGTTTGTGCATAGCACATTGATCTGTCAAAGTGCCAGGCACTATGCAGGGCGGATTGCCCAGCAGGTTTGCATGTGTCACCACAACTATCTGCAGCTCCATCAAATATTATGATCCTAAAACTTCATCTAACCCATAAAAATACATTGGGACATTATAGAGAGATCTAAAGCAGCGGATTGGCTACATTTTCGAGCCAGGGTGGTTCTTCTGTTCTTCGGGGTAACAGAGGCCACCAATGCCTACAGGAAAGAGCAGCAAAATGAAAGTAGGGAAAAAAAAGTTTTGGGCAAAATTGACCATTACGACCCCAATATTTTTAAACGACTTTTCAGAGCAAAAACCACTCTAAAATTCATGGATTTACCTTTCGCACCGTTCACATTGAATGGATCCAAGTTCAAACGATGCCCTCAAATCTCGGCTCCAAGCTCTGCCCAGCGAAAGCTTTGCTCTAGCGAAAGCTCCAACTCCAAGCCTCATACGATTTGCCAAAACTCCAAACTGCACATAGAGATTGACTTAAATCCATTTGAGATTTGCCAGTTTTGTAGCGTGAGCTTCTTTCTTTGCCTCACACTCCTCTTCTTCAGAGTCTTCGACTCCTCTGCTGATAAAAACCCTGTTCCAGATGAGTAAACCAGTTAAAAAATCATAAAACAAACAATTAAAAAGCATAAAAGCTATTACCATTGAAAGATCGTAAGAGTTCCAAGCACCACCAAGCAATCTGCAGTTACTGCACATGAGGCAGACAAATGTGTTAAAACACAATGCGAAAAATAAAAAATGTATATCTGTGGTTACAATATCAATTTATAGGCTGCAAGATGGATTTCTAAAGCACTAAAAGCTTGGAAATGAGTTTCTTATCCGGATTTTACGCGATTGCTGAGCAAGCTCGAAGAACATCATCGATTTTCCATTGAAAAAGAAATGAGACAGCAGTAATAGATCAAGCAGGAATCGAAGTTAAGAGCTTACAATTCTTACAACAATTGACATTGCCCTAAGTTTGATTCATGGATTGCAAGAGCTGGGTAAATCTTGCACCATTGTGCTCTTATATGATGCATAAAATAGGCAGCATTACAGCATTTCTTTCCATTATCATAAGAATTTGAGTCCAACAAACTCCCATGCAAATATAGTATGAATCACTAAAACGAAAAAGAATAGATCTCATATGCATGCCTTCAAAATCAAGGACTTACGATACTTCTGAAGCAAGTATCCAGCATTGAACATCGTTTGAAGCTGAAGAAAGAGGCGACTACATAAAGTATTTCTGTGAAACACATTGCAAGCAACACTAAGCAAAACACCGAAGGAAATCGAAACTCCAAATTTCTAAATAGTTGATTTAAAGTCCAGCTTATTAAACCTATGCTGGGCATAGATTAAATGCAAACATACCTGGTATTTTCTCTTTAATCATAAAAAGTAACCCTTCCATTAGTTTGGTGGCAGTATATTGGTATTTCCACTTGAATCATAAAAAAGTGGCTAATATTCTGCAAATGCCTTGAAATATCTCTTAGACAACAATACTGAGCAATTTGTATAAACCTTGTTCATGAACATGCATTGGCAACTCTGCCTCACGCACATGTACTCTGCAAACAAAAACAAACAGAATAACAAACTATGAAATATTGGAAAGGAACCAATATGGACTAACACAAATGTTTCAAGAAAAAAGAATGGAAGGAAAATATGTGTAACCTTTCAGAGGCAGAAGATCCGATGTCTTTGGCAGTAGATATGCCATTCAAATGGCGTGGCAGAACAGATATGAATCATTGAATGTAAAAAGATTAACGTCTTGCTTGTTTGTTGCCAAAACTCCTCTAGAGCCTAAACTGCAACAAAGCATTAAAATCATGAGGAATCCAATGCATACGCTCATTACAAAATCATGAAGCTCAAATTTACCATAAGCCGAAAATTTGATGTTAACCGGGTGAATAAAGTTGCATTTGGGCTTCTTGACGTTTCCAGATGAAGCTAAAAGATCATCTGAAGACCCCCTGTCTGTTCTTGAGCATTGTGATCCTTCCATAAGGAAGGAAACTTGCTTTAAAAAATAACCTGGAGACTGGAAATAGCGCCAATCGAGCATCAAGACGTGATCCTACATGTCGAAAAAAATGAGCGCCAGAGCGGATGATCTACACTCCATTTTTCTGCAGCAAAAGCAAAAAAATAGCAGAGGGCATGCATGCTTCCGCCGTTTTGAAGCCATACCTAGTCGAAATGATGGAAGACACAGGAGGATTAACCGGGCACATAACGCATGATTTTTGAAAAAAAAAACGTATATAGTGGCTCTCGAAAAAAACCTAACAAAAAAAATTTATCGGGTTACAATATTTTTCCGGTGCCAAAATCACGCTTTTGGCCGGAAAATGGAGTGTTACCGGCGCCCGGAAAAAAGAGGACACCCACCTCCAAAAACATTTTAAGTAAGTAGATGTAAGAGAAGCTTGAACTGGAGATGATGGCTCAAAGCTATAGGAGACATGCAATTGATAGTTGCATTACCGTGATTCCAATTTGAAAAATTACCTTGAAGCTCAAAAAGCAAAGCAAGAAGATTATTATGGGTTTAGAATTATTAAAGGATGAATCATCCACCTGGATTCTCCATTTTCAGTTGTCGACAATTACAAGACATAAATTACAAAACGTATTTGAGATATCTTTCGGGGATGTGGACACCTCCTTCACCAAGGGAACTAATATCTTATAGATGATGTAAGCTGACTCATGCTATCAAAGATCTTTAGATTTTGTCAGGAGCATATAGATGGCAAGAGAAGTGGTCCAAGCAGCTATACATTTGCTATTCATGTCTCAAAAGACCTGCTTGAAGGAGGATCAACAAGAGATAAAGCATTTTCGGACAAGAGGACACACTCACCAATCCAGACCACTGAGAGGAAGTTGTTAAGAAAAGAAAATGAAGATCCTGACATAGAAGACTTGCAAACTTCTACAACAACACCTTCAATATAAACTAGAGGCCTCTTAAACCCTAACACGATAATTTGCATTAGCCTTCAAGCAAGGCAACTACTTTATAAATGCCGATTAGGTATAATTAGTTTATATGCTTTGCAAGTACTCATATTCTCTTTCTCTATGGTCCTCGAGCACAGTTATGTCCATGCAATTCTGCTAAGGAGAAGATAGCGTGGTTATACTTGAAGCTGTTGAAAGCAACCGCTTTAGCTATATTCAAAAGTCTAACCCCTCTTAATTTAAGCATCCTTGTCCAGTACATAATCCTTGCCCTAAAGGGGATTAAGGATAAAGAAAAGGAAGACATCACACAAGAACTCTCCCTATGTAGCGTCTTTTAAATTCATCCGTGATCAATAAATTTTAATCATAATTCTTTCTTAAATGCATATGAAAGCATCTTTTTATGTCATGCTTGTATGCATATATAGTCGTCATCTTTTCTTCATAAATTATATTCAGACATGGAGGACATCAACAACAATCAAGAAGTCGCATTTGCATTACAAATGACAATAATAGTTTTCACGGTCCTTTGAACAGCTACAATTCTTGATCTTGGAGACTATCAAGCAAGCCATACCCACTAGGACTGACCGGCAACCTTAATATACATAGAAGCCAGTAGGAGACACAAGAGTAACCATCCCAAGAACAAAAGCACCTCCAAGACAACATCATCAAAGCAAAGGATTTCTAGGAAATGTTCTAGCTCCCCCATGGACAACATTTTTTACAAGAGCAACATCACCCTCCCCATTTAGCTTGCCAAGGGAAGCAGATAAGAAATGTTCCAGCTCCCCCATGGATAGCATTTTCGACAAGAGCGACATCACCTCCCTATTTAGCTTATCCAAGGGAAGGGTGTAATTTAATATTAACAAAAGAGATGAAGGACGAAGAAACTATAACATGAGAGAAATAAGGCCGCCCACAAGGATGGTTGTTTCCTTCAATGAGACTAAACAAATGAGACGTGCTTTAACTACATGAAGTAAGAAGATGACAATGAAAACACACCAACAATCATATCAAAGGGGATCTCAACACGAACAATACAACGATGAGCTACGCAACTATGAATGAGGAGCCACACGTTCTTGAGTTCGGAAGGAGACATTATTTTTCTTTGAATTCATACCATAATATCCCATATGTCCTTGGGCCCATGGCAACCTCGAGTAGCAAATGGAAAAAATACATTTTTCTCAGACATAACAGTTCCACAATTTGATACACACATTTCAAGAATCTTAGCATTCATATTTGTACTCTTTTAAATTTGGTAATAAAATTTCTCTCATTAAGGAATATCTGTGCTAAAGATGTTCCAACAAGAGCAACGTGGTCAGTACTAATGTAGATTGACATAAGTTGACCTGAATCATCTTGCTTGAAATTAAATGTGGAATGAGAACATGATGAGAACAAAAAAGGGAGAGAACATTTGATTTGTAGCAATGAAGACACGAATTTCGATAACACTAGCTGATTTTCCAACCCTGAATTGATCCCTAGATAGTATTACCATGAGCCGAAAAATACTACCTATTTTTATGAATTTTAATTTCCAACTTCTAGCTTTGACTAGACCCATCAAAACCAAAAATTTTATTCCAGCCGGGGATTTTGATCGCCCAAATCGTCCAAAATTTGATTCTGTCGATAGCCCAGATTAGGTCAAAAAAATTTAATATGATTCAGATGTTCTTATTCTTTATGATTCAAATATGCTTATTTCTATAGATACATAAATGCTTATTGTCAATAATGTAGATATAAACGACCTTTCTGATCAAATCAAAAGCAAAAATGCTATTGGATATCGAAGACATGATCGAAACAAATACTTCTAATCAGATAAGTAGCTCCTCCAACGATGTTTTCCACTATTTCTTTTTTTTTTTCTTTTCTGCATTTTTCTACTTTTTAGCGCAACAGCCCAACCCTGGGTGTCACTTTATCTTGAAGCCTAGCCTATCCACGTGTACGGAAAAATGACTTGGCCTCTTCTTGTGCCATTAGATTTCGATCTATGCAAAAAAACGGCTTAGAAAAATAGTTACACATGAGTTGTTTCGGAAGATCGCTCTATAAGCATTCCTGTTTTGAGGAGCGACGCCTCTGCTTCCCCTGTTTCTTGCATCCTGCGCTTGCCCTGTTTTAACGTCTTCTGGCCTGCTTCCTTTTTTCCTCCCGTCAATGACCAATTCCTTCGTTTAAAGAAAATGCATGTGATTCGACACCTCGGATCGCCATTTTGGGGAGAGACGAGACTATTTATACCTTCTTTGGGCCCCTTCTCTCTTATGGATGTCTTCCCACAGCAGTTTCTTTGTCTCAATTGCAGTTTCATTCCTTTTGTTCTGTGTAGATTTGCCATGTTAGTCACGCCCTATGTTTCTGAGTGTGATGCTCTATGCATTTCTTGGTGTGGTGGTAGGGCCACATACCGTTATTGCCATTTCTATCGTCGTCGTTTTTTCGGCCACATACACTTGATGCCAAATTAGGATTTTTTTTTTTATTTTTTTTGTTTATACATTTTTTCTTATCATAAATTATATTTTTTGCCACATATGCTTGATATCACATTTTGATATTGTTTCTTATTACTGGTTTATTCTGGTTGAATCAAATATACCCTCTTGTTCTATAGCAATAGATTTTTTTTTCACCACATCTTTTGGGTATCATTTTCTTTCTCTAGTAAAGGGCATGCTTCCACTAGGACATTTTGTGTCCTCTTCATTTTGTTGCTTGTTATGTGGAATAGCAACAAGGAGCTGATTCTTGCTCTGGAATGGGAGCTGGTTCCTTGCAGCAACCAGGAGCGCCAACGACTTGTTGCTGCTCCATGATGTCAAGGAAAGCCAAGAACAAGCTGACTTGAGCAATTTTGGATGCAACAACAGAGTGATTCGAAGAGATTTCCGATGTAAGAAGAGAGATTAAGGCCAAGAACAGACGATTTGTGGTAAAAAAAAACAGAGAGTTTAGGGCTTCATGCTTTGAGATTTGGCTTTGGCAGATGGTGCACATGCTTCAGATGCTTCAGTCGAGCTATGGTTTCGACAGATCATGCTTCAGGCTTCGAGTGCGATGGTGCAAGATGCTTCAAGTTCTCTTTCAGCTATGTCTGACGATCTTCAGAGTTAGGTAATAGAAACGGGCTATAACAAGTAATCGGGAGAATGCTTACCCATTTATCATTCTTGATTAGAATGGTCGCCACATTGCGGCCATTCATTGGTCTATAATCAAGAACGTGAATCCACTTTCCTTGACGGTTATAGATCGATTCCTTACACTTTTGATTGGCCAGTTTTCCCCCTCCAGACAAGTCTCTCACCAAAATACATGCCATCCAACATCGTCGGATCGTCATTTTGGGAGGAGACGAGACTATTTATATGTTCTTTGGGCCCCTTCTCTCTTATCGGCGTCGTCTCACATCAGTTTCTTTGTCTTAATTCCCTCCCTACCCACCCTAATTTACATTTACGTTTTTTCATTTTGATCTATGACTTTACAATGCATGGCATAGTGACCAGTCCCTCTGTATTCGGGAGGTTATGTTGTTTTGATCTATGATGTGATGTCGCATGGCTCGCATGACCAGCCCCTTCTATTGTTGGAGGATTGTGATTTCTTATGGACTAGCCCCTTTGTTTTTTGGGACTTTGTCGAGCCGGCGTGATGACTTATGTTTCTGCTTCAATTGCATCTTTCTGTGCCATTTCTTTGCAGGACGTCTCTTCCAACTGTAGAGCTAGCTCTTTTAAGTTGCTTATCTAACATTTAATGGATTTGTTTGTCTTCTTTTATTTTAAGTTTTTAAGGTTATCACGACTATCTATTTTCTTGGTATGACTTCTCGCATTGAGTTTGGATGAATCATCTGTTCTGCGACCTCCATCTTGTGCTTTCTCGACTTTTTGTTTTCTCAACAATATCAAATATGATGGCCCGGGCTTTTCTTTTGGAGCTCTTGGGCGAAAGTTTATCATTAGGGTTTTTCTCGAAAACCTGAAAGGGCGGGGTTTTCTATTCTGGTGATAAACTTTCGCATATTGCCTCCTATTTGCCTTTCTTATTTTACGCCGTCTTAAAGGGGCTTGGGTTGTTCCTATGGCAGGTTCTCTTTATTATTATTAGTGGGTAGTCTGATAAAATTGGTGTGGTGGACTACCCCACTTGGATATTTTTCGACATGTTTGTACACTGCTGTGATGAAAGATATGCCCATCATTCGCCGATTTTCCCCCTCCAGACGAGTCGCTCACCAAAAGATTTTTTTAGTGGTTTTTCCTTTTCTTTATTTTCTCTGCAAGAAATATTGGACAAGATGTGTGAAAAGTTAGGCAAAGAATCGAATCGTGTAATAAAATAACCATAGATGTTTAGAAAATGACCACATGCACACATTATTTACAAAACATAACCAACAATATCCCACTTACATACTTTTGATACGCCTCTATAGTTGTCTGTATTGGTGTCACAAATGTTTTGTTCCAAATGAAATATTTATTTTCATGAATTCAACCCATTGCCTTTAATATGCGCTTATGTCATTGTTACGAAACATGGCCGTTTGGGCCGTGGAATTTTGGACGTGTCCCATAGCTGCAACGAATTTACAGCTAAAACTGTGTTCAACATGACAAAGCCCATGGTAAAATTGTTATCATGAAACACGGTCTTGGTGTCACTATTGTCCAAGAAAAGACTCGTGTGTTCAATAAAAGCACCTAATAACTGTAATAAACAAGGTGCTTTTACACTAGGGGGTGCCTTACAATATTAAACTAGTTTGTGCATGTGTTTCATCTAGTTTGAAGGGATTGGTAGTTGTTGCAAATCATGGACCTTGAACTAATGTTTTGGCTTAGTGATATTATTGTCCTTCTGGAAATAAGACCTTCCACTATGTTTTGTTTTGTAATCAAGGATTATTAGAAATTTGTCTTAAATTTTTTGTATGATGTTCATTACATCAAGTTATGCAATTAGTAGTACAAGAAATTTATCGTGGCGGCCAAGGCCGCCGCGAACATTTCTTTTGTTCCACTTGTTTTCTAGTTCACGCTATGATTATTCAAGATAATGTGAGGAACTCTTAGTATCAAATATGCCTTCGTTTGAAATCTTTGGATTCTATTTGGGTCATGCATTCTATGCAAGAATGATAGACCATGTATTTGGATTATATTTTCCTAGCTAAGCATTATTGTATCCTAGGGGTGGGTTCTTCTGTAGATAATGGGTACCATGAGGTAGAGTTAAAGAGGAACAATGATTGGAACCATTAACGCATTTGCTATAGAAAACACGTGCGCCTTTGTTTATGCAACAAAGTAAGCCAAAAGGATTCTCCTCTTTGGTAAAAGTTCATTCAATTCAAGGTCAGGCAAGAGTAGACGGAAATAAGATGTACAACAATCTTGTTCAACTCAATGAAGCTGAAAGGACATAAAATCCACTTTAACAAATAGGGCTTGAGATTGGAAGACAAAGAGAAGAGAGAACCCCCAAACGAGTTTGAGTTGAACTTCTAAAACATTAGATCTACGTAGTGTACAATACGGGCAAACATCCTCTAGACCCGTTCATCGCTAGGGAATAAATAAGAAAAAGAACTCCTCTAGTAGAAGCAAAACTAAAGCAGCAAAAGCCTACATGTCTGATTGATCAACTAGGTTCCTATTCTTTGTCATCACCACCCTCTTCCTGTCAAAAGCCCCTTCATCCAAATTAATACTAAATTATAACCTACACACAATTGTCCAATCGTGCAACTTACCTCTGCGCTTTCTTCATCATTGACTTCGGATTTGGATTTTTCTGATCCATCTTCTTCTTCATCCTACAATAGGAAAAGGATTCAATACTCGATCCAAGCTTGTCTACCATATTACAATCGCTATATCGAAGAATATAGCAACTTGCTTGCTTGTCATTGTATGTAGCGGTCTTCTTTTCGTAATCGACCTTCAATTGTGCAGCTTTGTCAGTGTATGGAGATTTTTCTGCAATATCCGACTGATTAGCTCTTTATGAAGTAAATAAGCAGCAAGTAAGACTGGTTCTCACCTTTTCCGTCATTTTTTTCCATTTATCTCCGCCAGCTTTGTCCATCTAGAGAGAAAACACATCGCATTTTAAAACATCATTCAGAACAACTAGTTTTGAAGTATAAATACTTATAGCAGCAACACCTTTGACGTTGAGGTGCTCCTCCTGTTGGAGAGATACCCACTATTTTATCCTCAGTTTTTAGCTTGTATATAGACAATAATAAACTAAGATAGTGATAATTTGCAGAGGTTCTCTTGTAGCTTTGGTTCCCCTGCTGCTATGCCATGACAGGAACAACAAAGGAATGGCAAAGATTCAAAGCAAACAATGCATGCTCGAAACAGGGTACATGGGTCTCTAGAGACAGCGAAATCTGAAGGAAAGAACCTTAAATGCAGATTGAGGCATCCTACTTCTACTATAGCTAAGAAATTAATTAGCCACAGAGCCCAGAAAAATGATCTGTGCCAATCTTGCTACAGACGTTTTTTGAGTTGGGGCCTTTTACCTGCTACGGAAGTGCCAAAGAAGCAGACGCTAGAACCTTTGAGGAAGTGCCATAAGAGCCGAAAAAGCCCTTGAAGAAGAACCAGACCATATAGGCAAGAGGCGGCGCCATAGAAGAAGCAGAAAGAAGCACCATAGCAGCAGCTCGCCTTACAAAGAATGGAGTAGATAGTTAAAATAACACGTGGCATGTAAATAGAGAACTAGATTGCGGCTTAGAAAAAATCTGCACGACAAAAACATAAAATAGAAATAGGAAGCTAAATTATATATGTGTAGATAAATTCATGTATATACCATCTCAATCATGCCATTTTAAAATGTTAACACCATTAATAGTTGGATGGACATGATGAATATCATCATCGTAAAAAAAGAATTGAAGCCTCTTGCTCATTAGGAATGCCCTTCGGCCAATTAAATTAACAGAAAATGGAATTTCTTAACACATAACGTACAACGTGCTGGATTTGCCAGCAAACTACTGAGTGCCATCCTCTCTAGTAAGTAACAGTCCAAGGAGTAAAAAGAAGTACAAAAATCTGTTGAGACCGAGTACAAATTTTGGGGCAAACTTACAGATTTGGGATAACTTTTTGTCCTTGCAATCAATTCATTAAAATGTTGCCCTTATGTTGCAAACCGAGCATCCAAAAACCATAGATTCTCCATCCAGTTGAGAAATAAATCTAGTTGCAGATTCAAACCACCGATTTGCAGGAATCATTTGAGATCCCTTGAAGACCACGAAAGCGATCTGGCTTAGAAAGAATCCACATCATATTCTTAACCTACCTACAGAGAAGAAAACATTATATGCATCGAAACATTATCTTAGAACATGCTGGCTTCTCTTCGTTTCCACAAATTAACGAATCTTACTACATAAGCTCCTCGCATCCGAAACTGTTCCACATTCTCTTTACAAAAACCCAATCGTCTACCTTAGAATGCCACCATTACCAAGTGCTTAAGGTTTTCATGTGCTTCGAACGCAGAGATCCCTTCTGCGCTGTGTTACACAAATTCTAGATCTGCTTGTGGACGGTACATTCGCGCCTGCAGTTAAGTTAAATTATAGTTTTTAACAAAATTTACATTCGCACTACTAGTTAAGTTAGTATATAGTTAAGAAATTTAGTTAAGAATTTAGTTAATTTTTTTAACCAAAAACACTAACTAAACTTGTCTTCGCACCTTGTTCAGTTAAGTTAGCAAAATTAACTAAAAGTTAACTAAATTAAAATTAACACTAAAAGTTAAATCACCCCATAAAGGCCACCTTAAGTTTAGTTTTTATGTCTTTTGCTAACTTAACTAGACATGTTCGAAAGCATTTAGTTAACTAGTTAAGTTATTTGTTGACCAAATTTTTTAACTAAACGAGTGCGAAATGATTTTCCGTTAAGTTAGTCTAACTAAATTTTTTAACTAGCTTTGGTGTGAAGGCAATCATCCAGTTAGTGTTAACTTAACTTAATGATAAAAGTTAATTAAACTTACCCATAGCTGCGAATAGACCCTTACTAAAATATATACCTTCTATTTGGTACATACTCAATATATTTGTTTCTCGCCCCCTCCAGCCCTAGGGTTTGCCCTCTGGGCAACCAAAAAATCGCCCCCTCCAAACCCTAGGGTTTGCCCTTTGGGCAACCAAAAAAAACAGTGACTCAAATTTACAAGACGCATTTTTGCGTCTTATTCCACCCCACTTGACTTACTATTTCAATCCACTTGTGCTTTTTGCTCATCCTTGTTGGCTTTTTGACTTTTTGTTGGTCGTTGCCCTAAGTGTCTTTAGTTGGCCAGACAAATTTAGAGTATTTTTAAAAATATTCCCGCTAAATGTAGGCAACTTGAAAGTATTTTTTAAGAATATTCTCATGTTATCCGTTTCCATGTTCCGTTTTCTAAAATTCTGTTTTCTAAAATATGTGGACCCGTTGCATTTCTGGTGGCCATGTTTCGTAACCATAGCTCATGTGGTGTTAATTGTCTTTTACTCTAGATGCCCAAACCCTAGGGTTCCAAATGCCTTTTTACACTCGTCTCCCAAGAGCTTGTATTTTATTGTCATAGTTCTGCATCTCCTTTACTTGAAATAACGCAGAAAAACAGCTGTAAGTTGCTTAGCACTCTTACAAGTTTCTGAACACAAAAAGAGACATGCAAAGAGGATGAAGCTTAAGCTACCTAAATTGTTAAAAGTATCAGGATGAAATAATCAGAGCAAAGGCATCTCCAATCTGTAACATACATGCGCTCAAGGTAAATGGAAGTTTATATCACTGCAACTGCGCCTAAAACAAATGTTGTTTCAAACCAATCCCATCCATAAGTTTCCAACTTAACATTTTTACTTGGCTAGGTTCTGCATGAGATATTTGAGTCGACAAGAAGCAATGATCCACTTTCTACGCTTTCTTAAAAGAGTCATTTGAACAGGTACTCAAATTATTTGAACAAAATCAGCATACAACCTTCTTCCTTGTATTGTTGTCCTTTATTGTGGGAATGTAATTGTGGTCGCGCTAAACGTCCAGCAAAACGATCGTTTCATGAAATATAATCCTGGAAGGGGACCATCACATCAGGACATGAAAGCTTTAGATGCTAAATCCCAACAACTATGGATGGAATACCTTCATTGTGTGCATGAAATTATACTCCAAGATGTGGAAGTAACAATAACAAAGTTGCAATAAGGTTCCATTGCATATCACTAGAATCTCAGCAAAGATTACATGGCATCCAACATTTTGTCGGTGTTACCGTCCACCAAGACTGCTGAGAAAATCCGACAACCTGCAAGAAATCCTGGTGTCAACGCCCAAAAAAAGAGAAAGAAAAAAGTAACATTTGCTAGCAGCAAACTTTGCAAAAAAAAAAAAAAATCGACTTTACAATACAATAGATACCTAACATTTTTTGCAATTACTGTACTTCCATCAGCTGCTCCAAGGTGGCGCAATTTTACTTCTTGAGTTGTCCCATCCTTGTAAGCATGCTGTAGAACTTGAAAACTTCATCAGTACTTCGAACAATTAATTGCAAAGAGGAAATGAAATTCCCTCAATGCATCAATAATTTAACAATTAGATGCAAACAATCAGCAATCGTGAAAGATAGAACTTGCATTTCACCAACCTTGTAGAAACAACTTGTTCCAAATGGGCAATTTCCATTTCCAAAATCGAAATGCCTGCAATCAATGCCACTGACAAAAACGTTTCACTGCATTAATAATTTAACACAGGAATATCTTGAATGAATTTATAAGACAGAATGCACCTTAACTTCCTCTTATAGCCTTGTACAATTTCTTCCTTTTCTTCAGGTGTGGAGTACCAAACTATGCTTGGAATAACATAATGTGAGCCAACTCTACAGACAGGGCAAGCCCGTACTACAGTATCTAAATCCATGCCAGGTGCATGTGATCCACTCCTCCAGCCTCTTATGCATGATATACAAAATGGATGGTCACATCCAGATAGCAAACCAAATTTACGTTCTGAAACATTAGGCTTTGATAAGACAAGCTCTAAACACACACTACATTCTATGTCTTGACTCATTCTAAGTGCATCTAGACGTTTCTTATTATGCTGACACTGCTGTTTGTGCACTTCCACTTCAGCAGGTCTGAAAGGATGCAAGCAGTGTTTACCACAAATGGTGCATAGGTCACCATGCAAGTAGACACAAGCATCTCCATGAGGACAGTTCCCTGCGGCTGCAAATGGGCATATGGGTTCATCAGCTGGATCTGCTGCAGTTCTACTTAAAGTTGGCCAAATAGACTCATCATTTACGTCTGTTTTACTGCTCGGACCTTCCCAAATATCTGGGTCTATAAGAATTGGCAGATCCTCTGCTGTTTGCCATGCACTGCCTAAAGGAAGGCCAGCCTTGCCTTGGTTAGAAACTGAAGGCCCCTGTTTAGCAATTTCTCTTGGAATTTCGAGGGGTGGTGCAGATGGAGGAGCTGAAAGGGGTATATATGGGTTTGCAGGGCGCTGCAGCTTCACATGTTCATATCGACAACGACTACCATATGAACAAACCCCACGTTGGTAGAATGTGCAAACCTTCAATAAAAGAAGCAAAGAATCGTGTAAAAACAAGCCAAAACTATTAAGAATATAAAATCGGTACAATGGCATACATTGCTTTCTTGATCATTCCAATTATGTGAGAAGGGGCAAGCATCTCCTCTTAAGCAAGCTCCATGCATAAAGTACTTGCAAAGTACTCTGCAACATCAGGCAATCCCAAATATTACAATTTCCTTAACAGATACAGGTTCGCATTAAAGAAGACAACCAAATTTAAACAAGATCTCTACTAAAAATTTTCATGTTAAAGAGGAAAACAAGAGACTAAATCACTTAGAATCAGGGATAAATAAACAACATGCTGATCTCTAGCTGGAGAAACAAGAGTTTCCGTTGGCACCAAGAACCAGTTTAAGGCTATGCAAATCAAGAAATCGAGATAAAAAAGGGGACTAACCGGTTTTGTGACATAGCGGGGCGCTGAAGCACGAGTGTAGCAACCGAGATTTAAGACAAGCAAACCGCACTAGAACCAAATGTTTTACGTGCTGGTAATCAGAGAATGAAGGATCGCCATGGCTCAAGCAAGTTCTCCGTTAAATTTCATGGCACCTTCCTTACCGTCTAGATCAGGTCATTCATTTAAAGGCTGTTTTGTAAGTTGTCCCAAAATATATGAACTAGTCTACCAATAAATCTTATTATCTCCCTCTTGAACGATAAAAACATTCAATTCGAATCAATTCTATATTTTATTGCAATATGATAGTTGGGTCGTTTTTCTTGGTGTTGCCACATAGCCATCACCAATATCCTGGAATAACAATCGACAAAGCAAATTATGTACTAGGTAATTTTCAGTAGGAGAGCCATTACGCAGTGTAAAGTGCGTGACGGCCCGCAGACCAGACGAGGCGCGCACGAGGCGGGCGCTGACGACGAGCGCGAGCCGCTGAAAGTGCGCCGCCGCCGCCGGGCACGCACTTTACATGCGAATGGTCTCATCGAAAATTACCGGACGTAATACATGGTTGCTTGAAATTACGTCCATTGACATTTCGCCACGTGTCTTTTGATTTCGGCTATGGCGGGAAGAGCTATGGCGGCGTTAAGCGTGGCCCGGTACCTAAATGGCTATGGCGGAAGAGCTTCCTTAGGCGGGGAGCTATGGTGGTCGCTGGACTCTTAAGTATAAAAGCATGAATAGGGCTCCAAATACGATATATAATGTAAACGTGAGCTTAATCCGGAGGAGGGCATAAAATCCAATTTTTCTGGCATGTTGAAGCTCTGGGTCAGCAAATCTGCTCCAAATCTGAAACGTAGAAACAAATAGAAAACAAGAACAAGTCATAAGTCATAAGGCGGATCTTGTTCTCACGCGAAAGCAGAGGAAACTTGTTGAGGAAACCGCAGAACAAGTGCAGATTCATAAGTCCGGCGGATCTTGTTCTGCTGCGAGCAAAGGAAACTTGTTAGGAAAACGCACAAAGCAGAGAAGACTTAGCGGCGCCGCTTCAAAAATATCAGAGAGTTTTTACAGGATATAAAAGTAGCCAAAAAACCCAGTAATTTCAAGCAACCATGTATTACGTGTTACCATTTATGTGTTACCATTGAACCGGTAAACACTATAAACACTTCCAAGCCCAGATGAGAAGTAGAGCTTTTGCCCTAAAGAGTTGAAATTTATATGCAGATTTGAAGCTCTGATTCCTCAAGCAAATCATCCCAATTGGTTACCCTTAATACAAGAGATTTAGTCTCGCGGAAAGTCTCTGTATGGGCTCTATGCGAGCTCACTATTGGTGAGAAGTATTGATAGTGCAATGCATGTGGGCTGTTTTTTTCGTAGGCTGCTTTAGCATAAAGATGAGGTCAAACTATGCACAAGTTTTGCAGTCTCAATTTGAGTTGCTATATATTTTCTGGGAGAGCTACAATTTAGGGGACTAAATCCCGAATGATCAGCTTGGAACTTGCATAGATTGCACCATATCTTGGAATCACCTATGCACGCAACATGATTGCTTTTATATTAGCATCTCAAACATATTTTACTATGGGCTCGATTTGTATAATAGTTTTAACAACTAGAGCATCCCATCGATGGTGCAGCAAGTGCCAAAGGCGATGGTTTTAGCCTGGTAGATGATACATGGATGGATTATGCCACGTCATTGTGTCATGTAGGCATGTGGAAACAAAAAAATAAAGGCGACCAAATCTATAAAACCGGAGGATGTCAATTGCAAGTTCATAACCTATTATGCAGGTTTGATTTTCTATATAAAGATGGAAGTGAATTGAATTGACTTTCATCATCCACAGAGATCATGAGGTCTATGGGACCCAATACAAGAAAGAAAAAGCAAAGAAAGGCTATTACTGTCCAAGATTAGAAAAAACCTGCCCCAAAGGGTTTTCGAGGAAAAAAAACTTAACAGTAATAGACTTGTTTATAAAGTGTACATATGTACAATTAAATATATCAATCTGATGATGTACGACTTATGTCATCTCGCTTATTGAGAACCTCTAATATATAGGATGATAATGCCATTACTGCAGGCTTTTGCAAAAGCACATGTAGTGTCTGATAAAATGCAATCAAAGTCAGCATATCTTGCTCGAATAGTCATAAACATTGGATAAATCTGAAGAGTATAGCATTCCTCTTCAATGGCTCTCATCTGGTAACATTGGCATGTCCTGTTTCCACGATCTTCACGGTCCCATCTGCATGTTTCAATTCTGAGGCAGTGTGCACCAGTGTGAATGGATGCAATTGTTCTATGCCTCTTCATATGCAAATGTGATAACATCTACTGCTTGGGGCCTCGGGCAAGTGTGAGATTAATCTGATTTTTGTAGTATGTTATTTTGACCTTTTTCAAATCACTATTACTAATAAAAAATCATCGAGATACTACTTCAAGTGAGTGCGATCTTCATTATTCTGCTCCTGTATGCATCCCTGCTCCTGGACATTCTATATAGAAAACCAACATGTTTGTTTCTCCTTTCAACAGGCTTTAAGACGTTGCAGATCCTTGGCCAGTGTGTGGGCCAGATTTAGGAGTCGATTGTCTCCCGTGTGATACCACTTTCTAGCAATAGATCCAAAGTGGCATGATGTAGATGTAAGAATCATTTTTTTGGAGAAGGATTGGGTATAAAACCGTAGCCTTGACTCGAAGAACCTCAATCAGAATTCTGGATCCGTTCCAAACCTTCCCAAGTGGCAAGGAATACCACTGGCCCCTCATTTCTTCTACTCCATACCAAAGAACTGGTTCCACCAAAACTCGGAACAAATGTGCCTGATGGGACTACTGTAAAGCTCCACTTTGTGGCAGTTGTTTTGCATCGCATAGAGTGCCTCCCAAAGTGTCATCACTCGTCGTTAGATACAAGTCCTCTGTATGTGGTTGTAGTGAACTCCACTTTAAGATATTTGTATGTTTATATTACCTCTATGTTTTGACCCTGGTAAGTAAAGGAGGGCTGCCTATACTGTCTAGAAGATGATAAGAAGGAGTACCTTGGTCTTTGCTAAGTTGATCTGCATTCCAGCGTCCTGATAAAAAGTGCTCAATGCATTCAGACGTTGTTCCATATTTGCTAGGATATGAGCTAATAGGTCTGCATTGTCTGTATATATCAACTGCCTAATGATGTCATTAGCAAGTCATGCTCCTCCTTCTCCATGATAGTCAAGCCAGTCCTCCAGTTGATCAATATACAGTCCAAATAGTGTTGAAAACAATGGACATCCCTGGCGCACACACTACTGTACTGATAAGATGGCATGATGAAGGCATTCAAGTCGTGATTGTTTCAGCTCTTGTGGGATGCCTAGCTGCAGTAATCTCTTCCATAGCTTCTCTCTAGACACCGTGTGAAAAGCCTTTGCAAAATACACGAAGTAGAAGTACAATTCTGTTGCTTATTTCTGATGTCGTGTAGCAAGGTGCGCAATGTAAAAATATGATCAATCATGAACGTTTGGATCTAAAACGTGCATGTTTAAGTGCACATGTACCCTTCTCCTCATTCCATAATATCAATTATTGTTCAAGAGTTTCGGCGGGCAGTTTTGCCAAGAAAGAATCACCATGATTGTGCGGTAATTGCCAGAAAAGTGTTGATCCCCTGCTTTATATTGGAACTACTCTACTGACAGTCCATTGCATAAAGAAGCCTTCATGGAGGGCCCAATTGAATAGATTAGTCAAGGCTGGGACAATATGACATCACACCCACTTCAATAGTTCTGTCTGCATGCCATCTAGATCTGTTGCCTTGTCGTTTGCATTGCAATTGCAAGTTGCCTCCACTAGAGCCAGTCGGGAATTGGTTTGTGTTGATACTGTATTCTACACCATGTTAGAATCATAGAGGTGCATCAAGTACTACACCCACTAATCCAGAGAGATGCTACTAAGAGGCGACATAGGCTTGTGTAGGACTCTTCTCCAGAATGTTCTCGAGTGGCAGAGAAGATAAATATTTTCCATTGATGTTCTGCAATGTAATATATACCTTCCATTAGGGTTTCTCTGAGATTACAAAAGGGCCTTCAAAAGATGCCAACGAAGCCAAATAAAGGAAAACGAACTACCAATCAAAAATCAGAGCCTGAAGGGTCAAATCAGCAAAACTATTATAATTGACTAACGGGACCACATTTTCTAGCATCAATGTTGATGAAAAAGTCCAAATGAGCTCTCTTTTAGTGTAATAGATAGATTTCATTGGATCTTTCCAATGCTAGGTGCTTTGCATATATTATAAACACTTGTGATTGTCAAGACTATAAAAAAAAAATTCAATTTTAAGATTTTTACTCTCCTCTTGGGTTAAAAGATATGCAAGCCACCTAAGTTTGGAAAGATCTCAATGAGATCTATCTATTGCACCAAACAAAGACTCATCTGGAGTTTTCTTCAAACGATATATTAGAAAATGTGATCCAGTGAGCTTGTTATAACTGTTTAACTGACTGGATTATCAACTTTATTTTTTGATTAGTAGTTCGTATAGCTTCGTCAGCATTTCTTAGAAAGCCCATTTATGATCTCAAAAAATCCCTAATGTTGTCTTTAATAAAAGCTCCATGTTGCTGCTGTAGTTGAAGAACAAATCATTTACTAGTCTTTTGTCATTTAACATCGTTGTATATATCATTAAACCATTTGTTTCGAGGAAAGATGGATGTTCCTTATGCTCATCTAATGCATCTTCTTCCAAAATATTGTTTTATTGCACCTAAAAGAACAATAACAAGCTTGGCAGATTGTTGTTCGAATGTGGAAAGGTGCAAGATGTTTTACCAGCATCTGGGTATTTAGCCTCTATTTTATTATAATCCAAACGTAATTGCGGCACACAAGAGGTGGCTTGATATTGGATTTCCATTAGTTCCCAATTTACTGTGACAAGTGGAGGTTGATGATCTGAATCCACCTCCTTGATGAAGAAGTGTTCGGCAATCCTGTTGAACAAGCACTTCATCAGCACTTAGTCATCACTTCTGACTAGGCAGACACGTCATCTCCAATAGACGTGTCTGGTCTGAAGAGGCGTAACTGATGTATTACAATAGACTTGTTTTTTGTTTTCAATTCAACCCAACAGTTGTAAGCCACGACAGAGGCATTTCTGTCTATCAATATATCAATCCATTAATATGGTATCAGAGCGGGTTGATGGAGCCTAATCGAAACCAACAAAATTTGCATCAAGCCCTTAGGGTTCAAAGAGCAATTCAACGGCTGAATCAGAAATTGATGCAGCGAAGACTGAAGAAGTTAAAGAAGAAGAAAAGAATCAATGTCTTTAATCGTCTGCAGTTTTAGGCCTGGATTTGAAGCATGGAAGCAATCTCCGGTGGATAGTATGTTGTAGAAAAATTCAACGGGAAGAACTTCCATACATGAAATTTCATCTCATAGAGAAGGATCTGTTTCGAGTCGTTGAGGACTCAGAGAAGAAGCCAGGAGATGCTACAGAATTGGCAAAATTGCAGTTGAAGAATAAGAAGGCTATGGCCATGATCGGTCTTGGACTTGGTGATGCACACATTCATCATGTAGATTTTTCAAAGAATGCCAAAGAAGTCTGGGATACTTTAGAACAAATTTTTGGAGCCCAAAGCCAAGCATTCTAAGGTGCTTCTAAAGAAACAACTCTTCGATTTTGAGATGCAGGATGATGGAAATTTGGCTGAGCATATCACCAAGATGCAATCTGTGCTTCACCAATTGGCCGAAATTAATGCCAACGTAGAAGAAGGGAATGCTAAGGTTGTGTTATTTAATAGTTTTCCACAATCATACAGTAATGTAGTCACCACATTACAAATTGTGCAGGGACTTAGCCTTGATCAGATTATTGCATCTTTGCTGGAAGAAGAGAGAAAGCTAAAGGCAGGGGAGACGTCTTCTGCTTTGCTGGTCAGTTTTTTCAAGGTTCTAAGCAGTTTGCAAAACAGGACCGAGGCAAGGTGGAAGGAAATCACACTCAACAGTAGCAGTTGAACCTTCAAATAAGAAGTTTACCAAGAAACCTTCTTCTCGGTTTGGAAAGTGGACATTTGCAAGCAACAAGGCCATTTTGCGCGTGAATGTCCAGCACGTCTTGCAAAAGGAAAGGAGAAGGCATTTGCAGTAGATACAGAGTAGGAAAGAGGCCTTCATGGCTCGCATCAGCAGTCACAGTTTTCTAAATGATGATCTGACAGTTATTTGGATATATCCAGGTGTCACACAACATATATGTTCAAAGCAAGAATTTTTCCAAAATATACAACTGTTCAATGGATCCAAGAGGGTGATCCTTCGAGATAATTCTGGAAAAGTGGTTTGGGTAGGAAGCATTCTAGTTTCTCTTGAGAATGGCAGCATCAAGACAATACACAAAGTCTGTTATGTTCCCGGTATTGCTCATACTCTGTTATCAGTAGGGGCATTAGCGGATCTGGAGTATACAGTGTGGTTTAAGCGTGGGAAATGTCAAATCTTATCAAGAGAAATGAGAATAGTGGCATCTGGTGTAAGGCATGCTTCACTGTACTGATTGAATGCTCGTGTAATTCTATAATAGCCCGTTTCAGATTTAGTGCTGATAACGCAAGATAAAGATCCAAAATTGGAAATATGGCATAACAGACTAGCACATTTTAATGCTCAAGCGCTTAAGGAGATGAAGAGAAGATAGTTAGTGGCTGGACTTGATCTTCATTTGCATGGAAAGTTACAATTTTGTGAAGCATATGTATTTGGCAAACAAAGATGGAAAACTTTTCCAAAGTGTCAAAGTGTAAGAGCTGACAGTCTGTTGGATTTAGTGCATACTGACATTTGTGGGGCAATGCGTACAGCAAAACTTGATCACAAGAAGTACTTTATAACCTTTATTGACGATCACTCAAGAAAGGTAGCAGTGTACTTGATGCTCCGTAAGTCCGAAGCTCTTCAGCAATTCCAGAGGTATTAAGCCTTTGTTCAAGTTCAAACTGGAAGGCATATCAGAATTTCGCATTCGGATGGAGGTGGTGAGTACTTATCTGGTGCTTCTACTTCTTATTGTCATGCCCAGGGAATAGTACAACAGCACACCAATCCTTATACTCCTGAGAAAAATGGGCTGGCTGAACTGATGAATCGGACTCTTGTAGAGGCAATACATTGTATGTTACATTCAAGGTTGCCTCAATCCTTTTGGGGAGAAGCAATTACAACTGCTGCCTATATCAAGAAGAGAGTATTGGCCATTCATGGCAGAACTCCAGAAGAACTTTGGATAGGAAGGAAGCCTAAACTTGACGATTTGAGAGTGATTGGTTCCTTAGTCTATGCGCACATTCCCAAGGAAAACAACAAGCTCCAACAAATCCGCAAGAGATGGAATACATGAAAGGTGTTCTATATCATCAAATTTAGGAAGTCTAATATATGTTATGGTGTGTACGAGGCCGGATCTAATATATGCGATCGGAGTTGTCTCGCAGTTTATGGACAATTCAGGTGCTGCACATTGGCAAAGTGTTAATAGAATTCTGCGGTACCTGAAGGGAACATCAAACTATTGTTTATGCTTTGATGGAAGCGAGAAATTGAAGGTTATACTTGAAGGGTTCACTGATGCCGATTGGGCAGGAGATGTTGGAACTAGGAGATCAACTTCAGGCTATAGTTTCAGTCTTGGAAGCGGAGTGATTTCTTGAAGTTTAAAGAGACAAAATATAGTTGCATTATTAAGTACTGAAGCAGAATACATTGCTGCCACCCACGCAGCAAAAGAGGCAGTATGGCTGAGCAAATTCTTTCTTGGATTAGAAGCTCAATATACAGCCAAGACGACAGTGATATTTAGTGATAATCAAGGACCAATAGCATTATCAGAAAATCCTAAATATCATTCCAGAACTAAGAATATTCAGACCATGTATCACTTCATTAGAGAGCGAGTTGCAGATGGTACTCTCAAACTTAAGTTTATTAGAACTTAAGATATGGTAGCTGACATCTTTACAAAGCCATTAAGTAAAGAAAAGTTTAAGAAACATAGATCTGCTTTTGGGGTGATCAGACTAGTTGAAGATGATGAAGATGCAGGACTTGGAACAAGTGGGTGATGAAGTATTCGGCAGTCCTGCGGAACAAGCACTTAGTCAGCGCTTCTAACTAGGCAGACCCGTCATCTCCAATAGACATGTCTGGTCTGAAGAGGCGTAACTGATGTATTAGAATAGATTTTTCATTTTTGTTCTCAATTCAATCCAGCATTTGTAAGCCATAGCAGAGGCGTTACTGTCTATCAATATATCAATCCATTATTTAAGACTTCTCGTCCCTAATATGTATGCCCACCTGTACATGTGTGGAAAAAAAATGATGACATTAGCATGATATTAAAAAATCTTGATGACATCAGCATGATGAAATTAGCAATAAAATTTAACCCCTTATAAAAGTTAGGGTTTCCATTTTAGAGCTTTACAATTTTAAGCACCTTAAGCCTCTTATTCCAAGGGCAATTGACTCTTCACATCCATGGAATCTCAGAAATGAATCCAATGATATGGATCAAGAGCATTGGAATCCTGATGTTCTAAAGCATGATTTCATTAATTGGAGAGAATAACGCAATTTTGAGAATTTCAAGCACAGCTAATTTGCCCAAACACCAATACTTTCACCTACTTCTTGAGCCCAAGATACATGAGGTCACATGATACATATATCCATACAAATTATGCATTATACTTGTACGTGTACATGATACTTGTACATGCTCAATAATGGCGCTACAATATACACCAATAATTCACATCAATAATTTTACTTGACTATAAAAGCAGCTCCATTTGGTGGTAGAGGTCATTCATCTCCCATGGCCTACTTGCCTCCTCGTCCGGAGCACATCCAAACCATCAAGTGCTCCATGAGCTACAATGATCTTGGTGATTGCGTGAGAAAGGGTGTCAAACTTGATCCCTATCTGCAATCCAAAGCTCGTGGTCCTGAGATTCGTTGCCTCGAGCTCACTCGTGTTGTGATCCACCTTATTTGGCTTCCTGATCACGAGATCTATGTGCTGAATGCCATCACCTCAGCAGGTGTCGATGATGAGTGAATCAGTGATGATTTGTGTACCTGTTAAGGATATAATGATATAAGCACTTCTGAAATATGTAGGGATGTATAAGCATAGTGAATATTATTTGATGTATCGAACCTGAGTAATTTGTAACGTTGTGCTCTTCGACCTCCACTTTTTCTGCAAGCAGTCCCTAATTTCAAGCACACCTAATTTACTCAAGCACAAATACTTTTACCTTACTAAAATCCAAGATACAAAGCATGATTTCACATGATACGTATATCCATACAAAATATGCATTATACTTGTACGTGTACATGATACTTGTACACACTCAATAATGGCGCTACAATGTACACCAATAATTCACATCAATAATTTTGCTTGACTATAAAAGCAGCTCCATTCGGTGGTAGAGGTCATTCATCTCCCATGGATTATTCGCCTACTCATGTGCACCACATCGAGGCGATCAAGTGCTCAAAGAGCTACAATAATGATCTTGTCGGTTGCCAAATAAGGGGTATTCTTCTTGATCCCTACCTGCAATCCAAAGCTAATGGTGCTGAGATTCGTTGCCCCGGGCTAACTCGTGTTATCTCGTGTTATGATCCATCTTATTTGGCTTCCTGAGCGCAATAGCTATGAGATAAATGGGATCACCTCAATAGGTGTTGATGATGAGTGAATCACCTATTCAGCAATGTATAGTGTAGTGATGTTCTGTCATATAAGATATAGTAATGCATAAGAGCACTTGTATTAATCTGAAAAATGCAGAGAGTTATGTATAAGAACAGTTGTGTTATTGAGTAGATGAATAATGCATATATTACCTCGGGGAATCCTCCATAAACAATTCTTGCAATGGCTCAAGTGTCTTCAGGTGTCCTTGGTTGCCTCTTTAGCCAATAGTTCCCGCACTGGATTCCTACGCTTAGGGGATCACAACCAATAATGGCCGGTTCAACCAACCAAGCATAGTCTATCATTTTGAGAGGTCGATGGCGTGGTCTGTCATTAGGATTCTACCGCCACTTTTTATGCGCCAGCCCCGAGCATGTTGAGCGTGATATGCGGTACCTTTCCTAGCCACATGCTCCCACCAAGACACAAAAACCTCATTATAATGAGGGGCAGTGGGGTCTTGTATAGGAGCCTCCTCTGCATAGGCTACCCACATAGGACATGCATCGCCGACCTTACAAAGCGTAAACATACCTTTTTGTACATCTTGGTATGGGTCTAATATTTCAAAGGCATTCTTGGGTTTATCCTTAGCAGGTCCGGACAAATAAAGGCGGTTGGAGCGTCGTTATCGATCGCCTCTGAATAGATTCGCTCGTCAAATACAACTTGCCTTGTTCGAGGCGAAGTTCAATTTCGCGCGACCGCCGGGGTACTTCACCTAGCACACGCATCACCAAGACCAAGTAGTCTATGACCTCGCTCATGTAGGTATTGGACCACGCAGTTCACACCAGCCCTGGAGATATTAGCCCAATGCATCATGTACTTCGCAATGGACGACCTCAATGCTCCTATGTCCTTGAGGCTTGTATATGGCTTGACAGTCTTGGGCCAGCCAATCGGTATCTTTGGCAAACCACTATCATCTGCTTTCCACATCCGAATACCCTTTTCTGGCAACCATTCTCTATGACCAGGTCTCATCTTGTAATACATTACTGGCCACCCATCATTCATGCAAAACTTAAACAATAAGGGCTCTAAGTGACCAACCAAACGGTCCTTCTTATCAGAAATGTATCCTTCTATGAAACCCTTCCAATCGGGAACCTCGGTAATAGGGTATGGTGTCGGTGCCTTTGTGCTACATTCTCGGAAGAGTTGCATTAGTTCTGGAATAGTTAGAGCATCCGACCTGCGCATTAACGTTGAATAGTTACCGAAGGGCACATCAATGACATCATGAGTGTGGCCTACCATCATGAAGCCAAGCTGTATTTGATCAAAAACACCCAACCACACAAGATAGGATATATAAGAGAAGAGATATTTGTTCTTGTTCTGCCCCGCGCAGTTGTCTAGCTGCAAGTAGAGCCGCTTAGGTAACCTCTTAAGGTGCGCTGGTTGCTTAGGAGGTGCTACAAAGTCTTGCAACAAGGTTTAAAATGAAACGCACTTATTTAAGAAGTGTGTTTGAAAGATTCCTTTATAAAAATTGAAAACTTAAAAAAAACAGACAAAATAGGGAGCAAAATAGATTGTTGAGCACTTATCGTTCGAAACACCCCTAAAAAAGTAACATTTTTGAAACATTTTTATTAAAAAAAAAAAATGCTTGTTTTAAGGAGAGAAACATTAGTTTTGAAAACTCAATAAGTTCTTAATGTTAAAAACAAGAGGAAATATAGTTTGTATTTTTGCACGCTTAATGTAAGTAGTACTAAAATCAAACATATAAAAGACAAAGAGTGTGAAATCATGGAGCAAGAAAGAGTTGTTCTAATTAAGCATGATTGAAGACACAAAGCTTTCAGTTTAAAAATTTTCATAAATATATATTATAATTCTTAGCACAGAGTTTACAATGAAAGTAGAGGCAATCTGTCTGTATAAACTCATACGGGAGGCGGCTCTTCCCAGTCCACAGGACTCTTGTACCCCTTAGGATCTGTCTCTTGCAAGGCCACAACGACGAGACGCGCTTCGATTCCAATCCTTATCGCACAAAGCGGTTTCTGCACAAAGCTCCCACTGGGCTCCAGTCGACAAACTCCACCTCCTCATCTTTTCTCCCCGTAATTGGAGGCTGGATTTCTGTAAAAGTGCCTTTAACATCGCTAGCACCGTTCTTTGCTCCCAGTTCCTCGTTTTCATCAGGAAAGGATTCACAAGAGCTTATCCCGGTCACGATGAAACTTATTTTATCTCGGGTCTATGTCGGACAGAGACAACATTAGCATCCCGCTTAAGGGCATAAATTGTTGTGGTGTACGTTTCGAAAAAGCATCCAAAATCTAGTCGCTTTGGTAGAAAAACCGTAGATAAATTATTAATAAGCCTTCCCGGCTTCGATAATGGGACACCACGGCCGCCTTGTCTCTCGTGGGTCTCTTAACTTTGAGAATAGCCTGAGGCGAAAAAGCATTGCGGGGAGGAGTCTTCTCATTCATTCTTGGTGATTGAAATGAGCCATAGTTTTTGGCATCCGCCTTTGAAAAATCTATATGGAAATGCTCAAAACAGCTCACTAAGCGGATCACCACCATGTCCCTTTGACGGGCCGTTTTTAGCCCGGCCAAACAATACAAAGAATTAAAAATTAGTAGAAAGAAAAACAATGAAAATAAGTTAGTCCGATTAGGTGTGGCGGATAAATTTATACCACAGTTGCCTTGTTTGTATAAATTTATACCACGGTGCCACGCCGCGTATAAATTTATAATGAAGGTTGTCTTGTCGTATAAAGTTATACCCGCGGTTGCTCCAGCCGTATAAATTTCAACCTTAAGGCAACTGAGGTATAAATTTATACCGTGGGGTTACAGTAAAAAGAAAAGCAATGAATTTAAAGCTTACCAAACCGCGGTTTTAAGCCGGCGTTACGGACCCGCCTCCCATAGGTTTAAGCAGGCATCGCTCTACAGTGCGAATGAAAATGATAACCCTCCAGTTTGCAGATATCGTGACTTCCTTTAGCCCGTCCAAAAAAGAACGGACTTGCACGTGCGTGAAGGCTTCATCATCGAAGGCGCTATCTTTAATTTTAAAGCCGTATGGAATATCAGCTATGCACAATGTAAAATTTTGCCTGTCCAAAAGTGTCCCCAGCTTGGTGCAATCACCCTGGACGACCTTGTACAAGCAGTCCTGATCAAACATTGTAAATCTCTTGTAGCTAGTATCAAAACTGCTGGGGCCGACTTCTTTTCCCTGTTCAATGGCCTTAAGTCTCTGTCTTTCCTCTTCGGCCCTACGAACCAGGTTCAAAAAGCCTGTTGATAGCCCTTTCTTCTTGTTCTGTAAGAGAATAGTGAGACAAAGGCACAAAAATGTAATATGTTTTCTCAGAAAACTTACCTTTACTACGGTTAATCGTGATGCTCTCTGATTATCGCATCGTGGTTACAAGTTGGGTAAAGAAGCTTGCACTCCTCCCAGTCTTCTAAGTTTAGTTGCTTCATTAACTCGGCTTGGCAGGTGACAATGTCTTTCTGACTGCAAGGAGAAAAAGGTTGTAAGACGAAGTGAGGAATTAAAGAAAGTACATGAGACTTACGTCTTAGCTTCCTTGGCCATTTCTTCTAGAGTAAATTCCTTGGCCACAACTTTTTCCAGGAGACGACAAAAATTTCTTTGCTTTTTTAAACCTCGTAGTTGAGTCCAGTGGTACAATGCTCATGTTTTTCTGTTTTTCCTTCAATATTTTCGGTTTTTTCCAATTGGAGCTAGCTTGTTCTTTAAGCTCACCATCGAACATGAAAAAAAAAAATTCTTGAAGATCCCAAACCCGTTAATGGTCGAAGTCAAATAGTTTAGTGTTGAGTAGCATCGGATGCCAAGGCACTAAGATAAATTTATACCGCGCCAAGGCACTAGAAATTTTTCACATACCGCGTTGCCAAGCACACGGTGATAAATTTATACCGTGCCACACCAGATAAATTTATACGTGCCTTTGCACTGATCCGCAGTATAAATTTATACCGCGCTCCTGGGCACGTTGAAAAATTTCTACCGTTTGAGACGCGGCATAAATTTATACCGCAGCCCTCCTTTCAAGGTTGGTATAAATTTATAAACTCAAGGCCAACACAATTCGGGGCCGCTAAACATACTACTAAAAGACAATTAAAATTTTTACTTACTTGTCCATCTCGGAAAGCAAGCTCGAAGTAATTGTTGTACTATTTTACAGCCATTATAGGCTTCTTATCCTCGAATCATAACCGAGGCAAAAGATTCTCACACACAGCTTCTCAAGCTCTTGGAGCTTGTCCTTTTGTTTTTTAAAGTCGTCTCCATGCACTTGTTTGAACTCCACGTACTCTTGGTGCATAAAGCGGATCTTGTCTATCAGGCTCATTTTTAATCTGAAGTCATTGTCTAGATTATGACTCACGGCAATGACTTTTGCCTCTTCGTCTGTTACCCCCACGTAGATATGTGCTTCCACGCTCTTCCAGACTTCATTATGGCTTTCTTCTTTTGATAGTTCTTTTCTTGCTTTATAACTATGTGTGCCTCCAAGAACATAATAGGTGTAATCTTCGAAGTCTGCCTTTCTGTAATCCTTTAATTGGTTGCACTGCACAACTAGTGGCGACACATGGGCATGAGGATTCCTTCTCATTCTTTGCTTGAGGATAGCCACATGTGCCGCGTACAGCTTTCGAACCTGAAGCACTCTGACCCCATATTCATTTTTTGGTGGCCTCTTAATCGTGCTCAGTGTCAAAGAAATGGTTTGCTTGAGGAGTTTGGGCTCATTAACCCTCTTTAAAATAGCACTTGACTTGTCTGAGGGCCGCACAACAATAAAACCGCTGCTCGGGGAGCCTTTTGAGAGCTTCTCGTGACTCCTCTATGGTCAAGGCCTTTGTGGTTCTTGACCTTTTTTTGGTGGGAGGCTGTGTATCTACTACCAATGCTGCTCTCTTGTTCTTCCCTCTTGTCACCACCGGTTCCTCCTCTGACTCTTCTTCTTCCAATTCCTCTTCCTTCTCGACATCTTCTTTAGGAATGGGGTACCAAAGACCTTTGACCATCTCCTTTTGTTCACAAAGTATTATTGAGGACAAAATGTCCACTATGTCCTGTAATGCAGGGTAAATTAGGAAGATGACGGTATAAATTTATACGTGAAGCCACTAAGACCAACTTACATAGCCATTCTTGTAATTTTCCGCCATGTAATCATGGACGTCTTTAGGTTTGCACATGCTTATAAGAAGCATTCTACTATTCCGAAATGTAGAAGACGTCCCCGTCGTCATTTAGGCACTTCATAAGAACCTCATCTTCATTTTCTGTAGCAGTGAGGCTTGACATTTCAACGGCGGGGTAGTAATCATCCGACTTCCACTTTCCCCTCCCTGACTGATAACACAAATAAAGGTACGCCTCAGTGGGTTTGCGCTCTCTCGCCCCCGGTAATGCGTCACGCGCCCGGTCTCAGTTCATATGTTTGTAGGTCGTATCGGGTCGCATTTGTGGCTTTGATGATTGGCCTCTCTGTGTGAACGTGATCTTGGGGCTGAAAAGGCGCAAAAAAACCCATTTTTACATCAAAAATACAGTTTTTATCCACTACTTTAAACACCTTAACTGTAAGAAAAGTGGCTTAAAGGACCTAAAATGCACGCTATTTTAACTATTTGTGTCAATTGAACTTAAAACAAAGCATTTTTACTCAACTACTACGGTTCAGGACCTTTTTTTAGACACTCGACACTTTACGAGAATTTAAACCATGAATGTTGTCTTCTCGTATAAATTTATAACGCAAGTGTTTACAAAGTTGTTGTTGAAACGACATTGGTCTCCTTCTGTATAAATTTATACCGAAAGTGTTCTGGAACGGTATAAATTTATACGCTCAAAGACGGCGGTATAAATTTATCTGGATTCTGCCAGGCGTAATACTACTGTGATAAATTTATACTTGAGGAGGATCTTTTTGTAATCTTTAAGTTGGTTGACCTGACTTCTGTCTACCATCGCAACTAGTGGCGACACATGCGCATGAGGATTTCTTCTCATTCTTTGCTTAAGAATAGCCACACGTCGCTGCAGACAACTTTTCTCGACCTGAAGCACTCTGACCCCATCTTCATTTTTTGGTGGCCTCTTAATCGTGCTCAGTGTCAATGAAATGGTTTGCTTGAGGAGCTTGGTCTCATTAACCCTCTTTAAAATAGCACTTGACTTATCTGAGGGCCGCACAACAATATCTGCTCCAGGAGCCTTTTGGAGAGCTTCTGCTGACTCCTCAATGGTCAAGGCCTTTGTGGTTCTTGACCTTTTTTTGGTAGGAGGCTGTGTATCTACTACCAATGCTGCTCTCTTGTTCTTCCCTCTTGTCACCACCGGTTCCTCCTCTTCCTCTTCTTGTTCCGATTCCTCTTCCTTCTCGACATCTTCTTTAGGAATGGGGTACCAAAGACCTTTGACCATAACCTTTTGGTCACATAGTATTACTGAGGACAAAATGTCCACTATGTCCTGTAATGCAGAGTAAATTAGGAAGATGACAGTATAAATTTATACGTAAAGCCACTAAGGCCAACTTACATAGCCATTCTTGTAATTTTCCGCCATGTAATCATGGACGTCTTTAGGTTTGCACATGCTTATACGAAGCATTCTACTGTTCATAATGTAGAACTGACGTCCCCGTCATCATTTAGGCACTTCATAAGAATCTCATCTTCATTTTCTGTAGCAGTGAGGCTTGTCATTTCGCCGGCGGGGTAATAATCTTTTAACTTCCACTTTCCCCTCCCTGACTGATCACACAAATAAAGGTACGCCTCAGTGGAAAAGCGCTCTCTCGCTCCCCTGTGTACGTACCATGTCTGGTCTCTCAGTTCATATGTTTGTGGCTCTTTTGGTTTTGGCTTCGATGATTGGCCTTTCTGTGTGAACGTGATCTTGGCGGAAGTACAAAAACCCATTTTACATCAAAATCGTTTTTTCTCCACTATTTTAAACACTTTAACTGTAAGAAAAGTGGCTTAAAGGACCTAAAATGCACGCTATTTTAACCCTTTATTTGTGTCAATTGACCTTAAAACACAACATTATTACTCAACTAGTATGGTTCAGGATTTGATTGTATGCTCCTTGGCTGCACATTGCCAGGGCCACAAATCTCACAGTGGCAGTTGCAATTGTCATGAACTCCACCCGATTTTCTCAGGCTGTTCAATCCCTGCATGATGTATTCAAATTTCAAGTGGTAGATGCAACAGCATGTATGCCTCTCACGCATCCTCCTTACAAAACTCGGTTTCAACCTCTCAAAAGTCTGCAATGCAATTTTGATATGAGGATTCTCCTCTCTAAACCTGAGGTAGAATTGCAACTGCAGGAAAATCGTGTGAATGCCAAATAAATGCTACATATAATGAACCCTACAATATAGGATGAATACTTCCTTGGCTGACTTCAAGAAGGTGAATTGGATGTTCCATCTTTATTCTTGTCTCTGATACATACCTCCTCACGTCTTTCTTGTATGGAGAAACTCTTGTATTTTCTGTCCAGAACTTGAGAACAGCTTCTCTATTGTAATCTAACATGCTATCCATCCGCTTCCTCCTCCTGAACATTGACCAAGGTCCTTCCCCTTTGTTAGCTTGCACCCTTCTTTGAAAAGCATTTGAAATTGTTTTTAAGGGGATCTTTGAGCAATCTGCCCTTACATTTTGATTCAATGGCTTGACACCATTTGTACCTTGCTTTGTTGCCATTATCGGGGTGGACTTCCTTGCACGAAACATGTCATGATTCCTCTCATACTTATGTTCTTGCATTGTTTCCTTCAAATTCTTCACCATTTGCTTGGCCATAGTAACCTGCTTAGATTTCTTTATAGAAGCAATTGTAAATCCCTTGCCCTCCAAAGAAGACCATCAAGGATACGACCTTTGTCATTGTCATCAACATTTGTACTAATTTGGTTGAATACTTCAAAAATTTCTCTTGAAATTTTCTCTTATTCTTGGTCACTCGGTCTCAATTTCTTATTCTTCTTTGAAGGCGAATCTTTAGAAGGGAAATTCTTCTTCATTGCTACCTTCTTTGCATACAATCCTCGCCTCGATCTCTCTTCCTTGCTGCATCAATGGCTTTGTAAAGTGAGCGGGGGAGAGGAATTGGGTTTCATCTATCCAGTTTGATTGTATTGCAAAATTGATGAGGGGCAAATTGTTGAATTTCGGTTCGGGGCAATTCTTGGAAACAATTAGTCCCTCCATTTTGCTTGAATTCAAGATGGGTAAGCCCGCCATCCACGAATATGGCGAGCTACAGGCATTCATGTTTCCGGCACCAATCAAGCTCATGATTCTCTCAGCCTGTCATTTGACGGGCGCGCACCCTACATGTCAATTGATCAATCACGCACGTCGTGTTTAAAACACGCCGATTTTAAGCACTTGTAAGCGGCGTCCGGATGGTGATTTCTGCTACCCAGTACCGATTTTGCACCCACCTTTTTTTAGACACTCGACACTTTATTAGAATTTAAGCCTTGGATGTTGTCTTCTCGTATAAATTTATACCGCAAGTGTTTACAAAGTTTTTGTTAAAACGACATTGCTCTCCTTCTGTATAAATTTATACCGAAAGTGTTCTGGAACGGTATAAATTTATACGCTCCGAGCACGAGCGGTATAAATTTATACCGTTGCAGAACACTTGCGGTATAAATTTATCATACTCAACCTGCGGTATAAATTTATACCGTTCTGCAACACTTAGCGGTATTGCGGTATAAATTTATACCCGAATGTGTTTTGGACGGGTATAAATTTATACCATTTCGTTCGAGGCATATAAATTTATACCGCCAAGTGTTACGAATCCGGTATAAGTTTATACCGCCGTTTTCCGAGCGTATAAATTTATACCAGTTTGCAAAACCAACCGTTATAAATTTATACAAAAGGAGCTTAGACTCAACAGATTAAAAGAGATGAGAAACTAGAATAGTACGGAATAGCGACTTACGTGGCCATGGCCAGTATGGGTCATATATAGCTATTATATAAGCCTTGACGGCCGACTCGAAAGCGTATATAGAAATAAGTCGACTGGCGTCGGGCTTAAGTACCTCTGTTAAGTGCCGTTGTGTATAGCGGTTCTCCATAACGTCTCCCATACAAGTATCCGTGAGTTTTTGGTATAAATTTATACCATTTGTGTTTCGAGTTGCCCTTCTTCGTATAAATTTATACCACCTCTATATAAATTTACTCTGATCGCCAAAGTTGCCCTTCTCAGTATAAATTTATACCATCTCGTATAAATTTATACCGTCGCCTACAGTCGTATAAATTTATACGATTGTGACGCTAACTTGGCCGAAAGTATGGCTAGAGAGAAAGAGCTGCAGAGCCTCCCTCTCCGCTCATGAGGGCTTCCTCCTCGATGACTTTCACACCTCCTCAAGCTGACCCGAGGAAGTAGCCCGCGAAATACGCCTCCAATATTCAAAGCCCAGGTCGGTTAGGTTTACTCCACCACGACCACCTCGGCTTCCATCCCGGTTCACTTTACTCCACCACACCGCTCACGAGCGTCGTTGCTCCCACCAATCTCGTTTTACTCCACCACGTGCCTCTGAGCTCAGACTCCCTCCTCCGGTTCATTTTAGCACGTCTCCCCATAGTCCACCATAGATTGCCTCCCCGGAGGCAAATCACACCAACTCCATCCATTTCGTTAATTGATAGTACAACAAATTGGGGCCGGTCGGTAGCCCACGCAACTCCCCACGTAGACTTTTTCAGAGAGAGGGAAATCACCTCCCCCCAGGACTTGCCCACACCAAACCTCTCAGCATCTACTAGTACACCATCTGTTGCTCCCATGTCTCTACTAAGAAACACCTCATGTTGATCTCTCAGACGAGGACCTACCAAAGCCACAAGACTCTATGTTCAAATTCAAAGCTCCTGCAAGTAAAAACCTTAAGCGAAAGTTACACAAGAAAGCATGTACACCCCAAAGAAGAAAGAAACTTATGGACGAGGCTCACTTGGGGCAACACATACAAAAGCTTTGTTGTTCTCAACGTTGTTTGCTTAAGATTGGACTAAAGGAATTGAGGTTGATTCGTGATAGTTTCTGAGTTCAATGACTGCTAGACCCGGAGGGATACTTAGCCTTCAATATTAGGCCGGATCATGGTGAGAAGTTTACTTACACGGCTGGTGGCCACATCGTCTGTCAAACAGCCTTTAAATTGATTTATGCTTTAGGCAGCAGACGACTTGACCGCCTGAAGAAAAGGCTAGACAAGAATCCGTGAATTAATGACTCGCCATTGGGGAAGTATATCCGAATTCATGCCCTTCAATGTGTTTCACGGATGGAAGGTTTCTTTAAGGAGTCATGCGAGAAACTCCCTAACATCCCTATGTACCACTTGAGTGACAACTTCCGCGAAGCGTGGAAGTCTACAATAATTATAAGGATATGTGTGTTGAGGTTGGAGAAGCGCCACATTATGCTACTCTTACTTCAACGTGCTTTCTGGAAAAAAGAGTTTTCTCAGCGTGTCCATTCCTAGAAAGCACCGGGGATGTCATTTTGTGCTACATGCTCAATTAAAAGCTCGGAGACAAGATGCAAGGACACTTCACACTAAAAGTAAGCTTCCATGACGTGTTCTTGACTAGTTCTACTTAATAGTAGGTTCTTTCTGAACATATTTTCGTTTGGATGCATTGAAAGAGAAACCGGAACAAGCCTAATGAGAGAACAACAATCTTTGGAAAGGAGAAAATTGACAAAACATAGGAAGAAAATTTGGAACAACCACTCAACTACATATCGGTTGTTATTGATGGAATGGACCAGAAGAAGACCACCCTACCATATTTTGTCAATGTGCCTAAGGATGCTCCTGAAGAAGATTTCATACACCCCTTGCAAGGCATTTTTGAACTATCCAAACATTCATGCTGATCCAAATCTCACTATCACAATATTGAATAAGCTTCTTTCCAATCTAGAACATATACCATCGGTTCTATAGCTTCAGCTAGACAACACGACAAGAGAAAATAAGAATCAGGCATTATTTGCTTACTTGTGCCATGCTAGTTGAGAAACAAATCTTCAAGAAGGTGAAGATTGGTTTCACGCTAGTTGGTCATACACACGATCAAATTGATCGGATGTTCGATGAGGTTTTCTAAACGTCTTGCTCGAAAAAAAGCTCTCAGCCTGCCAGCAATGATTGAGGTTATCCAAGATTCCTATAATCCTCGTCCAGACATCGAGCTATTGGAAGAAACATATGATTTCAAGGAATGGATTTTTCGGGGAGATCAATTGGGTCGCTGTGCAATTGAGCCCTTGAGAAACATTACATTTCAAAGATCGGATCAAATTCTCACTTGTAGATGGCAAGGCCATCTTACAAGAAAGAAATATGCCACATCCTTGCGATTGGCGGCCCGGTCGGTATTCAATTCATTCGCACCATTCGATACTAGTTCTATGCTCTCTGCAGAAATCAAATGCCTCTAAAAAGCTTGAAAGAAATCACAAAGAGTAAAAGGAGGGAAGAGCATTTGGCTCAAACAAATCATTGGATTATATTGAGACAAGTATTCAGTCATGCTCTAACCACTTTGAGGAGGCGGATGCTTTATGGTGGGCTCGGTTTTTTTTTCTAGCACGTGACATGTTACAAGCTTCATTACAAGGTCGAAGACCCGTTACATTCAACTGGCCATCTAGGCAAACTCTCTCTATGCAAGTTGAGAATCAAGAGGAACATGCAGAGATAATGGCTAGCTCAGATGAAGATGACAGAGTCATGTACACCGCCCCAGGGCATACGGCACAACAAGTTGCTCGAAAGTATCCGGGTTCAGTCTCGAGATCGAGAAAGGAATGCTCAGCCGGCTGTCGGTGATAATGATGAAACGGGAAGCCATTTCGGCTAGCTAAAGTAATGGAGGTAACAAGAGAGGATGGAATTCCCGCTCAATTAAAAGTGCACTGGATGAGAACAAATGCTGCCAATGCTTTCAGTGGGAGTTATACTTTGGAGATCGTAAAAACAGGAGTGGGAAAGAGAGCAAAGTCCAAAGCAAACACTGCTGTCATAGATCTAGCTGAAGTAAAGGTTCTTGCATATGACTTTGTTCTGACTGCTGCTAATAAGTTACGTAAGGTCACTCAAACTTTAATAAGGTCGGCATGTGGATTAGACAAACAACCTAGAAAGGTGGCCAAAAAAGATGATGATGAAGACTCACTTGTAGACAGTGAGGAAGAAGATCGTTCGAGTACATCCAGTTTTGAGAGTGAAGCTGAGGATGAAGGCTCAAGTGATCAGGGATTAAATGAGTCTGAGGATGACATGCATCCTGATATTGCTGCAAAATGTAAGTTTGTCCGATGACCCGAACATGTAAAGAACAGAAAGTGCAGGTGATGAGGGTTTGTCAAAATTTCCTATATTTTTGACAATTTTGTTCATAATTTTGTAAAATTTTCACAACCTTGAATATATCACTTCTTTGTCACTCTACTAACCCTTGCTATTTTTTTTATTGCCCTTTTTTGCTACACTTTAGATAAGTAACTATTTTTTGTTCTAAATTAGGAGGATGAAAATAGCTATTAAATATTTTTGCATAGAAGTTATATTCAATCAACCCCTCAAAAAGGGTACCTAAATTAGCTAAATTGTCACACCTGTCATGAACAAACCTTAAAAATGGACTTTTTAAGGGAATTTTAGGGAATCTTTCAAAGATTCCTTTTGAAGTGCGTTTGGAGCAAATAAGTGCATTTCAATTTAAACTTTGTTTTGCCCAGTGCAATTGTTTGTTTTTGTCCTCAACCCCACACTGTTGAGGAGTGCGGTTCCCCACATGCCCTGAGGCCGACCTTCTTCTCTCAAATGGCCCCAATTATCTTCGTTAATTATCCTCCAGTGTTTTGATAGCATGAGTCAAGGAACCAACATGAAAATTTGAATCATCCTTCCAAAGGTCGAGTGAGAAATGTCCTAAGGCACCTGTGCCGTGGCCATGCATCAGTGCACCAGTCACGCTAACTTTCAAGCGTTCACCTCTCCATACCGATTTTGCTAATTTCTCCAGTCTTGGAATCATTGTCTTGTTTTGGTCCATCTTATCATGTATGATAGTGAGCGCCTGATTTGGTGATCGATGGGACAAAGCTCTCCATGACCAGTACAAGCTCCTACAAGAGATCTGGGCTGTCATGTGTGCCTTCCTTTCAATCTGCAATTCTCTTCTCTCCAGTGGATCTCTCGTCTTAGCCATTTTCTCATTTATTACAATACAGGTATTGCACTTGGAGAAAGCTATCCTTTTTGATATTGCAACCTCTGCGTGATTTAGCTTCCACCCACCAAGGAATGAAGAATGAGAGACGTGCTTGCCTGTCATCTCCATCACACTGGCGTCCACCTCATGAAGAATGTCTTTTTTGGTTAGGACAGAGGGGAGCCTCTTCACATTCTCTCTCACCCCTTCAGTAGTGATTTTCGATCTGTGGGGCATCATCTCAGCATTCTCATCTATGTACATAGACTAGCTCGTCCCTTGAAATGCCATCTTCTGGACCCTTTTTCCTGGAGGGGCTTTCCTGTGCTTGCAACCCCTGCCAGTCAATTTTTTTTATCTGTGCTGGCGGTGCGGATATGTCAGGTTCGTGCATAAGGGACGCTATCCACCATGCTGGCCACAAAATAAAACTCCCTAGGGAATCTGCGAGAGTTGTAATTTCCGGTTCAGGATATGGCAAACCAATGCTTCCGTCGACAATAACTTCCATAGACACTACTACGCTATCTTCTGGCAAGGGCAAGTTGTGGTGCTTGTCGAAGCTATGTACTTTTCCCTCGCCCACTTTGACTCCGTCAAATAGTATGGACTTCGAGCCAGCCATGCCTGCAAGCAGAATGGTCGTTAGTGCTTAGAGAAAACGCCATGGCGATGTTACCGAGCACTTTCTGTTCATCTAAAGCAGCAGCCACACACAAACGTCCAAGCAAGGCTTCAGTGGTTGGCAGGATCGCAGCCGCGCTCTGGGTGAGCACCTTGTGGGTTGTCTCGACGTCCTGAAGAAGACAGACACGCTAAGACCAGAATTAATAAGACAAGTGTCTATTTGCCCCTCCACTATGCGTGTACCAGCTAGTTACTTCTAGAGGATTTATAGGTGCCTTAGTCTAGAATATGCTGCGCAAGATCGCCTTCGCGATCCGGACGACTACTAGCTGTGTCGTACAGGACCTGCATTAGAAGAAGATGAATCACAACAACGTCTAAGAACAGGAACATCTCAGGAATTGTTAAGAGAGGCAATCTTCATTCCCAAATTAAAATTTCTAACGAATGCAGGAGAATGGAGGCTGTTGGACTGTATAATTTGTGCCCTTCCCCCCATGCAATTGATCTAACGGGCACCAAGAAGGCATGCATTTGGTAGATTTAAATGAAAACACAATTTAATGAATGCGCTTGCCTGCCTTTGGCCTTCGATGAATTCAAGAACGTAAAATATACTTAATTGCCTTCAAATTCAGACGAGGGCCTTTGAAATCCACCACAGCGCCTTCAATTTCTTCGGCCTTTGTATGTTTCCCTCCATCGCCCGAGACTCCTTCCCAAGCTTTGCTACAATGAAAGTCTTGGAGGGCCTTTACTTCCTTTGAATTGCATTTGAATTTCAAAACAATGTCCTTACGGGGGGGGCTTTTTGATGCCAGTATTGTCCCTGTCCCTATCCAATTAAAACTGACGTGCCGTGGGTGATTTGTTGTCCTTTCCGCGGGCCCTGCATAGCGACACGCACCCCTCCTGACACAATTTTTCAGGAGTCACTTTTCAGTACGTGCACGGCGTGGGTGGGGATATTTGGACAAAAAATGTAATATGCCATGTACGTAGCCCGTCATAAATGCCTGTGATTATGACGCCGCCTGTCATAATCACGCAGCTGTCATAAATGCTTGTCATATTGACGCCGCCCGTCATAATTATGCCGCCGGTCATAATTATGCCTCCCGTCATAAATGCCCGTCATCAATGCCTCGGCCATAATGGCGGTTCCTATAAAAAAGTGAGCCCTTCTTATTTTTACGTCGGTTTCGCGATTACGTGGGAGCTTAGCGTAGCCGCGGCGCCTTCAACTTTTTCGTCGCCATCATGTCGTGACCACCATCAGAGAAGGTATTTTCTGCGATTTTGTTTAGCATAGCTATCATCTTCGCTGTAACTATGTCTTTTTAAGATAGTTAGAAGGTCGACAGGATCGCCACCGCGATAGTTGCGACCACCTCCTTTCTTCTTTTGGGGGCAGTAGTGCTTACAACAATCGCGGCCGCGATTGTGGCGACCATTACATGCACAATATAATGCTATCAGTGCTCGTAAGGAACGCGACCACTTTTCTTACGAGCACACTGGTGGAATACCGCCGTTAGCGACTTAGATTTTAGCTGGCTAGTGTTGAACCGGATCGCGGCCGCGATCTTCTTGAGCAACTTTCAAGGATCGCGGTCGCCATATTATCTTGAAATTGTTTTGTAACTAGTGTATTTAACCTGTGTTCATTTATTATTGCAGCGCTGGATCTTTTCCCCGGGCCCAACGTAGAACCCATTAGAATCGTAACACATGATAGAAGGCCGGAAGTGATGTATGGAAATTTCACAGGCCAAACCACATGTGGCTGGAGACCGCTGAAAGGATTTGTGTCTGTTCTTCAGGACCGACAAGGGTCCAGACGATTACGAACAACTAGGAATAGTTGTTGCTATGTGGGAAGGCAGCAAAAATAATGTACAGGATGCAATCATTTGCAGCGTGGAAGATACTCATCGCCTCCGGTTTGTTGATGCGTGTTTGCTCGCGTAATTATGATCCATCGATTATGATTGCGAGTAAAGTCAACAAGCCGACAGCGGCAAGGATGCCCACCCGATTGCAAAGGGGTTTAGTGGATCGCCATCATATGATTAAGTTGAGCTTATCCGGTATATAAAGTGTAACAAGGATATACTTGTTGGATTTAGTATGTGCGTAAAAGAGTCTTTCTGGCGATAAAAACCTCGCGCCCGCTTTGAAGGCTACTAAGGACAAAATTTCGCCGGACCGAATGGACACCAACTGGTCGAGAACATTTGCCAAGAGAGAGATTGGCCCCTCGGCTGCTATAGGCGAACCATCCACTCCAAAGAAAGCTGTACTCTCCATGGAGGTTATCCCCTCTGCAAATATTGGGTGTTACGCGTTGTGGAGCCGCCGACTCCGTCATGCTTATGCCACCTTCCCTAGAGACTACGAGAGGCAATAGAAGTACAGCCAAAGAAAGAAGATAAGGACATTCAAAATCAAGCTTTCAAAGCTGAACAAAGGATGACATTGCGCGACGAGCCGACATCTTCTACTCCTACCTCGTCCACCATACCAACGACTAATAGTCAGATGTTGACCTACCGCCAAGCTGCTTGTGAATGCCCAGAAGAATTGAAGTTTAATCTGAGGATGAAGAAAAGAAACTTGCTCAGAGACGACCTCTAAGCTCGAAGAGTTCAAAGGGTATTATCCAATGGGTGTGAACTAGTTCGAGGAAGGTCGATTATCTTCGATTGTGAGACTGACTCTCCATAAATATGACACATAGAGTTCGCTCGAATGACCATGTCGGACCACGATAAAGAGCTTCAAAAATACCCAACGGAGGTTCTCCGCTTTGCCGATATCGTTCCATTCGACCCAATAACAAGGTCGGGTTATATCATATTCATTTCTCACTTGTATTATTGGTTTTATATTAATGTCTCTCTTTGTCCATGCGGGGAAATTAATCATTTTGTTTCATACGAAGAACTATTGAACAAAAAATTCTTTATTATTTCTGGTAATCATAGCATCTTTGCTGCACAGTTTCTATGCACTTACATGGGTAATGTTGAACAAAGGCTGGAATTTGCGAAAGCATATGCAAAAAGAAGAAATCGTGTGTTAAATGGGAACCTCTCCAACAAGGAATACATTGATTTCTATCTGATTACGCTGGCAACCACGTAATCCTTGCAGCTTGATATACAAAAAGAACCACTTATTGAAAAGATCCAACAACTAAGAAACCAGCACAAGGCATTCGGATGTCCTCCACAAGGGCCAACAGCGACTGTAGTGTCATCCGCCTAGAAGGTATGTTTTTCATTTTTATGTTCAGGAAAATCGCCGTCGCGATCCTAACCAAACACTACATGCAGGATTTTTTGTCGAGGTGGCTACCACAACCTTGAAGGTTAAGGAACTTAAGGATGGGGTGAAAGCATGTTGTAGTGGAACACCACAGAGGTGTCCCCCGTCCCCCCTAAAAATGTGGTGGGAGATATCAAATTTGTGGTGCGATTTTAAATGTTTGTTTGAAGCCTAGTGCATGTAATGCCCGGATTCAATCATTTCTTGAGCTGCAACAACCCAATTCCTCGCCACCCGTCCCATTCCAATTTCCTCGCCACCCATCCCATTCCAATCTCCACCGAACCGATTTCTAAACCCCGACCCACCCGGCGCCTTTCACGAAGCACCGACGGCTATGGCGCTTAATCTGGTTGTGGATCAATCCGATTCATACCTTCAATCATTTAATTTGGAAGCAAATCGCCTAAAATCTCAAACCCGAACACTGGTAAGAGAAAGAGAACTCGAGAACAAGAGCGGGATCATAAAAGGCGCCAAAGGAAAAAAGACAAAGGGAAGCTAAAGAAGAATTAGCAAAAATTGCATCGAGGGGAGGATCCAGGGAGCGGCCTCTACTAGGCGTCGGATGGTATTAAAATTGTTATCTTCATTTCATAGCACCACTAAAGGCTTGTCTACTGGCCGATAAGAAAAGAGGTTTTACTAGATTATCTGCGAGGATGACACAATGGGGGCGTACTTGGCGAAGAAGATTTGAAAGATTTGCAAGCCAAAAGCATTGTGGTCGGCAACCTCGGGGCTTCCATTCAACTTGTGAAGAAGTCTAACAGCAATGGCGGTTTAGCGACCAAGAGTAGTTGCCTTGCTATGGTAGTAAGAGGAAGCATTAATACCGAAAGTGCTAATAATCTGTCGGTGCTTTCGGGGTTTTGGTAAAAAGCTTTGGGTGTTCATCCTAGGAATCTTACCAAAGCAAAATTGAAGAGGGAAGAGATAGATTGCAAAGGGGAAATGGGTTTTGTACAAAAGAGTTAGAAGAAGCGAGATGCAATTCCCAATTTTGTCATAGAACTTGTGCGCGACAATTTTGGGAAAGCAGTAGGGTCTCTCAAATGCAAAGGATGTTAAGTTCTGAAGATTGGAGCGAAATGTAAGAGAGGATCATGCCACTCACTATCTGGAAGAATCACGAGGTTATTTCATTTCTTCATCTTCACCACATTTTTTATTGTTAATGTGGTATGTGGTATGTGGTTAGTGATTGCTTGTGATATGTGGTTCTTTGTGGTGAGGCCGCGTGGTGTGAAATAAATCTTTGTCAATATATGCTTTGTGGTGCCTAGTGTGGTGAATAACATGGTGTAAAATACATCTTTGTAATATATGCTATGTGGTGCCTAGTGTGGTGAATAACATGGTGTAAAATAAATCTTTGTAATATATGCTATGTGGTCCCTAGTGTGGTGAATAACATGGTGTGGTGCCTAGTGTGGTGTCTAGTGTGGTGCCCTAGTGTGTGGTGCATGGTGTGGTGCCTAGTGTGGTGCCTAGTGTGGTGAAAAAATATGGTGTAAAATGAAAATTTGTAATATATTCTATGTGGTGCCTAGTGTGGTGAATAGCGAGGTGTAAGATGAATATGCGTAATATATGCTATGTGGTGCCTAGTGTGGTGAAAAAATATGGTGTACAATAAATTATGTAATATATGTGTTGTGGTGCCTAGTGTGGTGAATAAGGAGGTGTAAGATGAATGTCATAATATATGCTATGTGGTGCCTAGTGTGGTGGAAAATGTAGTGTGCAATAAATATCTTTGATCACCTTGTTATCTTCCTTGCGGTTGCAATTGTTCGGGGGAAATTCAAGGCGGAACATCCTAGTGTTATGATCAAGCGAGAGGATGTTTGAAAAATTTGAAACCATGGTTTGTTGTAAAATTAAAGGACTTCAATAGTTCTTTGCTTTGTATATACCATGTTAGAATCACGGATGCTAATAGATGGCTTCAATAGTATGAGAACTAAGCACCCAAAAAGCTGCGGTACACTTGTAAACTTTGCGGTCGGACATATATGGTGAATGCGGCGTCTGAATACAAAATAAGTAGCACAAGAAGTGCGTGGCGAGGGGAATTTTATGTGAAAACTAGCTTCCAACCTTACCATAAGAGGGAATGCATGCGGGTGAGTGTAAAAGTGTGGGATTAAGAAGTTCCCTATCTGCCCACATGAACAATCTAGTGATAGTGGCATGGTGAAGTGGGAATACCTAGACTATGAAAAAAAGCGTATTGAGAGATGGCAGCAAGAAGTCTAAGCTCGTTCACCAACACAATGAAGCGCAAGTCTTCCTTTGGTGAACAAAATGTTGGAGAAGCTTCCAAATTTTCCTTTACACAACCGGATATATAAGTGGCGGGCGAGCCCGATTACAAAGAACTCCTTGATAACTTGCACGGAGATGCTTACCTATCCGTGGTTGACCAGCGAGAGAATTATACTTTTAAGGGCGAGAATGAAGTTCGGTCCATGCATTTGGGTCAACAACGGATAACTATATTTGTTCAAATAACCTATCGGGTTGATCCGCGAGGCAGACACCATTGAGAAGGAAACACACTACTATGTAGCCGGATGATAGGGAACATGACACACTTTTTGTTCAACATTGTTTTATGAAACATTTTGAGTACTTAAAAGCGAAAGGCAATGTCCCCAAAGCGACACTATGTATTTTTGGATGGTCTTTGCATCACAATTCAAAGCGGCCCGGATCATTTTATTTTGTTGGAAGATACGGTTGTGATCTGAGAGGTCAACATGATGTGGAACTTCTTTGGATCAAACCATGGAAAAGGTGAACATGATGGGAAGGCGGCGTGAGAATTGAAAAAGATGGATCTGAGGTCTACGGCTTAAACATCGACATTAAACTAGATAATGCCCATGATGTGGTGAAAATTGCGAGAAAAACAATTTCAATGAATTTTACATCGAGTGGTGAAAATGGAAGAAAAGTTCGGAGATATACGGGAAATAAAACACGAGGATATCAGCGGGGAAAAAGGCTTGGGGTGCGAGAGACAATTCGAAGCGAGGCAAATTCATTGAGTCCATGGATTGGCCACGGAAATCCAACACGACTACATACCGAAAGCTATCATGTTTTTGCGGCAATTGTTTGGATGGAAAATGGGACATGTGTGAGAGCGAATTGTATGTAGATGAATGGGACCTTGTAGTCGTTGAACCATCCTCCAATGTTCATGCGGATGTGGAAGAGACCCCTTAAGTCTACGGGCCACTATACTCAACCTTGGCAAATGTACTTGCGGAAGCACTTAGAGAAGGAGGCGACTTTGCGGTTCTTTGCACCTAAAGGGAGCGAGGAGGATTACGTATTTTGGATGTTGCTATGCACCAAGCCAAAATTTGAAGTTGAAAATGACTTCAAAGCGAGCGGAAACTTGTTTATGAGAGGTGAAACCGTTGTGGAGGCATTTACTATAGAAAGAAGCCTCGGTCAAAGGTGATGTATGAGTTGTTGACAAAGCGAGCCAAAGTCACTTGTATTCTCTACTCAAATTTGTGCTATTCGAGTTCCCATCACGGCCGAGATCAAGAAAGGTGCTTTCGAGCTGTTTCTGAGGCTAGACCAGGCGGATGAGGAAAAGATTCTAGAAAACTTGCAGGGTTTTATCGATGAAGATAGCATGTCGATGAAGAATAATTTGAACACATTCTTACGAGGTTAGGAAATGATTGAGAAATTTTGAATATGTTGTTGTGTCTTGCCTTGTTTGGGAATAATATAAGAAACTCAATTCCATGCTCAATTGTATTTTGATGTCCCTTGTTTCAATGTAATATGTTTGCTTCGATGTAATATGTAATTGTATTTTGATGTCCACGATGTAACATGCCCCGGGTTCACCACATGTTTCACCACATGTGTTTCACCACATGTGGTGACACATGTGTTCACTACATGTTTCACCACGTGTTTCACTTTACGTCTCTTCTCCCGACCACGGATAGATCGCCGAACAGCTTTTCTCTTGAAATGCTTTCCTTTTCCTTAAATTCTCTCGGTCCCATCAATTCCTCTCATCATCCTTTGGTGGCGGCCGTGCGAAAAATCATTATGGGATGGCGAAAATTAATGACCTCGGGCAACCCAAAAGGCCGAGATGCCATTCTTCTTGCTCGGCCCGAGTTCTGATTTATTCTGGCGATTCGGGGAAGCGAGGCGGTTCTGGTGGCGGAGTCCTTGGGAGGCGGTTTACAGTTTCTGATTTCTGGTGGGTGGGAAGCGGTTCTACGGTTCTGACTTCGGCGGCTACTACGGCGGAACATGGCCAACTTCACCTCTTGGATCTTTGCAAAGCGATGGAGTCTTAGGAATGGGACAATGTGACGAGAGAAAAAGAGCCCATAATACCTAGGCGTCTTTGTCGATTTTCAACCATGCGAGAATGGATGGACATGCTCGGGATCTGAGAAATTACTCTATTCAGGATGAGAATATGACCCGAAATGCTGAAAACTCTCACGGGGAGGTTGAATTGTACACCACGACTCCCGGACCTCTCAACTTACTCTGCCTCCCCGAAATTTTTACACACCCGGCATCTTTGGCCCGTTCCTCATACTATTGACCGGGATGCGCAAAGGTTGAGACCTTTTTACGCTTAATGGCTACCAAGCCTTTACGCTAAAGCGAGGTTCCTCTTTTGTTATGATAGGTTGTTCTGAGAGGACCAATTCCTTCACTTGAGGGGATATGTACTATCATCACAAGGCCTTGCGGGATGGACATGGAGAAAGCTGCTATTACGTTTGGTAACACTCCACCATTATGGTTTTGCTTTCCCTCGAGAATGGGAGCAAATAGAATTTTGGGAAGGCGACCGGTGGCCCGATCACGGTGATCATAGAAGATGGCGAGGAGGAGGCTGGACCCGGATCTCTTTTTGATAGACCCACAGGGAATGAAAACAAGTGTATATAATGCGAAATGTAACCTTATGTAATCATTTTATATGTTTAATATAAATCTTCACTCTTCAATCTTCTTTGTTTAATTGTGGGTGAAAGTGACACCTGGAAAAATTACATTAAGGATGAGCGGAATGGGACGAGGAGAAACACATGATGAAACCCACCTTTGGAAATCTGTCACATCAAATGCAAGTTCAATCATTCAAAAGGCTGGGCATGCGGGGAAAGATTGGAGGAAACCCTAAATCTAGTTTTGCATGGAGACATTGGCTTATCCCGATCCGGCTATGGCGGAAGAAAAGAGAAGGAGAACACGGGCACAAACAATTTCGCCCGGTTCAAATGCGATCGCATCACGGTAAGACCTATCTTGGAGCAAATAAACCCGGGGAGCAGGCCCGGATATTAGAGGGGCGGAGGACCCATGAATTCGAGGTATTCTAGGCTTAAAACATAGGTTAATTCGATGGGCTTAAAGAATTAGAAGCCAAGGCGTTGATAGGCGGTTGCCTTTCTTATTACTAATGATGTTGTTTTACGAGATGATGGTCGGGGAGACTTAGAGCTGGTGCGGCCGCGCGGGGTTACAGGGGTGGCGTATGATTACGAGGATGAGTTAGCGGCTCTCCCCATGCTTGAGGAAGAGGATATGTTCATCGAACTAAAGCGGGGAAATGATCCATGCTTGACCATTAAAAAAAGTGCTCAACGGGCCCGGTGCATGGAGACACAACAACACGAGACAATACTTTGTGAATCGTATCATAAGTGGGGGCGAAAGCGAAGCTCATGTTTTAGTGTTCTTTGGATTTCACCAACTATTCAGTGAGAAAAACTTGATGAAATCTTGGACATACTTGGAAGAACAAAGAGTTCTGAGATCTCACAAATGCGGGATCGATTGAGGCCCGATAGCGTATGTCATCATTAACCTCTTCAAAACAGCTATTATTATATCTCTAATGCATTTTGATAATACTAGAAGCTTCGGGGTTATAGTTTTCCACGATTTTTACGCATACTTCATTTCATAAAAGTATGAACTATTCTCTGGGGTGTGGTAGATTTCCATATGTATTTTTCTCCCTTTGAAATATAAAACAACGTTTGCATCACCCTGACTTCACCACGGTTTTCACCACATTTTTTCACCACGGCTTTCACCACAGATTTCACCATAATCAGCCCGGGGCATTGACCATTTTGACCGGTCGAGAAAATGGAATGGCTCGGGGATTCTGATAGTATCTTGGTGATTTTGGTGGCGGCAATATATGGATCCCAAATTAGGTCCACTGAATTGATATGAGGCCAAAATTCATTGAGCTACGCTTTGTGCAAAGATTCTTGCAAGGCCACTAACTTTTTTGCTTGAGGGAATTACGTGTTTTTCTTTTCGGTTTCTTTTGAACTCTATTTCTTTTGAACCCGAGCCACCCATCTCATATTTTCCTATTTCTTTGAAATTGGTTTACCATATTTTGTTAGTGTGCGGATCATAGATTACGCACCTTCAAATTCCTTGTTTGCATTTTATAATTAATGACAAAAGTTCAGCTAAGCGAAAGAAACGATGGAAACTTCGAGAGAAACGTTAAAAAGCAAAACAAGTTCTATTGCAAAACAAGGACTATTGCAAAACAAGTTACGTCATTAATGAAAAGCCTTTACAAAGAATAGTCACAAGGACTATTGCCAAAAAATTGAAACCGGGGATTACAATACAAATCTAAACTAATCGGTGGGGGCCATCTTGAGCTCTATATGGAGGTCGTCCCGCATGAGCATACATCTTCATTTGAGGTGGCTCCTCGTCATCCCCACTCATGCACCCACTCGAGCACGCAGGCGGCGGCTTGATGATCCATGATGAGCTTCTCCACCTCGGTGGAGTGAACTTGGCCACCTGCTTGTAAGGCGGCCTCCTGCGGTGGAGGAAGACCACGGATCCTCCTTGAGGAAGCCACAGTTTCCGGCCGTCTTTTGGCTGCGAAGGAAGCGAGCACAATGGCGGGGATAGTGTTCTGCGGAGTGTAGTCTTGAACAGCCATGGCGGGAAGTGAAGGAGATGGGCCGGAATGGGGAAGAGTGAAGGAGATGGCGGAATAGGCGATGGGGGCGGAATGAAGGCTGCGAGGCGCAGAATTTTGGGAATAAAAGGGATGCAAATCGTAGGCATCCATACGATTTTGGGAATGAAGCGAGAGAAGAGGAAAAGGGGCGTTTGCATGCATGCCACCTAGGCTCCAACATGCCGCGATAAAGGGTCAAGCATGCCACATAGGCCAGAAAGCATGCCACCTAGGCTCCAACATGCCAAGGTGGCTCAAACATACCACCTAGGCTCCAACATGCCACGTAAGCCCCAACATGCCACCTATGATTCACCACATGATTCACCACATGATTCACCAAATGCACCACATGATCCACCACATGCACCATTTGCATCACCAAACATGTTGGTCAATGGAAGTCAAACATGTAACAAAGGTCATGTAAAGGCTCAAGCATGCCAAGGTGGCTCAAATATGCCACCTAGGCTCCAACATGCCAAGGTGGCTCAAACATGCCACCTAGGCTCCAACATGCCACGTAAGCTCCAACATGCCACCTATGATTCACCACATGATTCACCAAATGCACCACATGATTCACCACATGCACCATTTGCATCACCAAACATGTTGGTCAATGAAAGTCAAACATGTAACAAAGGTCATGTAAAGGCTCAAGCATGCCAAGGTGGCTCCAATATGCCACCTAGGCTCAAACACGCCAAGGTGGCTCAAACATGCCATCTAGGCTCCAACATGCCACGTAAGCTCCAGCATGCCACCTATGATTCACCACATGATTCACCACATGGTTCACCAAACGCACCACATGATTCACCACATGCACCATTTGCATCACCACATCTATCACGACATGTAACACCACATTATCATGAATCTTTGAATACATCAATTTCTTCTGGAGATTTGAACTCCACCAGAGTGTTGCTCTGGTCAGCCAGAAAAGTCTATTGTATACAATAGTATACAACAATGTACATTAGAGTGTCAATGAAAGAATAGGTTACAAGAATAACCTCTTTGGTTACAATAATACAAACATGTGATTACAAGTAAAGATCTATTGATCTGTCAACCTCAGCTTCATTACTACAGCAACTGTGCTTCACAACATCAATAACCATCATTCAATTAAATTGGGATTATGTCTATTCCAAAATCGCGCCGTATAAGCTATTTATTGACCATTATATTGAATTAACCACACTTTTGCACTGAGTTCATTTTCGGGCTAGGAAGATGCATTTTATGTTGAAATGCAAGGGCATCCAAATATTCGGTCCAAATGACCCATATTATGAAAGAATGTTGGCAATATAAAAAGTAGGAAATTGCTTATTAATTCGTACAATCACCGACGACAACGAAATCTAAACATTGAAATTGTAGTGTTTTACGAATAAATAACAGACAAGCAAGTTGCTACAAAAGCGTAGATTTTCAAGGGGTCAAATGCAGGGCGCGATTTTATTCCATAAATAACGTATTATAGTGGAACATAAACTTTAAAAACTAATCCGAATCATCGTCGACAGGGCACTGCGGCGGTGCTGAGATCCTGTCGATCATGAACAAACCATGCTCTGGATTCCATATAAGATGGATTACAACATCAAAGGGATCAGGATAGAAGCGGACGGGATTCATAGCAACGACATCAAGCCAGTCCTGAAGTTCTATTTCTAGCTCGCGGCACCGCAGAGGAAAATGCGTGGTTCATCTGGCAGGTAATAGAATGTGCCATAATAACAAGCAGAAGGCGGAAGCCGAAGCCGATGGTTTGCCAATTTCATGCATACGTATTTATAGACACCTAAATTATTGACGGTATATACATACAAATTATTGCAAGTATAGCAAACCATACACATAATATAAAAGAACAATACGTACACAGAACCAATAATGCTGATATAAGAACACAATATATATTCGAAAGAGTTTGGTGTAAAGTATATTTCATATTCAATACTTTTTGGAAAAGCGGCAAGGTATTCTTGCACAAGAGAATACGGGAAATGACAGGAGCGGGACAGGATCCAGGGCTGGGAGTCCAGGAGAAAGGGAGGTTGATAGATCGGGAGACAGAAATGGAGAAGGAGAATACCAGCCCACAGGGGGGCTCCATACAGGTACACGGGAACATAGTGGAGACAACAACAGCACCCGACATGAGTCAACACAAAGGGGAAGGAAGAGGGGGAAAAGGGGACGGCGAAGGCCGAGCAGCACGAGCCGGGAATATGATCCCGACTCCGACCATGAAAACAAGAGGGAGACCAAGAAGAATGGAAAACGTAGCAGAATACACGAACACCCAGAGGGAACAACCGCGAGGGAAAAGACGCTGAAGATATGGTACTGGAACTGCACGGGGTACCCATGGGACGATGGGGAGAGGCTGGAAGGGGCACGCGGTTCTGATATAATATGTCTGGTGGAGACATGGGAGCACAATGTAAAAAGATTACCAGAGGAGGAAGGGTACGAACTATTCACGTGTTGGAAGGATAAAAACTTCAAAATTGGAAGAGGGAGCGCAGGATTAGCCTGCTATGTTAAAGATAATGTAGTAAAAAGTGCGTGTATTTTGCAATCTGATGTCAATAAGAGATACATGGTTTTGAGTTTCTGATTTAGAAAACAAGATAGAATTAATTTTTGATTTTGGCCTATTATCCACCAAGCGTTGATAAATTTGGATTTGCTAGAACTTGGGGAGACCATGATGAAATGGAAAGAACGAGGGACCAATGATATTAATAGGGGACTTGAACGCTAGAACGGGGCGAGGGGCGGGCACAAATCCACGAGCATGGAGGACCGCAGGGCGGACAATGGACAAGCAAGACAAGATCAGAAGAATGGAACAGGCAAACAGAGGACAGAGCAGAAGCCAATGCTAAGGGAGAGTTACTACTTGAGATATGCTCGACCACAGGAGCCATTATAGCCAACGGGGTACAGAAATGGGACGGGTCAGGGAAGTACACAAGCCAGAATGCACATGGGAAAAGTATAGTGGACTATGTGATACTGAATGACACCTCAGCAGAAATGATATCGGGATTCACGCTCCAGGACTGGCCGGTCGGCAAAAGAGAGAGCCACAGACCCATACAGCTAACACTTATAGGGGAAGGATACACCCCGAAAGGTACGCAACAGGAAACAGAGGAAATTAATGGAAAAATGAAAATACAGTTTCAAGAAAAGAAAATAGATGTATTTGTACAATACATTCAGGAAGAAATGGGTAAATGGAACTGGAAAGCACACAGAGCAGACGAGAATGGAGACAGGCTTAATGACATAACAGTAAAAGTAGCAGTGGAAGTATTCGGAAAGAGAAAAAGAAAAAGAGGGAAAGATGCGTTCAAAACCTCGAGTTGGTATGATGACGATTGCAGAAAACAGAAAAGAAGGGTCAGAGAACATAAAGGGAGGGAAACATACCAAGCGAGAAAAAGTATACCTCAAAATGCCGAGAACAAAGAGAAACAGAATCGCTTCAACACCAATGGGGGCTGGCTAAGCTCCCAAAAAGCAACCAGGAAATTCGGAAAGGGCTCCAAAAGAAAGGACAGGGGAAATCGAGAAAAATAGTAGTACACAAGAGGAAATTGGGATGACGGTTGGGAGAAATACTTGGAGAAACTTTATAAAACAGGGGGCATCACCAAAGACCGATATTTAATTAAAGGGATGGATAAACCCGGTTTTAATACAGGGAAGTGATGTTGGGATTGAGCGAGAATGGCGAATAATAAAGCCCCGGACCTATATGGGTTAACAGTGGAACTACTAAAGAGTGTAGATACGACAATCAAAAAGCAAGTGGCGAGATATTTTTAATGGTATCATACACGGGACTACCATCCAGGTGGGCATATAACAGGGTGATACCCCTACACAAGGGAGGGAGGACAGGAACCGGGGAAATTGAGAACTATAATGGTGAGCTCCATTTTTCAAAATGGTTTGGAAAAGTTCTAGACAACAAGCTGAAGAGTTGGGCAGAGGGGGGAAATCGGAGAGCACAAGGACAGGCAGGGTTTAGGCCGGACCACTCAACAACAGACCACTTAGTGACACTCAGAATACTGACAGAACAGAATAGAAGCCAAGGGAAAAAAATAATATGCCGCTTTGTGGACTTTAGGAAAGCCGTTTGACACAAATTACCAAAGGGAAAAGCTAATCTGAGAGGCTCATAGATATGCAGGCACCAAAGGATATGGTGGGGGCAATTGCGAGGTTATACTATACCGTATGGGTGAAAATGGAAGAAGAAGGAAAAGCGATAGATTGTGACACGGGGTCAAAGCAGGGGGTGCCCACTATCTCCCACATTATTTGGGATATACATAGATGCCCCCCTGGGAATTTATAGCGAGCGACAAGGGGACACAGACGCCCCTACCCTAGGGAACACAAAAGTACCCATCATGTTATATGCAGATGACTTGAGCATGATGGCCACAAAGAACAAAGGGATGCACAGGTTACTTAAACTGTTAGAAAACTTACGTGAGAAGCGGGGTTGGCCAGTTAATCTCGGAAAAACCAAAATAGTCTTTTCGGGCAAAAAGGGAGACATAAACCCGTTCGGATACTTGGGAACAGAACTAGAAGAATCAACAGAATACAGATATCTGGGATATGACGCACATGGCACAGGAAAATGGGCCAAAGGGGCAGACACAAGATTCCAAGCAGCCATCGGAAGCTACTACAATATGAAAAATTTCTCGCAACAAAAGCGGGGATAATAAACCGGGAATTAAATGCTACTTGTTCGGTCAAAGTAGTTGCAACTACGCCTATATGGGGCGGAACGGGGCTGAGGCTGGCGGAGAAAAAGTGGGAAAAAGGGGAAGGGATTTCTGAGACAATGGCATAAGGGAATTTAAACCGAGAAACGAATACACCACAAACAACAATAGTATATGAGGCGGGGCAAAACCGATGGAAGTAAGGGCATGGGAAAGGACCATAAGATATCTTATAAGGAGCAATGCAAAGGAAACCAAGCAAGCTAGCAAACATTGCGATCGAGAAGAGAAGCGAAAGCCCACATAATCGAAGGAAGCGGGTGGTTGGGGATGTAGCAATATGGACGAGGAAATTGGGGATGAACTTGAGCCGACCTCATCATCGAAGGGGAATGGAAAGGCGAGTGGGCGGGACAGAGCCACGCACACATGGCTGCACAACCACACGGGCCCCAAGACAATGTGGCTTATGGCGTTTTTAATCCGGGACAACGATAGGGCAACAAATGTACGGGGGCGACATAATAGGAAAAGCCGGAAGAGACACTCTAGCAAGATTCGAATGGGAGTCACGAAATGAGGATTGAAAAACAGATGGCGAGGGATAGTGAGAGAAGATCGAATATCGCGAGAACTGTGACAAAGGGGAAGTGGAAGATGAGAATCATATGCTAAATATTTGCCTCGTATATGAAAGCATCGGGAATAAGTACTGTAAAAGATAAGGTGGGGTCAGCCTTACACATCATAATGACAGAGTCGAGAAACGGGAGGGACTGGCGGGCAATATGAGGAGATAGCGGCCGGCACAGAGAAGAACACAAAGAAAAAGGGTTTACGTTATGAACGCCGGAGAGGCGCAACATAAACACCCGAAAAAGCTTCGGCTCAAAGGCGATTGATAACGGCAGCCGCGTGCCGCCATGAAGCCGATCAAAAGCTGGGTGCCGGTATTAATAGAGAAAAGTCAAGCCTTGAGAAAAGGCTACATTGTAAATCAAAGCATGATGTGCTAGTAGCACCCGTGAAGGGAGCTTCGCCCATGCTACATAAGTCCACGGGCCTCGGGGGTACAAGGGACAATAATGTATCTATCTATCTATCTATCTATCTATCTATATATATATCAAAAAAGTTCCCTTTCTAGAACGATCTTCTCTAGGTCCCAATCAATTTCCCCTGTCCAGATTAAGTTGCGGGTATAGTGTTTGTATCTCTTCGACCTTTTTTCCCGTAGCTATTTCGTTGCAAGATCTTCGACAAAAGCGAAGCGAGGAAGTCATCTTTGTCAAAATCCTCGAGGATGATAGGATGGTGGATTTAGTTTTGTGATCTGATTGAAGCAACACTTCAAAGGCGTCATCATCAACTATAATGATGTCTTCCTTCTCGAACGCCCAAGTCATCCATCATGTCGCTCAAGCATTTCACAAATATTTTTTACTGTCAGGATCCTTTGGGTTATTGAATGACTTACATTTGCTCGATCCCAAACAGATGCCCAATCTCTATGTAACTCGGGGAACTACTCTCAAAACTTCCTGTATATTTCTATTCTCCATCGGCGACCAAATTGCACTGAAATAAAAAGAAAGCTTGGTCTAACATCTCCTTCCGGATACGGCCGCGGATATACCCATTTAGTATATATGTCTCAAATGGTTTTACGTGCATACCATGATAAAGGGAATTGTGCTTTAGGTAACGTTTTTGCGAGCACTCCATTCAAATCGAACACCGAATTTTGGAGGAAAGCGGATTAGGTGCAGTAATAATAAAGCACACACTTGTGAGACAAGGAAAAGAAATTGAAATCGCGGCTTGGCGATTTTCAATTCTGTTGAATAATTGAAATCGGCGCTACCGGCGATTTTCAATTTTGTTTGAAGAATTGAAATCGCTACCGCGCGATTTTCATTTGTTTGAATAACATACCTTTTACGGTTCCCTGTTCAACATCCGCAATGATGAGCTTACTCGGCTGTCTTGGATGCGCGGAAGTGTCGACCACATCACTTAGTGTTTGAACTATGGTTGATACTTCATTACTCTTTATGCTAACCGACTCGAGCTTTACGAATCCCTTTGTATCATCTAGGATTTTGTCTTCTTCGTTTGCGTTACCTACATCCACTTCTGTCGGATTTTCCAATGTGATTGGAATGATAGGCACGCTCTCGGCCGCATAGTTAAGCTGTTGCTTGTCGATATTCTTCTTTATGCCCTCTAGATGCTTTCTCATTTCTTCCCGCTCTGCAGCCAGATCTGCAGGTAAGTCGGACTTAGAGCTGGAAGCTTTATTTTTTGCACTACCTAGCGGACCCCTAGGTGCCACCTCTAGCACTTTCTCGAAAAAAATATCGAGGAAGTCCTTGGCTTGACCATCAGAGACCACACTTTGGCATTTCCTAGCTAGCTTCAGAGCTTCCCGCCCGACATAACCTCCAACATGAAACTCCCAACACGTAGACTCTAAAGGGCAGAAGGCTTCAATCAGAAAACTCGAAAGGGCCAAAGAAAACCCGTACTTATTCAGCCTCCCCTTATGCGCCGTCAGTAGCTCATACTTGATTGGTGAATTAAGGACAGGGTCGACCCAGTTTTCTTCTTCCTCTTCCTCTTCCTCTTCGTCCAGGTCCACATCCACATCTGCAGTCCCTTTCCCTTTGTCTTCGCAATTGGATTCGACATAAAAAACATTCTTCAATAGGGGTTCATCTAGCCGATAGCACTGCCAAGCAATCTTCTCACCTTCTGGTTTCCCCTTGAGTCTTTCATATTCTTTATCATCCATAATGGCTATCATAAGGACTAGCACATGTGAGATCTTACTTTCGGTACTAAACTCACTATCTTTGTTTTCATCTATCATTACTGCTTGCCTCATCACTTTAATGCATTCGACATCATTTGCAGCAGCTAGTGCATATGCGTAGGAAATGTCGGAGTGGCAAACTGTCACGATAGTATAATGCATCTCAGTCGTCAAACCACTGCATGTGTTGAAGAAGGTGCTGTAATCATCCTGTGTCCATCTCGTGCCACGGCTATCAAGAACAAATAGAGTGATGTCGGTTGGCCCTTCACCCACCTCTGGCATGGCACACTTATAACCAGTGGACACCTTATAGAAAAAAGGAGACTCGTCTACTGCCGTCTTCTTCACCAAAGCAACTTTTCTTTTTAGGTCAGACGCAACTTTCGTGTGAATCCCCTTAAGAGTTGCCACATTCTTCGCCTTTTGCTGCTTCACAAAATCTTTTGACCAAAATACATATTTCTTAATGTCATCATTAGATACGTTGTACTTTTGCATTAAGCCTATCTCTGATAACATCATGTCTCCTGAGAGCCTTTGCAGTTCTTCACCAATGACTTTTTCGGGACTTTCATATTTTTATCGATTCGCATGCATCTTGAAAGATGTCAAGTGCTTTTTGTCTGCAGACGTTTTCTTGTAGATAACTTCCTTTTCGATGCAACTATCTAGAACAGAGATTAACCCCGCATCATCCAATCCTTGTGCCTTTCTCATTTACTGTGATACCTATATCAAAATAGACGTATCTTCTTGGAGGAAACCCGCCATACGAACGGCAACTTCTTTTCCGAATAGGCGTCCCAAAATTAGTTCCACTTTTCCCATACACGGTCGGAAGAAAAAACAATCTTGCGGGCATCCTTTGGCACCGCTTTTTTGCTCTTCGTGCCCGACTTTGTGCATCCCTTTTTTCTTCTTTGATCTAGTGCCCTTGGTCTTGTCCTGTATTATGGTTTGGCCACGATGTCCTTTCTAGTAATTTGAATTCGCACTCTTTAGATTGCCCTTATGCAGTCGGCATTGGTTTTCCATATTCGATCCATTGGTTCTGGCGTGCATAATCGCCCACATCTGACCGCAAAATATGGGCCGTTAGATAAAAAATAAGCAAGTCGCGGAAAGTAACAATATAAAAAGCGGCGCGTTTAAGATTCACGGATTTACAAGAAACGGCGCCGGGCGATGATTTCTTCATGATGAAGATTTCGGCGCCCGGTGGCGTTTTTGTAAAATCCGTCACACAAATAACAACATAGCGCCCGGCAGCGTTTTTCGCTAATCACGATTTAGAAAATCGCGAGCTATATGAAGAAATCGCCAGCGCGTTTCTTGTAAATCGTGATTAGCTTAAAACGCTACCGGGCGATTTGGAACGCATATGTGTGGGAACATAAAATACCTTTTGTATAGGAATGTCTTTCCCATGTCATTCAAGAGCTACCGATTTATTCTAATCTGGCTTTTTTGTTGTGGAGCCACCGAGGAATCGGCAATTTCGATTGAATCTGATCTATAGAAATAGCGATTTCCATTTTTTTGTGCTTGATCGATCAAAACCTTCAGCGCCTCGAATGCTGGCCATCTATTATCATGAAGTGAATATCGAGGTTGCCGATTAAATCTTCAAGTTTATTCCATATCAACACCTTCTTCGTCTTCATATCAAAAGGCACCACATGCCGCATTGGTTTTTATCCCCGGTTTTCTATCATCTTTGTTGACTATTTCCATTGCGTCTTTGTGCCGAATCTTCTGGCCGACAAACATAGCCAGCCGTGGACTGAAAAGCCTCATGTCGACATGGATAGGATCGTGAAGCTAAGGCCAGTGGATACTTGTCAAGATATTTCTTGAGTTTGCTCATGGCCTCTAACTGTCCTCGCCTTTGTCATCATCACTAGTCATATCCGTAATGCCTAGAACGCCCGGTGTTTCCTCGGCTCTAGAACTTGCATCTTCCTTCTCTTTTTTAAAGCTTGTAGGTACGGACTAGCCGACGGCCTTGTCTTGATTGCTCTTTCTCATAGCTGAGAGACCTTCACATATTTTTTGGTGTCAATAGATCACCACGACCAGCCAAATTTGAAGAGGTTATCCGTGGCCTCATCCGTTCTTAGGGGATCTCTTTAAAGGAACCGGCACCGCGAAGAATTTAACTTCTTCAATACTTTTTATTTTCTGACCGCTTCAAGTAATCTGAACGGTAAGAATCGCCCCTGTTCTTCGCATGTGATCAAGAATACCTTGTTTCTTCATTTGATCTCGTTTCCTTAACTCTAGACATGAAAATGGATCTGTCTTTCCGCTTAGTCTTGAAGATCTCCACATACCATTCGAGCCCTCACGGTAGATCTTCTTACGGACATGGAGGCTCTACGAGCCTTCATTATTTTGGGTCGATATCGTCAATGGTCTAACGTGTGCCAAATCAAGCAAGCGATACATCTTCATCCGTTCTTGGTTTTTTACGTGCGGATGTCCCGGACCCTAGCGACCTTTGCTTTTCTTTTCACATTTTAGAAGATCCCGAAAGTTACAATCATGTGGTGAGTAATGAAATCGCTGGCGAAGCTGCTTTGATAGACGCTTTACTTTCAAAACATAAATTGTACACAGGAAAAGTAGCGGGAGACAACCAAAACCACTCATAATTATAAATCGTAGAAAGCCGTTCTTAAGAGGGGACCTCTGAGACACTTCTCTTTTATAAGAGACATACTAGGCTACAAAAAGACTTGTCAAAAGAACTGGAGAATACTGAACAAAAGACTTACGGTCTACATTATACAAAATGGAGAATACAAAACAAAAAAACATATCGGAGTAAAGGAGAAGATTATAACAAAAACACACAAAAACAAGGTAGTAAAAGCGTTAGAAATGACACGTAAACAATATGAAAGGTAGACAATACACAGAGACACGATACACAGAAAATACACAGGTTGAAAAACATCCTAGAAACCTAACAATAAAAGGGACCGTAAATCAATTACAAAACAAAAGCGGATCAATTACCCGAGGGCTTGTTGGATTAGGTGCTTTACGCTTGTTCAGCAGACCTCCGGGCTTAGGATTTGTGCTTTGGGCGTGTCGCCCACCTCTACGGCCTCGGCCGGCCAGATCCTCTAGACGCCATAGAATCGCAAGTGCGGATAGTATGAGGCTGGGGTTTTGGTTTAAACTTATATGTATGCGTTCATAATCTAGGCCAGTCGATTTACAAATCAGAATTCACCAAGGCGTCCTTTTAAATTTATACTTTAATTAACCGCCCGATCCGGCTCATTTACAAATTTAAATTGTGTTTTTCTTTTTAGTGCAATTTCAAGATAACAATTAATTATTAATTTCAAGAAAGCATATGTGGCAATCTACTACCACCTAATCGGCCACCTACTATCTATCGCCCAAGATCATTCCTAGTATCGGCCCAAGAACAATCGACTATCGAGGCCCAAGATCCGTTCGATCCCATTCGATCGATCGAGCCGCCTTCAATCCATTCGATCGAGCCGCCTTCAATTCCCATTCGATGTCTCACGCTGAACTATGGTGAATTGAATGCATTCTCTTGTTCTCAATTTTTCGCCCTCTATTTTTACAATGCATTACGGGTTCTTTATCGATTAATGGGAGAAGAATGCTATCTTTTAACAAACAAACTTGGCCGAGTAGGATTGTGTAAAATCGAAGATTTGAATCCAAGTTCTATGTGTCATGGTGTTCCTCTTGGAAACAGTTTCTGTAAGATTTCTATTCTAAACTGCAATTATGAAGATGAGGCTCTTCCAAGAAGACATCCCGGTGGCGATACAGTTGGTGAAAGCGTGGGCACATTTGTAGCATGGCCAAAAGAACGTCTGAAAAAGGTATGTATATTTGGATATTCAAAAAAAAATGAATATATCATAACATCTGCGTGATGTTGTGAATTTTGGATTCTTTGATGTTCTTTAGCCAGTCATATCAACCCCATGAAACTACACATTAATGAAAATATGTAGTTTCTTGGGGTTGGTCATACTGGCTGGAGGGCATCAAAGGATTCAATGTTTTCGACATTGCATATAAAAAAACATAATAAACTAATGACAGAAAATTATAGTGCAAAATTGCGCCAGGCGCGAGTTTGTATTCATATTCCAAAAAAGTATGTACATTTCTTCTTCTGCAAAAATGCGCCAGGCGCGAATTCTTTCTATCTCTACAATATGTCACACAGGCCCACTTCATCGGCCCAATCCCGCAAAAAGTCCCACCTGAACCACCCTGATATGACAGGATCCTCATCTTCCCTGCGAATGTCGAGTCTCCAAACTAGAGTGTTGTATCGATCCTTGATACTATAAATCAAATCCTCGTACTTATTTGTTGGCATGAGCCTTACTAAGAGCATGAGGAGCCGCATATGTCCAGAAATGCGATGGAAGTGTTCCCATGGCCCCGATCTGAGGACCGTCTAATGGATTCTCCAACTCTCTTTGAACGTTTTGAACAAAGACAATCAAGTAATATCTTGTGCGGGGTCCAGAGTTGATGGTCGCCCGGGGAAAGTGTATTTGATCTAGAAACCCGATTGTATTTGAACTAGAGCGGCCGGTGTCCATGCATAAGGAAAATCCATGGCACTAGAACGAGAGAAAGTAATTAGCAAATGATATATTACTCTCCCCATAAAGCGATCTCGAACATACATAATTCAAAAGCAGCCAAAGCGCTTACATTTTTCACAGATCTATTTCATACGCGGCTGGCGCGATTTGTATAGAGCCGTATGAAATTGAAAATCCAAACTAAAAACGCGCCTGGCACGCTCTGATTAACCTAGTGGAAAAACGTAACCCAAAAATAGAAATGCGCCAAGCGCGATTTCTCCCATTCCAAAGATATTATTCTAACAAAATGCGAAATGCGCGTAACGAGAATTCAAAATATAAAGCCGGTTAGAGCGATATATATAATAATAATACTCCTTGTTTAGTTCAATATTTAGTTCATTGTTTTAGTTCATTATTTAGAGCAGATAGAGGAAGAGCTAGTGAAGATCTATGATCTATGATCTATGATCTAGATCATAGATCATAGATCATAGAGCAAGATCATAGAGCAGATATGAAATAGAATAACTTCATTATTTTAGATCATTAACTAGAACAGATAGAGGAAGAGCTAGTGAAATAGAATAACTTCATATTATATGCACAATATCACATGCACTAAGGAAACTCCATGCACAATATTACATGCACCCCTACACCATCCTTAAGGCCCCGAAGGGGCTAAAAATTTTTTTAGTTAACACAAACCATTAACACACAACTACCATTAACATTATTAACACAAACCATTGCATTTGACACATTTAAATTAAAATCCCCCTTAAACCCCCTTTGGTTTGGGTGCATATTCACACGGGGGGTTACTCCGGGCAACGAGAGCTGTCGGATGGGCATATTTGCCCTTTATTCCAAGATCTGGACCGTACATAGCGATCCTCGTTTGTGGGGTATGCATGTACAAGTTTTCATATACTATATATTAAGATTTGCAAAATACTATAAGGTTTGAGAGAATGTACTTAATGGTGTTAATTTTGTACATGTATTGTAAATTTTTTGGGGCTCTCGCTGCCCTACGTAACCCCCCGTGTGAATATGCACCCAAACCAAAGGGGGTTTAAGGGGGATTTTAATTTAAATGTGTCAAATGCAATGGTTTGTGTTAATAATGTTAATGGTAGTTGTGTGTTAATGGTTTGTGTTAACTAAAAAAATTTTTAGCCCCTTCGGGGCCTTAAGGATGGTGTAGGGGTGCATGTAATATTGTGCATGGAGTTTCCTTAGTGCATGTGATATTGTGCATATAATATCTGTGCATGGAGATTCCTTAATGCATATGAATCATAATAGAAAATGGTAGTAGAGCTAAAAACAAGCCATTACATTCGAAGTCCTAATATTAAGTGTGACATAATACCATGATAGATAATAGACAAATAATAACACATTTAAGAAACAGAAAACATTAGTTCAAGACCAAATCTGAAAAAAAACAAGTGCAGCGACAAAACTAAGAATTTAGAAACATGCTAACAATGACAAGACGACCATCATGGAAATTTCTGTTTCTGTAAATTTTTTGCCTATAAAATGAACCACCCGGGAAGTCAAATCACAATCAAATCACAATAACTAATACCTACCTTCTTCAAGCTACATATTCCATATACTGGATACAATTGGTTACCCTAGACAATATATACTAAGGATACCGTTTGGAAAACAAAGCCTTGTACTTCCCACAAGAAATGCTTCAGTCTCTTCCTGATATAGATATAGATATAGTTATTCACTCACTTACTGAGAGCAGCAGTTGTAGAAGCCACCATTTTAAACACAGTTCTAACATTCTGTACAAATTTGCCATTTAGACATAATCAGTCATACTCGTTTGCTCTCCTAGCCATTTCGGAACTTGTATTGTAACCCATGAACTAGAACCAGCAACCTCCTTGCATGAACTGGAAGCTCTGGTCGCCAGAAATGAGAGCAGATCTAGTTTCTGAAAGCTGGTACTTTCCTATGTTTTTTGCGTAACAGGAATGTTTGCTGACATTTTTCCACCTCCCCATCCAGTAGTAGGGGTTGTTAATATTTTAAGGATGCAGGCAGTGGTAAGCCAGCAATAGGTCCCTCCTGTCTATTTCACAAATGAAAACAGCAATTAAAGATGTGAAAAACATTGATGGCAAAAACATGGATTCAGAGAAAATACGTGATGCCGTAAACTAAGGTGGATCTTATGAGCTCGTTGGAATCAGATGCACGATTCATATCTGATGCTTCCACCTCACACCATACGGCATTTCATTTTGTAATCTGCCTAAAACTTCACACCAATCAAATCTTCAAACGCAGGATCAAATTACACTAGATACGCTTCTATAGACAATCCAAGAAAAAGTAAGATGAAGATGGAGATTATGCTTCAAAGAAACATTCAGAAACTGCAGCTATTGAGAATCTTATATACTACTAACCTCTTGAAATAATTTCCTCAGTGCTGAGGTAATCCGGGCTTCCCTAAGCAACGATTCCTTAAAGAAATAACTATGAAGGTAGCTCAAGGCAAGTAAATTTTGCATTACTGAACTGAATATCTAGCACCAGAATCGTCTGGCCTTGTTTCAAAACGAGACATAACAGAGCTTTCCTCTCAAGGAAAAGCAAACTGAACCATCTCTACAGCCCGATGTAGAAGAAATGGGATCGAGCATGTCCGTTGCCTACAACATCATCCATAGACTGCTCATGCATTTAGCTTGCCAGCATTCCGACATCTGGCCCCTTTCTTCTTCAATACCTTCCCTTTGCCTTTTTTTTCATTTGCCCCACTGGAGCCTTGTTGCAACCCCGGCATTCCAAAGCCTCTGCAGACTGCAATTGTGAAGCTAAAATTTCCAAATTAATTCCAACACCAAGATGTCCACATTTAAACTCCACTGCCACCTCGCTGCTCGCCTCATCGTGCTCATAATCCTCGCGAACTGTGGAAGCCATAGCGAGGAGGAAACTGTACGAAATGGTCTCTGTATTCTCCTCTAAATCCCCCTCTCCACGAACCCTAAAGTTAACCCTAAAGTTGAAAGCCTCGTTGCTTGCATGTCCTTCATAAAATTAAATTAATTAAGTTTTTAAGGAACAAAAACATGCAAGGCAAAACCATTGCAAAACCATAGATAAAATGCCATTCAAATATGAGAATCCAGTGTGCACTCTAGATATACTAATTAGTATGCCTCGTGCAATACGCCCATGAAATCATATAAAAACCATGCCAAAAAGCGTATAAAATCACAAAAAAAACCCCCTGTTATAATGCTACATATTTAGAACAGATAGAGGAAGAGCTAGTGAAATAGAGGAAGAGCTAGTGAAATAGAATAACTTCATTATTTTAGATCATTAATTAGAACAGATAGAGGAAGAGCTAGTGAAATAGAATAAGAGCAGAGGAATCGGCAAGATCACAGATAATTCAAGGTAGGGCACTTTAGGACTGATGCATGTAAAAGTAAATAACATGCTTTATGGAAAATAACTACTTTATGTAAATAACAGTAAATACTAACCCGAGAAACCTTAAGAAGTGATTCGAGAAGCCTTAAGAAGCCGAGAAAAGCAATAGCAAAACTAATTTGGAGAAAAAGCAATACTTGGTAGAAGCTTTAACACAAAAACCAAAGTTATTCAAAGTCGAGAGATTGTAGAGAGCGAAAAGCCAAAAAACGAGAAAACCTTGTATAGAGCCTACAAACCTTGTATAGAACCTTGTATTGAGCCGAAAACCCTAAAGGGATGATTGTAGAAGCCGAAAAGCATATAGAAGCCGAAGTTTTAAAAGCGTAAAAGCCGAAGTTTATAGAAGCCGAAAAGTCGAGAAGCGGATAGAAGAGAAGCAGAGAAGGCATTTAGATTGAAGCAAACGAGATTGAAGTCGAGAAAAGCGCCCGAAAAGCCGATTGCATGCAGAGATGCTCGAAAGTTTTAAAAGCCGACATTTTAAGAAGAGAAGATCGAAAGAGAGACAGAAAGTTGGAAAGTTGGATCGGAAAGAGAGATCGAAAAGTTGGAAAGGGATTGTAAACTGGAAATAATAACTGCTTTAAAAAATTCGTACCGCGCCATAATAACTGCCGCGAAAATTTATTACAAGGGTTATAAGTTATAAGATTTATAAGGTTAATAGTTTTAAGGTTAATAGATTTAAGGTTAATAGTTTTAAGGTTAATAGTTTTAAGGTTTATAAGTTAAGGTTAATATTTTTAAGTTCATAAATAAGGTTATAAGTTTAAAAGTTTATGAATTTGAATTTAGAAGTTGTTTCTAAGGTTACAACATTTAAGGTTATTATAAGTTAATATATTATAGGTTCACTTATTATTATTATAGATTAAGTTATTATAGGTTATTAAGGTTATTATTAAAGTTAACTTTCATTTAAGAACATGTTAGGGAGATGTTATTTGGATATGCTAACTTACTATAGGTTTTTATGCATTTTAGGTCAATGGCATGCAAAATGCTAAATCCCCCAAGGCCCCCAATGATGGTGATCAAGGCAAGGAAAAATCCCCAACTAATGAAGATGACAAAGATGATGGGAAAAGAAAGGAAAAGACCAGAAATGAAAAGGATGAAGATGACAAAGATGATGGCAAAGGAAAGGAAAAGACCTCAAATGAAAAGGATGATGCCAAAGGAAAGGAAATTGTACTTTATACTGGTCGATTGGAAAACAAGAAGGTCAAGATCCTGCATGCATGCAAATGAGAGGCAAATGAGGGAGAAGGGATTATTGTTCTAGCAGATCCTATCAATGCAAATGAATGATGAAAGATTAGGGGGAGGACGGGTTAGGTGTGGCAATCTCAAAATTATATGACAATTGGAAGGAAAAGGGTTCGTGCAAACAAGAATGCCTAGCTTGTGTGAAGCAACTAGAGGTTCCAACTATTGTTGCATGGCCTAGGGACAAGATTCAACCTGAGGGGGAACTACACGTTTCCTATAGATGTAGAACCATTGTCAACAAGTGTTCACACAATTGTAGCAAGAGGCCACTTCCAACTTTCAAACATTATCCCACCAAAAGATGCAAGTCGATTATGATTGTTCTCTGAAGCTATGATGAAGGTTAGAGGAGGTGAATGTTGTTGGGCTTCTTGTGTTAGAATGTTCACAATAGAGGAGTTGGTGGGAGCAAGAGCTACATATCGGGAACATAAGTGTGATAGCGGGGAGGAATTTCATGTACACCATATTTGGCTATGCAATTCGGGATGAAAGATCAAAGAAGAAAAAGATTCCCATTGAATGGAAAGTGGATATGTTCAAAAGCATGGATGGCTATACATGGAATTCCAACCTCTTCTTGGCACAAACCGGCAAAAAGAGACATGAAAATGGTAGTAAAATTGCATTGCATGGGAACACGGCCCGGGTAAGGCCTACCTCAAGAACTATAGTGCAAAGGAAATATTTGAAAGATATGTGGATTTCAATGCAGAAAACATGCCACATAAGAGTAAGAAGGATGAGCAGTGGTAGAGTTATTGTTGAAAAGAGATTGCCATCCCATTGTACCCGTAAGAGCATATTAGAGGAAATAAATGCATTGCTTGGGAACTTGGAGTGGCCTCTATATCCCAGCCCGGTTTTAGTAGGCTATGGAATAAGCATTTCAAGCATGTGACCATAGCAACTTCAAACAACTTTGCCAAGTGCAATTTATGTGCTGTGAAGGAGACACTAGATAAGACCATGCAACCAAGTCTAAGGGCAAAGATAAGGGAACATATGAAGGACCATATGACGAGATCAACTATCATGTAGATCAACTTATTGGATGTGGAGGACCTTATCCGCAATGGAACCTAATAACTATCTATGTATTATACATGATAAAATGGACCAATGAAGACTTGTCTTCCACAATTCAAAGTACATTCCTAAGTCATGTGGAAGATCATACCCTTTGCTGATTTCAATGATAGGGGCAATATTGCATGGGCGATCTGAGACCTATTATGGCCATTTCGGTTTAGAGTTGTGGAGTGATGGTCGATTTTCACATTGGGAGTATCATGAGGTGTTTAAGAAACTATGAGAAGGGTTACAATGGTCACCTACAGGATCCTCTGACTAGCCGGGCACTACATAGTGCATTGTTGGATGGAACCCCTAATAGTATTGAAAAGTTTAGCAAGGCAAAATTTAGGAGGAATGGACCTAATGAACATGTTGGAGCTTCAACATCTCGTGCTAAACCTCGAGATCCGATCTGAAAAGCTCCTCTTGCAACTAGATAATTGTGCTGGTCAAAATAAGAATAGGTGGATGTTTTCTTTCCTATCCTACTACTAATTTGTGGGTATTTTTGAAAGAGTCAATTTGGGGTTCCTAATGCCCGGACATACTCATGAGGATGTGGATGCATTGTTTGGAAAATATAGTCATGTATTGAGACAGAGACGGTTACCAACTTTCCTGTGCTATTGGAAATATTTCATGGATGTACAAATCCATCTCCTATAGGATCTATCATAGAAGAAGTGCCTGATTGGAAGAGTTTTGTGGATGGTTATGCTCTCGACATGGAAGGTCATTCTAGACCTCTTCAATTCACTTTTTGGGTGAGAGAAGGGATTCCAATCATGCAATGGAAAATGAGACCTTGAGGAGGAGAAGTGGAGAGGTGGGGCAAAATTTGCTAGTGGAGGGATGCAAATGGCAAGCCTATGATACCTCCTGGTCAACCAAAAGCTCTAAAACCAACTGAAGAAGTCAAGCAATTGGGCTTGACTAAGGATGGCATCAATGACTACATCAAGCATTGGCAAACTAATTCAGATGACACTAATCGTGCATTGATAGATTATTGGAAGAAGGTGATCAACTTGTTGGATGAGGTAGACACATCCTCGAAACATTTTGCTAGAAGGGTGGTTCCCTAAAAGTAAGTGGAAAACATTAGGCTGGTCTTGTGAAGATGATGGTACCATTAGTAGCATTGTGAAGGCATATGCTCCTCCTCAATCGATAAACACTATGTTGGTCCTAAGAAGGATAGGCCAAAATATTTAGGCATGGATTGTTATGAACCTTCTCTCGACGTGGAGTGCCACCAATTTGTAGTAGTAAAACCAAATAGATTTAGAGACCTATCCGGTGTGGTTGGGATACACTATCTCGGATATTTGCAAAGAAGAAGGTGATGTTAACTTCAATAAGGTCTTGGCGTGGAATGGTGGTGTCCAAGACATCGGTTGAGTAATGTCACTTAGATAAAGAAAGATATTCAGATTGTTGGACAAAGAGGTGGAGGAGAAATCCAAGTGATCCTGATCTTTGGCTAGACATTGAAACCGTATTGTACTCGTGGACTCCAAAAACTATTCCTAGTAAAACAGCGAGAGTTACAATACCTCAGGATGTAAGGAATAAGGTTCTCATATCCTTGGGGATGCTAGTGGAAAAATGAAAAACAGTTACTATGTATCTTTTCTACAGTTAATAAAAGTTGTGTACTACTTGAGTTCCATGATATATGATTTTGTAATTTGAAGTTAAGGTGTGAATTTATATTCCCGCGTATGATTATATGTTAACGTCTATTCTAGTCTAAGGGCAAATAAGTTACTAAAAAAGTGAATTTAACAAAGTTACTAAAAAAGTGCAATATAAAATTTATCCCAAAATTAAGACATAATCCTTCTGCTGCTTTGAAGGCTACTAAGGACAACAAGCTGCCTTCTCGAATGGACACCAACTGGCTGAGAGCTGTTGCCAAGAAGAGATCCGTGGCCCCTCTGGCGGCTATAGGCGAACCATCCACTCCAAAGGAAACTGTACTCTCCATGGAGGTTATCCCCTCTGCAAATATTGGGTGTTCTGCCGTTGTCGACCCTTCAGCTCCCGTCATGCTTATGCCACCTTCCCCTAGAGACTCTGAGGCAATAGAAGTACAGCCAGCAAAGAAGATAAGGACATTCAAAATCAAGCTTTCAAAGCTGAACAAGGATGACATTGCGCAGCCTTCGACATCTTCTACTCCTACCTCGTCCACCATACCAACAGCTAATAGCTGTATGTTGACCTGGCCAACTGCTGCGCGAATGCCCGAAGAATTGAAGTTTAATACAGATGAAGAAAAGAAACTTGCTCAGGAGACAGCCTCTAAACTCGAAGAGTTCAAAGGGTATTATCCAATGGGTGTGAACTAGTTCCAGAAGGTCAGTATCTTCGATTGTGAGACAGCTCCCGCAAATATGACACATAGAGTTCGCTCGAATGACCATGTCCAGACCCTGATAAAGAGCTTCAAAAAATACCCAACGGAGGTTCTCACGCTTGCCGATATCGTTCCATTCGACCCAATAACAAGGTCAGTTATATCATATTCATTTCTCACTTGTATTATTGGTTTTATATTAATGTACTGTCCATGCAGGAAATTAATCATTTGGTTCCGCCCTGAAGAACTATTGAACAAAAAATTCTTTATTATTTCTGGTAATCATAGCATCTTTGCTGCACAGTTTCTATGCACTTACATGGGTAATGTTGAACAAAGGCTGGAATTTGCGAAAGCATATGCAAAAAGAAGAAATCGTGTGTTAAATGGGAACCTCTCCAACAAGGAATACATTCAGATTTCTATACAGTGCAACGACGTAATCGCAGAAACAGTATACAAAGAACCACTTATTGAAAAGATCCAACAACTAAGAAACCAGCACAAGGCATTCGGATGTCCTCCACAAGGGCCAACAGCGACTGTAGTGTCATCCGCCTAGAAGGTATATTTTTCATTTTTATGTTCAGGAAAATCGCCGTCGCGATCCTAACCAGCACTTCTGTACAGGATTTTGTCGAGGTGGCTACCACAACCTTGAAGGTTAAGGAACTTAAGGATGGGGTGAAAGCATGTTGTAGTGGAACACCCTGGGTGTCCCCCCTGTCCCCCCCTAAAAATGTGGTGGGAGATATCAAATTTGTGGTGCGATTTTAAATGTTTGTTTGGCGCCTAGTGCATGTAATGCCCGGATTCAATCATTTCTTGAACTGCAACAACCCAATTCCTACGCCACCCGTCCCATTCCAATTTCCTACGCCACCCGTCCCATTCCAATCTCCACCGAACCGATTTCTAAACCCACGACCCACCCGCGCCTTTCCTGAAGCACACGGCTATGGCGCTTAATCTGGTTGTGGATCAATCCGGTTCATACCTTCAATCATTTAATTTGGAAGCAAATGCTTAAAAATCTCAAACCCGAGACATGTGTAAGAGAAAGAGAACTCCAGAACAAGAACGGGATCATAAAAGGCGCCAAAGGAAAAGACAAAGGGAAGCTAAAGAAGAATTAGCAAAAATTGCATCAGCGGAGAGGGAGGATCCACTGTAACGGCCTCTACTAGGCGTCGGATGGTATTAAAATTGTTATCTTCATTTCATAGCACCACTAAAGGCTTGTCTAACAAATGATAAGAAAGAGGTTTTACTAGATTATCTGCAGGATGACACAATGGACAGCGTACTTGGCGAAGAGCTGAAAGATTTGCAAGCCAAGAGCATTGTGGTCAGCAACCTCAGGGCTTCCATTCAACTTGTGAAGAAGTCTAACAGCAATGGCGGTTTAGCGACCAAGAGTAGTTGCCTTGCTATGGTCAGAAGAGGAAGCATTAATACCGAAAGTGCTAATCCCGTCGGTGCTTTCGGGGTTTTGGTAAACTATTTGGGTGTTCATCCTAGGAATCTTACCAAAGCAAAATTGAAGAGGGAAGAGATAGATTGCAAAGGGGGGAAATGGGTTTTGTACAAAAGAGTTAGAAGAGCAGATGCAATTCCCAATTCTGTCATAGAACTTGTGCAGCAATTTTGGACCGAAAAGCAGAGGGTCTCTCCAAATGCAAAGGATGTTAAGTTCGAGAAGATTGGAGCGAAATGTAGAGAGGATCATGCCACTCACTATCGGAAGAATCCGCGAGGTTATTTCATTTCTTCATCTTCACCACATTTTTATTGTTAATGTGGTATGTGGTATGTGGTTAGTGATTGCTTGTGATATGTGGTTCTTTGTGATGAGGCACGTGGTGTGAAATAAATCTTTGTCAATATATGCTTTGTGGTGCCTAGTGTGGTGAATAACATGGTGTAAAATACATCTTTGTAATATATGCTATGTGGTGCCTAGTGTGGTGAATAACATGGTGTAAAATAAATGCTTTGTAATATATGCTATGTGGTCCCTAGTGTGGTGAATAACATGGTGTGGTGCCTAGTGTGGTGTCTAGTGTGGTGCCTAGTGTGGTGCCGGTGTGGTGCCTAGTGTGGTGCCTAGTGTGGTGAAAAATATGGTGTAAAATGAATCTTTGTAATATATTCTATGTGGTGCCTAGTGTGGTGAATAACGAGATGTAAGATGAATGTCCGTAATATATGCTATGTGGTGCCTAGTGTGGTGAAAAATATGGTGTACAATAAATTATGTAATATATGTGTTGTGGTGCCTAGTGTGGTGAATAAGGAGGTGAATAAGCAGAACGGAAACTTGTTTATGAGAGGTGAAACCGTTGTGGAGGGCATTTACTATAGAAAGAAGCCTCGGTCAAAGGTGATGTATGAGTTGTTGACAAACGAGCCAAAGTCACTTGTATTCTCTACTCAAATTTGTGCTATTCGAGTTCCCATGCAGCAGATCAAGAAAGGTGCTTTCGAAGCGTTTCTACAGTGCTAGACCCAGCCGGATGAGGAAAAGATTCTAGAAAACTTGCCCGAGGTTTTATCGATGAAGATAGCATGTCGATGAAGAATAGCTGAACACATTCTTACAGGTTAGGAAATGATTCAGAAATTTTGAATATGTTGTTGTGTCTTGCCTTGTTTGGGAATAATATAAGAAACTCAATTCCATGCTCAATTGTATTTTGATGTCCCTTGTTTCAATGTAATATGTTTGCTTCTGATGTAATATATAATTGTATTTTGATGTCCCTGATGTAACATGCCCCAGGTTCACCACATGTTTCACCACATGTTTCACCACATGTGGTGACACATGTGTTTCACTACATGTTTCACCACGTGTTTCACTTTCTGTCTCTTCTCCCGACACAGATAGATCCTTCTGAACAGCTTTTCTTGAAATACTTTCCTTTTCCTTAAATCTCTCGGTCCCATCAATTCCTCTCATCATCCTTTGGCTGACAGCCGTACGCGAAAATCATTATGGGATGGCGAAAATTAATGACCTCGGGCAACCCAAAAGGCCCGAGATGCCATTCTTCTTGCTCCCGACCGAGTTTACTGATTTATTCTGGCCCGGTTGGGAGCGGCGGTTTACAAAGCGAGTCCTTGGGAAGCGGTTCTGATTTACTTTTTTCTGGTGGGTGGGGAAGTTTAGTTTTACAGCTTCTTCGGCTACTACAGCAGAACATGGCCAACTTCACCTCTTGGATCTTTGCAAAGCGATGGAGTCTTAGGAATGGGACAATGTGACCAGAGAAGAAGAGCCCATAATACCTAGGCGTGCTGTCCGATTTTCAGCCATGCGAGAATGGATGGACATGCTTTCGGGATCTGAAATTACTCTATTCACGGATGAGAATATGACCAATGTAAATGCTTTGAAAACTCTCACCGGAGGTTGAATTGTACACCACGGCTCCCGGACCTCTCAACTTACTCGCCTCCACCGAATTTTTTACACACCGGCATCTTTGGCCCGTTCCTCATACTATTGACCGGGGATGCGCAAAGGTTGAGACCTTTTACGCTTAATGGCTACCAAGCCTTTTACGCTAAACAGGTTCCTCTTTTTGTTATGATAGGTTGTTTCTGGAGGACCAATTCCTTCACTTCAGGGGATATGTACTATCATCACAAGGCCTTGCGGGATGGACATGGAGAAGCCGCTATTCTGTTTGGTAACACTCCACCATTATGGTTTTTGCTTTCCCTCGAATGGGAGCAAATAAATTTGGGAAGCTGACCGGTGGCCACCGGATCCGGTGATCATAGAAGATGACGAGGAGGAGCTGGACCCGGATCTCTTTTGATAGACCCACAGGAATGAAAACAAGTGTATATAATCTGAAATGTAACCTTATGTAATCATTTTATATGTTTAATATAAATCTTCACTCTTCAATCTTTACTGTTTAATTGACAGGGTGAAAGTGACACACAGAAAAATTACATTAAGGATGAGCGGAATGGGGACGGAGAGAAACACATGATGAAACCCACCTTTGAAATCTGTCACATCAAATGCAAGTTCAATCATTCAAAAGCTGGTTTGTCGCGAGGAAAGATTGAGGGAAACCCTAAATCTAGTTTTGCATGACATTGGCTTATCCCGATCCACTTCTGGCCCGGAAGAAAACAGAAGGAGAACACGGGCACAAACAATTTCGCCCGAGTTCAAATGCGATGCATCGGTAAGACCTATCTTTGGAGCAAATAAACCAGAACAGAGGCGGATATTAGAGGAGCGGAGGACCCATGAATTCCGAGGTATTCTAGGCTTAAAACATAGGTTAATTCCTGATGGGCTTAAAGAATTAGAAGCCAAGGCAGTGATAGGCGGTTGCCTTTCTTATTACTAATGATGTTGTTTTTACGGATGCGATCGGAGACTTAACAGAGCGATGCGACCCGGCGGGGGTTACAGGGGTGGCGTATGATTCCGAGGATGAGTTCGCAGCTCTCCCCATGCTTGAGGAAGAGGATATGTTCATCGAACTAAAAGCGGAAATGATCCATGCTTGACCATTAAAAAGTGCTCAACAGGCCCGGTGCATGGAGACACAACAACTGAGACAATACTTTGTGAATCAGTATCATAAGTGGGAGGCGTAAAAAGAAGCTCATGTTTTAGTGTTCTTTGGATTTCACCAACTATTCATAGAAAAAAAAAAACTTGATGAAATCTTGGACATACTTGGAAGAACAAGAGTTACAGATCTCACAATGCAGGATCTGATTGAGGCCCAGTAACTGTATGTCATCATTAACCTCTTCAAAACAGCTATTATTATATCTCTAATGCATTTTGATAATACTAGAAGCTTCGGGGTTATAGTTTTCCCCGATTTTTTGCATACTTCATTTCATAAGAAGTATGAACTATTCTCTAGGGTGTGGTAGATATCCATATGTATTTTTCTCCCTTTGAAATATAAAAACAACATTTGCATCACCACAGCTTTACCACAGTTTTCACCACATTTTTCACCACAGCTTTCACCACAGATGTCACCATAATCAGCCAGGGGCATTGACCATTTTTTGACCTGGTCAGAAAATGGAATGGCTCGAGATTCCCCGATAGTATCTTGACTGATTTTGGTGACAAAGAATATATGGATCCCAAATTAGGTCCCCTGAATTGATATGAGGCCAAAATTCATTGAGCTCTGCTTTGTGCAAAGATTCTTGCAAGGCCACTAACTTTTGCTTGGGGTCGTGTTTTTCTTTTTCGGTTTCTTTTGAACTCTATTTCTTTTGAACCCGAGCCACCCATCTCATATTTTCCTATTTTGCTGAGCTGGTTACCATATTTTGTTAGTGTGCGGATCATAGATTACGCACCTTCAAATTCCTTGTTTGCATTTTTATAATTAATGACAAAAAGTTCAGCTAAGCGAAAGAAGCGAGTGGAAACTTCGAGAGAAACAGTTAAAGCAAAACAAGTTCTATTGCAAAACAAGGACTATTGCAAAACAAGTTACGTCATTAATGAAAAGCCTTTACAAAGAATAGTCACAAGGACTATTGCCAAAAAAATTGAAACCGGGGATTACAATACAAATCTAAACTAATCGGGCGGGGCCATCTTGAGCTCTATATGGAGGTCGCCCCCCGTGTGCATACATCTTCATTTCGAGGAGTCGCCTCGTCCCCACTCGAAAGCACCCGCAACGGGCGGCGTGCCTTGATGATCCATGATGAGCTTCTCCACCTCCGGTGGAGTGAACTTGGCCACCCAGCATCGGCCGCCTCCGGGTGGAGGAAGGACGGATCCTCCAGGAAGCCAATGGATTCTCGACCGCAGGCGGGGCTGAAGGAGAAGGCACAATGGCGGGATAGTGTTCCCTGCCGGGAGTGTAGTCTTGAACTTGGCCATGGCGGAAGTGAAGGAGATGGGCGGAATGGGGAAGGAGTGAAGGAGATGGCGGAATAGACGATGGGGGGGCGGAATGAAGCCGAGGGCAGAATTTTGGGAATAAAAGGGATGCAAATCGTAGAGGCATCCATAACGATTTTGGGAATGAGGCGAGGAAAGAGGAAAGGGACGTTTGCATGCATGCCACCTAGGCTCCAACATGCCACAAATAAAGGTCAAGCATGCCACATAGACCGAAAGCATGCCACCTAGGCTCCAACATGCCAAGGTGGCTCAAACATGCCACCTAGGCTCCAACATGCCACGTAAGCCCCAACATGCCACCTATGATTCACCACATGATTCACCACATGATTCACCAAATGCACCACATGATCCACCACATGCACCATTTGCATCACCAAACATGTTGGTCAATGGAAGTCAAACATGTAACAAAGGTCATGTAAAGGCTCAAGCATGCCAAGGTGGCTCAAATATGCCACCTAGGCTCCAACATGCCAAGGTCGCTCAAACATGCCACCTAGGCTCCAACATGCCACGTAAGCTCCAACATGCCACCTATGATTCACCACATGATTCACCAAATGCACCACATGATTCACCACATGCACCATTTGCATCACCAAACATGTTGGTCAATGAAAGTCAAACATGTAACAAAAGGTCATGTAAAGGCTCAAAGCATGCCAAGGTGGCTCCAATATGCCACCTAGGCTCAAACACGCCAAGGTGGCTCAAACATGCCATCTAGGCTCCAACATGCCACGTAAGCTCCAGCATGCCACCTATGATTCACCACATGATTCACCACATGGTTCACCAAACGCACCACATGATTCACCACATGCACCATTTGCATCACCACATCTATCACGACATGTAACACCACATTATCATGAATAGCAGTAGCAGCTAATTTGGAGAAAAAGCAATAGCAGCTAATTTGGAGAAAAAGCAATAGCAGCCGAGAAGCTTTAACACAAAAAACCAAAGTTATTCAAAGTCAGAGAGATTGTAGAGAGCCGAAAAGCCAAAAAAACCAGAAAACCTTGTATAGAGCCTACAAACCTTGTATAGAACCTTGTATTGAGCGGAAAACCCTAAAGCAGATGATTGTAGAAGCCGAAAAGCATATAGAAGCCGAAGTTTAAAGCGTAAAAGCAGAAAAGCCGAAGTTTATAGAAGCCCGAAAAGTCGAAGGATAGAAGAGAAGCGAGAAGCGCAGGCAGATTGAAGCAAACGAGATTGAAGTCGAGAAAGCGCCCGGAAAAAGCCGATTGCATGAGAGATGCTCGAAAAGCCGTGGAAAAGCCGACTGCCGTAAGAGAAGATCGAAAAGAGAGACGTAAAGTTGGAAAGTTGGATCGAAAGAGAGATCGAAAAGTTGGAAAGGGATTGTAAAATCGGAAATAATAACGCTTTAAAAAATTGCATCGCCATAATAACTGCCGTGAAAATTTATTACAAGGGTTATAAGTTATAAGATTTATAAGGTTAATAGTTTTAAGGTTAATAGATTTAAGGTTAATAGTTTTAAGGTTAATAGTTTTAAGGTTTATAAGTTAAGGTTAATATTTTTAAGTTCATAAATAAGGTTATAAGTTTAAAAGTTTATGAATTTGAATTTAGAAGTTGTTTCTAAGGTTACAACATTTAAGGTTATTATAAGTTAATATATTATAGGTTCACTTATTATTATTATAGATTAAGTTATTATAGGTTATTAAGGTTATTATTAAAGTTAACTTTCATTTAAGAACATGTTAGGGAGATGTTATTTGGATATGCTAACTTACTATAGGTTTTTATGCATTTTAGGTCAATGGCATGCAAAATGCTAAATCCCCCAAGGCCCCCAATGATGGTGATCAAGGCAAGGAAAAATCCCCAACTAATGAAGATGACAAAGATGATGGGAAAAGAAAGGAAAAGACCAGAAATGAAAAAAGGATGAAGATGACAAAAAGATGATGGCAAAAGGAAAGGAAAAAGACCTCAAATGAAAAGGATGATGCCAAAGGAAAGGAAATTGTACTTTATACTTTCGGTCGATTGGAAAAACAAGAAGGTCAAGATCCCCGCATGCATGCAAAGAGAGGCGATAGGAGAAGGGATTATTGTTCTAGCAGATCCTATCAATGCAGTGAATGATGAAAGATTAGGGGAGGACAGGTTAGGTGTGGCAATCTCAAAATTATATGACAATTGGAAGGAAAAGGGTTCAGGCAAACAAGAATGCCTAGCTTGTGTGAAGCAACTAGAGGTTCCAACTATTGTTGCATGGCCTAGGGACAGTATTCAAACCGGGGGAACTACACGTTTCCTATAGATGTAGAACCATTGTCAGCGTAAGTGTTCACACGGTGTAGCAAGAGGCCACTTCCAACTTTCAAACATTATCCCACCAAAAGATGCAAAGTCAGATTATGATTGTTCTCCTGAAGCTATGATGAAGGTTAGAGGAGGTGAATGTTGTTGGGCTTCTTGTGTTAGAATGTTCACAATAGAGGGAGTTGGTGGGAGCAAGAGCTACATATCAGGAACATAAGTGTGATAGCGGGAGGAATTTCATGTACACCATATTTGGCTATGCAATTGGATGATGAAAGATCAAAGAAGAAAAGATTCCCATTGAATGGAAAGTGGATATGTTCAAAAGCATGGATGGCTATACATGGAATTCCAACCTCTTCTTGGCACAAGCGGGCAAAGAGACATGAAAATGGTAGTAAAATTGCATTGCATGGGAACAACGGCACGGTAAGGCCTACCTCAGAACTATGGCTGCAAAGGAAATATTTGAAAGATATGTGGATTTCAATGCAGAAAACATGCCACATAAGAGTAAGAAGGATGAGCAGGGGTAGAGTTATTGTTGAAAGAGATTGCCATCCCATTGTAAAAGGAAGAGCATATTAGAGGAAATAAATGCATTGCTTGGGGGAACTTGGGTGGCCTCTATATCCCAGCCAGTTTTTAGTAGGCTATGGAATAAGCATTTCAAGCATGTGACCATAGCAACTTCAAACAACTTTGCCAAGTGCAATTTATGTGCTAAAGCTGAAGGAGACACTAGATAAGGCTGTGCAACCAAGTCTAAGGGCAAAGATAAGGGAACATATGAAGGACCATATGACAGATCAACTATCATGTAGATCAACTTATTGGATGTGGAGGACCTTATGCACGCAATGGAACCTAATAACTATCTATGTATTATACATGATAAAATGGACCAACAGAAGACTTGTCTTCCACAATTCAAGTACATTCCTAAGTCATGTGGAAGATCATACCCTTTGCAGATTTCAATGATCGGGGGCAATATTGCATGGGCAGTCTCCGGACCTATTATGGCCATTTCGGTTTAGAGTTGTGGAGTGATGGTCAGATTTTCACATTAGGAGTATCATGAGGTGTTTAAGAAACTATGAGAAGGGTTACAATGGTCACCTCACAAGGATCCTCTGACTAGCCGGGCACTACATAGTGCATTGTTGGATGGAACCCCTAATAGTATTGAAAAGTTTAGCAAGGCAAGATTTAGGAGGAATGGACCTAATGAACATGTTGAGCTTCAACATCTCGTGCTAAACCTCGAGATCTGCTTGAGAAAGCTCCTCTTGCAACTAGATAATTGTCTTTGGTCAAAATAAGAATAGGTGGATGTTTTCTTTCCTATCCTACTTAATTTTGTGGGTATTTTTGAAAGAGTCAATTTGGGGTTCTAATGCCGGACATACTCATGAGGATGTGGATGCATTGTTTGGAAAATATAGTCATGTATTGAGGCGATGAGCCGGTTACCAACTTTCCTGGGCTATTGGAAATATTTCATGGATGTACAAATCCATCTCCTATAGGATCTATCATAGAAGAAGTGCCCGATTGGAAGAGTTTTGTGGATGGTTATGCTCTCGACATGGAAGGTCATTCTAGACCTCTTCAATTCACTTTTGGGTGAGAGAAGGATTCCAATCATGCAATGGAAAATGAGACCCAGGAGGAGAAGTGGAGAGGTGGGGGAAATTTGGCTTGAGGATGCAAATGGCAAGCCTATGATACCTCTGGTCAACCAAAAGCTCTAAAACCAAGCCCGAAGAAGTCAAGCAATTGGGCTTGACTAAGGATGGCATCAATGACTACATCAAGCATTGGCAAACTAATTGAGATGACACTAATCGTGCATTGATAGATTATTGGAAGAAGGTGATCAACTTGTTGGATGAGGTAGACACATCCTCGGAGCAATTTGCTAGAAGGGTGGTTCCCTAAAAGTAAGTGGAAAACATTATTTGGTCTTGTGAAGATGATGGTACCATTAGTAGCATTGTGAAGGCATATGCTCCTCCTCAATCGATAAACACTATGTTGGTCCTAAGAAGGATAGGCCAAAATATTTAGGCATGGATTGTTATGAACCTTCTCTTGGCGTGGAGTGCCACCAATTTGTAGTAGTAAAACCGGCCGATTTAGAGACCTATCCGGTGTGGTTGGGATACACTATCTCGGATATTTGCAAAGAAGAAGGTGATGTTAACTTCAATAAGGTCTTGGCGTGGAATGGTGGTGTCGATTACATCAGTTGAGTAATATCACTTAGATAAAGAAAGATATTGATTGTTGGACAAAGAGGTGGAGGAGAAATCAAGTGATCACGATCTTTGGCTAGACATTGAAACCGTATTGTACTGCGTGGACTCCAAAAACTATTCCTAGTAAAAAAATTGAGAGTTACAATACCTCGGGGATGTAAGGAATAAGGTTCTCATATCCTTGGGGATGCTAGTGGAAAAAAAAAAAGCAGTTACTATGTATCTTTTCTCTGATTAATAAAAGTTGTGTACTACTTGAGTTCCATGATATATGATTTTGTAATTTGAAGTTAAAGGTGTGAATTTATATTCCAGCGTATGATTATATGTTAACGTCTATTCTAGTCTAAAGGGCAAATAAGTTACTAAAAAAGTGAATTTAACAAAGTTACTAAAAAGTGCAATATAAAATTTATCCCAAAATTAAGACATAATCCTACAACTTTGCTTTGAAGGCTACTAAGGACAACAAAAGTTGCCTTCTCGAATGGACACCAACTGGCTGAGGCATTTGCCAAGAAGAGATCCGTGTGGCCCCTCTGGCTATAGGCGAACCATCCCTCCAAAGAAGCTGTGCTCTCCATGGAGGTTATCCCCTCTGCAAATATGGTGTTTCATGATTTGTCGACCCCCGCTCGACTCAGTCATGCTTATGCCACCTTCCCTAGAGACTCGAGGCAATAGAAGTACAAACCGACAAAGAAGATAAGGACATTCAAAATCAAGCTTTCAAAGTGAACAAGGATGACATTGCTATGACCTTCGACATCTTCTACTCCTACCAAGGTCCACCATACCAACAGCCTAATAGTCATATGTTGACTCCGGCCAGCTAGCTGCTTGTGAATGCAGAAGAATTGAAGTTTATCTGAGGATGAAGAAAAGAAACTTGCTTTCGAGCTGACCTCTAAACTTCGAAGAGTTCAAAGGGTATTATCCAATGGGTGTGAACTAGTTCGGAAGGTCGGTATCTTGATTGTGAGGCGACTCCTTAAATATGACACATAGAGTTCGCCGAATGACCATGTCCGGACCACGATAAAAGAGCTTCAAAAATACCCAAGCGGAGGTTCTCACGCTTCTTAGATCTTCGTTCCATTAATTTAATAACAAGGTCGGTTATATCATATTCATTTCTCACTTGTATTATTGGTTTTATATTAATGTCTTGTCCATGGGGAAATTAATCATTTGGTTAATACTGAAGAACTATTGAACAAAAATTCTTTATTATTTCCGTAATCATAGCATCTTTCTTTGCCTGGTTTCTATGCACTTACATGGGTAATGTTGAACAAAGGCTGGAATTTGCAAAAGCATATGCAAAAGAAGAAATCGTGTGTTAAATGGGAACCTCTCCAACAAAATACATTGATTTCTATCACGATTACCTTGCGTAATGTGAAACGGTATACAAAGAACCACTTATTGAAAAGATCCAACAACTAAGAAACCAAAGACAAGGCATTCGGATGTCCTCCACAAGAGACCAACGGCCCATTTGTAGTGTCATCGCCTAGAAGGTATATTTTTCATTTTATGTTGGGGAAAATCGCGTCAGCGATCCTAACGACTGAAGACATGCGAGGATTTTGTCGAGGTGGCTACCACAACCTTGAAGGTTAAGGAACTTAAGGATGGGGTGAAAGCATGTTGTAGTGGAACACCCGGGTGTCCCCTGCCCCCTAAAAATGTGGTGGGAGATATCAAATTTGTGGTGCGATTTTAAATGTTTGTTTGGCGCCTAGTGCATGTAATGCGGGGATTCAATCATTTCTTGAACCGCAACAACCCAATTCCCTCGCCACGGAGTCCCATTCAATTTCCTCGCCACCGTCCCATTCCAATCTCCAAGAACCGATTTCTAAACCCACGACCCACCGCGCGCCTTTCACGAAGCCACGGCTATGGCTTTAATGCGGTTGTGGATCAATCCGGTTCATACCTTCAATCATTTAATTTGGAAGCAAATCGCCACTAAAATCTCAAACCGAACGCAGGTAAAGAGAAAGAGAACTCGGAGAACAAGAAGCGGGATCATAAAAAGCGCCAAAAAGGAAAAGACAAAGGAAGCTAAAGAATAATTAGCAAAAAATTGCATCGTGAGAGGGGAGGATCCACCCGGAAGCGGCCTCTACTAGGCGTCGGATGGTATTAAAATTGTTATCTTCATTTCATAGCACCACTAAAGGCTTGTCTAACGGCGATAAGAAAAGAGGTTTTTATAGATTATCTGCGAGGATGACACAATGGACAGCATTACTTGGCGAAGAGGCTGAAAGATTTGCAAGCCAAGAGCATTGGTGATCAACAACCTCGAAGGGGCTTCCATTCAACTTGTGAAGAAGTCTAACAGCAATGGCAGGTTTACTTGCCAAGAGTAGTTGCCTTGCTATGTAGCGTGAAGAGGAAGCATTAACCAAGAAAGTGCTAATCCATGGATTGCTTTCGGGGTTTTGGTAAGCTAGCTTTGGGTGTTCATCCTAGGAATCTTACCAAAGCAAATTGAAGAGGGAAGAGATAGATTGCAAAGGGGAAATGGGTTTTGTACAAAAAGAGTTAGAAGAGCGGATGCAATTCCCAATTTTGTCATAGAACTTGTGCAGCAATTTTGGACCCGAAAAGCAGTAGGGTCTCTCCAAATGCAAAAAGGATGTTAAGTTGAGAAGATTGGAGCGAAATGTAGAAGGATCATGCCACTCACTATCTGGAAGAATCACAGGTTATTTCATTTCTTCATCTTCACCACATTTTTATTGTTAATGTGGTATGTGGTATGTGGTTAGTGATTGCTTGTGATATGTGGTTCTTTGTGGATGAGGCACGTGGTGTGAAATAAATCTTTGTCAATATATGCTTTGTGGTGCCTAGTGTGGTGAATAACATGGTGTAAAATACATCTTTGTAATATATGCTATGTGGTGCCTAGTGTGGTGAATAACATGGTGTAAAATAAATCTTTTAAATATATGCTATGTGGTCCCTAGTGTGGTGAATAACATGGTGTGGTGCCTAGTGTGGTGTCTAGTGTGGTGCCTAGTGTGGTGCAGTGTGGTGCCTAGTGTGGTGCCCTAGTGTGGTGAAAAATATGGTGTAAAATGAATTTTGTAATATATTCTATGTGGTGCCTAGTGTGGTGAATAACGAGATGTAAAAGATGAATATACGTAATATATGCTATGTGGTGCCTAGTGTGGTGAAAAATATGGTGTACAATAAATTATGTAATATATGTGTTGTGGTGCCTAGTGTGATGAATAAGGAGGTGTAAGATGAATATACATAATATATATGCTATGTGGTGCCTAGTGTGGTGGAAAATGTGTGTGTGCAATAAATATCTTGATCACCTTGTTATCTTCCTTGCAGTTGCAATTGTTAGGGGAAATTCAAGGCGGAACATCCTAGTGTTATGATCAAGCAGGAGGATGTTTGAAAAGCTGAAACCATGGTTTGTTGTAAAATTAAAAAGGACTTCAATAGTTGCTGCTTTGTATATACCATGTTAGAATCACGGATGCTAATAGATGGCTTCAATAGTATGAGAACTAAGCACCCAAAAAGCAAATTTGCACTTGTCGAAACTGCGGTCGGACATATATGGTGAATGCAGCGTCCAATACAAAATAAGTAGCACAAGAAGTCTGTGGCAGGGGAATTTTATGTGAGAAAACTAGCTTCCAACCTTACCATAAGAGGGAATGCATTACGGGTGAGTGTAAAGAGTGTGGGATTAAGAAGTTCCCTATCGCCCACATGAACAATCTAGTGATAGTGGCATGGTGAAGTGGGAATACCTAGACTATGAAAAAACTGTATTGAGAGAGAGATGGCAGCAAGAAGTCTAAGCTCGTTCACCAACACAATGAAACCGCAAGTCTTCCTTTGGTGAACAAAATGTTGGAGAAGCTTCCAAATTTTCCTTTACACAACTTCCGGATATAAGTGGTGGCAGGCGGTACAAAAAGAACTCCTTGATAACTTGCACGGGAGATGCTTACCTATCCGTGGTTGTGAGAGAATTATACTTTTAAGGAAGCGAGAATGAAGTTGAGTCCATCTTATTTGGGTCAACAACGGAATAACTATATTTGTTCAAATAACCTATCGAGGTTGATCCTGGGGCAGACACCATTGAGAAGGAAACACACTACTATGTGGCCGGATGATAGGGAACATGACACACTTTTTGTTCAACATTGTTTTATGAAACATTTTGAGTACTTAAAGCGGAAAGGCAATGTCCCCAAGCGACACTATGTATTTTAGGATGGTCTTTGCATCACAATTCAAAGCGACCCGGATCATTTTATTTTGTTGGAAGGTACGGTTGTGATCTGAGAGGTCAACATGATGTGGAACTTCTTTGGATCAAACCATGGAAAAAGGTGAACATGATGGGAAGGCGGCGAATTGAAAAAGATGGATCACGAGGTCTGACTTAAACATCGACATTAAACTAGATAATGCCCATGATGTGGTGAAAATTGCAGGAAAAACAATTTCAATGTGGTACATCTCGAGTGGGTGAAAATGGAAGAAAAGTTAGGAATACTTACGGGAAATAAAAACGAGGATATCAACGGGAAAAAGGCTTGGGGTGCGAGACAATTCAGGAAACCAAGCAAATTCATTGATCCATGGATTCATTACGGGAAATCCAACACGACTACATACGAGAAAGCTATCATGTTTTTGCGCGCAATTGTTTGGATGGAAAATGGGACATGTGTGAACAAATTGTATGTAGATGAATGGGACCTTGTAGTCGTTGAACCATCCTCCAATGTTCATGCGGATGTGGGAAGAGACCCGCAAGTCTACCGAAGCCACTATACTCAACCTTGGCAAATGTACTTGCGAAGCACTTAGAGAAGGAGACTTTGCGGTTTCTTTGCACCTAAAGGAACGAGGGAGGATTACGTATTTTGGATGTTGCTATGCACCAAGCCAAAATTTGAAGTTGAAAATGACTTCAAGCAGAGCGAAACTTGTTTATGAGAGGTGAAACCGTTGTGGAGGGCATTTACTATAGAAAGAAGCCTCGGTCAAAGGTGATGTATGAGTTGTTGACAAAGCGAGCCAAAGTCACTTGTATTCTCTACTCAAATTTGTGCTATTCGAGGTTCCCATGCGGCAGATCAAGAAAGGTGCTTTCGAGCTGTTTCTGAGGCTAGACCGAGGCGAGATGAGAAAAGATTCTAGAAAACTTTAAAGAGGTTTTATCGATGAAGATAGCATGTACGATGAAGAATATTTGAACACATTCTTACGAGGTTAGGAAATGATTCAGAAATTTTGAATATGTTGTTGTGTCTTGCCTTGTTTGGGAATAATATAAAACTCAATTCCATGCTCAATTGTATTTTGATGTCCCTTGTTTCAATGTAATATGTTTGCTTCTGATGTAATATGTAATTGTATTTTGATGTCCACGATGTAACATGCCCGGGTTCACCACATGTTTCACCACATGTGTTTCACCACATGTGGTGACACATGTGTTCACTACATGTTTCACCCGTGTTTCACTTTACTGTCTCTTCTCCCGACCACGGATAGATCCTACGAACAGCTTTTCTCTTGAAATGCTTTCCTTTTCCTTAAATTCTCTCGGTCCCATCAATTCCTCTCATCATCCTTTGGTGACGGCCGTGCAGAAAAAATCATTATGGGATGGCGAAAATTAATGACCTCGGGCAACCCAAAAGGCGAGATGCCATTCTTCTTGCTCTGGCCGAGTTTCTGAGTTTATTACAGCAGATTCGGGGAAGCAGGCGGTTCTGGCGAGTCCTTGGGAAGCGATTTCGGTTTGATAGTTTACGGTTTGGGTGGGAAGCGGTTCTGATTTACGACTTCACGGCGGCTACTACGGCGGAACATGGCCAACTTCACCTCTTGGATCTTTGCAAAGCGATGGAGTTAGGAATGGGACAATGTGACCCGAGAGAAGAAGAGCCCATAATACCTAGGCGTGCTGTCCCGATTTTCAGCCATGCGAGAATGGATGGACATGCTTTGGATACGAGAAATTACTCTATTCACGGATGAGAATATGACCCGCGAAATGCTGAAAACTCTCACGGGGAGGTTGAATTGTACACCACACTCCGGACCTCTCAACTTACTCGCCTCCTTTGAAATTTTTTACACACCGGCATCTTTGGCCCGTTCCTCATACTATTGACCGGGATGCGCAAAGGTTGAGACCTTTTACGCTTAATGGCTACCAAGCCTTTCGCTAAGAACAGGTTCCCTTTTGTTATGATAGGTTGTTCTGAGAGGACCAATTCCTTCACGCCGGGGATATGTACTATCATCACAAGGCCTTGCGGGATGGACATGGAGAAAAGCTGCTATTACGTTTGGTAACACTCCACCATTATGGTTTTGCTTTCCCCTCGAATGGGAGCAAATGGTTTGGGAAGGCCCGACCGGTGTGGCTTGATCTGGTGATCATAGAAGATGGCGAGGAGAATTTGGACCCAGATCTCTTTTTGATAGACCCACGGGAATGAAAACAAGTGTATATAATCTGAAATGTAACCTTATGTAATCATTTTATATGTTTAATATAAATCTTCACTCTTCAATCTTCTTTGTTTAATTAATGGGGTGAAAGTGACACTACGAAAAAAATTACATTAAGGATGAGCGAATGGGACGGAGAAACACATGATGAAACCCACCACTTTGGAAATCTGTCACATCAAATGCAAGTTCAATCATTCAAAAGGCTGTGCGGGGAAAGATTGGAGGAAACCCTAAATCTAGTTTTGCATGCGAGACATTGGCTTATCCCGATCCGGCTATGGGCGGAAGAAAAGAGAAGGAGAACAGGGCACAAACAATTTCGCCTTGAGTTCAAATGCGATCGCATCATCGGTAAGACCTATCTTTGGAGCAAATAAACCGAACAGAGGCGGATATTAGAGGAAGCGGAGGACCCATGAATTCGAGGTATTCTAGGCTTAAAACATAGGTTAATTCTGATGGGCTTAAAATTAGAAGCCAAAGCGATGATAGGCGGTTGCCTTTCTTATTACTAATGATGTTGTTTTACGGATCGGTCGGGGAGACTTAATGAGTGCATGCGGCCCGGGGGTTCACAGGGGTGGCGTATGATTACGAGGATGAGTTCGCAGCTCTCCCCATGCTTGAGGAAGAGGATATGTTCATCGAACTAAGCGAGGAAATGATCCATGCTTCAGCCATTAAAAAGTGCTCAACGGGCCATTTGCATGGAGACACAACAACTGAGACAATACTTTGTGAATCGTATCATAAGTGGGAGCAAAAGCTTGAGAAGCTCATGTTTTAGTGTTGCTGGATTTCACCAACTATTCAGCGAGAAAAACTTGATGAAATCTTGGACATACTTGGAAGAACAAGAGTTCTGGATCTCACAATCACGGAGGATCGATTGAGGCCCGATAGCGTATGTCATCATTAACCTCTTCAAAACAGCTATTATTATATCTCTAATGCATTTTGATAATACTAGAAGCTCGGGGTTATAGTTTTCCACGATTTTTACGCATACTTCATTTCATAAAAGTATGAACTATTCTCGGGTGTGGTAGATTTCCATATGTATTTTCTCCCTTTGAAATATAAAAACAAGCGTTTGCATCACCACGACTTCACCCACAGTTTTCACCACATTTTTCACCACGGCTTTCACCACAGATTTCACCATAATCGGCCGGGGCATTGACCATTTTTGACCGGTCGAGGAAAATGGAATGGCTCGGGATTCTGATAGTATCTTGGTGATTTTGGTGACAGCAATATATGGATCCCAAATTAGGTCCACTGAATTGATATGAGGCCAAAATTCATTGAGCTACTGCTTTGTGCAAAGATTCTTGCAAGGCCACTAACTTTTTTTGCGGGGAATTACGTGTTTTTCTTTTCGGTTTCTTTTTGAACTCTATTTCTTTTTTGAACCCGAGCCACCCATCTCATATTTTCCTATTTTTTGAAAATTTGGTTACCATATTTTGTTAGTGTGCGGATCATAGATTACGCACCTTCAAATTCCTTGTTTGCATTTTATAATTAATGACAAAAAGTTCGAGCTAGCGGAAAGAGCGGTGGAAACTTCGAGGAGAACGATTAAAAGCAAAACAAGTTCTATTGCAAAACAAGGACTATTGCAAAACAAGTTACGTCATTAATGAAAAGCCTTTACAAAGAATAGTCACAAGGACTATTGCCAAAAAAATTGAAACCGGGGGATTACAATACAAATCTAAACTAATCGGTAGGGGGCCATCTTGAGCTCTATATGGAGGTCGTCACCATGAGGCATACATCTTCATTTGAGAGGGCGTCATCATGCGCATCCCCACTCGAGCACCCGCCTTGGCAGGGCGGCTTGATGATCCATGATGAGCTTCTCCACCTCGGTGGAGTGAACTTAGCCCCTGCATATGCGAGGCGGCCTCCTGCGGTGGAGGAAGACCGCGGATCCTCGCGAGGAAGCCCGCGGATTCGGCCGTCTTGGCTCGCGAAGGAGGCGAGCACAATGGCGGGATAGTGTTCTGTGGTGTAGTCTTGAACAGCCATGGCGGAAGTGAAGGAGATGGGCGGAATGGGGAAGGAGTGAAGGAGATGGCCGGGAATAGGCGATGGGGGCGGAATGAAGGCTGCGGGCAGAATTTTGGGAATAAAAGGGATGCAAATCGTAGGCATCCATACGATTTTGGGAATGGCGAGAAGAGGAAAGGGGCGTTTGCATGCATGCCACCTAGGCTCCAACATGCCCGCGAAAGGGTCAAGCATGCCACATAGGCCGAAAAGCATGCCACCTAGGCTCCAACATGCCAAGGTGGCTCAAACATACCACCTAGGCTCCAACATGCCACGTAAGCCCCAACATGCCACCTATGATTCACCACATGATTCACCACATGATTCACCAAATGCACCACATGATCCACCACATGCACCATTTGCATCACCAAACATGTTGGTCAATGGAAGTCAAACATGTAACAAAAGGTCATGTAAAGGCTCAAGCATGCCAAGGTGGCTCAAATATGCCACCTAGGCTCCAACATGCCAAGGTGGCTCAAACATGCCACCTAGGCTCCAACATGCCACGTAAGCTCCAACATGCCACCTATGATTCACCACATGATTCACCAAATGCACCACATGATTCACCACATGCACCATTTGCATCACCAAACATGTTGGTCAATGAAAGTCAAACATGTAACAAAGGTCATGTAAAGGCTCAAGCATGCCAAGGTGGCTCAAATATGCCACCTAGGCTCAAACATGCCAAAGGTGGCTCAAACATGCCACCTAGGCTCCAACATGCCACGTAAGCTCCGGCATGCCACCTATGATTCACCCATGATTCACCACATGGTTCACCAAAGCACCACATGATTCACCACATGCACCATTTGCATCACCACATCTATCATGACATGTAACACCACATTGTCATGAATCTTTGAATACATCAATTTCTTACGGAGATTTGAACTCCACGAGTGTTGCTCACGGTCGACCCGAGGAAAAAGTCTATTGTATACAATAGTATACAACAATGTACATTAGAGTGTCAATGAAAGAATAGGTTACAAGAATAACCTCTTTGGTTACAATAATACAAACATGTGATTACAAGTAAAGATCTATTGATCATCAACCTCGGCTTCATTACTACGGCATTTGTGCTTCACAACATCAATCATCATTGCAGCGTGTCCAACAAAGCTCGCAACTAGAAATTGGTACACCCCGCAACAAACATATCGGGCCTCACATTGGATGAGTAATACCTTCAAATTCTGAACTCACCTTGCATTGGGATAGTATGTCCAAGTCTCAGACTATTCTTGCAACCACAACATGCTTTACAAAGACACATATAGCAAGACACATATATGCTTGAGAATGTCTTGGAGGTGTCTTTTTGCTTGGAAATACGCTCTTGCTTTTCTCGAGACACTTCCGGCTGCAAAATTTATGATTCGGTAACTATATGGTCAAATTAAAAAGAAGGGGGCACAAAAGGTTGGAAGTTACCTTGGGACTTACATTCACCAAAGCGATTTGTTCGGATCATAAACGATGCATCTGGCTGATTTGGCGGATTGGTGTGGAGCATGACCATCTCCGGAGCTTGACTTGACTTGGCACTTTAGATACACAAAGCGGGGGAGAAGCAAAAGAGACTAAGCCGCCCGGGGATCTTGTTTTATGTGGGACTTACTCCTTTCCGGGTTTTCTTGATGTATCTAATTAAGCCACTGAGTGGCGATGTCATCCTAGGGGCAAATTAGATACATCAAGCGGAAAGCGAAGGAGACTAAGCAGGGCTTACTCTCTTTTCGAGTTTTTCTTGATGTATCTAATTCGCCACCTAAAATGAGTGGCGACCTCATCCTAGGGGCAAATTAGACACATCAAAGCGGGACAAGCGAAGAAAGACTAAGCCGAGCTTGAAAGATTGAAAGTCCACTAATCCTAAGTGGCATCATCCCTTACATCAGGCCCTTAGCATGTAAACTAAGCTACCTATAAGTGCTCACCAAAAGTGCCTCGGTAGCTTGAAGTTGCTTTGATCCTCCTACTCACACCTAAGGCTTGTACCCATCTTTGTAGAAAATTCATGACAGCAATTCTCAATGCCCCAAAAGTGATTACAAATCCGCAAAGTGAGCATAAATTTGTCAATGAGAATACAATTATACTAAGCACTTCAGGGATTTTTTGTTATATGAAGTACCTCAAAATTTGGCGGACATGGAAGATGGTATTGGTATTTGCATTGACAATCCGCATTCGGCAATCGGGGGCACTTTAGATACACAAAAGCAAGGGAGAAGCAAAAGAGACTAAGCCAGCCGGGGATCTTGTTTTATGTCGGGCTTACTCCTTTTCGAGTTTCTGCTTGATGTATCTAATTAAGCCACTGAGTGGCGATGTCATCCTAGGGGGCAAATTAGATACATCAAGCGAGAAAGCGAAGAAACTAAGCGGGGCTTACTCTCTTTTTGAGTTTCACCTTGATGTATCTAATTCGCCACCTAAAATAGTGGCGACCTCATCCTAGGGGGCAAATTAGATACATCAAAGCGGGGACAAGCGAAAAGAGACTAAGCGAGGTGAAAGATTAGGAAGTCCACTAATCCTAATTGGCATCAAATCCCTTACATCGGGCCCTTAGCATGTAAACTAAGCTACCTATAAGTGCTCACTGTAAGTGCCTCGGTAGCTTGAAGCGGACTTACTTGAATCGCCGATCTTGCCTTACTGAATCGCCGATCTTGTAGAGTTGATCCATTCTCCCGGTGTCTGTTGAATTCAAGCTGGAAAGTAATCAAAGGTTAGTACCACATGACACCAACGAGGCACCACTTTACATCATGACAAACTTTGCACCACAAATGGCGTCATATTCACCACATGTGGTGTGGCATGTGGCACGTGGGGTGGCGTCATATTCACCACATGTGGTGTGGCATGTGGCACCAAACTGGTGCCACATGACACACCACCTATGGCACCACAATGCACCCAAGGCACCACATATGGCAATCCATTGCCGCACCACAAATGGCGTCAAAGACACCACATGTGGTGCAAAATGTGGATCCATAGTGGTGCCACATTAAACACCACATGTGGCACCACAATGCAAAGAAGGCACCACATCCGGTGGGGCATCCACCACCCCATATGTGGCGGATAGCGTGGTGCAATATTTATGAGCGGCAGTTGGCACCACATATGGCGAGACAATCCACCATTCACAAGTATCACCATATCTAACATCACATATGACACTAAGTATAGAAACATATGGAAGCCAATTCACTATTCGGATAAGGTACCATGTTTGGTACTATATGTGACACTACATATGCTACAAACTACATTATTAACATATAATTGGCACCATATGACATCACGTAACACATTTGGAGCTACATACTTTGTGAACTGAAATTATCCACCACAACTTCGAAACTAGCGGACAAATTTCCTACACATAACTCACAACACACCCAAATGAAGAAGTAAGTGGTGTACTGATTGTTCAAGCTTGCTAGACCTTGCTGGAAAATAACGGTTTCAATATTAAATTGCATCATATGGTGGTTCGAGGAAGAAGAGGGTTGAAAAGTACCTATTTTTTCGGTGATTTTCCCGAGATTCTTCTTCACGGCTTGAGGAGGCTTGAATTGTGGCCTAGTCATTTCAAGAGAGGAAGCATCATCTGTGGCGGGTTGCTCTGCTTCCACACTATTTAAAATGCTTGCATGCTTCCTCTTACGTTGGGGACGGAGAGTCTTGGACCCTTTTCTCTTAACTAATGCGGAAACTCAACCGGTTTATTTCTTTTCCTTTTGTGTGAAGGTAACACGCTTGACCATAGTCTGTGAGGCCATGCCTCCCAGGCACACTTCACCTTTGTGATTTTTTGTAAAGGCTCATTATACCTCTCCTTGCTCAGATTCTTCAACCTGCATGATGAAACAAAACAATATTCTAAACAACGAGGAGAATCATGGGCATCCCGAATCTAGAATGCAACCCACTGTAAGTGGATTTTCCTAATACTTCGGTCCCCAAACAGAGACTTCGATTTCTTCTTGTGTGGCGTAAGATGCTTTTCTTGCACTGTACATTTCCTTGTAGGTGTATCCCGAAGTGGCATTCAAGTCCGGTATGATCGAGCCATTTCGTGATCGATCTTCTTGCCGAAATCAGAAATGGTCTTGGCGGATTAAGGGGCGTGTCGAGTTTTTGAGGAAAATGAAAATTCAAAATCAGAAATGGTCTTGTCGGATTAAAGGGGCGTGATCAGAGTTTTGAGGGAAAATGATCGGTATCACGTTCTTTGAATAAGCCTGAATAAGGCTGAAAGGACAAAATTTTGAATAAGTAATCATGTGTATTTTTTGAAAAAATAACTCCCTCTCCCACTACAAATTCGGTAGTTCCCACCACACTTAGCACCCAAAAATGTGGTGCTAAAATGCACGTTTTTGTTCCACTACAACATGCTTTCACCCGATGAAAAGCAGTTCCTATTTATGCAAGAAGAATCATGGTCTAAGCTCGTAGATACTCGAAAGCTAACTGATGATCAGGGGGAATTGCCCGACAAACCATCAAAGGAGTTTTCAACAAGACATTCCTAAGAAACCTACGAGGAATGAACAATGCAGAGGTAAGCCAATTGATGGATGAAATCTTACAGGGCAAAGTGTTTTTGAAAGTGCTTGAGGGTTATGCACGGGACATTTTGATTTGCCGTCGAGGAGGGCTTTAGACATCGAACAAGCATCACTCATGCGTCATGAAGTGTTATCTTATGCCAATAGTGTTTCAGATAAGCAATACAAGAATTTTGAAGAGTTGGCTGCATGTTTCCCAGAGCTGTCTGAACAACGACTCCTAGATATAGCAGACACAGATTTTGAATATATTAAAGGGAACTATAATAAAGAAGCAGTTCAAGGAAATCTTCCAACAGTTTTTTTGGAAGCTATTATTGCTATAATGAGGCCAGAAGAAGCCAAGAAAATGAAAGATAAGAGAAACAGCATGCGACCGTCACCAAATCGGCATCCTTGTATGCGACCGGTGTGGGAAAAATGCCACCATGGTTTTCGTTGACATGCGTAGTTTTACAACGCTATGGGATGTTAAAAAATATACAGATTTTTTTAGCAGAATTGCAGGCATGACACAAGCAAAAGTTTACCACATAGTCATGTTCCTCAGATCAGCGCATTTGCCAAACTGTTTGTACAGTCAGAGCCAGATACAAGGTAGCTCTCATGTTTCCCTTGTGGCTTATGAAGAACAAGGATGGGAGAACAAAAAAAATATCAAAGAATTTCAATATTATGTCAGCCACGTGACGATAAGCGGAAGTGGCCTTCGTGTGGTGCACATCCAAGCCAACTTGGAGCTCGGCCCGACTCAAGTGACCAGAGCACCGAAAAGCACGCCTCTTCCAAAATATCCGATTATTGATAACGAGGAGGTGGACATGAAAACAAAAAGAAAATATTTGGAGTTATTTACAGGTAAACCCAAGTTCTCCTAGGCAGCTATGGAAGGCGACTTCATCCTTAAGAGCCAAGCAAAAACTTCTTATGTTTATTACTTAGTGAAGGAGCTGGTTCCTTTAGAAGGTTGCGTTCTGAATTTCTTCTCAGGCGGAACTGCGTCAAGGATTGCTTTGATGCAAGGAAAGCCTTGATGTTGCTTTTTTGAATATGATGACAAAGGTTTGCGGTTCCTTAGATCTTTCTTGAGATTCTTGAGAAAATGGCAAGGCGACCTGAGAAGAGCTTGATGATAGGCTGAAAGCATTTGTAGATGATAGGCCTATCGGTTCAGGCATGCCGAATATTAATATAACACGGGAAAGCGGATCTCGGCAAGATGGATCATTTGCTAGGCATACTGGATCAGAAAAGTTCGAAGAATTTGAAGGAAACCGGGAAGGCGCTAGAGAAGGCGAGAAGGAATCAACCAAAACTAGATCCTACGTTGAAAGCTTGAAGCACTGAACAAGAACATTGACTCCTTCTGCCAGCAATAATTGGGCCTAGAGAAGCCGCTTCTAATTTTGGAGTACATGGGAATGTCGGCGGCTCACGGAAGTGAGAGAACATCTGCCCGACCATTCACCAAAAAAGGCAGTTGGTTTCCTCTACTTGAATTTTTCTTTGGCATTGCGGGACCTAATTGTTGGATAGCGCTAAAAGCAATGCTTCAGATATGTCGAGGCGTGTGAGAGCATTTGCCGCGAATGGATGTTGACATGCGGAAAACAAGCTGGATATACGAGAAATGGACACATCCGCAGGCCTTTCGCTATTGGAAAGGAGCATGTTGCAAGAATAGGCGCTCAACTTGGCTGGATCCAGTCGTAAAAAAGAAACTTTCTGAAAACGCCTTCGCGATTGTGCTGGGCTTTGTTTACAAAATTTATGCTAATATATGGACCCGTTATGTTTATATGTAGACCTCTATTTGGCTACCCTATGTGTTATCCTTTTTTGTTTAATTGTTTTGTCAACATTGAATTGCATGAACAAAGTAGTCTCGAAGATCGCGGCGGCGATTCTGTAGACCAGATACACCTCCTCCAGAGAGCATCTTGACCTGGTAGCACACAGTGTGCTCTTTATATTTTGCCTTCACTAGTTGTCGCAAAAATCGCCATGGTGAACACAAGCAGAGGCTTCGTGACACGTATTGTGGGGCTTATCTTAAGCTACAGGTCACAAGAAGATTCTACATCAGTTCACCATTAATCTAGTTAAGCAAGACCTTGCTTTAGCTGCTCTTGCCATGATTTTGTATCTTGGACGAGCATGAAAATGGTTATAGCTACACATTGGCCGCAACTTTTTTAGAGTCGATAGCAACAGCAATCGCCACCAATATCAACTCATACACAATGAATATATATAAAGTTCTTTTGCAACCTTTTCCAAATGCATCTCCTTTCCTACGAGAATTATTGGCAGTATGGAATGCGATCATGCATCTATTTTGGCGTGTTCTTTTATCCATGCTCTCCTAGATATTCTGTGGTGGTGAGAGCCATTGCCGCCAGACCTCTCAGCACATTCTTATTGCATCAGAGCATGGTATGAAAGCGGTCGGTCGCCTCTTGTCATGGCCTATATTTCAAGCAAACTTCTTATTCTCGCATTGAGATGTAATTATATGGGAGAAGGTAGCAGAGAACTTGCCTCTCATTGTAAAAGTTGGTATAACCATCATTCAATTAAATTGGGTTTATGTCTTAATTTTGGGACAAATTTCATATTGCATGTTTTTAGTAGCATATTCAAATTCACACATTTCACCTCAAAATTATGAAAGCGTAATATCATGTTATTTACAAAATAGTCAATATTTCACAATATAGCACCATATCATAAAAGCGTGATAACAAAATTTACATAGTTATTCAACTTTCTTCAAGCACCCCCAATGATATCATAGCCTTCTTCGACATCACGAGGGTATTGTAATTCTAGCATTTCTAGCTGGAATAGTGTTTGGAGTCCATGAGTACAAAACACTTTCATAGTCTAGCCAAAGATCGGGATCTTTCGGTTCTCCTCCATCTCTTTGTCCAACAATCGAGTACCTTTCTTTATCCGAATCGTTGGTCAAGCGATGCCTTTGGACACCACCATTCCACCCGCACATGGTTGAAGTTAATATTACCTTCTTCTTTGCAAATATCGAGGAGATAGTGAACCCCAACCACCTTTGGATATGTATCTAAATCTGATGGCTTTACTACCACAAATTGGTGGCATTCCAAGTCGATTGGAAGGTTCATAAGCATCCATGCCTAGAAACTTTGGCCTATTGTTCTTTAGGACCAACATAGTGTTTGTCGGAAGGAGGAGGAGCATATTGCTTGCGAATGCTACTTACGGTGTCATCAACATCCTCGGTTTTTGCTAAGGTCTTCCACCTAGTTTTAGGCAACCACCCTTCTTTCAATTCATCGAGGATGTGTCTATCTCCCCAACGGGTTAATCACCTTCTTCCGGTAAGCCACCAAGGCGCGGTTGGTGTCATCTGGATTGGTTTGCCAATGCTTTATATAGTCTTGGATTCCTTCCTTAGTCAATCCCAATTGCTTCACTTCTTGATGGGTTTTAAAGCTTTTGGTTGACCTAGAGGTATCATAGGCTTGCCATTCTCATCTCGCCATATTTCCTCCCTCCTCTCCACTCATCCTCACGAAGGTCTCATCTTCCATTGGAAGATTGGAATCCCATCTCTCACCCAAAAAGTGAAGCTACTAGAGGCACTGGAATGACCTTCAAGATCCAATGTATAACCATCCACAAAGCTCTTCCAATCGGGCACTTCTTCTATGAGAGAAGCTATAGGGTTTGGAGTAGTGCATTCATGCAAGATTTCCATTAGCCTAGGAAAGTTGGTCCTTGTTTTCTTTGCCCCATTATACAACTATATTTGCCAAATAATGCATCCACATCCTCATGGGTATGCGGGGCATAGAAACCCTAAATTAACTCTTTCAAATATCCCCACATTGTTAAGTAGGATAGGAAAGAAAACATCCACTGTTCTTATTTTGGCCGGCTTCCAAAACCCATGCTTCCTAAACCTTGCCTTCTAAACCTTGAACTTTTCAATATTGTTTGGGTTTCCATCTAACAATGCTCTATGTAGTGCACGGCTAGGCTGTAAGGTCCTGGAGGTGACCATTGTATCCATTTTCATAGTTTCTCAAACACCTCATGATACTCCCAATATGAAAATCACGGACCATCACTCCACAACTCCAAACTAAAATGGCCATAGTAGGTTTGATTACGCCCATGCAAGATTGCTTTGATCATTGAGATCACGTAAAGGGTATGATCTTCCACATGACTTTGGTATGTACTTGAATTGTGGAAGACAAGTCTTTTGCTGGTCCATCTTGTCATGTATAATACATAAATAGTTATTGGGTTCCAATGCGGATAAAGTCCTCCACATCCAATAACATGATCTACATGATAGTTGGTTGAGTCATATGGTCCTTCATATGCTCCCTTATCCTAGCCCTTTGACTAGGTTGCACAGTCTTATCAAGAGTCTCCTTCAACTTAGCACATAAATTGCACTTTGCAAAGTTGTTTGAAGTTGCTATGGTGACATGATTGAAATGCTTCTTCCATAACCTACTAAAGCTAGGTTGGGATATTAGAAGAATTCCCAATTCTCGAAGTAGGGAATTCACTTCTTCAAAATACTCTTTTGAGTACAATGTGATGGCAACCTTTTTCTCAACAATTTGCTCTTCCCTTTTCATCCCATACGCTTTTTGTGTGGCATAGACTGCATTGAAATCAATATATTTTCAAATATCTCCGGCAGCCAAGGTCCTAGTTTGTTGGTCTCAACAAACCATTATTTCCATGTAAAGCAATCATGTTCCCCCTGCTTTTTTTTTTTGCCAATTATGCCATGAAGAAGTTGGAATTGCATGGATACTCTGCCATGCTTTTGCACATATCCATTTGCCTAGCAAAGGGGTATCTTTTTGTTTGGGTTTCTTTCATCTTGAAGTGCATGCTCGAAGATTGTGTACATGTAGGTCCTCCTCTCATCAGCGATTGTACTCTTGAAAAGTGGCTCTTGCTTCCACCAATTGTTCTATTGTGAAGAATTGCATACAATCACTCAACAACAATCGAGGCCCCTAACCTTCACCATTGTCTCCGTTTGGTGTCACTAATCAACTTGGCTCTTTTGCTAGGATAATGTCGGCAAGCGATACTTCTCCCCTTTTGCCTAGGTTTAGAGTTCCAAGCTGCCAATGGATCAATATCAAGACAATCATTGTCCCCAACAACCTCGGGGCTCTGGAAAAATATAATCCTCCACAAATTGAACACTACTTATAGGCCATGCCATGATGCAAGGAACCTCCAATTGCTTGACACAACCAAAACATTCCTTGTCACCCAAACCTTTACCTTTCGGTTGTCTTCCAACATCGAAATTGCAATACCAATATTGTCTTCCCCTAGCCTTTCATCATTACTTGACTTGACCGGGATCACGCTAGCACAATGACTCCTTGGCCTACTATTTCCTTGTTGCACTTGTGCATGATTCTCACCTTCTTGTTCCTCCATTGCACCCTACTATAGAGGGACTAATTGTTTTTCTTCAACATTCTTGCTAGGAGTTGGTTTTCATTGATATTGCTCTTTTCAATATGTTGCACACCATCTTGAGTTGGAGGCACCATTGACCTAGGCAAATTGCACCCTTTTTAGTCAATGAGTAGGAAAAATTATTACACCATAAGATAAAAACTACATTACATTTATGGAATATGTAGAGGTAAATCAAATTTTTTTAAAAGCAAGAAATTCCTTGGAAATAGGTTTAATATAATAATAACAATGGAAGTAAAGCGAAATCATTTAAAACAAAATTTTCATTGGCAACAACAAGGAAATGACATTTATATAAATATATCAAATTTTAATTATCGAAAATTTGGATATATGATTCTGAAAAAGACATATAACTAATAGGCGTGAGAATTTATTATCCATAATAATATACCCTAGATGATATAGGTTTTTGGCGGGAATTTAAATGCGCTGGCGTGTTATTTGAGGCAATAAATTATTCCGCTAATTTCTAATTAACCCTATATAAATCCGGTTCACGCTCTCAAGAGCTCCATTACGTCCCAATTTTTTTACGCCGCCATGGCGTTGACCTCGGCCTTTCGACCTTCATGAAGAACCGAGGTCTCCTCAAAGAGGCGTCGGGTTGAAAAACTCCCGCTCAATTCCCCCCCTCATTGATTTTCTTTCCCAATTCTCCTCGATTAGATTGGGAGGATGATTGATTCGACATGGAAGAGGAGGAGTTGAGCTCCTCGATTCCCTCCCCGATTCGAAGAGGAGGAAGAGGAGGAAGAGGAGGAGATGTCCTCCCAAGAGCACATGACGCTCTGCTTGGGGTTGGCTTGACCACGAAGCGAGAGAATGAAAGGAGGAGGGAGGAGGAGGAGGAGGAGGAGGAGGAGGAGGAAGAAGGTCGACAATTCGACCCGGTTTTTGGAGTGGTTAAGAGATGAACCAGGTTTGCATGTGATTTCTTTTGTTTTTGTTTTTGCACCTTTCTTTCTTTTCTAACACCTTTCTTTCTTCTTTGTTCTGAGTGGAAGAAGAGTGATCACGAGATCGAGGCGGCCCATTTTTTGTTTCCATTCTTCTGAAGTTTTGGACCGCCTCAGGGCATTTTTTTCTGTAAATTGTGTGAAAAGCCTTGGACAGCTGCTTAAAGCCCGGGCATCTGTACATACAAGCTGTTTTTAATGAAATCAAAGCGGTTTTCTTCATAAACTTTGTCTTCAAGCGGTTTTCTTCAAGCGGTTTTTTACGTACATAAAATTTTTGGATAAAATCAAGCTGTATTCTCAATTATTTTGGCTCCAAATCTTTGTTTTCTCTAAAATTTTGTCTCTCTAAAATTTTGTATCTGCAAATTTTGTCTCAACAAAGTCACCGGGAACACTATAAATCAACCACATGAGAAATCTACGATGCATCCACGGTAACCATAGGAAATTTTCCTATCGACCTAAAACAATTCCCCAACCTTACAAGTCATTTTTTAGCCTTGATAACTTTGCCTTTAAAATCATTTTTAAGTTAGCCTATATAAAATTTCTAAATTCTATTTTTTGAATGCAATAAATGGAATAAAATGCGTGAGAATTTATTGCATGAAATGCAATATTCTCCATATATACCATATACATGTCATATGCGGCGGGAAGGCCAAATGCGCCCGGCGTGTTAATTCAAGCAATCAATTATTCGCGCTAACTTATTTCTAATTATGCCTATATAAATCCATTTCACGCTCTCAAAGTTCCTACATTTTCTTCTTCCTTCCTTCATACGATTTGCGGTTGCACTTACCCTGGTGTGTTTGGATCCGTAGTCACGAAATCTTGGTGAGCGATTTATATTCAAGCAATGTTAGATGTTTGGTTTCGGCAATTCCTAACTTACTAAAGACTCGCCTTTTAGTTACGTAGCATCTGTGTGAGAGGACTAAGGTCTGCGAATCGAAAAGCCTCGGAATTAAAACCACAAGCATAGTCCTCGGTTCTTGAATCCTTCCGAGCCTCGAACTCAAGGTTAGTTTTCATTTAGTTTTAAGTTGCATCTCAATGGCGGGTTTAATCCAAGAAGACAAGCTTTTTGCATTTGCTTTCGGCGAGAGGAAGCGGATGATGTTTATGAAAACGAGAATAGTTTTTATAAACTTCATACGCTTCTTTATTCAGTAAATTCTTGAGTTTCTCTTCTGAATTAATCATGCTATTGCATGCAAGTTTCTATTATGAATAAGTGTAGTAGAAAGCATTAGAAAAATGCGAAGATAATATTTGAAACAAGCTAAAAGCGTGTTTTATAGTAACCTTATCCTTCAACATGAATATTTCGGCGTGCACTCGGTGAGGTAGAAAAAAACACATGTAGGATAGATAAGTAAATAGATAAAGGCCGGGCAATGGCGTGTAAATAATTGCGGCCTTTATCTATTACTATCTCATGGTTTTTCTATCTCCCGCCGTGTATAGTTTTTCCTATATAGTAGTTTACCGCGGCGTGCAAACAATTGTATCCCTACTTTCAACTTTTCGCTAAACGGGGCGTGTCTCTTAGTTTCTAAGTTTATAAATAAATAAATATAACCGCCCGGGTGAATCACGATACTCGCTCACTTCCTATTGATAGATGCCAAGTTACATTAATCACCGGTTGGTGGCGAAGATGCATTGGAATTACATTTGGGTCAGCAATCACACCGCCCGACTCGGTTTGGCTCCGGTTTCCACTCGGTTGAACGCGGCCGAGCACCGATCCGGCTGGAGCACCGGTCTTGCAACCCACGGGTACTTGGATCAAGTAATGATGATGGCGGCGGAGCCTTGAGGGCAATGATAGATCACGGGCTCGGGGCCCTTGCAATCGCCGCGAGCTGGCCCTCTTATCTAATCGCCGAGAATGCGGTACATGCATTGATCGAGAGTGAATCTACGCATCCGTCATTTCGAGATTCAAAATGAGGGCTGCGTTTCTTAGTGGTTAGCCTCTATGCCGGATGCCCCAACACGAACCACTACCCACAGGCGGTATACGATGCAATGGAGATGGCTCAACCAATGGAACCACTACCGCTTGGCGCTATCACGATGCATTGGAGGTTCAATGGGGGCGGGCGGGCGAGGAGGCGAGGAGGTGGAGGTGGAAGCGGCGGGGGTGGTGGAGCTAGAGCACTGGTGTTTTGGCGGGGTTTTTACGGAAAAATTCACTATGCCACCGCAATGGAAATGGGAGTATCGATAGCCCGGCTACTCGATGGCCCGGGCTTGAAAGATGATCACGGGATTTTTGTGCGGTTTATCCAGTTTATCCAGATTATATACAATTGTAATCTTTTTCCAATGAATACAACAAATTTTGTCTACTTCTATATTTCTACAATGTAATACATGTTACATACCTTTTTTAAGCGGTTTCTTGGCCATGCAACAAATGTTCCAACACTTTCTCCAAAGTATCCCCAGGGGTGTCTGCGAGGTAAAGCTTCATCCATAGCGCGGCTTGATTAATCAACTGTAACTTTCGGACATACTTATCCCCGGCGAATTCCATGGCGGTTTCTGATCGGATCGATGGAGTCGATCTTGCATAATCCTACTTTCCTTTTTCGATTTGTAGTTAACATGAAACATTCATCTTCGACACTGCAGAAAATTGCTATTCAGACACCTACTATTGGAAATTAATGTTCAAGCTATTGGAATGAGATGAGTACCAGAATTCTGTAGCCATTCTTGAGAAGCTGATTTGAGAAGCTGAAGGCGCTATGGAAACTCTGGCGGTCGGGAAAATTCGAATTAGAAGAAAGATTAGGTTAACTACGTTTAGGCGGGATAAATTTGGCGGGATACTTTTTGGGTAGATTGGTTTTAAAAACTTAATGAAAAGAAGTCGGTGGGCCGGGTCTTCGTCATTATTATTTGTATGTGTCAAGAATATTTGAAAGCGCATTTTGTGTTTTCTTGAAATTCAAATTTCTCTATTTCTTGTCTGGGTAGAAAAAGCTATTTCTTGGCGGCTTCGTGTGTGTATCCGGCGACAATCCAGGGGCTTCTCTGTTACTAGGCGACTCGGAGATGTCTTCTAAAAGCGAATCGAGGTCGGGGGCGAGGGCCAGGAAGGAAGCGGTGGAAAGGAATCTCTAAACCCGGCTCTTCTCAAGCTTTGAAGGGCGTTGATCGAATACCACGAGAATACAGAACCCTATTCAAGGTATTTAATTTACCCCGAGAATGAGAATATTATGCTTGCATGAATTTGAGATATTTCCTTTCTTAATATGCTTTGCATGAGTTTGAGTTATTATGCTTTGCATGAATTTTAAAAGTATTAACATCGGTTAATGCTCGATTGTCGATTCGTAGAACATAATTTTGCTACATTTTTATATATAGAATATAGCGGTGTTAGGCGGTTGGAGATAGCAATGTTCAATGAGGTTAAATAGTGTGAAATATGGATTCATGAAGGGTATGTAGCTTAAAATGTGGATGCAAAATAATTTAGTTTCAAATTAGCATAGCATGGTCAATAATAGGAGATACCAACCGCATGGCGTGATTTGTACTAATTTAGGTTTAAATGCATGGCGTGATCTCTTGTTACGAAAAGTACTCTAAAAGTGCTCATCTTCATTTGCGGTGCTCAAGAGGAAGAAAACCCTAATAATTAGGGTTCTAATCACGCCAAGAAAGCAAGGGTAGGCGACCCGGATCTTGATACCATATGATCTCACCTTAGATGATGAAGGGCGATTCTTATAGCAACCACTGACCACCACATACGAAGAGGAAATGGGCGAGGGTGCTTAGAGTGAGCACGTTGACCTTGCCAAGACAAATGGCAAGCTTCGACTTAACTCTCTTCTCGAGGAAAAGAAGGCGGAACAAGATGGCCAAACAAAGGGATCCTAATCTCTTGTGAGGAAGAGGATGACACCAAGCGCAAATTGCTCTTGGAGATTACGAGCCGAAGAAGAAAGATGCGCTTTCGGACTTACTCCTTTGTAGAGCTCGCATACAAGGATCGTTCATGAAAGGCGGATGTGAGCGGTGAGACATGTTTTAAGTATGGTTGGCCAACCAATGTAGCGATTCGCCAATATCTATTTGCCAAGGGGTTACGGTATGCGTAGAGGCATGTTCACTAAACCGACACCAAGTCACTATTTGCGGCAAGCTAGGGAATTAGGCTGACTTGAAAGCTTCTAAGAGGGTCCTAGATCTAGGGAAGGATGTTCAACTGCGGTTGCCGAAGGCATGGAGGCTTGTTTTTGAGAATGAAGCGGGGACAAAGTGAAAGCTGACTAGAGGCCATGAACAAAATTTGAATAAATACTCGACCATTATCCATTGGGTCTTAAGGAAACTTTTGCGATCCATGTGAAGTCCCTCATCCGTTCACCAAGCTCCATTTATGTTAGCGAGAAGATATGATCCGGCACATGCCATGGAGATTGTTGAGCATGATTAGTAATCGGGTCAAATGCCTATGCCCGGCCGGATGTGCTACCTTGGGATATGATCTCGAACAAGCCTGCTTTGTGTGGGCCGAGCGTCGAGGAGCTATTATCAAGTGATGATATTAAATATGTCATCATCGGCGAGGCGGCATTAGTTGAGGCACAAAAGGCCATCATCATGGCGGCGAGAACAAGCAGGCCAAAAAGTGTTCTACAATCACTATGCATTATAGGAGGTGTCGTATCTTGGATGCCAATACTTCACTGCAGATTTGCTGAGATTAGTGCAACTTTGAATGAAATGGGAAGACATTTCTATACAAAAGGTAATCAACCTGGTTTCATAAATTGTATTCGCCCGGTGCTTTCAAATCGAACTAATTCACACCGGCGTGTTTTCAAATCAATGAATTCACGCCCGGGCATGTTTTCAAGTCAACCAATTGATTTGAAAACGCTGGCGTGAAATCGATTGAAGCTGCGCTGGCATGAAAAATGGTTTGATTGAAGCTGCGCTGGCGTGAATTGCATTAGTAACTTTATTCATTTCACGCCCGGTGATTTTTTCTCTTGATCAATTCTATTCAAATCGCGTGTTTCTATTCTATGATCGCGATTCAATATACGTACTATTGCGGTCCATACGTTGAACAAGCTGCGCCCGCGCCGTCAGCGATTGGGTGGAATAAAGGCTGCCCATTGCCCACCAGGCAGGCGGGTCAAAGTCCCGAGGCATTCAAGCTCTTTGGAAGCGGACTCTGTCCGGAGACAATTATACGAGGGAGAAGAAGAAGGCTGCAAGAAAATCAAAAGAAAAAAGGTGGTGATGACATTGCGAGATCCTTACGAAAGCTCATCAGCCAGTCGGGACCAACAGATTTCGTATAAGATTGTGTTTTGTAAGGAGGCGGTATGGCTCAAGTGGAATGAATGCGGGGCGCTTATGCACAAGGGAAAGCTGCCGGATACTATGGGTAGGGTGCCTCTGTTGATGTAAGCATCTTTGACTTGAATGTGGCGAGAGATGAGAAAAGACTTCGGGGGCTAGAGCTTTGAGACCATTTGGGTTTTAGACCGGTGCTTAAAGAAGGAAGTCTTATACAAGAAGGGTGCTTTCACCAAGGATAGGATGTCCTTCGTTGAGTCTTTGCGACCATGTAAAGGATGTGCGTACAATGAAGTCAGGTTGTAGGAGCTGAGTTACAAAAGGCTATCGGGGGATGTGGCATTATCACGGGAAATTGGATTCTTTGGACAAATACAAGGTCATTAATGATGACATCAAGAAGTTTGTATTCTAGTCAAAGGACTTCCTAAAAAATTGGAAGGCTAAAAATACAAAACATAAGGAGACTCTACCCCTAAAAGGTCTTGGCTGAGTTGAGAAGAAAAGTGGCCTTTGTGAAGAAGATTCTTTGGAGAAGGCGACAGCATCCGAGTATTCAGTCTCCATTGGGTACAAAGGTCTCTTGCCAGATTCAACCACGGCCTTAAAATATATCACTCTTTGTGTTGGACGGGGGGGGGTGGGAGAGGAGATATGGGCATGAACGGAGAAGGACTCTGGTAGCTTCTTTACAATTTGTATAGGATTGACAAGCTGAGAGGTCCTTCACTATTGTCATCGTTTGTCCTTGGGTGAGTCACATCTGCATGCACTATCTGCTGCTCATGATCTGGAGTGCCTCAAAGTTATTAGGGAGGGATGCCTAATATATGATGTTAAGGATAATGGTTTGAGCGAGAGCGGAAGATGGCACATGTGATCTTTATTATGATATCCATCTTTGTCGGGCGAGGAATATGATATTGCTAAGGCCAAGGGTGACAATAGCGGTGCATGGGAATGTTTTTCTTCTAGATGATCGGACTTAAGAACTATATTCTTTCATATGGATCGGGGATCGGTCGAAACGGGGATGAGTCGAGGGAAAGAGGATGAGGATCGGGACCCCCTCCTAAGTGGGGAAATCAAGTCACGAGCTACAAACTAAGAAGGGCCCTTAAATAAAATGGATTTCCCCGTCTATGGCTGCTTACCTCGTCGAGGCATTTGCTCCAATTGATACAACCTGCTTGGAGCTTCATGTTGGAGGTTATATTGCTGAGAGAGAGGCTCTTATGGGTGCAAGAAGATGTCCTTTGCTTTGTGAGTGATGAAGCGGGGCCAAAGACTTTCTTGAACCATTCCTCATGCATGTGCTTGCCAAGTCTCCTAAAGGCCCTTATGGCAACCTGAAATCATCAGCAATCAAAAGTCTCGTAGACTTGTCCAATTCGAAAGTGGATGTTTATACGGAGAGGGAACTAGTAATCTGCTGACTGATAAGGAAGCGGTAATGAACAAATGGCTGCTAAAGCTGGTTGCTCAAAGTCTTGTGATGGCGAACTTAGGGAATATCCTTGCCCACATTGCGGGTGATGCAAGCAACAATAGAGTAGATTCACGGGTTAACAATGAACTAATTGTGAGGGAAACGAAAATGAAGGCAACGGCGGCGGCTCTAGTGATTCCGCGGGTTTGCCAAATCAATAGTAAAATAATGTCGATTGTGAAGGGCCTTGTGGAACTAATAGAAAATAACAATTCTAACGGTCGGAGGGAGGCGAAGATTAAGGGTGGCGAAGGGAGAATGGCGTCGATGGCCAGGCCCGAAGATGATAGGTATGGCCTTGCCCACGAAAATCGCCCGCACGCGTGATTTATTTCGTATTACCTTTGAATTAAATCCGTCAAAGCGTGCTTTGATTATTTTTAGTTGTCAAACTAAATCACGCCGAGCGCGATTTGGTTATGACTATTTCAAATCCGCTTGGCGGCGTTTGTATTGTTTGTGTTATCGTATCTTGGCCAGGATACATGTTTGATGTTTCAGCTTCCATTGCGTTTCTAAGAAGGTTGTGGTGTTAGGCCTAAGCGGAGTCCTTTGCAAGACTTTTCCGAAAAATAAAGTGGCTAGAGAACAGTTTCATCAGACACCAGTAGAATCAAACACCAAGTGGATCTATCCGCGGCCGCACTTGAAGGAGATGCTAGACGAGGCATTCAGGTTATTTCGAGTTGGTATTTGGTCATCCATGGAACTAAGGAACATCAAGGATACTTTGGAGGCATTGGGGGAAATGCGTAGACATTGGTTGACCCTTTGGGATCAGAACAAATGTGTGAAGTTCACTAATCCCAAGGATCCAACAGGCAAGCCTATCTTCATCAAACACTTGAGTAACATGATGGACGAACTTGGTATCGAGAATAAGGATGATATAATCATAGTGGATGATGATGCTCTCAAATGCTTCTACAATCAAACACAGGCCCTGAATCCACCATCTTACGATCCAAAAAACTTTGCGACAGATGATTTTCTGGTGAAGTTTGTGTCTATTATGCATAATTTGGCTATGGGGATGACGGTGGGTGAAGTGTTAGATTCGTACCCAGAACTGGATAGAACGGCTGACATGGAGCCACACCTTGTTAAATACGTGGAAAAACATGGATTGATCCCTTAATGTTTTATTGGAATATATGATATTTTTGTATGATATTTGTGCCATGTATCGATAATTTCGAGTCTGGAATTGCCTCGCAAATAATGCAATTTGTTATTATCAAACCTAATATTATCATCTATCGAGCAAGCAATTTTTGTCTCATCTATGTTAGCAACTTGCTCTTCATTTCTGCATATTTCAATTCGCATATGAAAAGTCACACGTGAATCGCAACCTTATGTTATTTTTGAAGTAAAAAAAAAAAGATTAAAAAAAACAAAAACCCCCTAGAAGACAATAGCAGGTTGGCGTGATTTTGGAGTTGACATAATCCCAATTTAATTGGATGATGGTTGTATCATAGAAAGGGTGTCGTGGAGTTGTCATGAGGATATGTGCAATGGCAAGTACTTTGCCCGCTCCATATGTTGTCTTCTCTTAGTCCATGGCTTCTCCCACTGCCAAATGGAAGGCAATTGCATACCTCAGAATCCATGCGGGCTTGTACATGGCATTAGCTTTGGGTAAGTTGCTCCATCATAAAGTTTCTGTACTTTGGTAGCAAGTTTTGCATAGGCATTTGCATGTAAATGCCTTGTGGCATCGCTATGATCCTCGTATCTCTGCGGTATGCCCGCCTTGGTTTTAGATGCGGCATTGCCCTTTTTCTTGTCCAGAAGTTTCTTGGCATCCTACCTAGGTGCATGGGCCTCAGCTAAGAAGGCATTTCATCTAAGGTCTGGTTGATTCTTGTGGTCAATCTGGGAACGTTGTAGGCTGCACATTTTCCAAGGCACTCACTCATCTTTTCGTAGTGTTATAGATGTAGCCCGGGCTAAGATATTGATGGCTTATAAGTCTTCCACCCCCAGGGAAGAAGTGAGGACCTTCAGTGTATTGACCCTATCGTGCCCTATCATCAATCAATTTAAATTAGCTAGCAACCATGCTTCAAATGTTATAACTATGTGCTATGCATTAGTGCACATCCAATGCAACAATATAAACTAAGAATCTTCACTTAATATGTCAAACATAGTAGAACTGCATCCTTAAAATTTACCTTTTTCTATAGAATGCTAAGCCCACCATGGAATTAGAGATACTCAGCTCGGACTAGACATGTAATTACATGAAACCTTTTTGGGTGGCCAGTCCAAAAAGTAACAAGTAGAAATAATTCTTATCGTCAGTAGTCTTCCATGCTGGAATAAGAACATAATATTTTAGGCTCGTGTTTCAGGGGCATTTTCTTGTGCTTACACAGCTAAATGAGATATGTACATCTTGGAATGTTTACTTTTGATTAATAATCATTTTTCGTCCTTCACAAAAATAAAAAAAACAAAAGTTCCTTTGCAGTCGGAACACGTAATGTTCCATGGACAAACCTTGCTAACCCTTTACAACGAGGGAGTTTGTTTAGATTTTTAGTTGATCTAGCTCGACTTACCTAGAATAAGAGTTGGTCTTATTAAAGAGGAAAATGACATATCTTCAAGCCTATATATTAGAGACAAGAATCAACCACTTGTTATGCCTAAATATGGTCCCGCAACACCCAACGGTGATAGCATTCCCATGCCTCCATCACAACTACCAGGTGCAGACGGCCTGAAGAAGGGTCGCTTGAAGCACAAGATGGCATCACTTCTATCAGGATCGGGCTTTGGAACATCATGTAATTATTGTTAATATATCATGCCATATGTAATGGTTGACCTATGCATCATTTAATTGTCTTTAAGAACACATATCATTTTCTCTTATGCATGTCAGTGGAGGGAAATAAAATAAAAAAGAGAGAATAACGGACGGATTAGGAGACAGTGACGAAGACTATGAGTCCTGTTATCTGAGTTGTGTTGCAGAGCTATTTCCGACATCTTTTGAACTCGAAGATCAACTCGATTTTTGTACTTGAATTGACTGGTAAAGATCCGATATTGTTTCTGAGTACTTAGTATTTCTGATCTTTCATCAATTATAGACAATAACTTTTGGACCGGGACTGTGAAAGGTAGACTTCATGATAGGCTACAAGATTTTCCTCGGAATGAGAATGATTGGGCTAAAAGAAATATTGCAATGCCACATATCAAATGGAGGCTTTATTCTGGTATATGAAAATTCACAATAATAACATGACAGGCATGCAATTTCAAATTTATAGAGAATTCTATTATTGCGACAAATATCATATATATGGCACTTTGATGCTATTATTTGCAACATGAAACTCTGATAGATTGGTTATAGCTCTTGACTGGAGGAAGAAACATTAAATTCATATTCCAGCCAAACTTTCATGACCATTTTGATCACATCAAGTCCTATCATTTTTATTCTCTCATCTTCATCTGCGTTGCATTTCTTTATTTTCTTTTACAGGTATTTAGATAATTCATATCTCTGGTTCAATTTTAGAGACCAACTATGGAGGTTTTGACACAGACTCTATATATATCACATGGAAGATTACTCTACGATGTTGGTGTTGGAACTTGGAAAATGGAAAATAGGCATCAGGGATATTAATTTTGCAGCTATGACTATTTTCCGAATGCTCCTAAGTGCTTTCCCTTATAATTTTACAAACTTTATGAATTGTATAAATATACTCTTATTATAATGATATACTCACAATTTTTCTAGCTTGAGTTCTAACTTCAGTGATACTTCGCAATTAGAAACTAAAATTATACACGAGCAAAAAGGATTACCAGAAGATCATCAATACTGCCATGACCAACATTTGGAAAAATTGAAAACTTGCTCAATTTTTTGTTAAGAATCCTTCAGGGGTGGATGCAGAACATGGCTAGATGGAATGCAGAAATTTGGTAATTCTTATAGCACGATAGATAAGGACGCACGAAAGATGGCCACTACAAATTTTGCAGGACCCCCTTGAATCTGGTGGAATATACAAAGGCCAATGATCTTCTGAGGAACAAATTCAAGTTCAAAAAGTTTGCCGAGACTTTTAAAGCCTATTATATTCCTCGTGCACATAAATGTCAACACATTCAAACATTTTACAAGTAGAAAAGAAGAACCTATCAGTGGCGGTGTACATTGAGGAATTTATAAGACTCCGTCTTATGTGCCTATCATTACTGAAAGGTGAGCGATTGAAGGGTATATTGAGGGATTATTTGGTAATTTGAAGAAGATGATAAGAGCCATAATCCTAAATCAGAAAGCAGAAGAATAGAATAGAATAGAATGATTTTTATTGTCACGGAGACCAATCAGCCTATGGGACTCAAGAAGGAGCGCAGCAGACTTATATACATCATGAGATATATATACATGTCAGGTGAGGGTCCAAAGACAGAGCTGATCCCGCAAATCTATGACCTGCTGAAGGTATGATCCTACATCCGTACTAAAACCGTGATCAATATCACATATCGCGGCTGGCCGGGTCTGACCAACTCAGTATAGCGTATCTGGGTTTAATCATACGATGGACAATCCTAAAGGCTATGGCATTCATCCTCAACGGCTCCCATTTGGCAGTATTGACAAAGCCTGTCCTGGCGTGGCTCCCATCTGCCCGTCTCAATTCAGAGACGCTGTGCACTTGCGCGAATCGAGGCAACGACCAATGCCTTTTCATAGGCAAACTGGTACACAGACAGTGTTGCGGGCCTCGTTCCAATGTGGGGTTTATGTGTTGATGGTAATGTGCTGCCTTGACCTGTTCAAAGGTGCGGGCATCCTAGAGCTTTCTAAGGAAGCGAGCATCAAGGTATTGCCAAGCTATGGCGATTTGCTCCTGTTTGCACTTGTATATACCTATGCTCCTACACATTCCATCTGGCCAGCCACTGAGCTCTCTTTTCTCTCCAGTAGGTGTTGAGGCACTGCATCCCTATTGCTACGATATAAGCCAGGTTAGAGAGACGAACATCGTTTATATTGACTACCTTGTGAAAGTAGATGATATGGCGATCAAGGGCCGGCCTCTGAAGAGGCAAGAAGCTTGTCTCCTGTAATGAGATTTGATATAGGACCGTAGACTTCACCCCCAGTGCCTGTGGTAAGAAGGCTTTCTGGACCTGCTCCAAGTCATTCCAGATAGCGAGCGACACCATGGGGCCCCAGAATTTGATCTCGTTTTAAAGGAGGAGCTCCACTAAGATCTTGAACAGGTGCAACTGATGGATCCATCCATATAGCTCCACTCTGTGAATGTTGTTCTGCATTGCATATAATGCCTTCCAGCCTACTATCGCTCGTAGCCGGATGGAAGTGTCCCAATGCATAGTAGAAAGAAACTCCACTCTTAAATATTTGTAGATGGGTGCCACTTCCACATTTTGGCCTCGGTAACTGAAGGAGAGGGCTCCCGGCTGATGTAAGGATGATGTAAGGACCACCTTAGTCTTGGCCAAGTTGACGTGCATGTCGATCGCATGGCAGAATGTGTCCAAGGCATCGAGATGGCGTTGCATGTCCGTCAGAGTGTGAGCTAGGCAGTCCGCATCATCAGCGTATATTAGATGCCTGGTGATCTAGTGCAAGAGTTGAGCTTCCACCCCCATTGTAAGTAAGCCAGCTCTCTAACTGATCAATGTAAAGTCCAAACATTGTTGGAGAGAGAAAGAATCCCTAGCAAACCATGTCACTGCTATCGAGGCTGCAATTGGCCTGAGCATATCTAATATAGCCTGTACATTGCATTCTGCAGATTCGCAGGGATTCCCAGTTGTCGCAATCTTGCCCACAGTTCCCAAGACACAATGTCAAAGGCCTTGGCGAAGTCACTAAAGCAATAATACAAGTCCTGTCGACGGTAGGCCTAGATCACGTAATCCAAGGCCTTTCCAATAGCAACAACTGTATTAGCGTTCCTAATAGAGCTAACGTCTATGGTAAGGTAATTCTGTATGCCAACTTTTGCAGATTCCAAAAAACAAAAGCAGCAGGACTGTATATGACTATACGACATACGACCAACAATTATATTCAAAGTTGGTAAAATAAACTCCTTTTGTCATCCTTAAGGATTTCGGAAGTACACATAATTTTGCATCTCCTAGAATGGCAAAGATATTGCAAGTTACCTAAAGTATTTATAATTTTGCATCTCCTAGAATGGCAGAGATATTGCAAGTTAAGCCTTTTAAATCAAAACCTAGGTCAGTAAAGTTGGCAAAACCTAGGTCAGTAAAGTTGGCAAATGGGACAAGCCAACATCCATCTTTATATTTTGCATTGTAGCATTCTTTACTAAGACCATGAACCCATAGAATATAAATTCTCTTTCATGACTTCACAGATTGCAGATCCAATCTGATAGTGTTAGCATTCCATTGCACTCTTTCAATGGGACAAGCGAGCATCCATCTTTATACTTTTCATTGTCGCATTCTTTACTAAAACCATGGACCCATAAAAATATAATTTCTCTTTCATGGCTTCATAAGTTGCAGACCCAATCTCATGGTGTTAGCGTTCTGTTGCACTCTTTCTTTAAGTTTGGTGCTTCCATACAGGGAACCATAAATTTTAACTAGGAAATTGATCTTAAACTGACAACCTCTTGCAAAGAAAATACTTCACCAAGAGCCACCTATGTAGTTGATCATATTAACGTACTTGTTATTAAAACATTGCATCCAATCCCCAAACCAGTCTCATTATCTGTAGACTGCTTTCAAGCGACAACATCAATCCCAATAGTTCCAATAGTGCAGCACCTGCAACTGGATGCGTCTCTTGATGCTACAGCAGATGCATATCTTCATGGTAATTCTACACATAAATACCTTCTCCAAGAACACCTCACCTCACATACCAGGGATCAGACCAAACTAGTGAATATCGGTGGCCAAGCTCTGCCCTCAAGTCAACCATGCAACTGATTATTTGGTGGCTGTTTTGAACTCTTTCAGCTTCTCCTCCAGCTCTCCTGACTGAACCAGGTCAACGTTGGTTTAATTACTGCAAAATGACTGCAAAGGATTGACAAGTATATAAAGAAAAGAAACATATATATTTACCCTGTGCATGTTCAACAAAATATCTGAGCCACCAACAAACTCTCCCTTTATAAAAACCTGAGGAATGGTCGGCCAATGACTATAAAAATAACCCATGAATATGTTAGTTGTTAGCAGCATCTAATCATACACCAAATAGCTTCATTTTGTATGAATAAACTCCACCTGAATTTCTTAATACCATCTCTTAGATCTTGGTCTGCCAGCACATTCCTTGCAGCAAATGGTACAGCTGCAAAATGCGACAAATGAAATATGGCCATCAAATAACATACAAACATGTCAAATAACTAAATGAAGAAAAAGAATGAATATCAAGACTATGGAAATAATGAAAAGACAAAAGCATAAATTGATCAAGAAAATTCTCCGCAAAAGGGTATCGAAACAACTGAAATCTTATTAGGCTATAGATATCTACCCCCACTAAGAAAGCAATTTATGAAACCGTCACAAGTTGCTGCCCCTTACTCCCTATTTTCAAATGTCATATTTCAGCATCCATCAAATAAACCTATTTTCTAAGTTAACCACCCTGAAACAGCGAAACGGGAGATATAATTCCTCATAGAAAGATTATTATCTATATAAACAAATGCGCTGGCCCACGTATTGTAAGGGAAGCTTGCATGACCAATGCGCATGCCTTTGGCTCTTCAATTATAAAACAAATGCTACCCTGTTTGGAAACTGCTGAAGAGACTGCGGCTCAGACCACAGCTGCAGTTCTCTTAATAACATCATAGAAATGATTAAGAATGTAAGGTTGAAGAAACATCCCTACTATGCAAATTTACTGCTAACCAATTTCACCAGAGACAGATTAATTCACTATTAAGGATTACATATAGCATATTCTCGACTCACATACATATCAGATGACATTACTTTACCATGATGCTGTAATATTTCAACCACCATCTTACTGAAGCCACATTGAGGTGCCTCTGGTATGCCTTTCATATACACCATAATATTATGCTCCTTAATGTCCTGCACCCATAAGAGTCAACAGTGTTGAGCACTGCAATGCTACCTTGGGACATTAGAAAATAAAACAAAGTGACTCTAACGAGCTTTAAAAATGCTAAATCATTTAAGACCATGTCAATAAAATTGATACCAAACTGAAATAATCATAGAACCAACTACACTTTAATACTCCTAGAGAAGGACATGGCAATATCTCTAGGTGTATTATGTTCTCATGTCAGCAACTCACTTTTTCTATGAAGTCCTGGATGGAGGATGTCTCACTAACAGATTTATTGACAGGCTTAAAATCGTCATGACTGTCATTTTCCTGTCCATTACTTGAAAACTTTCTGTGAAATGGTGCGGACCAGATAGGTCTCCCTACAAAATAAACACAGAAAAATCACTCAATATGGCGTACCAGTTTAGGGAGCCAAATTAGAAGGACAACAACAGCCCACCTTTCAAGAGGAAGGGAACCACAAAATCATTTGACAAAACTTTTGGCAAAGCAGAGGATGATGGTACATGCCGATCTAAATGACAAGAAAACGGTCGAATGCATGCCACTGTATTTACGAGCCGCCTGCTGGCCATCGTTATTGGAAACTAGAAGCAAAAAAGAACAATTAACACGTTTCATTATAATATCAGTTAGGAGAACAATGATATAAAAAATTTCCACATCACTGCAAATCAAATCCCAATCGAATTCAGCTTAATACGTATAATTCACTATACACAAAAATGGTACAAAGGATGACAAGCCACCAGCTAGCAGCAAGAAACACCATTTTGTTGGTGGATTGTTGACTAGAACATAACATTATCTGCTGTATAAGTGCAATTATGGTAAGTCATTGAACATGATTCATGAAAAACAGAGGCATGCTGCAAGAAGGGATTTTTTATCTTTGGAGATTCATCACATGATCATTTCCCTCCTGATGAAGGATTTGGTTACATATATGGACTGAAAATTCCTTCGCTCTCTCCAACTGGGCAAGCGCTGATAACTTGATGATCTTCACTGGAACAGAAGGAAGACATAGAATGCATAAAATGTATATGTTTTTCTAATGAGATGCGTCCGATCACAAGCAGAGTGCGGCGAAATAGCTGATAGAGAAAACTTCTACATCATTTAACCCAATACCTTGTACTGCCGGCCGAAGTGAAGAGATGCTCCTTAGCTTTTACCGTTCCTAGGAGCAATGAGTGCCCCGGACCATGAAATTATTCATCTATTAGGTTGGACAAGTACCTATAAAGGTTTGCTGTAGACGATTTCGAAAGTTTTTTTAAAGGTTTGGAATGAGGTTCTAATTTTTATGGCTTATTGGGTAATGGTTTGATATATTAACATTGTAGAAAGTAGGGTCTTTCCTTTTTTGGTCGCGGTCCTCAGGGCCTGCAATTCATGTCGTGGGCTGCGGCATGTGGCTGCAGAGTGCCAGATCTGGCTTATTGGCTGAAACTAGTTGAGATCCTCATGCTGCCGGATCTGGCTGTATTGGTTGGGTTCCTTCGGGTTTTGTGCAAGACGTGGAGATGACTGTCGAATTTTCCATCTATTGCATCTAGGTTTGCCATCAACTGCATCTACGACCATCATTTGGGTCGGATTTTGCTCTGGGTAGCATAGCTCCTGGATCTGGATGCGGCCAGAATAGAATACAATAGAATGGGAAGGCATGGGCAGGTTATTGGTAAGGCTTTTACCGGGGTTCGACACCCTGGCCAGTGGATCCTCTATGCAGCCATGGTTGTGTTCTTCAGACGATTTTGCTGCAGACGATTTTTCTTGCACTTACAGACAATTTTCCTTGCTTCATTGTTCTGGATTTTCCATCTTCTTCCATTTCTGTCCTTGGTTCCAAATTTTTATTCTAGATTTCTTTCTGGATTTCCGTGTGTTATTGTCGTTCTTATTTCAAGCCGGATCATACATACAGGGTCCTCTCTTTTTGCCTCTTTGTGATGCGCTGCAATGGTTTTAGTGTAAATTATGTTATCCACGTCATCCAATGGTTTTAATTGTATGTATTTTATTGATATCCAATGGTTCTTTAAAAAATAAGAAAAAACACTACAAAGTGTTATTGGGTTCTTTTTGGGTTGCCCGAAACCCTTGGTAGGAAGGAAGCCCTTGGTAGGAGGGGTGATGGAATATGATTGTGATGCCAATAAATGTACCAAATCGAGGGACACGGTTAAAAACCTCGATGTGTTGGATGGCTAAGATTGAAATGCCCACTGCGTTATGCAAGTTAGGTAAAGGCTGTCTTGCCGTCGATTGTCGTCAGTGTGCATTAGGGGGCAATCTGACGGACCAAAGTGTTTCTTATGGCATCAATCTGGAATGTCTCTTTTTCTACTCTGCTTTTGCGTCTATGTTTGGTTCATTTGCCGCCATAGCCAATTAGACCGACCAATAGGCTTTCTTCATGAATAGCATAATGAACATGGGTACTCCTTTATAGGCTCAGAGAAACATACTAAGTGGCAATTCTGAATCAACACCTTTTGTCATTTGAATATAGGATAATGTGCCTCCATCAGTAACCACATCGAATTTGAAGTCTAGATTCTTAAGCATTGTAGAAGCTGCTAAGCCAGGTGTGTTTTCTGATAAACTCATTATGTCCAGTACATCTGCTTCTCGAACTGTATGAGAGTAAACAACAGGGCTTTGACGGTTTTCATCATTCTGTAGAAATTGCCTTCATCTCTGTTCTCTAATAGGCAGAATTGGGAAACACCTCTTTAAGGCATGTGTTTCTCACTTCTTTTATATCACACAATCTCACGGTTGACATGCAGAATGCTTTTCCTCTTTATCTCATAAAACCCAGCTACTACTTATATGCTATATCAAGCTTTAGGCCATTGGTCCTATCAAGGGCTTAATGCGTGCATTTTTAGAATACTCAGTGTAAGCCAATCAAACAATTTTGCAATACTTGCTCAAAACATTACCTTGCAAACTCATTCTCTGGTTTGTAAAAGGGTTTCTACAATATGCCTATGCGCTACATAAAAGGATGGTTCAGTCAGAAAAACAACAAAAGCAATGCAGCATCAAGAGGATTTCTACAACGTGCCTATGTGCTATACAAAATGGTCATTCAATTAGACAAACGATGAAATCGTATTAAAAGAATGGATTCTTCACTGATGGTTGGTTGTGCTAAACTGGTAATGTCGTTATGCAACAACATAGTATTTACAACAGCTTAGAAAAAAGAGTAAACAAAAAAGCTATGACAATGTTCGAGAAGGCTGAGGAAGAGCATAAAGACCTGCTCTTAAACAAAGACTGTTGGGACATATGGTAAACATCTTCTCCTCTAGTTCTTACTGGCATCTTTTGTAAATATTTCCAGAATGACAATATCTTCATATACCCATACGCTATACAAAATGCTGGTTGAGTCACAAATCACCAAAGCAATGCAGCATCACGAATTTATCGGATTGTTCTAAAACAATGAAATGGTTCGTTGTGTCAGACTGCTAATGTTACCATCCAACAGGTCTTTACAGTAACCTAGACAAAAGAGGGGTGAAGATAAAAGTGCTCAACAAAAAAGTTAAGGCAATGTTTAAGAAGGAAGAATACAAAGACGTACTCTCAAACAAAAACATTATGGCGGTTGGAATGTTTGTTGAACAACTTTTCATTTATTTCTTACTAATAACTATTTCAAGTGTTTCTAAAAAAACAAATCAAAGATTCAAAAAGTTATTATCCAATTTGATCAAAAAGATTTAAGTGGACATGCACAACATATACAGACGTCAAAATCCATTATCCACATTTAGAGGTACTCCAATACTATTTTAGTACGTTTATAATTTGCTTATAGTATGTTGATAATTTGCCTCTGATATTTATTTTCATCAGTTTATTGTATTGTATTCATTGCAGTGTCCCCAAACTAAGGAGGACCAAGTTTGTTGATGGCATATCAACAGTTATTAAGATGGCAGATAGAGAGTTTATGTCAGGATTTCATCTGAATAGCTGCAATGTATTTTATTGAAAGGCAATTTCATGCATGTAAGGTGTTTCTTTTATAAGAAATCTCACAGTTATCATAGGTATCATGCATTTTGGTTACATGCATAACATCTCTATCCTCTACAACTTTATTCCACTCTAGAAAGTTTTTCTTCAATAGTCCCATCATCCACATAAATAATGACCTAATGACCTCTCGTGCAAGTCAAACAATATAGAGCACCATATGTCACTAAAATTATAACATGTAACAACTAAATATTGTTGTTTCATGAGTAGGACAACAATCCAATATGATATCACAGTATGACTCTTAAAGTCGGGACATATTTCAGATCACAACATCAAATGAGGCAGTTCGAGACTCCTAACTTCCCGTATTACATATTACTATTTTTATAGATCTTTTTCATTGTAGCGCTCAAGAAGTAGATCAATAAAACCTAAAGTTGTCTGACATTCCCCATTTTTCAAGGTTCTAAATGTTTCGATAAAACCTTCAAGACCTACTCAACCAAATAAAATAACAACTAACACAAAATGCCACTACCTCTCTCCAAACCAAAGACGAGCATACACAACTTCAACTATAATCATTGTTGCTTTCTGTTCCAACACAAATTCCTATAGGTTCCTAAGGTTTCCTTTTTGGTAAAAGCATATAACAATGTCAGATCAAATTCACAATTTCATGCACAATGGTTTATTGTCTTTATCAACGAGTCTTACAGTAGTGTTCTGTTCCAACACAAATTCCTATAGGTTCCTAAGGTTTCCTTTTTGGTAAAAGCATATAACAATGTCAGATCAAATTCACAATTTCATGCACAATGGTTTATTGTCTTTATCAACGAGTCTTACAGTGTTCCTCTATATTACCCTTGCCCACTCCAAACAACATTATCTATTCTAGCAAACAATAAAACAACCACCTCTTCAAATTATTACTAAAGCCCAGCAATGCCGGACACCATAACTCGTATATATAAATTTGACATTGACAAACTTTAGTCTGGAAGAAAAGGCTAAGATTATTATGGATAGCTTTAGTATTAAATAAAAAGATTTGAAAATAGAAATGCACAATCTAGTCTGCTTTAATAGAAAAGAATCTGTATGGCCCTCGAAAATTTAATATGTAAGAAGAATGCTAAATTCATCTCATGTTCTTACCATGTTATATAACATAATGTAGTTGAATGTGTTATTGCATTTCATTATTGATTTCCATGTTCACCCGGGAATAAAATCTTTCATGCAGGTGGATACTCTGGTCATAGATTCAAGATGGGGATGCTAAATGAAGTTGCGTTGGATTTCTCAATTAACCGTTTTGTCCAAAATGTGAAGTGTAATCAGAAAGATTTATGAACAACAAGCAATGGCACTCTTGCAAATATTTTTAGACTTAGTTCAGCCAGTCAGATAAGGTGTGGTCTAACCTTCATGCATAAATGGACATGGTCAGCTTAGTATTGTCAAATGGTTTGAAGGCTTGATATTGCTAAGGCTGTGTTCTGTTAGTGGTAGAATGTGATCATCTCCAATACAAGATGTGAAGAGTGGTTGTCTTGGGAGATGAGGACAAAATAATACAAACAATGACAGAAAAATAGACGTACATATGTTCTTGAAAATACTGTGCAGATGTATGTTTGAAATATGGTAATCTATATATAACGATAGATGACAGAGGATTAATGTAGTAACGCGGACATCTCTTATTACGTTTGCAAATGGGTTTTACAAGCTTTTTGTAAGGAAAAAAAGTTCTATTCAGAAATAGGGGATTTTTCTGCGTGAGGAACCATTTGAAGTTCATAAAAATAAAAATAAAGAGGAAAAGTTGTAGCTAAAAATAAAAAGAAAAAATCAGAAGCTTCTGTTACTTTAAAGACCAAACATGATCTTGTATTATTTTAGCATTTGCAAATGTAGCCAGGATTAAACCCTAGTTGTAGTTATTAGGGTTTTCGCAGGATAAGATTTAGAGCAGATTGAAGGATGACTCTTACCCATAATAGCTACGGCTATTACCTTCTCTAATCTCCCAAATCTCGAAGGCTTAAATGATCTTGATTTGTATCTCCTCATCAAGACATATATTTTGGGCTACGAAACTTCCAACGTTTATCTAGTTGTAATTCTCGCTTTGAAGAATGCAGATTCCATTACCTTTGTTAAGACCAAGATTTTCAGGTGCTGAATTGGTGCCATAGTTGAGGGAAGTACTGTTAGCAGTGGAGCTCTTTCAGAAGTTGCTCCGCAAACTTCTGTCGACAAGCTAGCAGTGGAAGATAATGATGACCTTGATCTCTTTGGGAAAGAGACATAGGAGGAAAAAGCAACTGCTACAGAAAGGGAGGCATCGGCAAAGAAAAGTTCTAAAAAGAAAGAAGTTGGGCTAGTACAACAAAACAAAAAGTTCAAATTGATATTTTGTTTCTTTTTATTTTATTTTATTTTATTTTGTTTCATCTCTCATATTCTACAAGGCTTTTAATATTTACTCTCGCATAAATATGTACAAATAGTGCTTTTAAAGTTTTATTATATCCAAATGTTCTATAGTTATCTTCTTTGTAGATTCATCTCTTCTTACCTAGAATAATAAATAATGTGGATATTATGCTTCCCAAAGGCCTCAGAGAGGCCAATTTTTTTTTATTTTTTTTTTCTTATCAATATGAGCTATTACATCTTATATTGTTAATAAAATCTCTCAAAAACTCTCTTTTATTTACGTGTGTTTTCACACGAGGGATGACATAGGGCAGCAAGAGCCTCTCCACCTTCCCCTGCAAGTTGTACAATAAATGTATTGAATTAATACCATGTATATTTACTTCAAACCTTATCGTATCTCGCTAATCTGCTCGTACTGTATACCCCAACTTGCCATACCCACAAACGAGGATTGCTATCCATGAAGAAATTTTAAAAGCATTTTAGGCAGCTAGAATATGGATAAAAGTATTTCTGGAAACTAAGTCATCAGAGTGGATGAATATTGGGGATCATATAGATTGTCTAATGCTTATGTTCGCAAGTATCTCAATCTCGAGTAATAAATGATTGTCTTTTATGCTTCCCTTTTATATTGTAGACAATTATTTAGGTTATAGCAATGTTAGTATAGGTTCATGGGGAATGCAGTAGTGAGAAGTCTACTCGCCACAGGAGGTGGAACTAAAAAACAAACAGGGTACTATACCACATTAAGATATCCTATTGTTCAAATTTAGTTTTTCCGGGGTTCCGAAAACTTTTTGGAATTTTTTCTTAATTTGATTTTTTAAGGTTTCGAGGGTTTTGACGGCCGGGAAAAGATTCCGGTTCTCTAAAAATCGGGCATTTTGGTCGTACTATGATTTCGAAATAGGCATTTTTGAGGCCGATGGGTTATCCCCCAATTTTCGTGGATTCTTATCTGGGATGGCTGAGTGAAGCTTTCATCCATTCACCATCCCTCAGGACATGCACCACGGCATGGAGACCAACGCTGTTATAGTTAGGGGTCGTGATATTATGTACCTGTTTTTTATTAAGGGCCATAGCTTGCAGCAGGGGATGCATTAAAGCTGATAATCTAGAGGTTGAAGCATGGTTTTATTATGGTGAATTCGTATGGGTTGTGGATCAGTTTTTCTGCAGTGCTGATCCCGGCATGGGAGCTTCTGCGCTCTTCCACAGCCACGGCCACCGTTGAGCACATGCCCCTCTTAGCCCTCTTGGAAAGGATCTCGGGCTATTATGCGGTGGTATTCCGAAAATTGGGAATGTGGTTTCATTATGATTTGGATTTCTGGATTATGCTTCCCCAATTTTTGGCGGCATGGAGAGCATGAAAGACATGTGGTGTCTGAGCACTTTGGCCGCTTTGATTTGCACTGAAAATTACATCTTGCAATGTCATTGTGCAGGTAGAACTTCCTATTTCTTTTTTCTGTCTTTCTGTAGCATGATATAATTCTTGACTAGACGTTTACATGGTATTCTACCTAAGAATTGTTCGAGCCATGTTTATGTTGATCCATGCACTAGATTCGTGCAAAGCACATGCCAGAAGTAAGGTTCTTGCCTTTAATTATCTGTGCTTGCATCATCTATTAATGTCATTTCCTAAACTTACACCATCTTTATCGATCGGTTCGTTGCAGATTATGCACCCAAGATCCAGGGCCTTAACTATTGTCAATTCATTTTGTCTGCTGGAGTACATATATTTCAAGGTCGGAGCACCTTTGGGGCCTTCATTGACATTTTGGGAGTATACTTGGACCTTATCAGTTAGCCTAAAATGAAGTATTGTCGTTGGTGCTTTACACATTAATTTTGGCATGTCTTATTCCCATGTTACAGGCCAAATGTTGCTGATTCATTTCATAGAAGAAACACAGATAATGGTCAAATCTTCAACATTCCATCAGAGACCATTTCTGTTGTATATTATTCAGGTATTTTTTGGACTGCAATAGATCCGGTCTGTAACAACGCTTTATAGATCTTGATGTTTAAAGATAAATAGAAATGGTGTGTTTGCATAACAGAAACTATCTATAGCTCTTGATTTTTTGTAGGGCATACTGGCATCTACATGTCACTATTCCAAACTGCACTTCTTCATGGTCTGTATGGCAATAGAAATGTCGTCGATTCGCGTAGCGAATCGGCATTCTTGCTCAAGACGAGCATGCATGCATTGCATGCGTCGCATGCATGCATCGCATGCGTTTTGGGCCGTTCGTCAGGTTGGGCGTTTGCTTCTTATTGCGGAATTCTTCATCGACGTTTCATCGGCGCTTCCTCTTCTCTCAGCAGTACCTTATTCTCTTTGAACCCACCCTCCCCCCCTTCTTTGTTTATTCTATTTTGTACATCATGTTTTTCCACCCGGTGGGTGATGCTATTCTTTGGTATGTTTCTCGTTTGTTGTTGGTGATGTGCAGTGCACGGGTTGGCGGCGCCATCCGTTTTGACTTCTCCATCGCGGCGGGTTTTGGGGGCGATTCTATGCCTTACGTTTGTCTAAGCCCCTTGCGAAGGCTTATCACTAGGGTTTTCCTCAAAAAAAACCGAAAGGGCGAGTTTTTTTAATCCGGTGATAAGCTTTCGGCAGGTACATCAGCCACTCATCTATTAGCATTGTATTTGTTTTGGGGTCCAAATGATATAATTGGATTTTCCCTTTATTTTTTGGTGGATAGTTCGCATGTGTGTGGCTGTCCACTGTCCACCATTGTAGCAAATCTGCTGAGATGAATGAGAAGCCTATCTATTAGTTCAACTGGTGTGTGTGTTAGATTTTTAGAGGTCCAAATGTTTCTTGGTCATGCTTGCCCTTTTTTCAAGCAATGTAGATGTACCTCTTAAATGATATGTTCTCAAGATCGTCAATCCTCCAATGGTAAGATATATGATGGATCTTTGGTTTTTGATCTATTTCCTTACAATCATATAGTTATTTCTTTCAAGAATAATCTGCACGTTTCTTTGCATGTTTCTTTGCAAGTTTTAATGTTTGACTTCTTAGATTTTTCAATATTTTCCAATTCTAAGTAATTGCTTTGCATTTCTTATTTGCAGAAGTTGATTTTGGTAATGCTCTGAGCAAGCTTTTATTTATTTTTTAATATATTGCAGAATCGACTCTCCTATTCAGACGAAATGAAGATTGTTCAGTGGGTTTGTTGGGGTCGTACCTCCAGGAGGTTATGGATGCACGGACTCGTTTGTGTCCTGCGGGACGGTATTGAACTGTCCTATGCAATTGCGGTGTGCGGCCAGCTTATTACTTTGCTAAGGTTTTCCCTCGAAAACCCTTGGTGAGGGGTTTTTAATCTGTCGATAATATATTCTTTGCTCTCTTTTTGTTTGGGTCCCATAGGCCAATTGGTCTCCGTGGACGCTAAAAACCTATTCTAATCTATGCTAGAACTTCTCTTGGTCAGAGCTGTGAGGTTAAATCCTTTTCCTTCTATTTTTCCTTCCAGTCCCATGTTCTTGCATAGAGAGACTATATACATATAAGTTATTGCAAGCCTAGATTATTAAGATGCAACGAAGCTCCTATTGCCTATATGGCTTCATAGTTTTATATGTTAGAAATTTTTTGTCCTTCTCTGAGTCAGAATAGATGACACAAGCAACAGTCTCCAGAACATAGATACTTTTGTCCACGATTTTCAACTGTGAGAACATTACCTCATGTGTATTTGAAAAACATTTGAATTTGTTCTCTTTCGCATAATTACATAATTCTTGGCTCTACTGCATTTTCACAAGTAGCATTCCACTGCATTCTATTAGCACTGTTGCCTCTGAGTCCATCCCCTAATATTCTTTGTTGTTTGTGTAAACTAATTTGCTTCACAAATAGCATTCCACTGCATTCTATTAGCACTCCTGTCTCTGAGGCCTTCTCCTGATATTGTTTGTTGATTGTGTAAACTAATTTGCTTATGTCCTTTTATCTTAGCTCCAGATATGACGCCTAAGGGGAAGCTCTCTAAAATAAAGGCCTTCATTATATTCAGCACTATGGTCAGTGTATAGAAAGCTTTCAACTTTGCTAAGCTACACTTGGTCATAAGCGAATCATGGAGCGAGCTTTTCGGCCTTTTTTCTCCCATTCTGTAAACTATTTTGGCAGGGACCCATAGACTATTTTAGCAAGGCGGTATGTTTCCTCTGTGGGCTATTTGTTTTAGATTGGTCTCATTTAACGTAGGTAGCAAAAAAATTGAAAATGGGAAGATTCTTAATATTCATTTACAGACATGATTGTTTATGTAGACATGTATATTCTTGGGTGTGTTAGATAAGGGTTTATAATTACATGGCCTAGAGTGGCATTTACAAATTAAACCTCCATTTGCTACATGGTAAGCCCATGGACACTTCATTTCTGAGTTTTGAATGGCCACGATGCCCAAGGGCCTTCCAAATCGTTGTGTTGCAAGTCTGTCGAATATGTTACTTCTGAATCCAGTGCTCTCTGTAACAGCCCATGTGATTATAGCAGATAACATGATTCAGTCACGATCATAATCATGAATAAATGAAACTTTAATGTATTCAAAGCAAATGAATTTAGCTTTACCATGTTTATGCAGGCGATGGGTAATTTGGTGCAGTACGTAGACAAGGTTTTTTATTAAATGATTGAATATGATATCGGCCAACTATAGGTCTGTTTTTAGAATTCTATTCAGGTGTGTTCAGCTGCATATTTAAAATAATATCTGCCACCGCTGTTCCAATATCTTTTGGATTTTGCTTCTCATCTCTCTACCAAGTACCAATACCATTCTACAGTATGTAAAGTCCTGCTCCAAACATATAGATGTTGCGACTATTACTGTTTATTGCAGAATAATTTGGGCATTTGTGGTCTTTGCTTGGTGGAAGAGGTTTGACTCATGCAATAAGTTTTGTTCCCGTGGTGATATGCATGCTAGGCCAACAGGTCAATTGATGCCATGGCACCACAATCCTCTAGCCATGGCCTATACATCCAGATTGTGCAAGTACTGCTTCAATAGCATCTCTGCCCGACGCTTGAATCCTCTATTGCCTTGCAAGCTAATTCTGAGAGCAATTGAAGGAGGCACCACAAGACTCCAGCTTTGGGTTCCCTATCGGAGGAAGTGTTTGTATGCAATTATTGTGAAGCTTAGTTTTGGATGCACTAAGTTGTTGCAAAATATTCTAAAGCACCATTCAAATGTGGCTTGATGTTATGTCCAGTAAGGTTTAACTATGTCATGCTTTCATATATGGCACAAGATTAGGCATTTTCTTAAATATGAAGCTTGCAGTGTCCATTAGCACAATCTTCTAAACTTAAAATGGAGCTAGCAGTAACCCTGTTTGACGGAGGTAGCTTCATAATAAGAACTATGGAATGAACTACTTGGGCAATGTGCAGCCTGATAGTAAAAGGCTGTTTTAAGCATGCCCCTTGACATTGATTCAATAGGTCCAGATGCAATAGAAAGATATAGTAGCAACAAAGTTGGTTTGAAGGTGCAATAGAAAGATATAGTGGTGACACAGTTGGTTTGAACATGTATCTGGAAGAACCTACTCAGAGTTGGTGAACAGTTGTAATACAAGATGTGAGACCGTTTCAGATGTTTCTTCATATATTGTTTCCTTTTCTAGACAATCTTTGCTTTGCTAGAAAATTCATCCCATTTCGTCTTCATAACTACAGTTTCTTGCTTTACTCGGCTTATAGAAACAACTCCTGTATTGCTCCTACACATTTGTAACATCCATTTTAAGAACAATCAACACAATAGTTTTTAATTCGAGAAGATGTTTTTTCCACACAAAGATATAATTTGTTTGTAATGATCATCAAATGGTGACTTCGATGTGTTCAAATTTGCACAACGAATCAAGGAACAATGATAAGCAGTTCATGTATGTCCAATTATACATTTGTGCATATAATAAAAGAGCAGCACTCATGTCTGTTCAATAACACTGAATTTGCATTTTTTCAATGAGTATGCATAGCCTCAAAATGGATCTTTCATGGTATGCAAAGGTCTTAAATGGAGGCTTTAAGCACATTCTTGCTACATATAAGAGAAATATAGTGGTTTGTACAGATATAATAGTGGGCAAGGACACTACAATAAGATCCTCACATATGCATAATAGAATATGTAATTCTCTGCACAAATAGAACTCTGAGATAAATGTCTTGGATGGCCATCCAATAGCTTGGAATTTCATCCCCAGGCATACCAACATAAACTATCAAAACCACTATTTCAAATAGTAGTAAAGCCCGGCAACGCCGGGCACCATAACTAGTTTCCTTTAGTATGAAATGTGGTTCTCATGAACCAGCTATAAATTACATTAGAACCATCAGCTATAAATTACATTCTACCCCCCACTCGTGGCTTTGTTTTCTTCACCAGCATATGTTCTTTCTGTTTTTGGTGTGTTATGCCTTGCAGGCTTTCCGGATTGGTCAATCTATTTCGTATAGTTTCCGGTCACAATATACAATATCTGGATTGAATGTTGGCTTAGGAATTAGAAGGGGTTTCTGGATCACAAACTTCAGGTGACTCTTTAGAGGGTCACTAGCTTGCCTTCATAAAACAAATATGTCCCCCACAAGGGTAACAACTGAATTTCTAGAAGAATTGGGAATTGGAATTGGCTGCATCAAATATGTAACATAGACTGAATTCTGCTACAGTATTATTGGTCCTCTACAATATTTATTGGATGCAGCAATATCGTTAAAACTGGCCGGCAGATTCTAAATCCAATGTTGGTTTCGGCATTTGCTACAGTACTTCTTGGTTGTCCTGCTACAGTGACAGTTGGCCGAATGGTTGAGGGCAAGTCGTCTTTGAAATTGTCGCCTAAAGCTGATGTCGCGGATTCTATCTTGGTATCGCTAATATCTTCACCACTTTCTCTCTCTAGCCAAGTCGACTCATGGCGCGCCAATAGGATGTGCCAACTTCTAGCACACTCAAAATCCAACGTATGAGGCGTGCCAATAGGATGTGCCAACTTCTATTACACTCACAATCCAACGTTGGTTTAGACATTTGCTTCTGAAGACTTTTTGGTTTGTCCTTTCACGAGAAGCGGTTGGCGAATGGTTGAGGGCAAGTCGTCTTTGAAATTGTCGCCTAAAGCTGATGTCGATGATTCTATCTTGGTATCGCAAATATCTTCACCACTTTCTCTCTCTAGCCAAGACGACTCATGGCGCGCCGCGCCAATAGGATATTGGAAGAGATGGGGACCCACATGTAGCAGTTAGAAGACGGGCTTCACTTGGCACACTTTGAGAGGCAACAGGATAAGCAGGGCCATGCTGATCTGCGAGCTCACGTGGATTCCCTCCTCACGACCATAGAGACCATGACACGGGATAGGTAGGGTCTTTGGCGGGGATACGGTGGCAACTATCTCCCCTCAAGTCAAACGAGGGTGCGCCATACGCCACCATATTTAAGCGTCCAGAAGTTGCCTTGACCAGCTGACCCCGCAGAGCTAGAACCCTCTGGTAGGGCTGAGACACAAGATCAGGAGCTCCAGGCAACCATTACCCAGCAAGGCCTGGCCTCCATGCCGAGGTCCACGAACAATTACGGAAGTGTACGAATGAGTTGGCCAAGCAGCATAGATTTCAGCGGGGAGCTAGGCTCAGTGCTCGAGCGGGTTGCAACACGGGGCCAGACAAGCCCACATGCCCAACAGCCCACAAGTTGCCAATCGCATTGCATAACACCTGCTCCATCTGCGACACCACATCGCCCTCTTGTCGCAAACGGCCCCACCTCGGACAACCCGGGCATCCCTTTGGGGCCGATAATATTGCCCCGACTTCGGTGAGAGCAAAGAGCGGGGCCCATGGCGTCATAATGTGGTGGTACATGGACTCTCGGAGGGCGGGTGGAGAGGATCTCACCAAGTGCATCGGATCGATCCTATCTCGCGATGACTTGGGCTCAACACCGAGATCGCCCCTTGTCACCTTCATGGTGGCGGATATCGAAAGCGCGTGAGGCAATTTTGCGTTAGAGTAGGCAATTGAAGGGGACTACCCTGTATGTCGACAGGATCTTACTTCGATGCAACAGGAGTCCCGCCGGCAACAGCTGGCTCAAGTCAGGGATGCCCGTAGATCGTGGGGAACGCTGAGGGCTTGCTCGAGGCAAGCTTCGCGATTTTAGGTCTGCTACCGCGAGGTCACCGATACAATCGTCAAAGGCTGCCGCCAGCGCCACCCGGTATCTCTATCGCACCTCTCGCCCGCTGCTCCAAAACTGCTCCACATGGCTAGCGCTTTCGCCGCAGACTGCGCTCCCCTACAACCGGAACAGATCATCGACCGTCTACATCAAATGCCAACAAATAGGAACTGTGCCTCCGGATGGTATATTGGAACTGTCGGGGCTTCCCTTGACAGAAAGGGGTGAGTCTTAACTCTATTGCACCAGATATGGATCTCATTTTCCTCATGGAAACATGGGAACATGCAAGGCCTGCTTGCAGAACCTCCCGGGCTATCTCCGCTTTTTCGGTGTTCAACGCGAGTGCACGCGGCAAAGCGAGGGCATGGGGGTTGCTTGCCACTATCGTGCAACCTTGGGGCAGCCAGTCTTGCTGCACAAAACGGACAGGTACAATCGCTACTTGTGGGTGCGCGTGCAGCATGACAATGGCAACAACCTCTTCATAGCAGCATGCTACTTTCCATTGCCGAGAGCAACTTTTATAACACTCATTCAGGTGTGGATAGATTGGAGCCCTATCGATCTATATGATGACATACAATAGCACAAACAGTTGGGCAAGGTTATGTTACTTGGTGACTTTAATGCCGCGATTCGATTCGAAGCAGATCCCAAAACTTGAGCCCCGGCAAAGGGCGTCTTGCGATTGAATGCATAAAGCCATTATGCATGGTATAAATTAAGGAAATGGACACATCTTATGTTTCCGGTTGGGAGCATCGAGATGCGAATAAAAAGCGGACAATAGTGTGGAACGTAGTTTTCACACAAGGTGAAGAGAGCCGAGGTCGAATTGACGAAGACTGCTGGAATGGAAGACGGCAATTCCTAGCAAAAGGTGCAACTGTCTGAAAGCTACCAAGTATGTTGGAGCTCTGGCGAAGCTAGACTATGAAGGAAAGTTGACCTTCAACGAATGATACACTAGGGAGGCAAGTAATGCACACGCAAGGCCAGTGTTTGACAAGAGGTACCTGAAAGTTGTTGCAAACAACGTCTCAAACATAGAAAATTTGGAGGGATACTTTGAATAGACCAAAGTCGGGAGTATGAATAAGGTAAGTGCCCAATGAACATCTGACCAAGGAGAATGTGCTCTGGACTCGGTATCGCGTGGGTATCCCGAGGAGTAGCTCCGCATTGGTATATGCGTACTAGGACCATTTAATGGCAAAACATAACAAGAAAAAAAAAGGGTGTATAATAGAACTTTTAATTCACATTCCATATGAAGACGGAAGTAATGAAGATGAGAGTTCCTATACGAGTTGTTAAACATGGCCACTAGGACTTAGGGTGGCATTTGCCCCTGTGGAATTTGTGACTCAAGCTTGAGGACCAAGGGAACTATGACTATTATAACATACTGATAGCTCAAAGTAGGGCTGACGATGAACAAATTAAAAAGGCCTCGAAGTGCATAAATTATCTGCGAGAGGTGATCGTTCGCATCAGCAAAGGCTTCCTGCTTAGTACAATCCCAATAATTCCAAGTGCGACGGAGCGTATGCTGCAAATGTTCAAAAGCGTGATCGGGAAGGATGTTAACGATCTCGAAACCCTTGATGGGGTCGTACGGCTATCAAAGATGTCGATTGTGATATTTAGATGTAATATTACTTAGGTATGCTTAAAGAATAAGCATAATGATAGGCATATGCTCAAAGATATTGGATTAAGTATGATCCAGGAGAGATAAGCATTCAAGTTACCCCAATGGTTGGAGTTGCCTATCCTAGGTTCATCGTAATAAGGAATATGGAAAGAATTTAAATCAGTGAAAATAGCTAGAGTAAGTCTAGCATATACGGTGATGTTACATTCAAAAACATCCCGAGGATGGTTAGAACGGTGTTGGAATAAACTGATAATGAGAGCTTAACTACTCCAAGGTTGTAGATACCAATGAATTCCTTCAGCGTTATAAGCTGAGAGCATCTATTCGGTTTTGGGAATAAGAAGATGTGTAAAATATCGCATGCCCCTGATGGAAGAAAAGAAGGAGTACGACGACTTTGGCGATTATACCTTTAGGGATACCGAGAAGAGGGCAATATAGAGCAATTTGAAGTCTGATAAGAATCAAGGCGAGGGTGTCGGTCGGAAGGGGTGAGATTATATAGACCAGTAGTCAGTCCATATATCCTAAGAATTACCCTACTCGCGGGAAACAATTGTAGATACTGAAGTAGAAGCTGGAGGATCCGTTGCCTTGAGGCATAGACCTCTTATAGATTATGACTTTAAGACGAGGTTCGAATATAGGGTTTTCCTATTATGAGATCGAGAGATATTAATGCCTCCATCTGATTATAAGGGAGCCAAAGACGACAACATTTGAAGCGATGAAAAGTTGAAGTTGACATGATAACTTAAGAAAATAGGTTAATTATGACAAAGCATGGTGGAACACAAAGGATATTTAACTGAAGGAACCTTTAGAGAAGGCCTTCGATTGTGGTAGAAACCTTTGGAATTATGGCATAATCCCGTGGGGGAATCATAGTTTACGTACGAGGTTAAAGTACGATAAGGCACTAAAGGGATGGTTGAAATAGCTGGAGACTCTATCAAAATATAGGCAGCATATACAAGTCCGGTAGAGTTGGCCCCTGTCCATTTAGGAAGTAGGTGGCGTAGCCACAACATGAAGGTATATAGGCAATGGGTTTTGTTTGAAAGAACCACCAAGGTTACACGTTAGCTAAGTTAGAGCAAAGCTCTAGGATTGTGGGGTGTGGATATATGTTTATTATGTACATACTATGTACACATATGATAAACATCTTGGAGAGGTAATCTAGGTGGCGACACAAGGAGAGAAAGACGAGCGTATCCTAAAGTTACTGATGAAGGGTCTGGAGATACGTTCGAAATGGGCAAAGGACCATCAATCCGTTGCATGCTAGGGTATGATGTTGTAGTTGGCACGTGAAATAAATGTTAATGGCCCATAGAATGAAGCTTAAAATGATGGGGTTGAATAGTACATTAGTACAATTCTTAGATAGATAGCGAATAGCAGTTACTTGCTAGAAGTTCAAATGTGTGTTGCATAGACACCTAAGACTAGCTCTCCCACATGATCCATACCCGGATCAGGTAGGGGTGAATGCCATGGGTTACATGGAGGTGTAAGTTAGAATAGATAGGACTCGAACATGGATACAAGTCGATAACTGGACATTATTATCATCGCCTAAAGAATATCCAAGGTGAAGAGTGGATTAGAATCCAACTTGGAAGTTTCTATCCTACTCCGAGGAAGTTCCTTCCATCACTCAGGGTAAACGTATGTCAATATGGTTTAGAGACATTCATAATGATCTAAGTGATTTCTAGCTCACCATGGTTGCACAAGTCCGGCGGAGTTGTTGCCACCTCAGATCGAGTTTAGAGAAGAGTGATGGTAGACATGAGTCTTTCTAGAGAAACAGAGATATTATTGGTTAAGTATAAAACGAGACTATTGTTATCACTAAAAGAAGGCTTACCCTGTTGGTAAAGTGTTTGGCTGGGTGCTGGGAGGTCAAGGGTTCAAGACACCATAGTACCATAAAAGTTGCTATGCAAAGAAATAGAGTACTATATATGTATAAAAAATATGTGAAACACCGCATTATTACACTCAAAGAGAGCTTGGTGTGGTCATGTGTTCAAATCTGGGTTGAGGTGCCAAAAAATTAGGTATATAAAAAATACAAAAATTTTTATCACGGTGAATCTGGCGTTTTATCTGGCCGTTTTGCTCAGTTATCTGGCTTAACTCCTAGTGCAAGTCAAAACGGGCAGCGCCGCTATTGGGTTTGCCCCCCTTGCTCGACCTTCTGCTGCCAGTTGATGACCCCTTTAAGGTAGTTGGGCGTCTTAGGACATTTGGAGCAAAATTGCCCCTCAATCAGGAGTTACCTAGAGAAAGTTATGGCCTCAGGAAGAAAGGCGCATTTTCTTGAAAACGGACATAACTTCATCTTAATATTTGGATTTGTTTTTATTTTTTATTTTTTCCTTCTTAACTAGCTCAATCCTCGCATACTTAGGCTACAACTCATCCTACTTATGGGTTTGGTGTAACTTTCCCTCTGGCGTTGGAGGTCCCCTACTATCTAACGGTCCTACTTGAGTTAGACATGGCGGTACAACATTTTTGGTCCACCAAAATCATGGCTCTGATACCTTTGTGATGCTCCAGAATCCATCACGATGCTCCGTCGTATAAAATCGGAAATTCCCTCCCATGGCGAATCCATCACCGCGGAAAGGCCCTCGGAGTCGACTCGGACCACTTGTGATGGCCAAGTGTCGGGGTGAAGGACACGGAGGTGTCATTAATCCCGCCTTCTATGGGAATCCTATATGGCGAAGGCGTACATACATATTAGCATCTAGCAACAATACTAAATAACAATATACCACCGCGAAGGGTGGCCCATCATCATCAATATAGAGAATACCAACATAACAAAGGAAATACACCATAACTAAGGGCTCTACCAGGGCTCGGACTCCATGGGGGTGGTATTTGTCGTGGTCTCAAGATAACAACAGACGGAGATATAACATGGCGTTGGCTGGCATAAGACAATGGCTAGGGTTGTCCACTCCATCGCCCCTCCCATTGCACACTGCGGATAGGGTGAATCATGCTATGGCGTGCTTGTAGCCCTCGAGACGCAATCCCAAGGAATCACCCTTGGGACTACTCCGGGTTACATCTCCCGGTCCGATGAGGTAGGTCAGAGAGGCATCTCCTCCCAGAGCATGACGGATCCACAGGTGTGCTAGAGAACCGTGCCCCCTCATTGACCCCCTTCATCCGTGCCGAGCTTACTCTCCTAAATCTAAAGGTCAGCTCACCAACCCGTTCGAGCCCAGGACTGTTTCGGATGTTTCTTCATATACTGTTTAAATTCATCCTATTTCGTCTTCATAACTACAATTTTTTGCTTCACTCGGCTTATAGAAACAACTCCTGTAATGCTCCTACGCATTTGTAACATCCATTTTAAGAACAATCAAGACAATAGTTTTTAATTCGAGAAGATGTTTTTTCCACACAAAGATGCAATTTGTTTGTAATGATCATCAAATGGTGACTTCATTGTGTTCAAATTTGCACAACGAATCAAGAAACAATGATAAGCAGTTCATGTATGTCCAATTATACATTTGTGCATATAATAAAAGAGCAATGTTCAAGTCTGCTCAATAACACTGAATTTCCATTTTTTCAATGAGTGCGCATAGCCTCAAAATGGATCTTTCATGGTATGCAAAGGTCTTAAATGGAGGCCTTAAGCACATTCTTGCTACATATAAGAGAAATACAGTGGTTTGTACAGATGTAATAGTGGGCAAGGAAACTACAATGAGATCCTCACATATGCATAATAGAACATGTAATTCTCTGCACAAATAGAACCATTACTGTATTGTGAGTGCATTACATCTTCTGAGATAAATGTCTTGGATGGCCATCCAATAGCTTGGAATTTCATCCCCAGGCATACCAACATAAACTATCAAAACCACTATTTCAAATAGTAGTAAAGAAGCACCGGCACCACCATAACTAGTTTCCTTTAGTATGAAATGTGGTTCTCATGAACCAACTATAAATTACATTAGAACCATCAGCTATAAATTACATTCTACCCCACTTTCGTGGCTTTGTTTTTTCACCAAAGATATGTTCTTTTCTTTTTTGGTGTGTTATGCCTTGCGTGCTTTCGGATTGGTCAATCTATTTGTTATAGTTTAGGTCACAATATACAATATCCGGATTGAATGTTGGCTTAGGAATTAGAAGGGGTTTTACGGATCACAAACTTCGGTGACTCTTTAGAGGGTCACTAGCTTGCCTTCATAAACAAAATATGTCCCCACAAGGGTAACAACTGAATTTCTAGAAGAATTGGGAATTGGAATTGGGCTGATCAAATATGTAACATAGACTGAATTCTGCTACAGTATTATTGGTCCTCTACAATATTTATTGGATGCAGCAATATCGTTAAAACTGGCCGGCAGATTCTAAATCCAATGTTGGTTTCGGCATTTGCTACAGTACTTCTTGGTTGTCCTGCTACACGATGGCCAGTTGGCGAATGGTTGAGGGCAAGTAGATCTTTGAAATTAATAAGCCTAAAAGGCGATGTCGCGGATTCTATCTTGGTATATCGCTAATATCTTCACCACTTTCTCTCTCTAGCCAAGTCGACTCATGGCGCGCCAATAGGATGTGCCAAATTCTAGCACACTCAAAATCCAACGTATGAGGCGTGCCAATAGGATGTGCCAACTTCTATTACACTCACAATCCAACGTTGGTTTCGACATTTGCTACAGTACTTCTTGGTTGTCCTGCTACAGGAACAGTTGGCCGAATGGTTGAGGGCAAGTCGTCCTTGAAATTGTCGCCTAAAGCTGATGTCGAAGATTCTATCTTGGTATCGCCAATATCTTCACCACTTTCTCTCTCTAGCCAAGACGACTCATGGCGCGCCGCGCCAATAGGATATTGGAAGAGATGGGGACCCACATGTAGCAGTTAGAAGACGGGCTTCACTTGGCACACTTTGAGAGGCAACAGGATAAGCAGGGCCATGCTGATCTGCGAGCTCACGTGGATTCCCTCCTCACGACCATAGAGACCATGACACGGGATAGGTAGGGTGCTGAGCAGGATACAGTGGCAACTATCTCCCGCCTCAAGTCAAAAGCTGAGGGGTCTGCCACTTCTGCCACCATAATACGAAACGTCCGAGTTGCCTTCGAAGCCAGCCAGGCAGAGCTAAGAACCCTACAGAGTAGGGCTGAGACACAAGATCAGGAGCTCCAGGCAACCATTACCCAGCAAGGCCTGGCCTCCATGCCGAGGTCCACGAACAATTACGGAAGTGTACGAATGAGTTGGCCAAGCAGCATAGATTTCAACAGGAGCTAGGCTCCCGACTCCAGGCAGCAGAGGCTGCAACACGGGGCCAGACAAGCCCACATGCCCAACAGCCCACAAGTTGCCAATCGTGCATTGCATAACACTGCTCCATCTCGCGACACCACACCGCTTTGCGGCGGAACAGCCCACACACCTGCACAACCAGGCATCACCGGCCGGGATACCAATATTGCCCCGCGACTCAGTGAGCAGCAAGAGCAGGGCCCATGACGTCATAATGTGGTGGTACATGGACTCTCAGAGGAGGCAGGAGAGGATCTCACCAAGTGCATCCAGGATCAGATCCTATCTCGCATGACTTGGGCTCAACACACAGATCGCCCACGCCTTGTCACCTTCATGGTGCGTATATGCAGTCGTGAAAAATTTGGCGTTAGAGTAGGCAATTGAAGGGGACTACCCCGTGATGTCGGCGGATCTTGCCCGATGTAACGGGAGTCCGCCCGCAACAAAGTGGCTCAAGTCAGGATGCCCGCCGTCCAGGGGCACTCGCAGGCTTGCTCGTGGCAAGCGCGATTTTTAGGTCTGCGCTACCGCTGAGGTCACCGCCGTGCAATCGCGTCAAGCTGCTGCCAGCCGCCACCGGTATCTCTTTGCACCTCCTGCCCCGGCTGCTCCAATCGCTCGCGAATCTAGCGCCGCCAGCGCCGCGACCTCTGCTCCCCTACAACCGAAACAGATCATCGGCCGTCTACATCAAATGCCAACAAATAGGAACTGTACCTCCGGGATGATGGTATATTGAACCGGTTTCGGGGCTTCCCTTGACAGAAAGGGGTGAGTCTTAACTCTATTGCACCAGATATGGATCTCATTTTCCTCATGGAAACATGGGAACATGCAAGGCACAGACTGCCGAACCTCCCAGGCTATCTGCTTTTTTCGGTGTTCAACGAGTGCACAGGCAAGCAAGGGCATGGGGGGGTTGCTTGCCACTATCGTGCAACCTTGGGGCAGCCAGTCTTGCTGCACAAAACGGACAGGTACAATCGCTACTTGTGGGTGCGCGTGCAGCATGACAATGGCAACAACCTCTTCATAGCAGCATGCTACTTTCCATTGCCGAGAGCAACTTTTATAACACTCATTCAGGTGTGGATAGATTGGAGCCCTATCGATCTATATGATGACATACAATAGCACAAACAGTTGGGCAAGGTTATGTTACTTGGTGACTTTAATGCACGCACAGTTGCCGAGCAGATCCCAAAACTTGAGCCCCTGGCAAAGGACGTCTTGCAGATGAATGCCGCAAAGCCATTATGCATGGTATAAATTAAGGAAATGGACACATCTTATGTCGGTTGGGAGCATCGAGATGCCGAATAAAAGACTGGACAATAGTGTGGAACGTAGTTTTCACACAAGGTGAAGAGAGCCGAGGTCGAATTGACGAAGACTGCTGGAATGGAAGACGGCAATTCCTAGCAAAAGGTGCAAACCGCCCCGAAAGCTACCAAGTATGTTGGAGCTCGGGAAAGCTAGACTATGAAGGAAAGTTGACCTTCAACGAATGATACACTAGGAGGCAAGTAATGCACACGCATAAGGCCGGTGTTTGACAAGAGGTACCGAAAGTTGTTGTAAACAACGCCTCAAACATAGAAAATTTGAGGGATACTTTGAATAGACCAAAAAGAGGGAGTATGAATAAGGTAAGTGCCCAATGAACATCCGACCAAGGAGAATGTGCTCGGACTCCTGTGATTGCGGGTATCCCGAGGAGTAGCTCCGCATTGGTATATGCGCATTTCTAGGACCATTTAATGGCAAAACATAACAAGAAAAAAAAGGGTGTATAATAGAACTTTTAATTCACATTCCATATGAAGACGGAAGTAATGAAGATGAGAGTTCCTATACGAGTTGTTAAACATGGCCACTAGGACTTAGGGTGGCATTTGCCCCTGTGGAATTTGTGACTCAAGCTTGAGGACCAAGGGAACTATGACTATTATAACATACTGATAGCTCAAAGTAGGGCTGACGATGAACAAATTAAAAAGGCCTCGAAGTGCATAAATTATCCGCGAGAGGTGATCGTTCGATCAAAGAAAGGCTTCCCCGCTTAGTACAATCCCAATAATTCCAAGTGCGACGGAGCGTATGCTGCAAATGTTCAAAAGCGTGATCGGGAAGGATGTTAACGATCTCGAAACCCTTGATGGGGTCGTACGGCTATCAAAGATGTCGATTGTGATATTTAGATGTAATATTACTTAGGTATGCTTAAAGAATAAGCATAATGATAGGCATATGCTCAAAGATATTGGATTAAGTATGACCCAGGAGAGATAAGCATTCAAGTTACCCCAATGGTTGGAGTTGCCTATCCTAGGTTCATCGTAATAAGGAATATGGAAAGAATTTAAATCAGTGAAAATAGCTAGAGTAAGTCTAGCATATACGGTGATGTTACATTCAAAAACATCCCGAGGATGGTTAGAACGGTGTTGGAATAAACTGATAATGAGAGCTTAACTACTCCAAGGTTGTAGATACCAATGAATTCCTTCAGCGTTATAAGCTGAGAGCATCTATTCGGTTTTGGGAATAAGAAGATGTGTAAAATATCGCATGCCCCTGATGGAAGAAAAGAAGGAGTACGACGACTTTGGCGATTATACCTTTAGGGATAACCGAGAAGAGGGCAATATAGAGCAATTTGAAGTCCTGATAAGAATCAAGACGAGGTGTCAGATCAGAAGGGGTGAGATTATATAGACCAGTAGTCAGTCCATATATCCTAAGAATTACCCTACTCGCGGGAAACAATTGTAGATACTGAAGTAGAAGCTGGAGGATCCGTTGCCTTGAGGCATAGACCTCTTATAGATTATGACTTTAAGACGAGGTTCGAATATAGGGTTTTCCTATTATGAGATCGAGAGATATTAATGCCTCCATCTGATTATAAGGGAGCCAAAGACGACAACATTTGAAGCGATGAAAAGTTGAAGTTGACATGATAACTTAAGAAAATAGGTTAATTATGACAAAGCATGGTGGAACACAAAGGATATTTAACTGAAGGAACCTTTAGAGAAGGCCTTCGATTGTGGTAGAAACCTTTGGAATTATGGCATAATCCCGTGGGGGAATCATAGTTTACGTACGAGGTTAAAGTACGATAAGGCACTAAAGGGATGGTTGAAATAGCTGGAGACTCTATCAAAATATAGGCAGCATATACAAGTCCGGTAGAGTTGGCCCCTGTCCATTTAGGAAGTAGGTGGCGTAGCCACAACATGAAGGTATATAGGCAATGGGTTTTGTTTGAAAGAACCACCAAGGTTACACGTTAGCTAAGTTAGAGCAAAGCTCTAGGATTGTGGTTATTATGTACATACTATGTACACATATGATAAACATCTTGGAGAGGTAATCTAGGTGGCGACACAAGGAGAGAAAGACGAGCGTATCCTAAAGTTACTGATGAAGGGTCTGGAGATACGTTCGAAATGGGCAAAGGACCATCAATCCGTTGCATGCTAGGGTATGATGTTGTAGTTGGCACGTGAAATAAATGTTAATGGCCCATAGAATGAAGCTTAAAATGATGGGGTTGAATAGTACATTAGTACAATTCCTAGATAGATAGCGAATAGCAGTTACTTGCTAGAAGTTCAAATGTGTGTTGCATAGACACCTAAGACTAGCTCTCCCACATGATCCATACCCGGATCAGGTAGGGGTGAATGCCATGGGTTACATGGAGGTGTAAGTTAGAATAGATAGGACTCGAACATGGATACAAGTCGATAACTGGACATTATTATCATCGCCTAAAGAATATCCAAGGTGAAGAGTGGATTAGAATCCAACTTGGAAGTTTCTATCCTACTCCGAGGAAGTTCCTTCCATCACTCAGCGTAAACGTATGTCAATATGGTTGCAGAGACATTCCGCAATGATCTAAGTGATTTCTAGCTCACCATGGTTGCACAAGTCCGGCGGAGTTGTTGCCACCTCAGCATCGGTTTAGAGAAGAGTGATGGTAGACATGAGTCTTTCTAGAGAAACAGAGATATTATTGGTTAAGTATAAAACGAGACTATTGTTATCACTAAAAGAAGGCTTACCCTGTTGGTAAAGTGTTTGGCTGGGTGCTGGGAGGTCAAGGGTTCAAGACACCATAGTACCATAAAAGTTGCTATGCAAAGAAATAGAGTACTATATATGTATAAAAAATATGTGAAACACACGTATTACACTCAAGAGAGCTTGGTGTGGTCATGTGTTCAAATCTGGGTTGAGGTGCCAAAAAAATTAGGTATATAAAAAAAAATACAAAAATTTTTATACAGCGGAAATACGCGTTTTATACAGAGCGGCGCTGCTCCAGTTATACGCGCTTAACTCCTAATTCTGGGGCGTCCAAACCCGGGCAGCGCCGCTATTGGGTTTGCCCCCCTTGCTCGACCTTCTGCTGCCAGTTGATGACCCCTTTAAGGTAGTTGGAGCGTGCCGGACGACTGGAGCAATAATTGCCTCAATCCGAGTTACCTAGAGAAAGTTATGGCCTCCGGAAGAAAGGAACTGCATTTTGCCGAAACAGACATAACTTCATCTTAATATTTGGATTTGTTTTTATTTTTTATTTTTTCCTTCTTAACTAGCTCAATCCTCGCATACTTAGGCTACAACTCATCCTACTTATGGGTTTGGTGTAACTTTCCTACGCGTTGGAGGTCCCCTACTATCTAACGGTCTAACGAGTTAGACATGGCCAGTGCAACATTTTTGGTCCACCAAAATCATGGCTCTGATACCACTGTGATGCTCCCCGAATCCATACGATGCTCCCGTCGTATAAAATACGGGAAATTCCCCTCCCATGGCGAATCCATCACCACGGAAAGGCCCTCCGTCTGACTCGGACCACTTGTGATGGCCAAGTGTCCGGGTGAAGGACACGGAGGTGTCATTCGTCCCACGCCTTCTATGGGAATCCTATATAGCGGAAGCGTACATACATATTAGCATCTAGCAACAATACTAAATAACAATATACCACCACGAAGGGTGGCCCATCATCATCAATATAACTAACAACAGAATACCAACATAACAAAGGAAATACACCATAACTAAGGGCTCTACCCCGGGCTCAGACTCCATGGGGGTGACTGACTGTCAGGGTCTCAAGATAACAACAGACGGAGATATAACATGGCATTGGCTGGCATAAGACAATGGCTAGGGTTGTCCACTCCATCCGCCCCTCCTGTGCACACTTTGCAGATAGGCTGAATCATGCTATGACGTGCTTGTAGCCCTCCAGAGACGCAATCCCAAGGAATCACCCTTCGGGACTACTCCGGGTTACATCTCCCCGGTCCGATGAGGTAGGTCAGAGAGGCATCTCCTCCCCGAGCATGACGGATCCCTGGGTGTGCTAGAGAACACGTGCCCCCTCATTGACCCCCGCATCCGTACCCGACTTACTCTCCTAAATCTAAAGGTCAGCTCACCAACCCGTTTGAGCCCAGGACGGCATCTATGACTCACGCAGAGTGTCAGACCCATACCCGGCCCACACATGGTGACCGGCTATAAGCCTAGCACACTATAGAAGTCCTCAGAGGCTGCGCTTAGGCAAGACCCCACCCCGATTCACCATCATACAATTATCCGGTATTGAACCACATCATAGCATCCACAGCCAGGTTGGCTCTTGTGCATAGGCCGCATTTACTGGGTTTTAAGGGTTCTATCTAGGAACATCTCTACTTCTAGAGGCCTTTAGGTCTCTACCCTCCCTTTTACCCATACCACACAGGAGGAACAGAAAGAAAGCTATCCCTATGCATCCATCCATCCATAGCTTCGAATAGAACATAAAATTTAACCATACATAAAATAGAGATTAACCATACATCTATTCATACAAGGGTTAACCCTAGCTACCTTCTGAGCATACAAGGGTCAGTCCTATGACTATCTAGGAATCCAAGCTATCTATGTACTAACCGGGATCATAGCTAGGTCCACTATCGCTCGGGTGCTCCATCCTTCCGGCTGGAACATGGTGGAACAGCAGCTCCTCCTCCACCAACCTCCCCCAATTCGAATTGGGGCAAATGGGGGTACAACACCCCAATTTGGGTCCCAAGTTAGTAACTCTCCCTTGCCCAATCGATTTGGGCCAGGTGGCAGCTCCGGGTTGGCTAATATTAACTAATTTGGTATTTTAGCCCTTTTTACTATTAGGTTAAGCCCTAAATTCGAATTAGGGTTTAAGGTTAGGTTTCCACTTTAATAATTAATTATTAACATAGCTAACCTTAGCTTATGAATAATTAATGTGCCATTAATTATTCATAGTGACGTGTCACGTATTTATACTTAAAAAGGCGTATAAATATGTGGAACGTCACAGCACAAATGTCGTCAGGCTTTTTTCTAGCCCCTTTATATTTTCAACAGTGAAGTTGTAACAAAAGAGAGATACGATGATTGACAAATAAGTTAGGGATGTCTATTTTGAAAGACGCTTGGTATTACCATAACAGAAAACCCTTGTATGTTTCTCACAATAGAAACCCTTGTATGTTATATAAATTTCAAACTGTTAAGTTGCTTGGAAATCTATAAGTTGCAATTAATTTACTACATCAATGCGGGGATAGCTCAGTTGAGAGAGCGTTAGACTGAAGATCTGAAGGTCGCGTGTTTGATCCACGCTCACCGCAATGCTCAATTTTTTGCATGCCCATTGTAATAGGGAGTCGTCCGACAACGTGTTATCGAAAGGTAACAGGTTGTCGATATTCAAGCGTGGGAGAATGCATGAGGTGGAAAACCAAGCAATGATGACATTCCTCTCCCTACAAAAAATGGATAACATGCACAAATGTCGTCAGGCTTTGTTCTAGCCCCTTTCTATTTTCAACAGTGAAGTTGTAACAAAAGAGAGATGCGATGATTGACAAATAAGTTAGGGATGTATATTTTGAAAGACGTTTGGTATTAACATAACCAGAAAACCCTTGTATGTTACTCACAATAGAAACCCTTATATGTTATATAAATTTCAAACTGTTAAGTTGCTTCAAAATCTATAAGTTGCAATTAATTTACTACACCAATACGGGGATAGCTCAATTGGGAGAGCATCAGACTGAAGATCTGAAGGTTGCATGTTCGATCCACGCTCACCGCCATGCCTCAACGTTTGGCATGCCCATTGTAATAGGGAGTCGTCGATGGCATGAGATCGGAGGGTAACAGGTTGTTGATGTTCAAGCGTAGGAGAATGCATGAGGTGGGAAACTAAGCAATGATGACCTTCCTCTCCCTACAAAAAATGGATAACATGCACAAATGTCGTCAAGCTTTTTTCTAGCCCCTTTATATTTTCAACAGTGAAGTTATAACAAAAGAGAGATACGATGATTGACAAATAAGTTAGCCATGTCTATTTTGAAAGACGCTTGGTATTACCATAACAAGAAAACACTTGTATGTTACTCACAATAGAAAGCCTTGTATGTTATATAAATTTCAAACCGTTAAGTTGCTTGAAAATATATAAGTTGCAATTAATTTACTACACCAATGCGGGGATAGCTTAGTTGGGAGAGCGTCAGACTGAAGATCTGAAGGTCGCGTGTTCGATCCATGCTCATCGCAATGCCTCAACATTTGGCATGCCCATTGTAATAGGGAGTCGTCGACGGCATGTTATTGGAGGGTAACAGGTTGTTGATGTTCAAGCGTAGGAGAATCCATGAGGTGGGAAACCAAGCAATGATGACCTTCCTCTCCCTACAAAAAATGAATAACATGCACAAATGTCGTCAGGCTTTTTTCTAGCCCCTTTATATTTTCAACGGTGAAGTTGTAACAAAAGAGAGATAAGATGATTGACAAATAAGTTAGGGATGTCTATTTTGAAAGACGCTTGGTATTACCATAACCAGAAAACCATTGTATGTTACTCACAATAGAAACCCTTGTATGTTATATAAATTTCAAACTATTAAGTTGCTTGAAAATCTATAAGTTGCAATCAATTTACTACACCAATGCGGGGATAGCTCAGTTGGGAGAGCGTCAGACTGAAGATCTGAAGTTCGCGTGTTCGATCTACGCTCACCGCAATGCTCAATTTTTTGCATGCCCATTGTAATAGGGAGTCGTCGACGGCATGTTATCGGAGGGTAATAGGTTGTTGATGTTCAAGCGTAGGAGAATGCATGAGGTGGAAAACCAAGCAATGATGACCTTAGAGAGCCGCCGATCGAAGATCCGAAGGTCGGCGGTTCGATCCACGCTCACCGCAATGCCTCGACGTTTGGCATGCCCATTGTAATAGGGAGTCGTCGACGGCATGTTATCGGAGGGTAACATGTTGTTGATGTTCAAGCGTAGGAGAATGCATGAGGTGGGAAACCAAGCAATGATGACCTTCCTCTCCGTACAAAAAATGGATAACATGCACAAATATCGTCAGGCTTTTTTCTAGCCCCTTTATATTTTCAACAGTCAAGTTGTAACAAAAGAGAGATACGATTGACAAATAAGTTAGGGATGTCTATTTTGAAAGACGCTTGGTATTACCATAACCAGAAAACCCTTGTATGTTACTCACAATAGAAACCCTTGTATGTTTTATAAATTTCAAACTGTTAAGTTGCTTGAAAATCTATAAGTTGCAATTAATTTACTACACCAATGCGGGGATAGCTCAGTTGGGAGAGCGTCAAACTGAAGATCTGAAGGTCGCGTGTTCGATCCATGCTCACTGCAATGCCTCGACGTTTGGCATGCCCATTGTAATAGGGAGTCGTCGACGACATGTTATCGGAGGGTAACAGGTTGTCTATGTTCAAGCGTAGGAGAATGCATAGGAAACCAAGCAATGATGACCTTCCTCTCCCTCCACAAAATGGATAACATGCACAAATGTCGTCAGGAATTTTTCAAGCCCCTTTCTATTTTCAATAGTGAAGTTTTAACAAAAGAGAGATACGATGATTGACAAATAAGTTAGCGATGTCTATTTTGAAAGATGCTTGGTATTACCATAACAAGAAAACCCTTGTATGTTACTCACAATAGAAACCCTTGTATGTTATATAAATTTTAAACTGTTAAGTTGCTTGAAAATCTATAACTTGCAATTAATTTACTACACCAATGTGGGGATAGCTCAGTTGGGAGAGCGTCAGATTGAAAATCTGAAGGTCGTGTGTTCGATCCACGTTCACTGCAATGCCTCGATGTTTGGCATGCCCATTGTAATAGGGAGTCGTCGACGGCATGTTATCGGAGGGTAACAGGTTGTCGATGCTCAAGCGTAGGAGAATGCATGAGGTGTGAAACCAAGCAATGATGACCTTCCTCTCCCTACAAAAAATGGATAACATGCATAAATGTCGTCAGGCTTTTTTCAAGCCCTTTCTATTTTCAACAGTGAAGTTGTAACAAAAGAGAGATACAATGATTGACAAATAAGTTAGGGATGTCTATTTTGAAAGACGCTTGGTATTACCATAACCAGAAAACCCGTGTATGTTACTCACAATAGAAACCCTTGTATGTTATGTAAATTTCAAACTGTTAAGTTGCTTGAAAATATATAAGTTGCAATTAATTTACTATACCAATGCGGGGATAGCTCAGTTGGGAGAGCGTCAGACTGAAGATCTGAAGGTCGCGTGTTCGATCCACACTCACCGCAATGCCTCGACCTTTGGCATGCCCATTGTAATAGGGAGTCGTCGACGACATGTTATCGGAGGGTAACAGGTTGTTGATGTTCAAGCGTAGGAGAATGCATGAGGTGGGAAACCAAGCAATGATGACCTTCCTCTCCCTGCAAAAAATGGATAACATGCACAAATGTTGTCAGGCTTTTTTCTAGCCCCTTTATATTTTCAACAGTGAAGTTGTAACAAAAGAGAGATACGATGATTGACAAATAAGTTAGGGATGTCTATTTTGAAAGACCCTTTATATTTTCAACAGTGAAGTTGTAACAAAAGAGAGATACGATGATTGACAAATAAGTTAGGGATGTCTATTTTGAAAGACGCTTGGTATTGACAAATAAGTTAGGGATGTCTATTTGGAAAGACGCTTGATATTACCATAACCAGAAAACCCTTGTATGTTACTCACAATAGAAACCCTTGTATGTTATGTAAATTTCAAACTGTTAAGTTGCTTGAAAATCTATAAGTTGCAATTAATTTACTACACCAATGCGGGGATAGCTCAGTTGGGAGAGCGTCAGACTTCTCTTCTTCCATTCTTTTTCGTGTGGCCATGCCAAGATCTCCCTTCTTCCTAGTCATGCTGCTGATCAACAAGGAGATGCAAAAATAAAGCTGCAGACGCATTTAGACCTGCTGCCCTATTTATCTACAGTCACATTTTCGATTTACTAATTCCTTAGCCCTTGCTACCTTCTGTGCCAATTTACACCAGAGGCCAGAACCGTAAAGCAAATTACTCCTGATTCCTAACAGAATATCTATGTGTCATGCATGTAAGACACCTACCTGCATGGCTGAGCAATATGCAGATTATCCAGGTTGGAATCACGGCCATGTTGGAGCAACGGTCATCGGCCCCAGTCAATTCATTCGAAGCCCTAATATTTTTGTTGCATCCATTTTGCCGGTAAAGCCACATAAGCGTCAAATTTTCATATTAATATTTAAGCAAATGTAAGAACTATGCTGCCTAGATACAAACCCAAGCGTTAGAAATATGGAAACCTAACTGGTTCAAGAATTATCCTAGTTCTAAGTGCTAGAAATATGCTGCCTGGATACACATTTTTGTCAAATGAAGAAGTCATGTTCATGTCTTATATGCTAAGCGCTGAAGACATTTACCTTTTCATATATTGGGAGCATATAACATAGAATGATCTTTGTATAACCTGCCGTAGAGGTATAACAAGATATGTCTTACCAACTACCAACTGTTCATTAGTAATAATAATAATTAAAAAAAAAAAAAAAAAAACCAGTTTAACTATTTTTCTTAATGTAAAAGTGAAATAGATAAAACAGAGATGCTAGTTTATGTGGCCATCCATTTGCAATCACAATAGGCAATTCTTGAGACATAAACCTAACATGTATAGCTTTGTATCATATAGAATCTTATAACTTCATTACAGAAGAAATTTACCCAAAGCCAACAGTAGTTGCATAGGAGTACAAACTCTGTACTTGTATTTTCAGATACAATTCTAATCATTTCCTTTGGTTTTGATTGCGAACTTCTTAATGAGATTGTATTTGTCAAACACTCAGCTTTAAAGGGTCCATAAGAAGCAGCAATAACGTTGCCTGCAGTGCCTTAGCAAATTTGACAAACGAAATTGAACTCGTTCAATCAAAGATTTGTCTTTATGGTCTTGATCGTTTGTTGTCATTTAGGTACAAGTTCATCAAGCCACTTTTATTGCCCTTGGATTGAGTTTTAGACCTTAAGCAACCATGTTTGTTAAGGCATGCACGATTCCTTAACTATAAGTGTGATAGAAGGTACTTGCTTTTCTAGATAACCACTTCTCAGCTATAGCTATACATATCCAACCATTTTCATACGCCCTTTAGATTTAATTGTGCATAGCCGTATCCATATCCATATCCATGTCCATGTCCATGTCCATGTCCATGTCCATGTCCATGTCCATGTCCATGTCCATGTCCATATTCACATCCATATCATATCAGTTTTCATTGGATCGACATTTTTAATTATGTAGGTGTTTGTTTCATGCTTTCTAGCATGAGTGGATTGCTTATTCGAATGGAACTATTACAATCATCTTAAGAAAAGCTATCTTGTTTCGAGTTAGCCATTTAGCAAATATCAATAATGTGCTTTAGCATCATAGTAAAGCACAACAATTTTTTTTGTCATTTTTTTGTGGTTATTTGCTAAAAGTCAATCCGAATATCGAGGACCCTCTTTAATACCTTTCACAATTGTGAGCACATGAATATGCAAGCCATTGTAAAGATCCTGGGGCAGCAAACCACGAAACTTTTGGGAAAAAAAATAATAGAAGCGAACATTATCTTAGATATTTGTTTTGGAAGTGTTAGCTCTCTATATATGGATACGCCATGTGCGTTACTAGAATCCAAAAAAACACTTTTGTATACGAAAATTCTCTAAAAAAACCCCATATGATACGTTCTATTGTTTCCAACTTTTGTCTACCCCATATCGTATTTATATGATATTTTTTCGTAGTACCAATACTCCTTCTCATATAAATACAAAATGCATCTTAACATATGACATATCGTATAAATATTGCAAACGAATTGTGGATAATAGATTAAAGTGGACTAATAAAATAAAGAATGATTTGTTTAGTGTCATCAATTACCTTGTTCATGCTGCAGGGGGACCTATAATACATCCGGTTTGGGATCTGAGTCACCAAGCTCAGAAATGAGAATGTTTGACTCATCTACAACAGCTTTGGTCCAAAATCAGTTTGGAGGGTGAAACCAAGAAGCTTGATTAGATGTTTTTCATAGATGTTTATGAGAATGCATGATGGAAGGAGAACTTGAGGATAACAAGTAGATCTTTTTTATAGATTCCATGAAAAAGTAGATCTATTATATCATGGAAGCATTTGTAATAGTATGTATAGAAGCTGCCCTATGCAAATCGTTCAAGAGATGTGATTAGATGAGGTCTCTGAGAAATTTGGGATAGAGAAGAGCACCTTTAGATAATACTCGTGAATGTGCTTTTGTTTAAGCTTAAATTTAAACTTTTGCATGCCTCTTTTCCTATTGGCTCTAGTGATTCAAACTACGCATACAGGCTGTTCATATATCTAAAAAACCAAACTGCATTTTTGGTGCATATCTTAACTTTTCTTAAAAAGACTCCATTTGCTCATGCCTGCTCCATTTGAATACATATAATGCCTTTTGTCATAAGCTGCAGAAATGTAAATATGGTTTAGACAGCACCTCAAGGTTAATTCCTGATGGCATAATAGAGCTGTCCGGAGGATGCACTTATACATAAGGGGGTATGACATCTGCGTTCGAAGGGTAGCAGAAAACCCCCCTTGTATACGCATTTTCAAAAGGCAATTTGACCCCTCTGTGTATATATTTTGCACTATATACTGCACCCCTAGCCCCTACATATACGTAGGCAAATGGTCTAAAAAAACCCCCCTCCATTGAACTCACATGGATTATATGCCAAAAAGGTGAATCCCTCGAGGGAGCTATAATAGAAATACAATGTTTGGTATGATATGGAAGGCAAAGAAAGAAACTTTTATTTGCAAAGTAGAGCATGAATGTTGATAAGCATACATTTTTATGAAATAAGAAGCTTCTTTTTAAGTGCTTCTTTTGCACTAATACTGTTTAGTCACACCAAGGAATTCATAGAAATGTAAACAAAAACCAAAATAAAAGATTAATGGAGATATAAAATGTCAAATTAACACAAACCACACATCTAAAGGTTCATCATTGACATGTTTCCAACCTTAGCTAACATTACATTCCAACAAGAAAGTAACAAACAATCACAAATATTTTCAAAAATCTCATTCACAAGTTCCTACTTTTTGCAGGCTTCCAACGATGCCCAGCAATGCTGGGCACCATTACTAGTATATTATATTTATACGGTTTGGCATTTTGGGCACATTATTAATAATGTCTTGTTTTCCTTGCTTTCTTTTGAAATATAATTAGTAAGTTTCTTATTTTGATTGCTTCGCCTTCGCCGAAATTGTACATGCTTGCTAGTATCTCTCTCGGCTTCGTGTGTAGGGGTTGTACTTCTAGTACCAATAAGAAGCTTCTTCGAAGGTTCTAAACTGTAAATTGTTTATTTTCTACTTTCCATGGCTTTTTATAATAGTGCTAGTTGAAACTCATTAATGCCACACCCTTCAAAACTACCCAATACTTTTGCCTATATGGGCATGATACGGCGGGTGGTTAAACCTAACCAACTGCTACATGTAATGATGAATACACCTTCTGTGGGTGTACTGACATCTTACATTTAAGGGATAACGGACATGAGTGCTCAATTATGCCCTCGATCATTACCATGTACAAATGTACAGTTCATCAGTAGGCCTATTATTGCTAAGGTTTTTCCATCAAAAACCCTTTGAGGGACTTTTTAACTTGGAGAGTAATAGGTCGATTGTTCTTTGTTGTTTGGATCCTATAGGCCATTGAGCTCATAACGGTCATGCACATGTGGACATCTTGCAATGATTCAACTAGAAGAAATAATTTAAAATGTTTTTTGAGATCCCATTTCAAGGCTATGGTATGCTTGTTGTGGGCATCTTGCAATCGAACTACCATGGGCAAAGCAATGTTGAACAGCAAAACACCCGCGAGATGGTGAAAATGTCATGTGTGTACATGTGTTAACCCACCATAGTGTCCAAATTTAAATGGAATTGATCATTTGGTGCATCTTGTTGGCATTGACTGTCCAATGATCCAACTGTTACCTTGAACATACTTGCAATGTTGACGGCTAAGGCTGGTGTGTAATATCTCTACACATGATTCGCATGAAGTGTAAATGCATGACATGCATTAGAGTGTGTTTCCAATGGAGTCCAACTAAAAGAAATAGTTTGAGATCTTACTTGAGATCCTCAAGGCTATGGTATGCTCGTTGTGGACATCTTAAAATTGAGCTACCAAGATGTCCATAAATGGTTTCGAGCATTAACGTCACATATTAAAGTAGTGTATTGTATCTTCTTCACAAAGACATACTAATACTATGCTAATAAGTATAAAGGATCGATATTTTGTGGGGATGCAACTCAACTTTAATCCCTGTAACTCGAAACATGGGCAATTTGAATGGACCTGGCATTATTGACCCAACACAGAATTGCAATGCCCGTGCCAAATCCGCCTGGCATCGCAGAGCGATGCCGATGCACAATGTCTCTTGGATTTTCATGTCTATTTTGAATTAACCAAGTATCATCCGATCTTACCAATGCCATGCACAATGAAGTTCCTAACTTACTAAATTTTTTGGCACGGGCAGGCCCAATTTCAAAAGCTGCATTGTGGGCTGGTGATAATGATGTTTCAATATAAATCCACAGCTCATTATATCTTATGGGCCCAGAATCGCTAACCCATTCCATGGTCTTAATTCGTTTTACAGTTTTTAAATGTAAACTTGCGGAAGGAAAATACAGATATTGATGTTTTAATTAGTCTGTTTCGATGGTTGCAGAATCTGGTCCATTCGAAACGTATGCATGTGAACTCAAGAACAAAAAAGAAGAAGTCATCGTCTTATGGTGAGAATTGTGGTGAGAATTGTGCAGTTTGTCAATTGTCTTGTTAAGGCTAGCTGTTGATTTGAACCACAAATTGCACCCAATGCCAACCATAGGATTATTCAGTGCTAATTAAAACGATGCTTGCTATAAATTCCATCTACCTACCACGTTACAAATTGCATGCTGTCAACGTCGTATAAATGCAGTCAGCATATTTTTATCTTGATAACTGGACGAATTCCAAAATTGAAGCTCCTAAGAAAGTATTATCAACATTAATACAAGAGCTTTAAAGAGTCTTGCACGAGTTTCTTTCTTTATAGGCTAAACTTGTACTTGTTTAAAGTCCATGCTAACTATTTGAATCAGCTGCTATCCAGCAAGCCAAGCTAGCAGCAGAAAATGGATAGAATTTTGTTGTCTGTGTTCTTCCTTGTAGCGCTGTGTTGTAAGTGCGGGGCACAAAACGATGACGATGTTGATGCTCTCTTGAGTTTCAAAAATCGTGTGGACCTAGATAATGTATTATCAGATTGGACTGAAAAGAATAGCAGTTTAATGTGCAAATGGAGAGGAATCACTTGTTATTCCTCCTCTAGACGGGTACAGGCCATATATCTTGATTTTTACGACTTTGATGGTGGACTTTATGAAGCGCTTGGTGATGAATTATGCAAATGCAGAGGCCTGCAGAATTTGACAATAACTGACTCATTTCAGAATGGTTCGATTGATGCATGTTTTGGTTCACTCTCTGACCTTGTCCTCTTGGATCTCCACGACAATCACTTGAGTGGCGAGATTCCAAGGGAGCTGGGCAACTGTTCTGCTCTCCAATATTTGGATCTCAGCGCCAACCAATTGAGTGGCGAGATTCCAAGGGAGCTGGGTAACTGTTCTGCTCTCCAATATTTGAGTCTCACCGATAATAATTTGAGTGGGGAGATTCCAAGGGAGCTGGGCAACTGTTCTGCTCTCCAATATTTGGATTTCAGCATCAATCAATTGAGTGGCGAAATTCCAAGGGAGCTGGGCAACTGTTCTGCCCTCTATATTTTGCAACTCTGGACCAATAATTTGAGTGGTGAGATTCCAAGGGAGCTGGGAAACTGTTTTGCTCTCCAATATTTGAACCTCTGGTACAATCAATTGAGTGGCGAGATTCCAAGGGAGCTGGGCAACTGTTCTAATCTCCAATATTTGTTTCTCAACAACAATATTTTGAGTGGCAAGATTCCAATGGAGCTGGGCAACTGTTCTGCTCTGGAAGAATTGGATCTCAGCGTCAATCAATTGAGTGGCGAGATTCCAAGGGAGCTGGGCAACTGTTCTGCTCTCCAATATTTGAGACTCACCAACAATAGTTTGAGTGGCCAAATTCCAAGGGAGCTGGGCAACTGTTCTGCTCTGGAAGAATTGGATCTGAGTTTTAATCGGAATCAAAACAATAATGGGCTCACAGGTAGTATACCAGAGGAGCTAGGTAAGTTATCTGCTCTTAGTTTCTTATATCTGCAAAGCAATAACTTATCGGGAAACATCCCAAGTGGATTGTTCGCCAATTGTTCTCTGAAATACCTAGATCTCAGTGCCAATAACTTGAGAGGTAAAATTCCCAAGGAGTTGGGTAACTGCCAGACTCTGAACCTTCTATTTTTAAACTATAACAGTTTGACTGGTATGCTAAATGAGCTTGCTAATCTCTCGCTCACTTTTCTGGACCTCTCAAACAATTGTTTGATAGGTAATATTTCAGAGTTGTGCAACTGGAAAGGTATTTTCTATCTCAACCTGGCATACACTAATCTAGAAGGCACAATTCCTCAATGTATTGGTACTTTCTGGAGAAATGCAGTTTTAGATTTGTCAAACAATAAACTTACAGGCAGCCTTCCTGGAGATCTCGGAGGACTTAGCATGCTTCGAAATGTGAGCTCCTGGAACGGCTTATGTTATGGAGACAAAACCACTATCTATATAAGATGGAAGGGTACAATTCACCCATTCCAATGTGATGAAATAGCAAAGCATATAAGAACATCATTTGATGTGTCCAACAATAAGTTGAATGGACCCATTCCATGGCAGTTTGGTGATCTTCCAATGCTCAAGCAACTGAACTTATCACATAACTACTTTATCGGAGAGATTCCTCTCCAATTAGGAAATGATAAAGCACTGGAGTCGTTGGATCTTTCGTGGAATAACTTAAGTGGTACAATCCCATCAGAGTTATGCGGCAATGACAACCTCAGTGTGTATAATCTGTCTCACAACAATTTAAGTGGAGCTATTCCGATAGGTGGTCACTGTGACACCTTTGAAGCATCTTCATTTGAAGGAAATCCGCAACTGTGTGGTCGGCCTTTATCAGCATGTAAAACAACAAATTCAAATAGTGGAGATGGTTCAGTAAGGGAGAAACAGAATTGGAATAGCTGGTTAAAAGAATATTTTGAAAACCCCGGGTACTTTATTGGAGCTTGTTTAGGTCTCCTATTGGGCATAATATGTGCTTTAAAAGTGTAAAACAAGCTTATCAATGTAAAACAAGCTTTTATGGATTGCCCAAAAGATTGCATTACCCATTAAATTGAGCAACATGGATGCATTATAACCTAAAGCAAGTATCTATCTCAAGGAGAAATAAGAGGATGGTCTGTGTAGCATCATGGCCCTTGATTTTTTTTAACTTGTTTTCATTCCTTAGTTTTACTGGTTTTCCTTGCTCGCAAGTAGTAGCCTCTTGAGATCTTCAACAGCCAGATGATTCCTCCGAGAACTTGCCCAATCCATATTAGTTGTAGCACGAGATCTTTACGGTTTGCTTTTCCTATTTCTCGCCTCCGTTTTTATATCAAATCTGACCCATTTCACATTACAATGCTGCCTCCCAAATCGATTCGCTTAAAGTTTGTGGTGATGATGGCGATAGTGCAGGGTCTAAGCAACCTAGACCAACGGATTTTGGCAAGCGGATTTGGAAAAATGCCAATGGATTTTAGCAGTTTTGGCAGCAGGCAAGCAGAGTTTTGGCAAGGCCAGCAGATCTGCAGCAGACAAGTTTTCTTTTCGTCTTATAGAAAGGTTTTTTACTTTTCTCATTTAAAGTTTTTCTCCTCTATCTATAAATTAAAACAAAGCATTTTTTTGTGTTTCTTTGAAGGTAGAACATCCTAATGGATCTCTGGCGATGATGATATCTCACTAAGCCGAAGTTATGACTACCGACTTGCATATTTCCTCCCTTTCGCATTTATGTACGACCGATTTTTTCAGAAAATATAAAACTTCTTGAGTCTTGAGGTACTGTGTATTCCAAGTAGTTTGTTTCGTGCATTGCTTTATTTAGAGTATTTGCATAAATCATTTTTGGATCTGCTAACTCGCATTTAATTAAAGTGGGTCACATGCAATTCCCTTTTTTTTTTGGAACCCTGTTATTTTACACAAAAAGGACGAGCGAAAAGTTGTCGGCCTCTATAACTATCCAAAATTTGAGCATTGTTGTGTTAAGGTGGGTCCAAACATCCTATATATTTCCTTCTGTTTTCTCGGATCGCTAGGCGAGAACACCAAGAATACAACTCAAACAAAGGAATTTCATTACATGCTTAAAACAAAATTATAGTCCAAAAGAATTTTTATTAATCTTATATCTTATATTATAATGGTATCACGATCCGCTTCCAAGCATTATCCGCTTCTTCAAGTTCGGCTCCACGGGGTTCGAATGGAGCTTGGGATGGCACACTCTTGATGATTCATATCTGAATGTACATGGCCGATTTCATGCCTAAATAGCTTTCTAGCGGATGTTTCTCACAACTGTAGGATGAGAGTTGTTGTGTTGGCTTCTAAGGTGCATTCTCTGCTAGCCCTAGGGTTTAATGTTCATTAAGCATGAGTTTAACTTCCGTTTTGCTCAGGTTTTTCTTCTTTGTTCACTTGCATAAACGTTCTTTAAGACATCTGGGATTATTAACTTGATTACTTGCTTGAAGAAAATGGCCTGTCTCCCTACCGTTCTTTGCAGGAAAAGAGGTATTTTGCCATCAGTTATATTATTCTAAAGACTTGTACATCTTTATGCCTTTGTTTGCATCAAACAAAGCATTTATTACATTTTGTTCTTCCCAGTTAAACATTGTCAAGAACGGTAAATTTGATGAGCTATAGAGGACATTTTAGTGGCCTATAGAGAAGCTGCAGAGGACCTTTTAGTGGCTTACCTGGATAGTAAGCTATTTCAGAAGCCCTTCAAACACAGATTAGTAGTACTAACCATGATAATGAATTATATCATCTCAGATTTGATTATGCCATGACACCTAAGAACTCGCTCGTAAATTTAAGCTTCTATTTTTCCATTTTTCTTGGCGAATTAAAAAGCAATTACATCTACTTTCTACTTCTTACGCCTCACATTGCAAAGGTTAGACCTTTCTAATAAAGTAATACATTTGCTTCTCCGCCGCTTAAGCATAGCTTTGATTGCCATCTATTTATGGAAATTAAGGCCCTCACAATATTTTTTCTAGAGTAGTATTAGGCGGTTGGTTTTGACGATTTGACCAATTCCCCCGACGCATTGAATCATCCAGACTATGCTATTTATTTTTCTAATATTTTCCCCAAGGATATCATCGATGACAACCATATTTCGCATTTATATGGCGCAGTTGTTGTTGCCACAACAAGAGAATGGACATTTAGCGACGGGCTTGCGACGCCCTCGAGTCACGCGGACGCCGCAATTAACGCGGACCATGCGCGACGCCACGCGACGCCACGCCGCGAAACACGCCGTGATGCGACGCCCGACATCGCGGACGGCGCATCTGCCACGCCGTGGACGCCGCGCCGTGGACTACGTATCACGCCGGCGGATGCTTATGACGTCCACGCCGCATGCGACGCATTTGGGCGATGACTTTGGCCCATCCGGCCACGCCCGGTGGACTTGGCGCCGGTGGACGATTGCGGCGTCGCCATGTCGCGCATGCGACGCCCCGTGACATCACGTAACGTGGCGACACCGTCGAAGACGTATATGTGACGTATGTGACGTGATATGACACGCCAAGATGCGTGTATGTGACGTGATATGACACGCCAAGATGCGGTATATGTGGACGATATGACGTATGTGACACGCCAAGACGTATATGTGACGTATGTGACACGCCAAGATGCGTATATATGGCGTGATATGACACGCCAAGCGTATATGTGACGTAGGAAGGTCGATGTGACATATATTTTTTTGTACACGGCGGTTAATGGTTTTTAGATTACAAATTCAATAATTCGCCCGATTGATACCGTAGAAAAAAGACTCAATGCACCAACCCGCAACTTCATTTTAAGCGTGTTGCCTGCATGCGATGCATCATCACAAAGAGAAGTGCTACCGCTATAAAACCTGTTCATTATAAACTGACGTTGTTCTGTGTCAAAATCCAGTTGTTCCAAGTTTACAATCCTTGAAGGTAACTTGACAATAGGCTTGTTGTCAATCATTGTTGCTGAGAGAAGAACATGATAAAGCCTTAAAATTTGTGCAAGAACATAAGAAAAATTACGACATCATGATAGACGCCGCGATAGACGTCGCTATAGACGTCGCTAAATGGCCTTTTTCTTGTTGTGTGCTGGGTAGTATCTTTGACCAAGTTATTTGTAATGGGTTGGCACAATGGTCGTCTTCCAGCCGCTGCACTTGTAGACAGGGGAACCAAGGGGGCGGCTCTAGTGTGTGGATTACCTGATGGTCGAGGAACAGGATCTGCACTTGGTTACCCATTTTTCCATTGAAACAGATACTCGGGACGAGGAAGTGGACTCCGCACCACCACCCTCTGCTCGCATATATACATTGGCAAAGCTTCCGTTGCATCTATCGCCTCAACACCCCTGTGTGCCCCAACTGCTACCGACTACTTAATCGTAAGAGGACCTATGTCCAAATGGGCTTGAGCATACCGTGGTGTTATGCCCAAATATTGTCAGACCATTGTTGTAAATATTGACATGCATGTTGTTGGGGGCTAATACAATGTCTCGATGCATGTTGTCATTGAGTTCATTGTGGTTGCATGGCCTAGTCTAAATGTGAAGTGCACTAGACAATTTAGACTAGGGTGTAGGTTACTTAGAATTTCTGATTAGAGCGACATTAGCTAAGGTAATGTTGCGGAAATTTAGTGGCCGATTCGGTTTAGAATGCCCTTGTTGAGTGGGAATATTCCGGGGTTGGCTTAGGTTATGTGGATGCCAATTTGCTCCCATATAGTTCACTGCTCCTTTTGTTGCAAATGTGATACTTATGTGCACCCATAAATTCCTTAGGTAAGGAAATGGAATTTCCTTAATAATGGTTGATATTGGGGGCTGGTATCACACCCTTTGGGCTGCTGTTAACAGCAGCAAATTTGCATGGAACGTGAACGAACCCGGCAGCTCCAATCTTGGGCCAATTGATTGGTTCAAGCCTTGTTGGTCCAATGGGTCACTGCCATTTGGCTCTGCCATGTGAGCAGATGCCAAGAGTGATCCAAGGGGCAGAAGGAGGCCGGATGGTTGCAGGAGGCGAAGGCGGAAGCTGAATCCCTGGAAGCTGGCGATTTGGGCAGAGCACCCCAAGCTTTATAAAACCTCTCCTCAGAGATCAGCAGATTCCTACTACTGTACTACTGGTAAGCCATGAGTATGAACTGGCTAAGCCACAGAGATGGCAGACCCATAGTGATGGCCTGCTGTGTTATTTGTGGCAATGATGATCTGAAAAGAGAGAGGGCCTGCTTGCTTCTTGATGCCTTCTTGAATCCTCCTTGGAAAGCCTTGTAGAATGGGCTCAAGCTAATTATTCAGCTATGAGCTGGTATGCTTAGTTGTGGCCAGCTTAGCCATGATTATGAATGGTTGTTGGCACTTAAAACTAAGCTCTACAAGGCTGGGCTTCATAATAAGCCACCCCATCTGTGTGAATGAGCTTTGCTTATTCTAATGGGTACTTGTGAGTGCTGGTGAGGCGTGCTAATGGTATTGGTATGGGATCGATATCATATGCCTACCGACACCAAAGGAAAGCAGGTATCCATTGTGGAGCGATGCTCCACCGTTGTTGCAAAGATCTTAGTGGTAACGGGATTAGCAAAGAAATGCTACCCAAGGGAGTTTTATGCAGGGCATGATATTAGATGAGCGTGGCTTATCTAAATAAGAACGAGGGGCTCTTGTGAGGTGAAGCTTGTCGCTGGTATGGGACAGTGGCATGCGGAACCAACAATGAGTAGCCTCATGCCTCCTTATGATGCCCCGGCAGCTTTCCCCCGACATTGGATCCACCAGCTGGGGTTCTAGGGACGACGCATCGCCTAGATATGGAGGGGTGTGTCCGCCGGGCGATGCTATGGTGATGTGGTGGATTCCATATGTGTGTTCTTGCAACCACCGCCACCATTGCTTCATGTTGACACTATTGGATAACTCTTATGCATGTTACTAACACGTAAGCTTGTGCAGTGCCGCTTGATAGTCGGGCGGGCATACGGTGTTTATAGTTATCTTTTGTCATCTTGTTATCTCAGATACGCGGCTTTCATGTATATAGCCTCGTGGAGGCAATACTTGTTCCGGTAATTGATGGTTGATGTGAATACAAATCAAATTTTTGGTACTAAAATTTTGGTTCAGAATACCGCCGCATCATTGTAACTCCCCACACTTCAACAAAGAATTGCTCACCGACCTCACCGCTCGACAAATGGGCCGAGAGATGCTTTGGGAGAGGCCACTCACAGAGAACCTCGGGCGCTGCTACCTTTCCCCCGCAATAGATGGTTCGATGATGAGTGTCGTGAGCTCAACGCAAACTCCCGGCAAGTCATCGATCCCACCTCCCGCTTACATCAACAATATCGCCCTTCCTCAAGAACAAGAAAGCCGTGATACCTCGCAGAGCACCAACAACAAGATGTTCTGGCCTCTGATCGCATCCCAAGATATTCGAGAAGGGTATTGAGCAAGACTGCATGTTCCCATTGTGGAACATCACATCGGAGCAATGGGTATAGTAATTTTTGCAATGTTTTTATGACCGGCTCGGGAGCCGGCACCACCCCTCCACGATAGGCATGGCTCGTCATCACAAGGGGATGTCATCATGGGCCTACAATGCCTAGCTAATGAGAAGGCGCTAGATTTAGATGGCATGCTAACTTCTCCAAATAGGTCGGCCTCCACGGTGCCTCGGGCCCTCACAAACGATTATTCAATAAAGCATTGCAAGAAGGGATTCCCTCCGCAGCGGGACCACTAGCAGAAGTTGTGCCTATATACAAGTGGGGATCTCAATGCCCACCAACTATCGCACTATTATGGTCACTCTCTCTTTCAAAACTGTTATCGGCATCCTTGAGCAAATACGACAATATGGGCAGAGGAGGCGATAATGCGAGCTCTCTCCACGTTGTGCTTTCAGCCCGTGCATTCCACCATTGATCATATCTTCACTCAAGACACCGGATTGAGGATAGCAGGAATCACCGACAAAACATGTAATCGTTGTTTCGTGGATTTCGTAAAAGCTTTGACACAAAGGCCTGGGGACAAGTTATGGGATAGACTACTTCACCGGGGACCCCCATTGACTTTGCGTAATGCAATATATAGGCTATCGTGGCATGCTCAGGCCGTATCACATCGTCGTGACAGCCGTAATCAGATGGTATTGGAGTCGCGCCGTGGTTGCCCCTCCCCAACACTATACATTGACCGGTGGAAGATTGGCTCTTCCGAGCACGCGAGGTGCGGGCCCATCTCATGCATCACATAATCCCAAGAACTCATATATACCGACGATGTCAACCTCCTGGACCTATACTCTAGAGGACATGCAACGTTACCTGGATGCTCTTGACACTTTTTGCCGATTCATTGGCATGTGAGTTAACTTGGCTAAAACTAGGGTGTCGCTAGTTTCATCATCCCACGCAGCCAAGGCTTCCCCATTCACTTACCTGTGGACAAGATGTAGAGGTGGCTCTGACCTACAAGTACTTGGGGATCGAGTTCTCTCGCTACCAGCCCCACCGATGCCGCCATCAGTTGCGGGTCACGGTGGGTTGAAAAGCATTACATGCCATGCGAACAACAACCACAAGGCGAAGTTGTATGCTTGGGGCCACCAATCACACTTGTTTAGGGCCTTGGTCGAGCCGGTCCTCTTGTATGGGGCGTGTGGGGTCCGGGTGGATATCCCTCAACACCGGAATGACCTCGAAAGTCACGAGAAAGCCTTCTTGGCACGAGCCCTGGGGTAAAATCCATTGTTCCATACCAGATCCTACTCCGTGGAGATGTGTTTTCTACCCCTTCAACGGAGTTGCATTGGAACGCCATATCATTTACTTCCGCATAGGTGGTCGCTATGGGTGATACACGCTATTTAACCAACTTTTTTGCCATGGCGATGGGTCCCCAACGCCTCAAAGCCTATACCGGAAGGACAAGAAAGCTTCGCTGGTTCTCATGGGAGGTGTACATGCAAAACGGATGCCTACAGTATTTTATTACAAAGAAAGATCACAATGCACTTAAGTTGTACCCTAGATGCTACTTTCCCTTCAGAAGCTCGGGATGCAGATGCTCGACGCGACGTTAAGTCGGGCACACTATCCGAAGCAAGTCAATCCCCTAGGCTCACGGAGGCCCACACCAAGCATTTGTACACCCATTTGCCCATGAAGAAGCCTTGAGACTTATAGCTTCCATTCTCGACGAATGCACATCGCCTCCGTGATGGAGACATGACATTGGGCCCGGGAAGCACGGAGGAAAGGTTTTTACGGTGTTGCCACCAGGGCTTCATTGAGGATGAATGTCATGCCCTCCGTGACCGCCGCCCGCTTGCCCATATCCAGAGCGGTATGTTCGATTACTAGTGCCTGGCCAATCGTTGCATAAGTTATTGAATACGGGCCGATTGGTTTTGTTGGGGTCATTCCTCCGTGAGGTTATGGATGCACGGGACTCGGTGTGTCCTTCGGGGAGTATTGAACTGTCCTATATATAAGTACAAAGATACTTATTACGCTTGAGTCCTTCCATCGAAAACCCTTCAGGACAAGGGTTTTTTAATCCTGACAGTAATACGCTTGCTGCTCTCTTTTTGTTTGGTTCCCATAGGCCAATTGGTATCCGCGGAGGATAAAATATCTATTCTATTCTTATAAATGTTTAATGCTTTTCCTTTATAGTCTAAAAGCCCCTTTTTTAAGATAAAATGTTCTCCGATACTAGATGGCCTTTCTCCAATAATAGATGGCTTTTTTTGTAATTTGCCCTTATAAATAACCTTAGTTGCCATGTATCTTTGTAAGAAGATAGCCATAAGATACGAATATCCTTACAATAGTCAATGATCCTCTTTTGATTAAGCTCCACCCCCTTAATTTAGATACAATGGTTTAGGAAAAAGATGACGCACAAAAATCCCCTATTCTTAATTCCAACGTAATGAGAGATCTATATAAGGAGTTATGGTGGCCTTGATATTCTTGCTCTAGTTGATCCTTTGATTATTCTCATTTCACATTCTTAGATTACTTTCTTGTTTTTATTCTAGTGAAAACAAAAGTTTCAACCTCATCTAAAAACAGGGTGCGCATATGGAACAAAGCAAGGATGAGGCTATAGTTCTGGGACCTATAATAGATTCAGATGAATTCAAACACATATGTAATGGAAACTCATATTTCAAATAAAATGACCATAATTTATCCATTGATAGTACTATCTACAAGGCAGCCTACATAGTAGCGTGAAGCAGCTAAGGAGTGATGGCATCTCCAATTTATAGTTAATTCTGAAGAAAATAGATCAGAAAAAGCCAAAGCAATACGAAAGCAAGACTCCCCTGAGAAAGCAAAAGCAGATGATCTGAATAGAATAGAATAGAATAGAATAGAATAGAATAGAATAGAATAGAATAGAATAGAATAGAATAGAATAGAATAGAATAGAATAGAATAGTTTTTTTAACGTCCACGGAGATCAAGAAGAATAATACATGATCAAGAAGGAGGTCATTTACGGAGTGGAGTAACACCTTATGAAAGACAGTCAAAGTAAATGAACATATTGCTCAAGTCATAGAAGCAGTTTAGCCATTTTATGGTCTAACATTGTGGTATCCTTGAATGCTAAAAAACAACTACGGTACTTCATATGGTTTTCCAGGCAAGATATTATCAGCAAATTTTTTGGTATATATATTTGTAGAAGACATGTTTTGTAGAGTTGTTTGGCACTGAACGACTTAGTGAACTACATGAATTGAAGAGCTGATCCCCTATTTTTGGATGCTTGCTAATCCGATGAGAACACATTTTGAAAAGCTAGGAAATTTACGTCTTTATGGAGCATAAGCAAACGTAATCCATCGTTCTTACGAACAAAATAAAGCCAAGACAATAATAATGTTGCAACATGAAATCACAGGTAGTTTTCATAATAGTTTTATTGGCCTTGAAGATAAAATACAAATCCGACGCATGACTTTTTTGCATCCAATGGATGCATACATATGGCATGATGCAACTACTTTAACTAAGAACTCGTGTAATAATTTAAACTTCTAGATTTCCATCATCATCAAATGGACCCTGACCCTGACATGTGGTCATGTTATTAGAGGAAACTTGTGGACATAGTGCACCTCTACCAAAATCCCAACCGAGTTGCATTGAGTTGTTGAAAAGCTTTCATCTTTGTTAATATAGAAAATGGAAAAAACATCTAATCAAGATTGAGGAGTCTAACATATAGGATTAAATGATGTGTTGTTTTGCTTATTTGCTTTGGCATATATGTCTTTAAACATGATGCATCCTATCTACATCAAATGCATACTTGATGATAAGAATCCCCTCTAGATCTAATGCTCGAGCTAAATGCGCATTTTAAATTAAACATGTTATAGTATATAGCAAGGGGTGCTAGGAAGTTTAATATGGATGTAAAAATAACAATTTTTAATACAATAGACCATATCCCTAAATAATTAAATGGGTGGTTATAAAAGATTTAAGATAAAAACTAGTCACGTTAGCTCACTGGCTATATTAGTGAAAGTAATCTTATTAGGACATTGAGTTATTTTGGTAGAGGTTCGAGCTCTCGTACTTCATATTCTACAACCTTAGCCAAAGCCGTATAGAGGTTCCATATTCCATCAAAACCTTAGGTGAACTCGTATTTCATATTTTAAAACCATAGGTGCCCCCAATCATAAATGATCATAGTCATAAGCGAAGCAAGAGGTGCCAAGAGGCCCCAGCATATAGTCTGGGCCATAGAATCGACAGATCCGATGACTGTGGTAGTCCAGGGTGCACTGGTTATATTGATCAAAGTAGTCTTATTAAGATATTGAGTCATTTTGGTAGAGGTTCAAGCCCTCATACTTCATATTCTAAAACCTTAGGCAAAGGAAAGTATATAGGTTCTATATTCCATGAAAACCTTAAATGAACTCTCGTATTTCATATTTCAAAAATCATAGGCACCCCCAATCATAAATGACCATAAGCGAAACGAGAGGTGCCAAAAGGCCCCAATATACAGTCTGGGGCATAGGACTGACAGATCCAATGACTGTGGTAGTCTAGGGTGCGCCTCGTTTAGAATATGTAGCACCTGTTTAGAATGATGGATCTCAACGTGGTTTCAAATATGTCACTTCTGATGTAAAGTTAGAAGTTCAAATGTTGTCACTTTGACGTATGGTTGTCATTTAATATCTCAAATTCAGCTTGGAGGTTCCTAATAGCGTTTAGATCTTTCTTTTGGGTAAATGCTTCGGTTTGATCTTCATGGTTCAAAAGGAAGTTTTGTTCGTGCACTCCACTATGTTATTGCCTTCCCATAGTATCTTTAGTAGAAGAGAAGAAGACCTACCACCTTTAGTACGTGACACACTAAAAGGTAAAAGACCCATATCCTCTTGCAATGATGAGGTTGAGGTAGAGAAGTTCTTGACCAGAGTACAGGGGCATGCTTTTTGTATAGTTTATTAGCTTGATGGCTGCTGTTTGAAGTGATAATTCTTCCTATATGGTGACCATGATGTAAATCTTCCTAATTGGCCTATTGTGGAACCTAAAATAAGGTCATGTACTATTTATAATAAAATTAAATATCTTGCTCTCAAAGAAAAAAAAAAGGAAAGAAGGGGGAGGTTAGAAGCAACCCTATCCACCCTCGTGTTTCATTTAAGACTCATGATTTGATTCGGCAATGACTTGCCAATTCGACATATGATTACAAACATTTTGTTTGTCTCAATCCCTCATTTCAAAAACCATAGCTAGTACTTCTTTAAACTTCTTAAACCACTAACATTAAAGAAATTTGCCATCGCACTCTTTGCGCCATGTAACGCAGCTTTTTGCCGGCAACACAGTTTCTAGCATAACTTTTGATCCAGGACTCCGTTTTAGGTGAAGCTTATTGCTTTGGAAAGCTCTCTCCAGGATCTTTTCGATGGTTTATGAGATGTCCATGTTTGGTTACATTTTCTGTGTCAAAATAGTCATGTTCTAGACGGCTTTTGTAGGGTTTGCAGTATTGGATATTGCTTCACAGATCTTTTAGATTAAGGCTTCACAAATTGATTTGGTTTGCTCTAGATTATGTCCGTTTTGATTTAACTTTCGTATATATCCACTTTAATTTCATTTAGAGAGCTTCACCATGACAGAAAGGGCCAGTAATAAGGAGAGATTTGGTGTAAGGATGGCCTGGGAAAAGAAAAAACCTCCTACTCAGGAATCATTGTTCACACAGGAGGTCCCTCATCCCACAAGTGCTCCGTCTAGCATACAAATTTGCCTTCTTCTCTTTTTAGTCCCCAGTAGCCTCTTCATATCGACACAAGCAGGTCTGGTACATTTACCTTCCAAGATCGGGAGGATCTCTAAAGTGCTCTAGACCTGCAAGTTCAGTGTTTGCCACCTATACTTCGTGACCAGGTACGACAAGCGGGAGTGCGGACATTGGAAAGGGAACATGTTGAGGTGGAAGTACAGACATCTCCACAATCCCAAGGGGACCAGGAGTCGCAGTGTCGAGCTAGCAGAAAGGAGCAGGCCGCCTCAGTATCTTCTGTTACCAGGAGTTTGAACTTGCGTATTATAGGGGTTGTAGAGGCAGATGATGATGCCCATTATGATGTGGATGCGGCTTTGCATTTTTTCACTGATGTCATGCATGTGAAGGTTGGTGGAGTTCTCCGCTATTAGGGTAGGAGCGGCAAGACCAGATCGTCTTCGCCATCTTTTGATTTAGTTTCAAGACACTCTTAGTCGCTTACATGTTCTTCAGCATGGAAACCATCTCAGAGGGACTAGTTTCTCACTACAGGAGGACCTCTCCCCTCTTCAATTGTGTAACCGTAAGGAGGAGCTCTGCAAGGTGAGGGCAGCCCCCCTGCAAAAGAAATATGCAGTGTACAGGGGAGGCGCAGCAATTATTCTAGACCAATGGCCTTCCAATCCTTGGACTGGCTATGTCTAGATAATTTTAGAAGCACAAAATTACCACCAGCATTAGCATTATCTTCTTCTTGGTAGTCTTTTAATATTTGGTTACTGTGTTTGGTGATGGGGCCTAGTCCCTAGGTTTTAGATGGGTTGTTGCCCTTGCATGTGCCGTCCCATAACCCGTTGGATTCCCGTGGATGTAAAAATTCATCTTATCTTATCTATCTTATCTTTCAGCACATACAAACAAATCATCCAACCCATCCACATACATTAAGAACAACTCCCAGTGCGTTAGCATTTTATTTTATAGTAAATATTGGTGTTAAGGACATCTGAAAATTTTTCTGTGTTTTCCCTTTTTGGTTTGAAGGGTGGATTTGTCGGTCGTATGAGATTTCGATAGTGGAGACTTGGCATGGAGCTAAGACAATGGGGATTTGGTATCTCCAATTTTTCTTACTATCTTGAGATTGCATAGAAATAAATGCCTTGAACCTAGGGTTTTCTACCTCAAGCTTACGTTTTTTCTTTAGATAATTTCATTTTCTTCGTTCCTCCCTGCGGCTCGTCGTAGTAAGTTGCTTTTGCCTACCTTGTGCAAACCATTATTTGCATGGCATGTGCGCTGCATCATTTGGTTTCTGGAGTTTTAGATTTCCTTTAATTTGCTTTTGCAGAGATCTATTGACATCCACAAAGCTTAAAAAACTCTAGGTGCATCGAGATTGCAGTTTTTTAGGATATGTCCCATACTCTTGAATCAGAGGTGTTAGACTTTGAATGGGATAGTAGAAGTAGTGGAAGCCAAAACGAAAGTAAAGTTGAGGATTAGCAGATCTCCAAGATGGTTGGTTTTTCCTCTATGGATTCTTGAAGCGAAGCGAGGGCAACCCATCGTGTGACAACACCTCTTTTTTATAATGCATTGGTTTGTCGCCAAAATATACCACAGAGACATTCATATATTCTACAGATATACCCATGGTTCTACCATAACACTCGCCAATATTTAAGATGCATGTTCTAGGGTTAGTTTCCTATTCAATTTTTATTTTTGCAAGTAGTATGCCAAGAGCTTTGTAGTTCTATGTAAAACCATCTTCTGCTCTTAAGATTCCATTTGGTAAGTGTCACTACGTTCTCGATAGCATGCTTACTCAAGCTCACACTGTTGCATCTATTTGTATAACAAATATCAAATACATCATATACCTCAGATACATCAGATGGAGGTTCCTATACCCGAGCTCAGACTCAAGGGTGAGTCGATTGATTGCTGGGGATCTTCAGATAGAACAGACTGAGTTATGGCAATGACTTGGGCTGGCAATAAACAATGGCTAAGGTTGACTACTCCATCCGCCCCTCCTGTGCATAATTTGCAGATAGGCTAGATTATGGTAACTGTAAACTGGCAAAGACGTAATCTCATGGCATTGCCCAACGAGACTACTCTGGTTGTATCTCAATGAGGTAGAAGGGTTACGTCTCCCCTCCTAAATGTAGTGGTTCTATGGGCGGATGCTAGAGGATCATGGTGACACACGTTCTTACCCGACTGAACTCCCCAAAATAAGAACCAGACTGGCACCTGCAACTCCTGAGAGTCAGGGCGACACCATTGACCTAGGGAGTGTCGGACCCATATCTAGCCCACACAAAGTGATTGTCTTTAAGCCGAGCCCATTATAAGACCCCAGTAGCCATGCTCAGCAATGTCCTCCCTCAAACTTGCCATTGACCCCATGATGTGGCGCTCAGTCACTCCATAGCTTCCATAGCTCGGTCAAGGATAGGGTCAAAGTTGCATACATTAAATAGGAAAAAAGTATGAAACATATGAAACTCTCCCCTTTTTTTGCAAAAATACATGTTCTATACGTAAAAAAAATAAATGGTTGGTAGAAAGTCATCGGAAACTGACGTAGCCGTGAAAGTTCAATGACGCAACTACGTATAAATCGTGGCGTCCACGTTTTTTGGTTCTGCAGATGCGCCACTTGCAAAGTTGACGGACGCATTTCTGCTTGTTCGCAGATGCCTTGTGGATGTAGCGTCCGCGGAAACCACGGATGTGGCCGCAGGACGTTGCGGCCGGGGTTGCAGGTTGCATGAATTGCATGGAATGCCAACGGCTACAAGATGCGCGCTTGCGGCTGCAAAGAAATTAGGCAGTGTGCTTTGCAGTCAACGCGGATGCCACGGAGTTGGTGTGTCCGCTTACTGCACAAATATGGCCGCAAGGAAGGGATTCTTTGATATGGGTGTTGGACAAATGGGTTCTTTTGGCGAATGTGAAGAAGCTACTACAAAATGACATTTGGGTTGATCGAACAATCGATTGAGTGCATTCGGACTGCTGCATTGATCGATTGATCAACCATTTGAGAGACATTTGAAGCAGGATCGGCAATCTTCTTGCTAGATCTCAGCCTACCAGCTACATACCTCACTTCTGATTCCGTACTTATTTCTGATTCATTTAATCCATTGTTGACCTCTTTTCTAATTCATATCAATCTTTCATGGAGAGTTTGCCGTATTTCATAATGCAAGAGTTTGTCCAGGTGATAGAGGTTGAGTAGACTGCAGTATCACGCGAATTCTTGCGACACCCCATTGAAGGATTGCTCACAACAAGTGAGGTCTCCTATAATCTCGACACCCATGCAATCAAGAGGAGGTTCTATCACGGCCTACTCGAGTGTGAGGTAAAGGCTCTTATGATGGAGATAATGGAGATGCTTGTTCACAAGCAGTCTGCAAATGCTATACTCCGAAAATTCAGTAAGCAACCTACAGATGTACATAGAGATAGGCTCCGATATGTTGTAGTCGATGCTCGTGATTGAACATCAAGAATGGCAATGCGCATCCTGAGTGAGTCACCTCTTGATGTACTGGAGCTATTGGCCATATTAGATAGTTATGAGCATGTTGCCGAATTGCCACCTGAATGATACGCATATGTCCTAGTGTGACTGTATACAATGACAATCATCAATGAAGTTGAATTCCATACTATGATATAAAATATAAATACATAACGCTTATCATTTTGTTTTAACGTAAGCCATTGCCTACATGCATTCCATGTTTAGTTCTTTCCAATTGTGAGCAATCCCAATAACGATGATCTTGCCCTTAGGTAATCAAGAACGATCAGCGACCACTTAGTACCCTCCTAGCCAACGCTCTCTTGACGCCGGTTAATGTTTGTCCTTCGCGTGCTGCAAAATCTTATTGGAAGGATTTTGTGCACGTGAAGGGGCCAAACAGTTACGGACCACTCAAGAGATGGGTGGTCTAGATGAAGCTTCATTATGAACTGTAAACGAGCATAGGCAGCCAAACCTAAATGCAATGGTGGATCCAATATCATAAATAATATAGTAGTATTACATTTAAAACCCAAAACAACGTGCCACCACTTAACATATCAAGGATGCCATATAACTACACAAATACCTCCACCTCAAATCCCCAAACAAATTAGCATGTGCAACCTGTAGTGCGCAAGCACCTTAATTTTGTTGCTGATTTTTATGCATGCCCAAGTAGATTTGTCTTCTAACATCTTGTCAACCATCCCTTTGTTGATACATGTCTATGTACTTCATTGCCTTGCTGTAAAGACATTTTGGGATCTAATAATTTACTGTTTCTAACAAAGGAACCTAAATGATATAAAATGACATAAGAATGTCATGAACAAATAGAGATGCCAGATTATGTCAATAGTACAACCATTATTGTTCTATAACATAAGTTGTTTTCTACAAAACTTTCTATGCATTCTTAACAATAATTTCTTTTGTCATTGAACATCACTCAATTACAACTGTTTGGTCATGGATGTTGTATTGCAGGTAAATAATAACAAGGGAATGAACAAGAACCACCGACTAGGTACTTGTCTCGTGCTTGTGCAGACTAGTGCACTCTTTACTAAAGATGTTTTTGTTTGTTGTGTGTAGTGTATGGTCATATGTACGTCTTCTTTTCCCAGTTGTTATACGCCCTTCATGAACTTAACAAATAAGATACCTAAACTTATTGCCAGGCATGACATAGATAAACTACAAGCAAACTGATAGATCTGCTATGAGCCATGATACATTCTCCCTCCTGCATTTTTTTCACTCCTAACTTATCCTTGGCTATTCTTCTTCCAACCCCATATCCTCATCTTCTGCCTCAAGCTTTCCCTACTGCTAGCTACTGTTGTTGCTGCGGTCGTCGTCTCGTTGTCGTCGCACCGCGAGCTTGACTATGCGAAATGTGTGATTCCAAACCGAAATACTTGCTCTAAGCTTGCCTCTGGCTCTAAGCTCCTAGCTCAAACCAGTCTAATGATCCTGCAAAAATACAAGAAACAAAACAAGGAAATCGCTCGTACAAAAATCAAACCACCCAACCGGACCGATGTTTATGAGGAAGCTTGGCAATCAAGGTCGAACTGGCTAGGGAAGGGAAGGTATGATCCGCTTGAAGATCTAAAGCTTAGCCACTATCAACAAGCTTCACCAGAATTGGACAACTCGAAACTGGAAAAAGGCGTTGCCACTGGCACCAGTCTAATGTCCAACAGTTCAGCTCCTCTTTGATGGTTTGCCTGCCATGTCAAACTTAGACAAAAAGATAATGACTTGCCTTTGCCTTTAATTTATCCAAGCTTCCCTCATGCGCATTCATATAGGGCCTCTAGTAACATAGCACTGTGGTACCATAATATAGAGCTAATGGCTGCTTCCTGCTCACTCCACTCAACAAACTTGTAATGCTAGAAGAGTCTAAGAAACGTAAAGGAAAAAATGTCACCATGCTCGATAAAAGCTTTTCGTTCTTTTCAAATGTCAAATCTCTGCAAACTTATCAAAGAAGCAAATCGTCTGTGTCCTGAACTAAACTAATGAAGATGTTATGGTGCCCATGCAATCTTGCTAGTTCTTTTGCATCGGCTCCCACCCTAGTTATGTACCTTTTCTACACCCTTTTTTTTTTTTTTTTGCATCGGCTCCCATCCTAGTTATGTACCTTTTCTACACTTTCTTTTTTTTTTTCCCCGATCAAACTCAACCTCGATATCCACCAATTTAGTCCTCTAAGTTCCTCGTTTTCTAGAGCTTCAATCCAAAGATTCTTCTTTCATTGGCAATATTGAAAGATTTGTATCATAATAGACACATTTTCATTGCTACAATTTATGAGTTTTTTCAAGCTTTCTAGCTTTACGAAGCTAGGAACTCCAATTCTTCCCTTGCCAAGCACACAAGATCCTTGCTCGAGATTTGAAGGTAAATATGTCATTCTTCTTTTATTCTCGTTGTTGAGAAATATGTCTCATAAGAGACAGATTTTTCTTCCATTTTTAGGCTTAAAAATCAGCCAGAAGGGTCCATAAGCAGAGCATGCAATTAGTGCAGAACACTTACAATTTATGAGTTTTTTCAAGCTTTCTAGCTTTGTAAAGCTAGGGACTCCAATTCTTCCCTTGCCAAGCATACAAAACTCCCTATAATCAAACTTTCGCAATACGAAGGGGGTACAAATATTATCTCTCGCCAAATGGCATGCACCTAAACATAATGCTCACTGTACTTAGCTAGAATAGCCACTAGCCTCTACAAAATTCTACATATGCATCGTCTGATTCCACAAAATTCTATGTACGCGTCATCGGATAAGGCTAAAACGATTTCGAGAAATAAGCATTTCAACACTAAACTGGGACTTTCTACTTGCATAGATTTCTATATGAACACAATATACCATCTATGTTCAGGACATCAGAATTGAATTGAATTGAATTGAATGGAATGATTTTTATCCGGAGACCAACCGTCCTATGGACCCAAAAGGAGCGAGCAGACGTATTACTGTCCAGACTAAAAAAAAAAAATCCCTCGAAGGGTTTTTGAGGGAAAATCGTGGCAGTAAAAAGAATGCTGGCAAACTGTACAAATATACATCATGAAATATGGTAATACATGTTAAGATAATGTCCGAAAAGATAGCTGGGTCTGCATATCTAGGACCTCTTGAAGATATGATCCCAGTAACTGTACTAAAGCCGTGGTCAATACCATGTGCAGCGGCTGGTTGAGCCTGATCAACTCAACATAGCATGCCCGGATGCGATCGTACATCGGACAGCTCTGAAGAGTGTGACATCATCCTCAATGTCTCCCACTTGGCAGCACTGACAAAGCCTGTCTTGGCGTGGCTCTCCAATCCATCTGCCTGTCTCAATTTAGAGATGGTGCGAACCTTGCGAATTCTGCGCTTTTTCATGGGCAAATGGATGCGCAAGTAGCATTGCGGGCTCTGTTCTAGGGTGGGGTTTATATGGTGCTGATAATGTGCTGTCTTGACCTAGTCAAAGGCACTGACATCCCAAAGCTTACAAGGAAGCAAGCGTTAAAGTATTGTCTCAAGCTATGGCGATCCTCTTTTGTTTGCATCTGTATGCACCTGTGCTCCTGCATATTCCATCTGGCTAGCCACTGAGCCCTATTTTCCTTCCAACAGGCCTTGAAGCGCTGCAGTCCCATTACTACAACGCACATCCAACCCTTTAGATTACAGACCGTTTTGAACTTACAATTAGCTGGACTTCATACAAATTGGCGCTGCACAAACTCCCTCCTACAATTCAATATGCAACAAATTTCTTGCAACAATGAGCAATTATTAGGCTGCTGCTGTACTTAAAAGAGCAAGTTAGTTTGTAATGTTTAAAAGCTTTGAATACCTTCTTCACAAAAAAAAAAAAGTTTGTACTCTCCGGTTGCTTTATACTCATTCCAAATGCACTTTTTCGGTAGAGATTGTTGTCCCATACAATATTTCTTGTATTTAGGCTACTTGTAAGAGCAGGTTAGTTTGTAATTTAGATAAATGTTAAAAGCTTTAATACCTTCTTCACAAAAAAATGTTTCTATTTTCAGGTTGCTTTATACACATTCCAAGTGCACTTTTTCAGTAGAGATTGTTGTCCCTTGCAGGATTTTAGCCTGTATACCATCTTTTAGAAATTGCATTGATAGCTTAGCATTCAACCCCACGTAATCCCTACGAAGCACAATTACAGTCCTGGCAAGCAATTTGCTTACTTTTAATTGTAACATTGAGTAACAGGATAGAAGAATTAACGTTTCAATTCTCGAATGATAACTTCAATAGATCACCTGCTGAACCAAAAGCTAATCATCACATGGCCTGTTTGTATTGACAAGTCAAAACTATGTATGATACAAGAACCACCTGATCAAAGGGGAACCAAATGTATGTAATCACAATCTTGTAAGGAAAACTGAATCAGGTAATGCCTTTGGAACTTGCAAAGTTGACATGTGAGAAGGGATGTCACGTCCACTCCGATGCTGTAACCTCTGATGCAGAGTTTCAGCAATTTGAGATGCAAACTCTGGGTCCCATCTACTTATTAAAGATGGGTCCACTGCATAACAGACATATATGGATGTCACTGCACTTTCGACCACCACCAAGGTAACACCAACCTGGGTAAAAGAAGCAATCAAAGAACCAACTGAGAACCATCAAACCAAAGTAGTATCACCAAGAAGACAATTTAGTTGCAGGTTTATGATTCAACACAAGACAAAGTAACAAGACATAAATAATAAGGTGGTTAACAGTAATCTAATCTCCACAGGCATGTCTTCAGCTGCAGAAAACGATGTGCGCTAAAAAACATGGTTACATTGCAACATGTGCAAGAGGCTAAGAGAATTATGAGTTCCATTTTTCAACACTTGATGGTTCCAGCTTCATCTTCTCTAAAAAACATAAATTAGAAAAAAAATTCCTTTAGATTTCTGAGGTTTTAATAAGCTGGGTACCAAATAAGATGAGTACCATGCTACTCACCATAATCATTCCAATAAGCATGGAAGTTGCGCCCACCATGACAACACGATCTTCCCACTTAAACCAAGTCCATACTCCCACACAAGTCCCTGTTACCAATCCACCAAGAACGACTTCCATAATCAAGATTGCTCCAGAAAGATCATAAGCAATTAGGACCTCTACGCCAGTGGACTGAAACAGTTCCCATGCATCCCGTGCAGAATGATTGAATGATTTGCCATATACCGCTACCTTCATTCATAAAGGGGAGGCACAACAAAAAAAATGAGAATAGCAAAAAGGAGAGCATCCTGGTAAGTTCACAGGCATACCTCAACATAAGCATATTTATTAAAAAACCGAACTAATGTTTCAACAAGATTGAAAAGGAAGTCAACACAGCAGAGTAAGCACTCGTTTTTGTCAATTTGAGATCTTAATCCTCGTATCTGAAATGGCAACCACCTCATGAATAAGTAGGAACTCAAAACTTGAAGCTGAAAATATTAGTAAAAGCTGCAGTACCCACCGCCCAACGCAAAGTTCGGATGGCAGCAGTAAAAAGGGAGCCATAACAAATACTGCCAAGAGAAGTTGTCACAGCATACTGTAAAGATCTTAATAATGGATGTGAACGCCTTTCTGTAACTTCATCCGATTGTGAAAGTGAGAGCACAAGCAAACTGGCAACAATAACATGCACTGTGTTGCAGAAAACTGCTCCAGTCCAAAAAAGACTAATTGAAAGTACCTGCATGATTTCCAGTGTCACAAGTTGCATTTACAAAGTGTAATAAATTTTTATTTCAATACTCACAATGAGAAGCCACCATCGATTCTGATTACTCATTCCTGAAGCAACAACACCCGATACCCCGAATGTCCAAAGTGCCATCCACGAAAGGGAAAGCACAAGAAAGGCATATGAAACTCTTTGAGATGCAGGTATCTCTGAAACCATTTTCAAAGCTTGCCGTAATACCAATGTGGTGAAAGGCAACCTAAATAAAATCCAGTCAACATAAAGTTCACATGCCCATAAAAAAAACACTATTAACAATGAAAACCAGCAAAGATGGCACGATGACCAGTTTGGTACAAATGGCAGACACAAAACCTTTGTCCCTTACATCTTCCCCATGATCTCTCTTCCAAATATATGGGCAGTGCCCCTCAACAGATGCCTCATTGCAAAAATACTCTTCACTTTTATTCAAGATTCTAGTACAGTGTTTGAATAAAAAGCAAAGACAAACATATTATTGCGACTTTACAAGCTTCGCCTTGCTCTTTCTGCCTCTTTCAATCACAACCAAAAAAGGAGCTTGGAAAATAATCTTGTCAAACGTTTGTGCATACCTATCCATGACTGACATGGTATACAGGAACTGCAGAACCGCACCCACCGCGAACGAAATTCCAAAGAAGAACTGTCCATCCCTAAAACAAAACACACTTATCACGGCAAGATATGTTGTCAAACTGTGAACTGCAACCTTGATCATTCCATCTGGCCGAAGACGTAAGAGAGCTAGCAATGCCAACGCAAGCAAAGAACCCAAAACACTGGCCACAGCATAAATTGGCCAAAACTTCTCGGTTTGATAGCCATCACTTTGTATAAGTCCAGCTGTATTGGTGAACCTGTTCAAGTTGAGACGATTGACTTTCCGGAATCTGTTAATTCCAAGGACAGCAAGGACGAACCCAAGGCCCACCATATGTATGATGAACACTCCCAGCCAAAAAATATCCCGCCACTTTCTTGGGCGCTCTGGCACAGGCGGGGTAGTGACTCCTGCACTGGATACAGATACTGATTCATTGAACCTGTATCACACAAAAAATATCATTAGCAAGAATATATGCAACCATTCTGCTGCCAATACCAATGAATATCTATCCCCATATCTTAAGCACGACCAAGAGAGATGGACTTCTTGACAAAAGATTGTCAAACCTCCCAACCAAAAGCAAATGCATGTGAGAACCAAATCCTCCAAACCAGAAGCAGCATCTAAATCCAATTCTTCCCTCCAACATGCCAATTCCGATACAGTCTTTTAAATACAACTTTTGCATTTTAATTCCATATAAAAGGATGGCATCTCTAAAAACCACTAATCTAGCATTGCCTGGTTTCCGGGCTTCCAAACACATCCTCATCACCATCTCTTCCAATAGAGTCTCCTGGCAATACCATTGCACTTAATAATCATGATAACCACCCACAGATCATCTCTGCTTTCCACCACAATTCGAACTCAGATGTAAATGGCATCTAAGAATAAAAAACCGTAGTTAGAAAATTACAAAAAACATTGAATAATCAGGGAAACTTATGCTGAGATAGCAGTCCAAAAGTTTCAAAATAAAACAAAGAATGTCGAGTCATTTGCCGTAATGAGATACTTTTAAGAGACAACAAGGAAGCTTGGAAACTCTCATGAAATATGTTGTTATTCTTGAACCAAATGCGAAACTATCGCAGATGTCAACTGTTTCTAAAGTATACTGTTATGTTTGAACAAAATGCTAAATGATCACAGTGGGCTATTTCTGGATTTTCGACCTAGTTATAATGTCAAAGATGTATATTCTTGTTTTTCATTATATAGAAAACGAAGGCACTAATTTTTATACTAATTGAACTTTTTAGGCTACTTGAAATTATCCAAAATTCATTATGTAACATATGACATCTTTCTGCCTCCACGAGCTTCTTGAAATTGTGTGCAACCTGAATTACTCTACCATAACGAAAGGGCATAGAATTAATGACAACGATCTATCCGAAGAGCCAACAAGCTGATAAACCCTTAGATGAATATCAGACAATTCGCTTAAACACCGATAATTCAACAAAAGAAAACAGCAAGAACGACACCAAATACTAAAACATGAGCAAAATCGAGTAAGAAAAAAAAAAACTTGCAAGATTAAGATGGACTTAAATTGCCAGAATGCGGAAAGAAAGACGGGGTAACAATGCAAAGGAGCAGTGCTTATGAAAAGGCAGAGGTGATAGAAATCAAAAGCGTGCTTACCTTGCAAGTGGAAAGATGGCGCCGGAGCTGGACATTTGCTCTAGTCTGAACCGGCAAAAGGGAACGGGGGACTTTACGCCGGACCCGCTGGACATTATGTGGCGGAATTAAATTCAAACGCTTGTCATATTCTTTCCTTCCATAATATTATTCTTATAGTCAGATTCCATATTCCCATGTGATTGCGCCCTTTTCCATCTAATGTCCCAATTTTTGGTGTTGGATGTGCCAATTTTGGTGTTGCATGCCAGAAGTTCAACATAATGTTTTCCACATTCTTTGGAAGACGTAATCTGCACGTACTTGGTGATCCCCACATGCGAGTTGGGGCCCCAGACACAGACACAGCAAGCAAGGAACCTACAGGAACCTACAGCCTTGTCTAATGGCCTGCTCAATGTCGTTCCTCAATTAATCAACAATAGGTGGATATTTCTAGCCAAACAATCTAACTTCCAAATAGACAATTTTAGGAGAAAAAAAATCAATGTAATAAGGTCTTTTTGTGTTACTAGTTACTCCCCATGTCGTGAGCATGAGTGGCCTTAATAGCACGAGCAAGAGGACCTACACATGATGACATAATGGGGCAACACGAGGGACACTACATGTGAATGATGACATGCAACAATTTTCAAACAACAAGTTGCAGTTAAATATGTTCATAATCTTCTTGATTTGATTCATTTGAGAAGGGTAATAATAATAAATACGAGATAGCCTTCAAGATTTGTTAAGCTCTGATATTTCATCTTTCTTTGTGTGAATTAACTATTGCATATGGTCCTACTACCTTTGGGGCTCAACATATTTATTCTCCTCCTCCTCCTCCTAAAATATAAAATGTATGTGGTTCATTAGACCTATGCATGGCCAGTTTATCTTGGAACATAGGCAAGGAGGAGGAGCAAAAAGGAAGGAAGAATATAAATTAGGCCTATTCAGACTTGCTCAAATTGCATTATGATATTATTGCTCTTAATCCACGCATCTATGAAACTTGAGGTCAAGGTAGATGTCGTTTTTCAACTTGATAATTTCATTAACAATGTGAATTTAGTTTCCTTTTGTTGTCGTCTCAAATATAAAGTGGAAGGACCCCTAGGTCCTCATATTTTTTCTTCTTCTGCATCATTATGGCCCATCTACTGTGATTAGTATCCAGTGCGTCGTCTTAAATAACTAGTTTTTCCATCGCTACACTGTGAAGCATTGGTCATCATGTGGTTCTTAACCATCATCAGCTCCACCTAGACTGTTTATTAAGATAAACAGGTCTGCTACCCAATTGAAAATAATCCTTCCATGTGGCAAAATTTTGGAGCCTGCTGGTTAAAGCTTCACTGCCCTGACTCGACCATACCAAACAAGTAAAGCAGGGGCTCATTGCCCGGTGAGACATTTAAGCCATTCTTCCACTACATTCTGAGAAAGTGGAACTTCTCTTCTAAAGCCAAATTTAATGGATAGGTTTGTGAATGCCTCCTCCCCCCAAAGGATATACCATGGAAGGGGTTTGGTATATACTATGGATATCTTGTAGATATTTCATATATTTTGGATTGAATGGCGCAATGCTCTCAATTGAGCTAGTGTGAAATTGGCACGGTTGGTTGGTGAGAGGCGTTGGTGCCCTAGGGTTGAACCTTAGTTCTTTCTCTTCAATGGAGATCTTTATTATTGTTCTCCTTCCTCCTCACTTGCTTTGTAACATTACCATTCTTTTAATATATTGATGACACAGTTCTTCAAAAAAAATGGAGATCTTTATTATTCAAGTGGTTGGCTTGAGGGCACTTCCACCAAGTGTGGAAAAGCTTGGTAGTTTTTCGTTTTTTTTCCCTAAGAAGTTTTGTACTTCATAAACCACAATTACCTAATGAATTTCAATTGATCTTGAGGCTTATTAGTTGGCTAAATTTGTTGGTGATTTTGGTATCTCGGTAGTGGGTGTAATATCTATGTTGGATATATCGGGACTCGGTATTAACATATGGAGGGGGACATCAAACCATGTTATAGCCAGTTATTCACCTCTATTTGTGTTCACGTATTTATATCGATGTTTTATGTGGAGTACATTATAAGTCATCAGTAAAGCACACTTAGGGTTCTTATTCACTTTGTTGTTGTGTTTCTTGAGCTCCACCTTGAAGAGGAGCATTTCCAGCATGCTAGCTTGCATTTCCCTAAAACTTTGCACACGTACCAGGGTAAAAGCATATTAAAGTGTCCCTTTAAAGGTATCATTTAGTGACCATGAAAGTACCCAAAATCAATAAATATTAAGCTTTAGAATTGATGCAAGTTTTTTTCGTCCAGTGCATTTGTTTTCACTTAATAACAAATTTTAACATGTCTTAATCTTTTATTTTGATTTTTTGTATTGCTCTTCATGAAAAGGCGGGAAGGGTACTAGTTTATGGAGTACCCAGTGTAAGTACTTTGACAGGTTCCAAAATTCAAAACCTGTAACATGCTTTTATTTACCATGTATGCGCCCTTCCTCTTGATGAAATTTCGTAGCTTAAGGATGGATGAATCTTTTTCTATGTCTAAGAAGTAGGCTTTGAGTTGTTCTATGTCTTGTTCAAGAGTATAAGGTCAGTGCTATGTTTCTCTCTTGTATAAGAACAAATTAATTATTTTGGGCAAATTTGAAATTCTGGATTCAGCATGAAATAGGTTGTTGTATACCCAAAGAACATGAAAGCTTGGTGATATTTGTACAGGGCGTCCATCATGAAAGAAGTAGGAATTTATTTAATATTGCAATGTCAACTAGGTATCACAAACAATTGTAATATGACCTTAGGATGTCTAAATAAGAACAGCTTATAACAATGACAATGAATATGAAATCAATGAATATACATATTCATTATGTAAACCTCGACAACACGAGCCTGTTCCCCTGAACAGCTATTTCGTCTATCTCACAAACTCTGTAAACTTCTTCTTGATTTATTCAGCATGGATCCGGCCGCTTCGGCCAGATCCTACTGCTTAGGGAATAGCTGGATCGATCTCCCTAGTTACAGGGAGTTGCTATAATTTGAATATGAACTTGGCTCCAAATAATTGAATTGTGGTCGTCCAACCCTAATGTTAATATATTTATCTTGTATAATCATGCAACCATATAACTCATGCAACCATTGCATATGGCTTATGGCATCACTTATTTCCAACTGCTCTTAGCTATTCTTCTGCTTCTTGTGCCCTAAACTGTACTCAATGAATTAGCATGAATTTCCTTCATTCCCCTTTCATGATAATTTCATTTCTGTCATCTCATTCTTGAATTCCCAATCTGTTCTTGAATTTCTGAAACTTAATTTCTGATAGACCTTTAGTTAATATGTTTGCAACCTGTTCATGTGTAGAGATGTATTCAACTGTCACCACACCTTTTGCAACCAGTTCCCTGATAAAATGAACATGCAATTCAATATGCTTGGTCCTTTGATGCAACACTGGATTCTTTGTAATTGCAATACAACTCATACTATCAGAATAAGGTGTTGTAGGCAACTTCTGAAATACCTTTAGTTCATTGAGTAATCGTCTAACCCAAGCAATTTCCTTTGCAGCAAGTGTTGCAGCATTATACTCTGCTTCAGCTGTTGACATGGCAACACTTGACTGCTTTTTGCTTTTCCAAGTGATGGCAGCTCCTCCTAGCATCAAACAAAATCCAGAAGTTGACTTTCCTGTGTCAATATCACTGCCCCAATCAGCATCAGCATATTCCTTGAGTACTATATCATTATTGTTAAATGTCAGCCCCTGGTTTGTGTGTACTTTAGATATCTCAAAACTCTTTTTGCTATTGTCCAATGTTGCATGCCTGGATTGCTACTAAATCTGCTAAGCAAATTGATTATGAATGCTATTTCAGGTCTTGTGCAATTCGATATATACAGCAAACATCCTATTAATTCCATATATGGAACTTTTTCCATTTCCATTTGCTCATCTTGAGTTTTAGGACTGTGATCACTGGATAGTTTCAGACCTTGAACAATTGGAATCCTTGCAATGTTACAGTCCAGCATATTAAATCTTTTAAGCATGCTTGATATATTGCTCTTTTGAGAGATTTTCAGAATGCTTTCTCCTCTATTCCTTGATACCTCCATGCCTAAGAATTTCTTGAGCTCCCCTAGATCTGTCATTTTGAATTTGCTGGTAAGGATTTGTTTGCAGTGATCTAATATTTCGATGTTGCTTGGTACTAGAATGTTGTCATCAACATACAAGGCCAGCATACAAAACTGACCTCCCTTATTGAGTATATACAAATTCCCATCATTCAAAAACTTCGTGAAGCCTTGTTCCATAAGATATTTATCTATACATTGATACCACATTCTGGGAGACTGCTTGAGACCATACACAGCACGATTGAGTTTCCATACTATGCCTTCCCCTGGAACTTCAAATCCTGGTGCTTGTTTCATGTAGACATCATCGTTCAATTCTGCATTCAAAAATGTTGTGCTTACATCCATGTGATGTATGTCTAGATTATGTGCATTAGCAAATGCCATGAGGATTCTAATACTTGTTAGCTTTACTATAGGAGAAAATGTCTCCTCATAATCTATTCCTTTCCTTTGGGTAAATCCATGTGCCACCAGCCTTGCCTTGAATTTTTCTTCACCATTAATACCTCTTTCGATTTTGTACAACCATTTGCTGCCTACAACATTTTTCTTTTCAGGTTGTTTGACAACTTCATACGTCTGGGTTCTTTTGAATGCTGAAAGTTCTTCCATCATAGCATTTTTCCATTGTTCTGCATGCTCAGAGTTCATTGCTTCCTCATAGGATTGTGGTATGTCAGGATCCAGAATTGCCATGATTTGGTGAATATCTAAATCTTCTTTATGTAGCCTTCTGCTCATGCCGTGATCCATTCTGCCATACATATCAGAATTTATTTCCATTGTCTCCATTGTTTCCCTTAGTTTTTCTATTTCTGTGTTTCTTTTCCTTTTATCCTGCTGAACCTCTGCATTATCAGGGTTATCTGGCTGATCGACATATGTGTTGTCTTCCTTTGGGATTGATTGCTCGATTTCTGCCTCAGCACCATCATGGTCTGTATTTGTTGGCCTTGTGTTTTTCTGAAAATTAGCTGCCTGCTCATTATCATCATCAAAATTATCCAAGCTATTTGACTTGAGTAAATCATCACTTGAATAATTGATATCTTTGCTTAATGATGACTGCTGCATCTTAAATCTGTTTTTATAGACCATATTCTCATTGAATACTACATCTCTGCTGATGATAATTTGCTTGTTCTCAGGGTCATACATTCTATAGCCCTTTGCTTGTTCATCATACCCTGCCAAGTAGCATTTAATGGCTCTATTATCTAGCTTCTAATGAAAGAAATAATAGCTCAAATGCAAGATCTTCAACTTAGTTAATCATAAACTACAAGAGCAATATCAAGCATAACAATGCAAACAACAAATGGAGTTATCATATATCAATATAATAACTGCAATCCAGAACTTTCAATGGTGTGAACTATTGAATTAATGAAATAGCCCCGATAGCCCAAGCCTCATACTAGATGAGCTATGCCCGATCACCATACACATCTCTACAATCTTCTCATTCCTTTATAGGGCCAAATCCAGCCGACTGGCATGGATCCGACCGATAAGGAGCCAAGCTCGGCCGCTTCAACGATCTGCGGACTTGCCAATTTCATGTACAAATTCCCTCCAATATAAACCATAGCTTCGAACTGTTCTGATCTTTAATAAGTTAAATATTCAATGGTCAATGGTTCACCCTATAGAAATATTAACCATGACCTTGTTTAAACGACTTAACCTTTTGAATTTGACTCACCTTTAGGTTTGCTTCAGGTGTAATATGTCTGCTTCAAATTCTCTTGATTTCTCCAACATTTAGCATGATCATTTCTTACATTCCCCTTTCATGCTAAATTTGATTTCGGTTATCAAGCTGCTTCTACATTAGGGAACTTATTATGCAGAATGATTATCAGAAATAAAAGAGGATAAAATCCTTTAGCATGCTTTTCTGAGTTAAGGAAGATAAAATCCTTCAACTCTTGTCTTGTGTAACAGGGAAAATAAAATCCCTCTTGTCATGTGTAACAACGAAGATAAAATCCCTTGTTAAATTTCTGACTCCTTCTGTAACTCTGCTAGTATTCCCAGACTTTGTTTAAATTTTGAAAACTTGGCTTCTGATAAACTTTTAGTCAATATGTCTGCTGTTTGCTCATTTGTGTTGATGTACTCCACTGCTATGATTCCCTTTGCAACCAAATCCCTGACAAAGTGAATATGCAGTTCTATATGTTTGGTCCTCTGATGTAACACTGGATTCTTAGTAATAGCAATACAACTCATGCTGTCTGAATACAATATGGTTGGTTCACTCTGATAAATCTTCAACTCCTCTAGCAAACATCTAACCCATGCTATTTCCTTAGCAGCCAAAGAAGTGGAATTATATTCTATGAAATTTCGTAGCTTAAGGATGGATAAATCTTTTCCTATGTCTAAGAAGTAGGCTTTGAGGAGTTCTATGTCTTGTTCAAGAGTATAAGGTCAGTGCTATGTTTCTCTCTTGTATAAGAACAAATTAATTATTTTGGGAAAATTTGAAATTCTAGTTTCAGCATGAAATAGGTTGTTGTATACCCGAAGAACATGAAAGCTTGGTGATGTTTGTACAGGGCATCCATCAATAGTCTCGGGTCATTGGATGTCGCTTTCGGGCAATCTTGGCCATGTTAGGTGCGACTCATTTTTTGGGAAAGTTTCAAATGAGTATGTTCATCCAACAGATCTTGATGCCCAAAGCCACCCCTCAAATGAAAAGGGATTTTAGGGGAAATTTAAGTATAAATACTATTGTGTATCAAACGGGAGCAAATCATCTAAAAGGGAGCATAAAGAATATTCCACAAAGATTCCTTAATAGAAAGGCTAAATTGAGGTAAAAAAAGGGGACAAAAATTGTATATCCCGAGGGGCCCCCTGTGGCCCAAAAAAAAGGGGGGGGCTCATTTTTTTGTGCGAAGGCAGAATTGACTATGTCAAAGTGATACTTTTTCAAACAATTAAAATTTTCCTGAAGTATGTTTTTAGAGTGAACTCCTATTTTCATAGGACATAACTTTTAGCCAAAAAAAAAAAAGGTTTATAAATTGAAATTGTAGAATTTTTACAAATTGAAGATAAAATCTTCGTATTCACATGGAAAGTTTACAGTATTTTCAAAAGACCCAGTTATGTGTAAAATGTAAGGAGTGATGAGAGAAGGATCAAATACATCATCATGTTCGTTCATACCATCTTCATCACCTTCGCTTGCTTCATTATCACTTGAGAAAGTGCTTGAATTATCTTCTTTGTCGCTATCAATAGAAGGTGAAGCATTGTATGTGTGTGCGTGTGTGTGTGCGTGCGTGCGTGCGTGTGTGTGTTTTGAAGGAGTGAGATTTTTTATTCGTTATTAAAGGAAATTAAGTACAAAAGTAAGATTACCTATGATCATATTGAGCCATGAAGTAAACTTCGAATCCAGCTTATGGCACACTAGAATACAGATCAATGGTTTACAAGTGGAAAAGTCCATCGAACAGTTGAGATGACATAAGATAGGAGTAAGATGAGTTTTCACAACGATAACTATTTCATTTCCAAGGCACTCTGGAGAAAGCCATAGTAACGGGCTCTTCACAAAAATCATGTAGATATCAAGGAACTAAAATTGAAAAAAGAGTACAAGATAGTCTGCAAAAAGGTCGAGTGACACCTAGAGATTTCAAAAATGGTATGATTATAGGAAAGAAAAATCTTTCTAGACATCCGGTTGGGTAATGAAGTTACCATTGCTTCTCCATGTTACCTTTTCAATCAACTCTTCTGGCTTGTAGGTTGCAAATAAAAGAAGCATTGAGGCATATAGATCAGCATTACCTCTGTGAAAATAATAGCGTTCCCTGTATTGCTTAAACATGGCATTATCAGGAATTTTCTACATAATGTTAGCTTTAGGAGGCATAGGGGGAGTAGCCAAAAACTCATAAACAACAAACACTTTTTAACCAACTTTTCTATTGAGAGTCCAATCAGGAGTTTCAGCAATATTACTAATACTATGATTTAGATGTTTCTCCAAGGAGAGAGGCATCCCCAGCAGCTTTGTAGCATTCAAAGAATCTATACACTTAAATCTCAAGAATACCCCCCTGCAAGTTCTCCCCAATAATGACACTTTTAGATAAGTTCAGCTTAATACCAAAAGCAACACTGAAATCATTCAAAATATTCAGGAAGAAGGAGATGTTCTGCAGATCATGGTTAAGAAAGCAGAAAGTATCATCAGCATATTGAAGGATATCCGTGGTAGAGATGTTATCAGGCAGGATAAGGCTCCCAATATTACCTATGCTTCGATGATGATTGACAACCTTGGTTAGGAGATCAGCTACAATAATGAACAGATAAGGAGCTAAAGGACAGCCATGCCTAACCCCTCTAGTCAAATGGAAGAAATTACTGCGAGAATCATTGATTAAAACAAATGACTAAGCTCTCAAATTTAATCCCATAATGAGATGAATCAATTTTTCACTAGTCCTAATTTTACCTAAGGCATATTCAAGAAAATCCCATCTAACTGTATCAAAGGCTTTCGAAAAGTCAAGCTTCAACATGATACAATTTTGATTGGAGATTTTGTTCCAATGAAGACCCTCCATAGCAGCAATGTAATTGTCAAGAATGAATTTGTTTTAAAGAAAGGCAGATTGGTTGAAGCTGATGTTCTTCTGCAGGAAACATTTAATTCTGGCAGCAATGATCTTGGCATAAAGTTTATAGGTTATGTTGGTTAAGGAAATAGGCCTCCAGTCAGCCAGAGTTTCAGGATTGTCAATCTTAGGAATTAAGGTGATCAAACATGATGCAATAGAAGGATTAAGATGAATATATTTCCAAAAGCCATTGATCATATGAAGTAAATCTTGTTTAATACAATCCCAGAATTTAAGATAGAATTCAACAGGAAGACCATCAGGGCCAGGATTTTTTCCCTTTGCAAAGCTTTTTAAAATGGCAACGACCTCATTTTCATTAGAAGGGAGCTCAGCTTCAGGGCTAGTAGGATCAACAATATGATAATGAATTGAATCCATGGTATCAAGGAAGGATTTAGAACTCTGATCTTGAGATAAACTATTAGATGGAATCGAGAAAATCTGGGCATAATTAGAGGCAAAGAAATTACAGATAACACTTTGATTAACTAGAGTAGTATTCTGATCCACTTGAATAGAAGAGATGTTATTTTTAATGAGCCTCTGTTTAGCAATTCTGAAGAGGAATTTGGAGTTGCCATGATCCATGTTATTTAGATATTTGAATTTAGATTCGATAGCAACACCTTTAGCATGATAATCCTCAATGTTTTTGATAGATCTTTCTAGATCACTCTCCTTAAGGTGCAGATAAAGGGATCAGCTTGAAGATCCATTCTAACCTTTTTGATCTCTTGTAAGTAAGAGATCTTTCCTTTATTTCTTAGCTCATGCATATTCTTAGTCCAAACTTTGATCCAATTCTTAGAGGCTTTGATATTGGTATAAAAGTGAGCCATAGAATTCCGACTGTTAACCCTTGGAAGAAAAAATGCTTAACCCTTAAAATATAAAATATTTTAAAATCCTCACAGAATTTAGTGTTATCAAGCAGGGCACAATTGAGTTTGAAAGGGGTATTGCCATTTCTCCTAAGAGCTAGATCCAGCTTAGAGCTGAAAATCTGAGGCTGATGATTAGAAATTGAGGTAGAATCATCACTTGTCTAGGAAGTTATCCCATGAGGAATTATTCAGATTGGTGATATAGAATTTGTCCAGGTGCAAAAGACTCTATTTTGACCCTGTTGCTTATTTAACGAGGTGTATTTAGAGTTTGAGGAAGAAATGTAAATCAACATATGATCATCACACAAGGAATTCCAATTAATTCTCTTAGTATTAGACATGCTTAGATTCCTACCAATTTTGAGATCCCCGGAAGGAGTATTATTGAAGTCTCCTCCAATAACCCATGTGTCTATATTTTGGGAAGACATCCAATTATTGATTTCAACCCAGGCAATCTCTCTAATCTTGGGTTGGTTGTGGCATAAACATTGATGACACCAAAGGATATATTATCCTTTTGAAGAATAACAGCTTGCCAATTCTTAGAAGGGCTATTAAAGATGTGGCAATGATTAATGTTATTCCAAATTAAGCAAAGGCCACAGAAGTACTAGTTGCTTCTATCCAGATGGAAGAGCTCCCTGGACTAATCCAATTGGCCAGATGAGAGCATTCAAAATTCGGAAGTCTAAGCTCTTGCAGCAGAAGAATATCGGCATGATAAGATCTAATTTTAGGGATAGCACGTTTTCCCTTCAAAGGGCCTTTTATACCTCTAAGATTCCAAGATAAAATCTTCATTACCAAAAAGGAAAGTAGAGATGAAAAAGAAAAACTCGAGATGGCTCAGATTTGGCTCCTTGTTTTTCTTTCAGAACTATGCTTGGTGTTAGCAGCAGAAGTATTACCAATCTTCAGATTTTTCCTCAGTTTTTTCCTAAAGTATTGAGAGGCCTTAGACTTGGTTTTGGTAGGAGGATTGTTATCAGAGGTGTTATTCTGAAAGAGGAAATTATCTCCATTCCAGTTTTTGTTAAGATCAGATAAATCTATGGCCTCCTCATTTTCCTTCTCAGACATATAATTAGAGTGAGGATAGTCCCAAAATTTAGACTCACAACAAGTATAATTGGTATTGGGAGCAGCCAAAAACTTATTATGTGGAAAATTATAATGAGAAAAATCAATAGGGTTTAGAGCTTGCCTGTGAGTGTTTTCTTGTTCAGTGCTCGTGTGTCCATCTTGACCTTGAGGTTCTGGTGTAAGTGGGACCACATCTACTGCCATATTAGCAAATTCAACCTCCACATCACTGTCTTTTCCTTGAACACTGTCAACACTATCAGTGCCATAATTTTCCTGACATAACTGACTGTTCTCTTTTTCCAATTCCACATTTTTGACTATTTTTTCTCCCAGAACTAAGCAATCTATCTTTGTCCAGCCCTATGTCAAAATCTGTGTCTGATGTTATATTTTTGTCCATATTAGGTTCAGTGACACTATCCATTATTGCAACCTGCAAACCAGAGAGCTGTGATGCAACTTTGGGGGAGATAGTAACGCATCATCATAAGGAAGGGACAAATTACATGGTATGGCTGATGGTTCATAGAGATCAATAAGATCAGGAAGATTAGGGACAGTATCTGAGTTCAATTTGGCAGGAGGTGAATTGGGAAGACAACTTGAAGTAGAGGGATGTAAAGGTGGCTTAGTGAGTAAGGAAGGATGAGGGATAATATCAGGCTCCTCGGTATCTGCACAAAATTCATCTGATAGAGAAGCCAAAATTTGAAATTTGCTGGTACAACCATGAGAATTATTCAGGTTAATGGCTGTCTCAGAGTCCACATTATAGTTCCCCTCAACATCTTGAGGGGTTTGAGTTGACTTAATTTCCTTTAATAATAAATTCTCACTCCTTTTATCCCATTTTTTACGTACCATGTTGTACACTGAGATCTTGAATTGTAATGCCTCTGTTGCAAGGATACCCTTTTGATGAAGAAGCTTGATGCAAAAAGTTAATCCTGCTTTCCTTCATAATATTCTTCAGAGTTTTGCCCAGGTCCAAATCCTTTGAAAGCATGGGTGCTTTCCCTTTGAGCATTTTTTCTGTCAATATTAGACAGTTGATGGATTTGGAGTGAGGCATCTGTAAGCCAGCATCTTTGGAGGTATTCTTGACATGAGTATATTTTCCATTAGCAAATAGACCCATGTTGAGGATTCTAGTACTTGCTTGTGAGTTTTCCAGAGTAGTCTGATTAGATAGATTTAAAAGATCATAAGTGTCAGGGATGTCTTTTGCATTTTCTCTGATATTTTTTTTTCTTTTGGATCCTCTTGACACTGCCATTAATATTGGATTTGACACTTTTCCATTGTTTAACCTGTTGGAGGATTGGGTCCTTATTTGCTGATATAGTAGCTTGAGTTGCCATGTTATCAAGGCTGGCATTGTCTCTTTGAAGAGAGAGTGATTGAGGAGGGAATCTAGATTTATCTTCAGCTCCAAGTTTTTTTGCAAATTTTTCACAATTGACGTTTCTTCCATGTCTAAAGTTACAAAGACGACAAGTATATGACAAGCCAATCCACCTCAGATTAAGAACAGATTTAGAGCCAAAGAAGTCAATAAAAGGAATTGAGGTAGGAATTTTCTTGGTAATGTGAACTTGGACAAAGCATTTTGGGGGCTTGTAGGGAGAATAATCAGAGGCAATCTAGGTACCCATGGAATTAAAGATAGTTGCAAAGCAATCCTCATTCCAATAAATAGGACTGATTTCACTCATGGTAAGACAGGCAATACAGAGATTGCCAAAATTCAAGAGAGGAAAGTTGGGGCACCATTTCAGAAAAGATAGGTGAAAGGTATCACATGTAAAATTTCCTGATTTGAGAAGAAACCAGGGCAGTTTTTGGATTTCCACATTCAACCATCAGATAAATAGTTGAGCCAATATATAGAATTAATTATTACTCCTTTATGCATTTTGAGGAGTTAGTTCCATAATCTATCAATTTTTAATCCTACAACATCAACCCTCATAACGACTGCAAGGTTTGACAAAGACTTGATTTTAGCAGTAATAGAGGGAGAGTTTAAGGTAATACCTTTGAAAAGAACAGAGGTAGGAGGGACCGAAGCCTTATATCTATTAAATTCCTGAACCAGATCTCCATTGGAATAAATAGCTACACTTGGACTAGGCTGTCTAGTCTGAATTCTGGCACCATTTGCATCCAGGGTTGGAATCACACGATCAGTACCCAGATCTTTGGTCAGGTTGTTCCACACAGGAAAGCTTGATAGATGACACATTTCTTTAGGAAAAATTGGAATATCAGAGAAATCACCAAATCTGGGCACAGCAGAAGGATTTTCAACGTAAAAACTTAACTGTAAAAGTAGAGCGCCCTTCTGTGATGGAGATGAGCTCATAAACTGGTTAAGAATTTTGATAGCCTCAGTTTTTAAAGCATGCGAAGGGTTTAAGCTCTCATAATGGGCCATAATAAAGCTCAGGTGGCGACAACAAGGGGGAAAAGAAAAAACAGGGGAAGGAAAGCCAAAAGATCAGAAGGAAACGAGCAGGAGAAAAAAGGATTGCAGAAAAATTATGTTAAAAAATGAGGTGTTGAGAAGCCATATACTTACCATCATAATGCAATGAAAACGTAACAGAGCAAATTTGAATTCAATTTTATAGAATATATGGAGAATTCCCAGCATTTGAGCCCAAATCAATTTCTATATAAACTTCTACAAATAGCTTGCAATCATACCATTCACAATCGACTCGAAAGATGCCTGAATGTGTAGTGTTTTTCGATCCAACAAATTCTTCCAGCCAAGAATCAACAATCTCAATCTCAAATTCAACAGAGCTCGGGACGAAAGAATATTCAGTATGCCTCACTACTAAACTATCCCAGAGTTCGGATGAAGGACCACGCAAGAAACTGCAAGTTAATCTGTCTTTCTGTCTAAGAATTGCCAAAATCTTGGTATCCATTTGAAGCTCTTGATGTCGGGATTCATGAGGAGAGTTAGCCTCTACAAGGCCAGCACTTAAATCACAACAAATTAGGCCAGAAGAGAGAAAGTTTGGAATCACACCCTTATTGTAGCCAAGAAACGAGTTTGAACAAAATGAAGGGATAAAAGACAAAAAAATCAAGAAAAATGGCGCACGTCATTTTTCTCTTCACTTTCCATTTAGGTGAATCATTGTCACCACCACTCCTTCTTCATCTTCTTCCTCGTGATTACAAGCCTTCTTGAGCAAATATCATCCTCTAGCGTAGACGATTACTGAATTTCAGTTTGAAATCTTAATGCAGTATATGCTCAAAAGGATTTACTGCACGTGTAGCAAGCCAGTGAATCTTGAGTTTAGTCACTAACCTTTTCTCTTTAATCGTATCAGTTACTTTTGCTATCTAGAAATGTTGCCCTTTTTCATTTTCCTCAGTTGGAAGAGCAATCAGCATATCTTTTACAATTTTTGTGATATTATCCGGAGGCTTATTGTTGCACCTTGGTCCGAGGTTTATGACCCAGTCTGCTTCTTCCTCTACTGAAGGTGCTACTATAGCATTTCTTGCCTGTCTAGTTCTACGGTTGATGGAAGATCTTAGGCCACTCAATTGGTTCCTCCAACTGCCTTACATTTAGGTTTTGAATCATGATATTTTGTTCAAGAAGGAAACTTCTCCACCATATTTGGTTTTCTTCTATAAAGTACTTAAAGCCCAAGGAAATTCCATTTTCAATGGCTTTGTACTAGAGTACTTTTCTTCTATTTTGACTCTTTTGAATTTGCTTGGGGAAGTTACTCTGCACCTTCTACCAAGCTAGTGTCTGGAACAATTTGAGGACACGAAACCCCTCTGGTGGACTCCAGTCTTTAGTTGTGGTGTACTTCTTCCCTTGACAAAACTTTCTTTATTCTTCAGGTAAAACTTGATGTTATATTGAAAAGTAAGATCATTCAACTTGTTCATAGTTTGTCCTCTAGTAGCACATCGAGAGAAAATGAATTTTCTAGAGTTAGCAGTCTCCTTGCGTCTTCAATGATTTGAACTAAAGTTGGAAAGCAAAAAGCATTCTTCCTTCGAAGATGCATGGAAAATCTATTAAACATCTATGCAGCAATCTACCAAGTTTTGGGTTGGAAAATTTACAATGCAGGTGCCGGGTTCATTCTTCCAAACTCTTCATCAGAGGAATTGCCTCTATTTTAGAACAATATCCTCCTACTTTTAGAACATTCCCTATGGCCTTAATGATGCTTTTAAATTTTTTTATGGCTTCCTAACCTAGTTGAACCTGAAGCAGATTGCCTATTGGCACTTAAACATTGATTGAGATATAATGTTACGTACAAATGCTGGTCCCTAGGCCATATAGGACCAATAGACCTAAGGATTATAGGTTTAAGGAACACATGGCATCAATGCATAATAGAAGTGCCAAGTATCTAAAGACAACCAATTAAGCTGTTGTTTACTAGAGTTAACACATGCATGCATGCACATGTGTGGTTGCATGCAACTTGCCTTAGTATGCTATACAAGAGATCATAGATCTCAAAAAAAGACACAAGGGAGAATCGTCTTGGGAATGATTTAGAACTGCACTATGCTGCGATATTGATACGAAAGATCAATGCAAGTTTGGCGTGGGGAGTCTAAGGGACTCAGGGAAGGGGAAACCTAGGGGGTTCATGGTAGCCACACTTAGCCTCTTTTGAGGCATGTAACACATAAACATTAGAAAGCAGCTTGCATTAACACCATTAGAGACTTGAGAAAATATGACAAGTGGTGTAGTTGGCAAGAAATATTTCAAAAAGTACAAGGTTCCATAACAAATAGGAAAATCTTAAGACAATCATGGATGAGAGGAAATCACGTAATTAAGCATGGACCTAAAAGAAGTGGCCAAGGCCCTTGACGAAATGGTGAAGTTACATCGCCACATGCATGATGACAATGGGTTCATAATTTGAGGAAGACCCCTGTGAAGCCGACCCAAAGATCCCAAATCTAAAAAAGACATGTACTGATAAGGTCTTTGAAACCTCAGAAAAATTGGGCATGGTAAAAATAAAAAAGCAAGATCTACATGATGATCACAACAACATGTTTGTGGCCTTATTTGTGCTCGCAATTGCTTCATAGTCCCAGGGCAGTTTCCTGGCTATTATGGACATAAAAATGTAATCAATCTAATTCAATTCAAATCAATTAGATTCTCAACCTTGATTCAGTTTCACCTTCAACATAGGAACAATATGAGAGTAAACAAAAGATAAGCCAGCCCATAAGGACAACATGGATGCTTTGGTGCTCTCTGAGCTCTTCACTTGCTATTACACATTGACATCGCACAAACCAAGCAACTTCATGGACATAAAACAAATTTCAAGCCGAGTACGCTACAACCCCATCATATACAACGGAAAGACGGAATGGTTCAAGCATATAGGAACTCTAAATTGCTTTCTCAAATATATGCACCAAATTCCTTACGAGACAAAAGCCATGACAGCACCCTATGTGGATTATTGTACATATTTATAGTTTTGTGTGATGATTTTTTTATTTTTTTTTAGTGAAGATGGCTTTGGATAACGTTTGAACCAGAATGGCGAGCCTTTCCAACCCGGCGTCCTGCATTCATGACGATCATTACAACATTACTACCTATACTACAGGAAAATGTAGGAGGTGGCCTGCAACCTCTTATGTTTTGGCTTTGGGCCTACCGGATCAAGCTGCCATCGGTAATTCTTTACTCATATTTGGACTCAATTCAATATAGGGCTTTCTTTAGCATAACTATGTTCATGTTTTTCCATTAGGTCGGAAAAATAATTTGTGTTCAGTAGTACAACAGCATAGCCCGAGAATTCTTACAAATTCCAACGTTGAAGTTTCATCAGATATTAAGGAGATAATTGCTCTGTGTAATAAAGGGAAATTGGAGGATGCAATTGATCATCTAGAGCAGTATGAAGTGCGCTTTGACTCCAAATTTTATGGGACTCTCATAAGGTTGTGTGGAAATAGGAAGGCTCTAGCAGAAGGAATACGTGTACATAAACATATTACAGATTATGGTCCTCAAGATGTCATTTTTTTGGGTAATTTGTTGGTTGAAATGTATGGGAAGTGTGGAGATCTTAAGAAATCCAGGGATGTTTTTGCTAAAATGAGAAGAAAAAATGTCTATTCCTGGACTGCCATTATAACAGCATGTGTCCAACATGATCTTTATGGAGAGGCTCTTCACTTGTTTCGTCAAATGCGACATAGCAGCCTTGAGCCGGATGCTGTCATCCTTACAACTATGCTCAAAACTTGCACCAGTCCAGAAAGCCTAGCAGAAGGTAGATTATTTCATGCTTTTCTTGTGGATTATGGATTTAGAACAGATAGTTTTATGCAAACTGCACTTGTCAACATGTATGGAAAGATTGGAAGCCTCGCAGAAGCCCAAGATGTGCTCGACAACATGCAGCAGAGAAATGTAGTATCTTGGACTGCCATGATTGCAGCATATGCTCAACATGGTTATGAAGCAGAAGCTCTCTTGTGTTTCACTCTGATGCAGCAGGAGGGTGTGAAGCCAAATGAGGTCACGTTTCTTAGTACGATTAATGCGTGCACAGCTCTATTTGCCTTGGCAGAGGGGCGGGTGATCCATGCATGCATTATTGGTAGCAATTTCAAGTCAGATATTGGTTTAGCTACTGCCTTGCTTAATTTGTATGGAAAATGTGGTCATGTGGAGGATGCATATACAGTATTCCTCGGAGCCTCCGATTTAGATACAACATGTTGTAATGCAATGATGGCAACGTTTTCTCAGCACGGTTATAGTAAGGAAGCACTTCAGCTTTTCCAGTTGATGCTGAAAGAACACGTACGTCTAGACAAGTTCACTTATAGTACAGGTCTTACTGTATGCGCTGATCTATATGACCTTGAGGAGGGTAAGCGGATTCATAACCATATCATTAACGACTGCTTGGAGCATGAGGTTATTCTCCAGACTGCTCTTATTAACATGTATAGTAAATGTGGTAACTTAACTTGTTCACATGAAGTGTTTGGGAAAATGCTGGAACGAGATGTGATATTGTGGAATGCTATGATTGTGGCATATGCTCAGCATGGTTTTGTCGACAAGGCCCTCCAAATGTTTAGCCAAATGCAACATGCAGGCATTAAACCAAACAGAATAAGCTACTTAAACATTATCTCAGCATGTGGCCATGCTGGCTTGTTGCAAGATGGTTGCTATCATCTTGTGTCGATGTCTGCTAATGGCATCATACCCATCAGGGAGCACTTTGGCTGCATGGTCGATCTTCTTGGACGGGCTGGAAAGGTAAATGTTGCAGAGGATATCATCCAGATGATGCCGTTTGAGCCTGATGAGGTGTCATGGGTTGCTTTTCTTGGGGCGTGCATCACTCATAATCATTATGAACAAGCATTAGTTGCTGCACAACATTCACTTGAATTCTATCCAAGCAATGATGCAGTATATGTTTTGCTTTCTAATATGTATGCTATTGCTGGAATGTGGGATGAAGTCAGAAAAGTGAGGCAACTGATGAAAGATCGCGGGATTAAGAAGAAGGCAGGGCGAAGTGCAATTGATGTCAACAATGCCAGGCATGAGTTTGTTGCTGGAGATATACTCCATCCCCAAGCTGAGGAAATATATGGCGAGTGGGATCGATTAAGCAAAGAAATGAAGAAGTTAGGATATGTGCCTAGCATAGGACTTGCATTGCATGATGTGGAGGATGAATTGAAAGAAAATTTGTTGGCATACCACAGCGAGAAACTTGCAGTCTGCTTTGGGCTCATCAGTACCCCTGATGGGACGCCTCTTCGCATCATTAAGAACCTCAGAATCTGCCCAGATTGTCATGTTGCCATCAAATGTATTGCTAAGATTACTGAAAGGGAAATTGTCGTGCGTGATGCTAATCGATTTCACCATTTTAAGGATGGCATTTGCACTTGTGGTGACTATTGGTGAAGCAAAGCATTAACCAATAATCATGCAAACATATTTTTGCTTATGAGCCATATATATCCATGTGGCTTCACCGAAGTTGTGGCCACCATTTTTTTTCATTTTGAAATACACTGCCAATTTCAGAAAGAGCAAGCTTATATCGTCAATCTATTCCTGGCATAAGACAGGGAGATAAAGACCATGTAAAATACCAATTTGCTTCATTCAACTGTAAGCAACTAGTTTGGGGAGCTGAACAGACATGTATCACAATTGTTCAACAAGTACGAACGAATAAAAATAATCATGCAATTAAAAACATATAATTGTATAGGACAATTTCATTGCGATAAGGTTCGCAAATGGTTTGATCTAATGGGCAAGGCGGCCAAGATTTGCAGGACAGGTATTCTATGGATTTCGATTCTTCTCTGCTAAAGATTTTTGCTCTTCAAGCAGAAGCTAAAGCATTCCAAATCATTTGGGGTTTTCCCATCCAAACTGAGGGCGGAACGAGGGCAGGCTCTTGAGTGATTTGGATTAGATTTGGACGGGCTGGAGATGGAGCAGGAGCAGGATGCGATGGAATTTTTTTTTGATGAGTGGTCCCTGCGTAAGCCGTTGGGACCCCTATGCATTGGACCATTGGCATGGTCCAAAATATTCAACTGCTATGGATTATTAGCGTTTTGGATTTTGGAAAAATCGTCAAAAATGACACTCTCCTCCCGTAAACAATCATGTTGATTAAGCACCTTGTCGCCGAATAAGAGAGACTTCCTAATCTGATCTGATGAAGCACGTTTCTGGTTGTCCTTTGGCGGACTAGTTCAGGATCGAATCATTTGTTACCAACCATTGTTCGGAAAAGGGGATTCGTTATGGCAGAATTATCAGGAGTTCTGGAGCTTCAATCATTCAAGGCGAGTGGAAAATGGTACCAGGACCCAGATGATTATGGGCGACAACGGCATTGATTCTTGGAAGTCCGGCCTGCAGGGGTGAAGGCTACCGGGCTAAATTTAGTATAGCAATAATAACCAATATTCTCATTTTGTTCAACAACCTCAGCATGCAATGCTTCACTGGTCTCAGGTAAACGATTTTATCTCTTTGCTCATTTGCAAGTTTGCAAGCCTTAATTCATTCTTGTTGGCAGATAGGCAGAGCAATATTAGACCTAAGACTTTCGTGTCTTCAGGGATCCTCATTGGCTTCTTTTCAGTATGGTAGAAAACAAGGTATTTCTATTACCAGAGATGCTGCATTACGCCTTCTGCAGGGATGCGAGAAAAGAAAAGATCTTCAGAGTGCTAGACGGGTGAAAACTCTTATTGGCATTAGTGGTCTTGATTATATTTCCGTCCTTGGTGACCATCTGATTCGTCTATTTTTCCAACATGGAAATTTGGTTGAAGGAAACCAAGTATACAATAAAATTGCTAAACCAAGTGCATATACATGGTCTTCCCTTATCATGGCACATGCCAAGCTTAAACGAGGACAGGAAGCTCTTGAATTATACTACAGAATGAAATTGTCAGGTGTGAAAGCTGATACATATGTTTATGTTGCCATCTTAAATTCATGTGCAATAACTTCAGCCCTCATTGAAGGAAGAATTCTACATGAAGAGATTATTCAGCAAGAAATTCAATCAGATGTTGCTATTAGCAATACTCTCATTGACTTATATGTGAAATTTGGGAATTTTAAGGAGGCACTAAATGTTTTTAATCATTTGCCAGCAAAGGATGTGATTTCATGGAATTCAATGATTTCAGGATACATTCTTCATGGGGAATACTTTCCTGCAATATCATGTTTTGAGAGGATGTCACTTGAAGGCGTGGAGCCAAGTGTTGTATCTTGGGGAATACTCATCTCAGGTTATGTGCAGAATGGGAACAGTGACATGGCTCTAAAGGTTTTTGAGAAGTTGCAGATGGAAGACATAAAACGAAACGAGATCATATTGACAAGTGTCCTGCAAGCCTGCTCTAGCACAAAAGCAATAAACCATGGTAGGCTGATTCATGACCAGATTATTAAAAGACATGTTCAGTTGGATGTTCTCATGGGTAATAACTTGGTCGATATGTATGCCAAATGTGGATCCTGGGAAGAGGCTCATGAAATATTTGATGTGATGCCAAATCAGGATCTGATGTCCTGGAATATAATCATTGCAGCATATTCCCAGCATGGGAAGGGCATCCTTGCCTTAGAATGTTTTGGGATGATGCAAGAAGCAGCGATAGAACCCGACACCACCACCTTTCTTAACGCATTGGAAGCCTGTGCATGCATAGGAGCTTTACAAAAAGGGAGGTTTATTCATGATCAGATCAGTAGCTATGGGCTTGAACCCGATGTTCTCTTGGGGAGTGCTATGGTCCATATGTATGCCAAGTGCGGAAGCATAAATGAGGCAGATAAAGCTTTCAAAAAGTTGCAGAATCTAGATGCGGCATCATGGAACACAATGATTTCAGGATATGCTGAACATGGGGAATGTAGATTTGCTCTAGAATATTTTGAATTGATGCAATCAGATGGTATGCAACTGAATGAGCAATTATTTACCAGCATTCTTATGGCATGTTGTCATGAAGGTCTTGTAGAGGAAGGCTATTGGCATTTCAGGTCTATGAGTGAACATTATAATACCGTGCCAACTACCTTCCATTTCACTTGCATGGTTGATCTTTTGGGCCGGGCAGGATGCTTGTCTAGTGCAGCAAATCTGCTTCAACATTTTCAGCAACATAATGTTACTGGGTGGAGATCTTTACTTAGTGCCAGCAAGGTGTATAAACATGTGGATTTAGCCAGACATTGCTTTCATCAAGTGGTCTCTTTGGATCCCATTTGTGCAGCTGGGTATGTGCTCATGGCAAATATATACGCTAATGATTAAAGTTAAAAGGATCTTGGAAGAAGACTTGTGAGAGAAGTGAAACAAGGTAATTGCATCGCAATGGCTTAATACTAATAGAACACGAAAAGCATTGCACAGCAAGATATTCATCTATTATAAAAGTGCCTCCCTTATACATGAGATGACGGTGCTGCATTAAGCAACATGCAACCGCCATACCTAATTCCAGAAATAGCTCCGTTCCAAAAGGAGATCAACAAAAGGTGGTTTAACTAAATCAACGTAAACTGGACTGCCAAGTCATCTCTTGCTTAAAATACCTTAATATCCAATACTCCCCCTCAAGAGTGACTTGAGCATTAGTTAACAAAACAACTGCAATTCTAGTTCATAGTTCTGATCTACATGAACAGAAATAAATTTCCACACTAAAACAGAATCTTCATCTCCTATAGACTGTAAACATGTTTCAGAAATTCAGAATTGTAATTGACTAGTACCTTCTCATATTTTTACCATTCCCATTTCTTCAAGACATTCAGCATGTCTTTTCTTGCCCAAAGGTTTAGTTAGAGCATCTGCAGTCATGAATTGCGTACCTAGATGTTGTATAGCAATTTTTCCTTGTTCCACCTTCTCGCGTGTGAAGTGATATTGAGTTTCAATATGTTTGGCCTTAGACCAATTGCTAGGGTTCTTCACTAAGCTGACTGCAGCCTTATTATCATTCATGAGCACAGTAGGGGTTGCTTGTTCTGCACCAAGGGATTTCAGGAGCCTCCTACAAATTTCCATGTACTCTGACTCACATGAGCTAACTGCTCCAGCTAATTACTCCCCCTTGCAGCTTGAAACAGAAGCCAGTGCGGGATTTTCTGAGTATGGTGTCCCATGCGTAATCTGCATCCACATATCCTTGGAGAATAGGAGAAGCATCTGTTTTCTGATATAAAATTCCAAGGTTAGAAGTGGTGTGCAGGTAGCGAAGGAGCCGTTTCACGGCCTGCCAATGTGCTAACGCTGGATTCTCCATGAACTGACTAACAGTTATAACACTTTCCGCAATATCAGGCCTGCTACACACCATGATGTGCATGAGGGAACCAATAATACTTCTATACGGGATGTCTTGCATTTGAGTCTTTTCTTCAGCAGTACTAGGACACATATCAAAGGTCAAATGATTGGAAACAACAGGTGTACTTACCCCCCGAGGATGAGTCATGTTGCACCTAGCAAGCAATGACTAAACAACCTTATTCTGATGGAGAATGAGAGTGCCTGCTGCCCTGTCTCGTAGAACTTGCATGCCCAAAAAGTGCTTTAAAGGCCCCAAATCAGTCATATGGAACCTTTGTGTGAGGGAGTTCTTGGTCTGAGCCATGAGTCGCTTTGAATTAGATGCCAAGATAAGGTCATCTACATAGAGTACCACAATTATGATCTCTGCTCCGACACGTTTGGAGTAGATATTCCAATCTGCATCACTGCGCTCAAACCCTTGGGCAGTGAAGAAGGCATGTATGGTTTTATACCACAGCCTAGGAGACTGTCGTAAGCCATATATGGCTTTGTTCAGTTTGCAAACCTTGGCAGCATTGTTTGGTTTAACAAATCCTGGTGGTTTCTTCAGATAGACTTCCTCGTCAATGACCCCATGTAAGAAGGCGGACTTCACATCCATTTGTTGCAAATCTAAATCAAGAGCTGCAGCCAGTGCCAGCACAACTTGAACAGAGGTAAGACGAGCAACAGGGGCAAATGTTTCATGGTAGTCAACACTTGTAGTTTGCGAGCAGCCCCTAGCTACTAGTCGAGCTTTGTATCTAGTAATCACATTATTCTCATCAAATTTTAACTTGTAGATCCACTTACAAGTTATTGCTCGCCGTCCAGTTGGCAGATCGCAAAGATCCCAAGTGTGATTGTCAATCAGGGATGCGTACTCCTCCTCCATGGCTTGCAGCCACAAGTGTTTGTTTGAGCTTTTCATTGCCTCCATGTATGAGCTGGGTTCTTCCTCATAAGCATTACTATGCAGGGCCAGATATGCTGCTCCCTTTTGACTTCTGCTGTTGAGATAGTCCTGCATTCTTTCAGTAGGCCTTTTAGGCCTCGAAGATCTCCTCGGCTCCAAGGAAACAGCTTCATCAACATCCCCTTCAGTATCTCCCTCCTCACCTCCAAATTCTGGTTCTGAAGGGACGTGAAGATCATCATGTAGAGTGTTTGAGATGTCCACTTCATTGTAACTGTCAGAGTCACTGGAGTCTGCAGTGTTTTCAGCAGGCCCTTGATCAAATGGATCAAATTCAGGCGGCCAATGCTAAAGTCTTGTTCATTAAAAACAACACTTCTTCGAATCATCATTCTCCTTGTGGCAGGAACATATAGTTTGTAGCCTTTGGTGGTGTCTCCATATGCATAAGCTGTGCACCCAAAAATTTTGAAGTCTTTTACAGTAGGCTTATGGCCAGTCCAAATGGTTTCTGGTACTCCATCAGGGAGAGCTTTAGTGGGAACCCTATGAAGAATGTAAACAGCGGTGTGAATGGCCTCTGCCCAAAACTTATGGTCAATTCGTTTTGACAGCAGCATGGACCTTGCACAATCAAGCACGGTTCTGTTTTTGCGCTTCACAACACCATTCTGCTGGTGTTCATGGGCGACTGACGTCTCATGACGTATGCCAAAGCTCGTTAGAAATTTAGAAAACTCATCACTTGTGAATTCGCCTCCCTGATCTGTTCTTAATGTCTTAACAGTCTTGTTAGTGAAGTTTTCAACCAACAATTTCCGTTGTTTAAAATACTCAAAGGAGTCTGATTTGAATGCCATAAAGTACACCCAATTTTTCCTGGAAAAATCATCAATGAGCAACCGAAAGTACCTTGAGCCACCAATAGACGTGACACGAGCCGGACCCCATAGATCCATGTGTACAAGCTTGAGGGGGTGATTTGCACGAGTGCCCTTGCTTTTGTGGTATGGCTTTCTGCTGAGTTTTCCCAAAGCACAGCCCTCACAAACTCCTGCAGGTGCCTGGATCTTTGGCAGACCATGCACAAATTTTTGCTCCCTCATTTTCTTTAAGAACTGAAAATTGGCATGTCCTAATCTCTCTTGCCAAATTTGGTGCTCATTTGTTGAGGCAACACTTAATGCAGTGGACTGTTTCGTGTACCAGCTCAGTTTGTACAAGCCTCCATCTCGTTCTCCTTTAGCCAGTACATGGTGTTGCTTGTCACTCACTACGCATTGTCTATTGCCAAAAGTAGCAAATAGATCAGCATCATCTATTTTTGAAATAGAAATGAGGTTTGCCTCTAGATCTGGCACAAACAAGGTGTTCTTGAGCTGTACATTCCCTATTGGTAGCTTTAGAACCACAACACCGACACCTCGAATATTCAACTTCCACTTACCAATTTTGACTTGCTTGTTCCCAGCAAGCAGCTCCAAATGTCTGAACAATTTCTTGTTGCCAGTCATGTGATCACTAGCACCTGAGTCTAAGTACCAGGTTCCTTGTCCCATTTCAGCAAGCAAACCCATGGAAAGCACTTCTGGACTGCAACAAGCTTCAGCTCTATCCATAGTGCAGGGACTATGGAACATATGACAATGCTTATCAAACATATGACATGTTTCAGATAATACCAAATGCTTTCAAGAGTACATAACACCTTATTTCTAAATGAGTGCTTTCCTTGTGAGATAGCCACAAAGGCTCTGGCCACAGATATGAATGAGTCACTGCTGAGCTTTGATCAGAATCTTCTATGTCACTTGCCTTTGAGGCTTTGTGACTATGGGCATGAGTCTTCTTTTTCTTTACATCCTCCTTCTCATTTGCTTTGGTTTTTCTTCTCCTTCTGTCAGGCACTGGGCAGTCTTTAGCCAAGTGTCCATGTTTACCACAGTTAAAGCACTTCCTAGTTTCTCCACCGTCTTGTCTTCCTAAGAGTGCTTGCCCTTCTTTGTTTCCCCCTTTCTTGAATCCTAGTTGGTTTGTTTCCTCCATTAGTATCTGTCGACATGCCCACTCTAGCTCTACATGTTCACATGAACCAATAAGATTCTTGACATTATTATAACTAGCTGGTAAACCAAGCAACATGGCCCCAACTACCAGATCATTATCAATTCCCTTCTCCATGCCTCGAAGTTGCAGTGCTGCAGCCTTTATTCTGGAGATAAAGTCTTCTGCAGATGCACATTCTTTCATCTTAGTGGTGAAGATGATAGAATAGAGATTAGCCTGCTGTGAAAAATGCTTCTTCTTGTAAGTGAGCACAAGCTGCTCCCATGCATCTTTTGCATTATCTGCAGCTTCAACCTGAGCAATTTGAGTGTCATCAAGATACTTCATGATCTTGTTTCGAGCTTCCCAATCTCGCTTTCCATTTCAACAGTGCTTGCTTGTAAGCCTCACTCCCTTTGAGACCTACATCTGTTGCTACTAGTTCACCCTTGCTCTCAATCTGTAGTGAAGTTCCTCCTTTCACTATTTGAGCAGCTGTTGGAGCTTGACTTTTCTGAGGATGTGAAACGGGCACTAGTCTTGGCTCGTCTCCAGAGATTATGTGCCATAATCGCTTCTCAGCCAATTTTCCCCTGACCTTGATGAACCAATAGAATGCATTACTGTGGGATAGCTTTTCAATCTTGCCCATTTCGTTATGCACACAGCAGTAGCAGCGATTCACACAACACTAAGGTAATCGACCTGCTATTGCACAACAAGATATTTATCTATTATAAAAGTGCCTCCCATATACATGAGATGACGGTGCTGCATTAAGCAACATGCAACCGCCATACCTAATTCCAGAAATAGCTCCGTTCCAAAAGGAGATCAACAAAAGGTGGTTTAACTAAATCAACATAAACTGGACTACCAAGTTATCTCTTGCTTAAAATACTTTAATATCCAATAAATACAGCTAGACCCATGAAGCTTCAAACACATATCACAGAATGATCAAGTTGCATTACCGGCCCTGCGCATACTCTTTTGTGATCCAGTTGTCCCTCTCGGTAGGACCTTATCTTTTAATGTGCTTATGGAGATCTCAACTGGGATGTTACCAGTTTTAAAATAATCTTTAGTCCATCTCCACCATCCCTAGAAGGATAAAGAGGACAATGAGATTGAGCATCAAAGGCAAGCTACACAACAAGAAAAGGGGCATTTAGCGACGCCAATAGCGACGTCTGCGCGACGTCTACGCGACGTCTGACGGCGTCGCCCAGACGTCGCACAGACGTCGTTGCTGCATACGCCGCGGCGTGCGACGGCGCCGCGATGCGACGTTGGCGGCAAAGCCGCCAGCGACGCCAGCAGACGCGGATACGTACGCCGCGGGCGTCGCGCATGGCACGTGACACGTGAAATATACACGGAATATACACGGAATATACACGCGTGGAACATCACCAAAATCCACGCGGCGTCGCGTAAAAGCCACGTGGATACGTCGCATGCGACGTGACACGTGGAACGACACGTGGTATATACACGTGGCATATACACGTGGAATATACACGTGCAATATACACGTGCGTAAAAGCCACGTGTCACGTCGCATGCGACGTGACACGTGGAATTTACACGTGGAAAATTCGAAAATCCGCGTATAGAAAAGCCACGTGGCAAAAAAAAAAGTCACGTGGATACGTCGCATGCGACGTGTAGGAAAAAAAAATAAAAAAAAAATAAAAAAATATTTATATAAAAAATATAAATATAAAAATATTTTTAAATAATCACAAAAGTGTTTTTATATTCATATTTTTAAATAGTCACAAAATTATTTTTATATTTATATTTTTAAATAATCACAAAAGTGAATTGTATTTATATTTTTAAATAATCACAAAAGACTCGTTAAGAGGAGTATCCACCCTTTTAGCCTAGAGCTACTCTCTCTCGATTCGATTGGAGTAGTCATCCCGAGCACGTAGTTAGTTAGAGAATACTCGAACCGCCACCGCACCGCAAGCATTGAGATTGGATGGCTCTCCAAATGACGTTTGCGGATCCCCGCCGCCCAGAGCCCCATGTCATGCTCTATAGCTTCATCCATATCCGCCATCGCTTCCTATAAAAACCAAAAAAGAATATGCGTTAATGTAGTTCATAGAATTATAATAATTTTCTACAACGCCCCCCGCATTCCCGCTAATTGGGAGAGTTCCTCGTCGATAAGCGTTGATACAGATAAACGCCTCCACGCCCGCGTGGCTACTTGTACCGCTTTGCTTGCTAGGGGGCAAACCCGTATAGATATTCCTATGACAATATAACGAGTATTAGCTAGTGACATTTAAAGTTCTTATTAAAATTAATGTGAACTAATATAGCTCTTCACGAATCTATAATGAAACCCTTCCCGGCCACGGAGCCTAAATGAGATTTGCTTTCGCGTGCTTTTAGTTGCTTTGTCGGTCCGAGCTCTATGTTTTTTTCTCGATCCTTTGCACGCTCAATGCAACTGATTGCAAGGCACACAACATTATCACAAGTTAAAGTGAACGAATGACAAAAAAAAAGAAATACCTTGATATCTTCCTTGTGGAGATTAAGTGGTTTAGGGACTTTTGACCAATCGCCTCCTTCTTTTCGCAAGTGCAGCGGTTCCTTGACCACATTGTGCCTTTGACATACATCGATAGATCAACGCCAATATCAAAATAATAAAACAAGACTATGACTAGGTCATGTACCTCCTTTTCGTATAAGCTCGCCCATCATCGAAGTGAGCTTCTTCCGCTTAAACGCCTTTGCTTTTTCTATCTACGGGAAACTCGTTTCATTTTATTTTTGACGCTCTCTATTTCGCGTTGGTCATAAGCACTGTGCCACTCCCCTATACCGGGAGGCCATAAAGCGAGAGATATTATTTGTGACCCGCGTCCCTCGAGTGTAGTATAAAAGACACTTCCCTCATCATCCTTCTTAGGAAGAGTCCCGAAGCATAAATGGTGGGTATATAAAAGCGTGTTTATGTCTAAGATCAATATACATATCCCGTCCGATTAAGAACCTTTTGAGCACTTTACAATGTATTCTAAGTGAAGAGACTGAACAAAACAACAAATTTAGATGACAAAGTACTAATATTTAAGGTTGATATCTTAAATAATATGTTCACATAACTTACATCAAAAAAATTATTATTAATATGATAGTCGGGTATATTCGGGGCCAATTCACCCGCAGACTTACGTGTCTAAAACAAAGCGAAATGGACGCTCTTCTTCAGTGACACGTGGACGTCGTCGGGATCCTTCCCTCTCCAAGTCGAGGCGGGCGACCATGTTCTTCTGGATCCCGAACCTGTGATGATCGTCGCGATCTTGAACGTTAGAGTCTGTTGCTCCACTACTTCTTGACACGGGAAGTAATGAGAGAATGAGCATCTTTAACATCGCAACCAAAGAAATGTTGGCAATGCACGTAGTGGATATATATTTACTGTTGAAATCTTCCTCCAAGTTCCTTGCATTAGAAAAATCATTGTTGAGTCTCTCTTGCCTAGAAACGGGAGTCCATACTACGTCTAGCATTCTCAATATTCTCGCGTGAACGTGGAGGCCGATAATCAACACTATGTCGTTGGGGAATAGGAGGGGAGGTGCTTAAGCGGCGTTGGTGTCAAAGAGGCAAAATATGCTGCAATTTGGTCTCTCTCGGCGGGAGACATGTTTGCGAGGAAGGCGGGGAGCGGCGGAGGAGCTGCAGAAGCACAAATATCATGCAAAAAACAATTCATTTATTTATTATTTTTATAAAAACTATCTTAATACCCAAACCTGCTGGTGTAGTGATAGGTGGAGGTTGGCGTCTTGGAGGAACATCAGCACGATTGCCCCTACCTCGTGGAGTCCTCCTCCTATTTTCTCTAAACTCGTCCCTTTCCTCTACACAACAAATTAAAACTCCATGCATAAACTCACATACCTAATTAGAGGGTAAAGCGTATAATAAAAACTATATAAATACTTACCTTCGTCTTGCTCATTCTCCGTACGATTGCGATTACCTCTATTCATCGCCGAGAAAAAGAGCACACCTAGATCAAAAGAAATTGTGAGAGAAACATTTGATAACCATGAATGATATTGGTTGCAATAATAGAATGATACTTACAAACCATAGAGATGAAAAATAGTATTTTTATGGTTCGAAATGTGCCACTAATGAGCCCCGGCAGACTTTTATCTGTATCTTGACCGCCTTGACCGGGGAAGGAGGGGAGACGATAATGCCATGAATATTGCATCGTGAGAAAAGAGGGCCACAATGAGGAAAACCGCTAAGAATTGAGCCTCCGCCATGACTATATATATTAATTTGAACATAACGAGAATTAGCGAGAGAAAAGCTTTGAACAAGTGTCTTTGAATAAATACCTAAATTTATATTCTTATCTTCTTATTTATATTAGAAAAGTATCTCGTATATAGGTATGGGGTGCATATCGAACTCTAGGTTGCCATATTATCAGGCCATGTATCATGTCATACACCGAACCCTAAATTATCCCACGTGGCATTTTTAGTGCCACATCATGAAACCCTACGTTGCGTGTGTGGCACATCATCAAACCCTAGGTTGTGTCGCGTCGCGACTTCCTATTGCCACATCATAGTAAGTGCCATGTCATCAAACCCTAGCTGGCGTGTGCCACATCATCAAACCCTAGATTGTGCCACATGGCATTTACAATCTAGGGTTTGATGATGTAGCACACAAAACCTAGGGTTTGACGCGTCAGAATCTTGACACTTTATCTACAAGTTATGATTAATAATTTATTTACCATTAATAATAATTTTTTGATTAATAAATTACTTTTTTTCATTAGTAATTTTGACTAAAAAACATTTATTGGTTGCAACAAGCCTCAAATAGGAAGACAAAATTATATTAATCACTTCTTGCAAGCATTTACTTGTAGCTTAGCCATCTCAAGTGGATCACCACACTTCATATGTCGTCTCTCTCTCACAACTATATCGGAAGAAAGCCCCTTTGTTTTTGAACACATCGACGACGCGAGCAATAGATGGGCGATCCATGTGCACCATCTCTCTATCCATCATCATTTGGACCTTCATATGTTGGATGATGTCCAATGTGCTAGAGTATCGGTCGGTTGGGTTTATCTGAACACACAACCCCATAAGCCGCATTACCTGGACAAAATCAAGGAGCATCTCGTAAATGTAGCCCAGGGAATATATGTCAGATATCTCATGCCCCCATGATGCTTGGTCATCTGATGATGATGTAAAAACTCTCTTCTCCCACCAAGGATATCGCACCGTTCCATCTTGTAGTGTATAACGGCTCTTCAATTTGGGCATTCGCTCCTTGCAAAAAGCGGGAGGGCCATGTCCCAATCACCAATAGCCACCCACACATTTGTAGTTTGAGTCATCAAAATGGAGTTTGACCCTTTTGCAATTGAGCTTTGCGTGTGTCCAACCTGGAGCGTGGATGGCATAGACTCCTTCCGCAAGAGCGAGAGCTATTTCTGGGACGTACTTATACACGAGTCTCATTTTGGCTTTCCCACTCGCACTTATCTTCATATCAGCCCTTCTTGGAGCACTATGCATTGCATTTGACCATCTCCTATAAGAAGAGAATTGGCGGAAGGAAGATGGTCAAGTAATTCTGCAAAAGGTTCCTCCATTCATGAATGGCGGGACTACCATTGGTCCCTCGTGGCTCATCTCCACAAAAGACCTCGGGGGCAAGTCCAAGGGGGTGTGGCCAATGCTGGACTTGGGCTCTTGAAACGGATATACTTGTCGACCAACAACCATGATGCGGCTCTATCTTGGCCTCTCCACATAATGCCGATAATAATAATCATCTTGATTAAAGTACGGGGTTCCCAAGATCTGGATTTGGTATATCCGCGGTCTTGTTTACTACCAATGCACTTTACAACTCCAACGGCATCCACGGGAATCGTCAATAAATGCAAACACATTTATCATGAGCATGTAATGATAATCTAGCCCCCCCGCACCAATAGAGCTCCCACCATGGATAAGACTATCTAACTCCTTCACATGTTCATCATTGAGACCAAGCATCGGCCATCTTGTGATCTTTGCGTCGGACCTTTGCACCGCCACGAATTAGCCCATCGTCCCACGTATGCCTCAAAGATAGGGGCTCATAAGTGGCACTTTATACTTAAGTAGCATCCTCAATTCTGCGGCTCGGGATTGCAAACCCAAGACTTTAAGTTCTTTCTCATCATATCTTCCAACTTCGGACTCATGCTCCGGCCACCTCCCACATAATTGAGCCCGACATTCTTTCTCAACCGATGCTACAAAAGCGGTTAATTCGATCATCGGTTTGCATATGTCGTCCCGGCCTGGAATCATAATGGCATATGTGATTGATGAGGATCGCCCTAATTTCACTAAGCATCTACGTCTTCACCGAGGCCATTTTATGCCTACAAACAAAACAAAATAATGAATACAAAAGCCAAGCATGCACAAAGTAAATGCAACATAATACGACAATATCAAACATGTATGCAGACCATATAATCATTACTTATAACACGCCCTATGGCGACTAATACCTTATCACCCCCCCCCCCCCAAAAGCAAAAAAAAAAAGAAGAAGAAACAAGAAGAACTAAATAGGTTAGATTAGGGTATTCGGACCCACGGTCAATTTACATTAAAGTATTACTAGTTAATTAGTTAGCGGATAGTCCCAAAATTTAGTTAACTTTTTTAACCAAAAACACTACCTAAACTTATCTTCGCACCTTGTTCGGATTAGTTAGCAAAATTAACTAAAAATTAACTAAATTAGAAATTAGCACTATAGAGGTCACTTTAAGTTTAGTTAATTGTACATATAATTTTATGCCTTTGACTAACTTAACTAGACATGTTCGAAATAATTTAGTTAATTAGTTAAGTTATTTTTTTACCAACGCTTTTAGTGTGAATTAGTACTACATTAAGTTAGCCTAACCTATTTTTTTTTAACTAGCACGGGTGTGAAGGGAATCATCCAGTTACTGTTAACTTAACCTAGCCCTAGCTACCTCTAGCTAAAACGACAATAAAGCGTGAACTAAGGCCGAAACACTGGTCCTCCCCCACTCGCGGTGGAGCCGACCATGTCCTTGCCGTAGCCACATCTACCTAAGAATGAGAAGAAAAGTGGACTTGGACGGGACACCTAGTCCTCTCCACGCCAAGGTGGAGCCGGCCGTGCCCTTGAACAAGCCACTACAATTTTATTTTAAACCTAAAAATAACAAGTGGGCTGAAGTGGACTTGAACCCGCATGCGTGGTCCTCCACTCTAGGTGGAGCCGGTAGTGCCCTTGAACAAGCCACTCATTAACCTAGGAAACATTTATGATTGTAGTGAAAGTGGACTTGAACCGGGTACATGGTCCTCCCCACTCTAGGTGGAGCCGACCCGTGCCCTTGAACAAGCCACTCCATCAATTTTTTTAACCTACTTAAAACTATAAAAATAAAATGCAAGTGCGATCAACTACTTACCAAAATAAGGACGCGTGTACAAGATCCTGTCGGGTCCAAATCGTAATAGAAAGCCGCAAATGTAAGTAACAAAGCATTAGAAGAATAAGAACAAAGAAGAAAAACATGAAGAAGAAATAAGGATAGAATAGAGAAGAAATAAGAGAAGAAACAAGAAAGAATGAAGAAAAAATAAGAGGAAATAAGAGAAGGGAAGGGAATAGAATGGAAGGAAGAAATAAGGGAAGGGAAAGAAAAGGATCGAATGGAAAGTGAGGAAGAAATGTGAAGAATAAGAAACAAATGAAGAATGAAGAAATGAAATTAAAAAGAATGAAGAATAAGAAAAAAAAAAAATGAAGAATAAGGAAAGGAAGAGAAGAAAGAAATGAGGGAAGGGAGGGGAAAGAATGAGGAATGAGAAAGCATGAGAAAGAATGGAAATGAGAAACAAATGAGAAAGCATGAGAAAGAAATGAGAAAGAAATGAGAAAGCATGAGAAAGAAATGAGAAAGCAAGAAATGAGAAAGAATGAGGAAGAATGAGAAAGAGTGAGGAATAAAGAATGAGAAAGCATGAGGAAGAAAGAAATGAGAAAGAATGAGGAAGAAAGAATGAGAAAGAAATGAGGAAAGAAGAAATATGGGAAGAAAGAATGAGGAAAGAATGAAGCATATGGAAGAAGGAGGAAGAAATGAAGCATGAGGAAGAATGAGGAAGAAATGAAGCATGAGAAAGAAAGGAGGAAGAATGAACGAGGCATGGAAGAATGGGAAGAAAAAAAATCAAGAACAAAGAAGAAGAGGAAGGAAAGGAAACCAAAAAAAGAGGAAGGTTGGGCATGCACCATTCAATCCAAAAAACCTATTCAATCTAAAAAACATGATATACTAACCTTAGAATAGTTGCTTTGCTTGGTAGATCGGGGGTACTAGCTGGCCGGATGGCCCCTAAGAACCTCGAAGAAGTAGGGCAAAAAGAAGTTCCGGAAAAAGCCGCCGCCCTTGCGGTTTCAAAATATTACAGGCGTCGCATGCGGCGTCCACGCCGCATGCGGCGTTTAAATCTGCGTCGCACGCTGCACGCGTCCGCCGACGTATTTTGTTATAGCGGCGTTATTGTTTTGCATCTTTTTTTTAATGTGAAGCTCATTAAAAGTTTGTCCCTAGGCTTATTTGAAGCGATCTGGAAAACCCCGGATCGGATCCTTGCGGAGGATTCAACGATTCGGATATATAGGGAACCCGGAGCGGGGAGGGTGTTCATTAGCATACTGATCCCCAGAGGCGGTGCGAGGGCCCTGCCGAGAACATTTTTGGGGTCCGTCTCACGGGGGCGGGACTCTCCCCATCGAGGTGGCCATTCAAAGTCGCCTTGTTTGACTTGGGGAAGGGTGCCGGTCATGCTTGCCCAACAATTGAAATTTGCAGGACCGTTCTAACCCCAGCTTTGGGTGTGGACCTTATCAGAAAATTTTGGAAATTTTCTGTATCAGAGGCCGGTGATGACCATGGAAGCCGGTGACCAAAACCATAATTTAATTCCATGCCATGCATTAACTATGAATTTATAAACCATAAATGCAATAAAATGCATAACTAAAAGAGTGTGCATCGAAAAAAGGCGAGTCTTTTGACCGGGGGCAACAAGGCGGTCGCGGACACATTAAAAAATTTTCACTTGGAAACTATGAAGCAATCTTTCATCAAGGTACAATTGTTTACGAGAAACAAAACCGATTCATTACAAGTTAGTTATGCCATCCATGTCAAATAGCTTTAGGGGCGAGAAAAACCAAAACAAAAACCCTTCTAGAATCACGGCAAGTCATCTTGGGGTTTACGCCCAATGCAATCTTAGACCAAGTATAACGTCCGGTGGAGCCAAGGTCAACCCCAAAGTACAACGATCCCACAAACTCCATTCCTTTGACCTTAGCTAACCCTTTGACCTAGACCTTCTCAGAAAATTTGAAAATTGACCACGTGTCTTTGGAGATGGGTTAGGAATCGGTGGCAAAAAATCAGAATTTATTTTTCGTACAATGCATTAATTGCGAATTTATGAATGTCTTTGCCTTTATAAAAGCATTAATTAGACTTCTACTTGCCACATCGAGGAGGACAGGCCCAAACTCCGCTCCGTCGGTTCCCCTTGCTCCGTATTCTCGGCTGCGGCTCCCGGCCAGTCCCAAGTGCTGTGAGACCAAGTCGCCCCCAAAACGCATAAAACCCTTCTAGAACACAGCAGCCGGGTTTACGTTTTGGAGGCCCTCTCCTTATGTCGGTCGGGGGACCAACTAGCGTGACTTGGCGTGGAGTGGGGGTGTTGGCCTTGAGCCACGGACCCTAAAATCCCGGGCTGCTTGCCCGAATTTCCCTCTCCCAAGGCCACAGGGGCGGGCGAGGCGACCTCCCTCTCGGAATCGCGATTTGACTGCGCCAATGGACTGAGCGTCGGCGTTGCCACAGGAACCAAGTTACGTGGCGAAGACCACCCGACCTCCAAGAAGCGCCAAAGTAGCTCACTTCCATCACACTTTCGTAGTCAATTGGCCTAGGATGTGGATGCGGGATCTTTGTCGTGGAAGGCGTGAGTGTTTCTTTCTTTTGCAAAACCGACCTTGTAACTTGCTCCCTAGGGTAATTTCGCCATTCGGGACGATTTGGCGGGGTTGATTTGCCATTAGGAGCCTCCCGGTGCCCGAGCGACAAGACTGCTGCGGTTTCTACAAGGTCGACCTCGGGGCGCCCAGCGGTTTGACAAGTTCTCGGACCGATCTGGAATCTTTTGGGCCTTCGAAGAGGGGCCCTGAATGGAGGATCCAACGGTGGATAGAGGGGAACCGGGCTCGGGAGGGTGGTCATTAAGCGTCGCCCCAGGGCGCTGCCGGGGAAGGGGCTGCCTCGGGAACGTTTTTGGATCCCGCCTCTTGGGGTGGGACTCTCCCTCTTGTGAGGGATCCCTGCAAGGTCCTGGCCTCGTTTGACTTGGGGAAGGGTGCCAGCTCGGTTGCCCTGCAACGGGCTGCCCCGACCGTTCTAATGCTAACCCTTTGACCTAGACCTTCTCCGAAAATTTCGAAAATTGGGCTGTGTGCTGGAGATGGGTTAGGAATCTAGCTGGCAAAAAATCAGAATTTATTTTCGTACAATGCATTAATTGCGAATTTATGAATGTCTTGCCACTGCAAAAGCGCCCCCCGACTTCTACTTGCCACATCGGGAGGAGGACAGGCCCAAACTCCGCTCCGTCAGTTCCCCTTGCTCCGTATTCTCGGCTGCAGCTCCTCGGCCAGGTCCCAAGTGCAACAGACCAAGTCTCGGCCCCCAAAACGCAAACCCTTCTAGAACCTGGCAACCCACAGGGTTTACGTTTTGGAGGCCCTCTCCTTGTCAGATTCGGGCGGGACCTTGCGCCGTGACTTGACGTGGAGTGGGGGTGTTGACGCCAGAGCACGGACCCTAAAATCCCCCCGGAAGCTGCTTGCCCCGAATTTCCTCTCCCCAAGGCCCTGGGGACGGACGGGCGACCTCCCCTCTCCGGAATTGCGATTTGACTCTGCCAATGGACTCAGAACGTCGACGTTGCCCTGGGGACCAAGTTCCGTGGCCAGAAGACCACCCGACCTCCAAGAAGCGCCAAAGTAGCTCACTTCCATCACACTCGTAGTCAATTGGCCTAGGATGTGGATGCGGGATAATGTCGTGGAGGGCGTGAGTGTTTCTTTCTTTTGCAAAACCGACCTTGTAACTTGCTCCCTAGGGTAATTTCGCCATTCCGGACGATTTGGCAGGGTCGATTTGCCATTCCGGAGCCTCCCCGGTGCCTAAGCGACAAGACAACTGCGGTTTCTACAAGGGCCGACCTCGGGGCGCCAGCGGTTTGACAAGTTCTCGGACCGATCTGGAATCTTTTGGGCCTTCTCGAAGAGGGCCCCCTGAGCGGAGGATCCAACGGTTGGGATAGGGAGGCAGGGCTCGGGAGGGTGGTCATTGCGTGCGGCCCAGGGGGCTGTTAGGGAAGGGCTGCCTCGGGGAACTTTTTGGAGCCCGCCTCTTGGGGTCCGGACTCTCCCCTCTTGTGAGGGATCCCTGCAAGGTCCTGGCCTCGTTTGACTTGGGGAAGGGTGCCAGCTCGGTTGCCCTGCAACGGGCTGCCCCGACCGTTCTAATGCTAACCCTTTGACCTAGACCTTCTCAGAAAATTTAGAAAATTGGGAACGTGTCTTTGGAAATGGATTAGGATTCGGTGGCAAAAATCAGAATTTATTTTCGTACAATGCATTAATTGCGAATTTATGAATGTCTTGCCCTTTGCCAAAGCCCCCGACTTTTACTTGCCACATCGGGAGGGAGGACAGGCCCAAACTCCGCTCCGTCGGTTCCCCTTGCTCCGTATTCTCGGCTGCGGCTCCTCGGCCGGGTCCCAAGTGCTTGAGACCAAGTCTCGGCCCCCAAAGCGCCAAACCCTTCTAGAACACGGCAACCCACGGGGTTTCGTTTTGGAGGCCCTCTCCTTGTCGGTCGGCGGGACCTTGCTGGCGTGACTTGGCGTGGAGTGGGGGTGTTGGCCTTGAGCACGGACCCTAAATCCCCGGAAGCCGCTTGCCCCGAATTTCCTCTCCCCAAGGCCACAGGGGCCGGGACAGGCGACCTCCCCTCTCCGGAACTGCGATTTGACTCTGCCAATGGACTCAGAACGTCGACGTTGCCCTAGGGACCAAGTTCTGTGGCCAGAAGACCAAAACTCGGCTCCCAAAACAAAAACCCTTCTAGAATCGGCAAGTCAATTGGGGTTTACGTTTGGAGGCCCTCTCTCTTTGTCAGTTTGGTGGGACCTTTTGCACCGTATCTTGACATGGAGTGGGGGGTGTTGGCCTCCCTGGGACCCTAAACTCCCGGAAGTTGCTTTGCCCCGAATTGAGTTCATTACAAGTTAATTATGCCATCCATGTCAAATAGCTTTAGGGGAGCGATCCGTTGAACAAGGGCATTCTCGCTATCCATATGCCTTGATCTTTGAAACACAACCATCATCACAAGCAACCAAATCTAACCCCCAGCCCGCACTAGTCTTTTTGCTTTTACGTAATCATTTATCTTCATTCTAGTAGTTATGATGCTTTTACGTAATCATTTATCTTCATTCTAATAGTTATGATGCTTATATTCTCAATGCAATCTTAGACCAAGTATAACGTCCGGTGAGCCAAAGGTCAACCCCAAGTACAACGATCCCACAAACTCCATTCCTTTGACCTTAGCTAACCCTTTGACCTAGACCTTCTCCGAAAATTTGAAAAATGGGGGGTGTCTTTGGAGATGGGTTAGGAATCGGTGGCAAAAATCAGAATTTATTTTCAGTACAATGCATTAATTGCGAATTTATGAATGTCTTGCCGCGCAAAAGCGCCCCGACTTCTACTTGCCACATCGGGAGGAGGACAGGCCCAAACTCCGTTCCGTCGGTTCCCCTTGCTCCGTATTCTCGGCTGCGGCTTCTCGGCCCGGAGGTCCCAAGTGCAACGGACCAAGTCTCGGCCCCAAAAGCGCAAACCCTTCTAGAACACGGCAACCCACGGGGTTTACACGTTTTGGAGGCCCTCTCCTTGTCGGATTCAGCGGGACCTTGCGCCCGTGACTTTACGTGGAGTGGGGGTGTTGGCCTTGTTACGGACCCTAAAATCCCGGGAAGTCGCTTGCCCCGAATTTCCTCTCCCCAAGGCCACGGGGGCCGGGCCGAGGCGACCTCCCTCTCGGGTCAGCGATTTGACTCTGCCAATGGACTCACAAAGCGTCGGCGTTGCCACAGGCACCAAGTTCCGTGGCGAGGAAGACCACCCGACCTCTAAGAAGCGCCAAAGTAGCTCACTTCCATCACACTTTCGTAGTCAATTGGCCTAGGATGTGGATCGCGGGATCTTGTCGTGGAAGGCGTGAGTGTTTCTTTCTTTTGCAAAACCGACCTTGTAACTTGCTCCCTAGGGTAATTTAAGCCATTCGGGACGATTTGGCGGGGTCGATTTGCCATTAGGACCTCCCGGTGCGAGCGACAAGACACTGCGGTTTCTACAAGGCCGACCTCGGGGCGCCCAGCGGTTTGACAAGTTCTCCGGACCGATCTGGAATCTTTTGGGCCTTCGAAAGGGGCCCCTGAGCGGAGGATCCAGCGGTGGGATAGGGGAGGCAGGGCTCGGGGGAGGTGGTCATTTAGCGTCAGCCCAGGGAGGCGGCTGCGAGGAAGGGCTGCCTCGGGAACTTTTGGATCCCGCCTCTTGGGGTCCAGGACTCTCCCCTCTTGTGAGGGATGGCTGCAAAGGTCTGGCCTCGTTTGACTTGGGGAAGGGTGCCATTTCGGTTGCCACCAGCGGGCTGCCCGACCGTTCTAATGCTAACCCTTTGACCTAGACCTTCTCCGAAAATTTAGAAAATTGGGCTGTGTCTTTGGAAATGGATTAGGATTCCAGCTGGCAAAAATCAGAATTTATTTTCGTACAATGCATTAATTGCGAATTTATGAATGTCTTGCTTTGCAAAGCGCCCCGACTTCTACTTGCCACATCGGGAGGAGGACAGGCCCAAACTCCGCTCCGTCGGTTCCCCTTGCTCCGTATTCTCGGCTGCGGCTCCTCGGCGGAGTCCCAAGTGCAGCGAGACCAAGTCTCGGCCCCAAAGCGCCAAACCCTTCTAGAACACGGCAACCCACGGGGTTTTCGTTTTGGAGGCCCTCTCCTTGTCGGTTCAGGCGGGACGCTGCCGCGTGACTTGGCGTGGAGTGGGGGTGTTGGCCTTGAAACCGCGGACCCTAAAATCCCCGCTGCTTGCCCGAATTTCCTCTCCCAAGGCCACAGGGGCCGGGCCAGGCGACCTCCCTCTCCGGGGTGCGATTTGGCTACGCCAATGGACTCGAGCGTCGGCGTTGCCACAGGGACCAAGTTCCGTGGCGGAAGACCACCCGACCTCAAAAGCGCCAAAAGCTCACTTCCATCACACTTTCGTAGTCAATTGGCCTGGGATGTGGATCGCGGGCCCTCTTTCGTGGTGGCGTGAGTGTTTTTTTTCTTTTGCAAAACCGACCTTGTAACTTGCTCCTAGGGTAATTTAGCTTGGGGACCCGATTTGGCGGTCGATTTGCCATTCCGGAGCCTCCCATTACAAGGCGACAAGACCATCCGGTTTCTACAAATAGAGCCTGGGGGATGCCCAGCGGTTTGACAAGTTCTCCGCAACCAGACCGATCACGGAATCTTTTGGGCCTTCCCGAAGAGGGGCCTGACGGAGGATCCAGCGGTCGGATAGGGGTCTTTTGCTTTCCGAGGAGGGTGGTCATTTAGCGTCAGCCCCCGGGAGCGGCTGCCGGGAAGGGCTGCCTCGGGAACTTTTTGGATCCGCCTCTTGGGGTTAGGACTCTCCCCTCTTGTGAGGATCTTTGCAAGGTCCTGGCCTCGTTTGACTTGGGAAGGGTGCCAAATTTCGGTTGCCCCGCAGCGGGCTGCCCCGACCCTCTATGCTAACCCTTTGACCTAGACCTTCTCCGAAAATTTAGAAAATTGGGGCTGTGTCTTTGGAAATGGATTAGGATTCCAGGTGGCAAAAAAATCAGAATTTATTTTCGTACAATGCATTAATTGCGAATTTATGAATGTCTTGCCACTGCAAAAGCGCCCCCCGACTTCTACTTGCCACATCGGGAGGAGGACAGGCCCAAACTCCGTTCCGTCAGTTCCCCTTGCTCCGTATTCTCGGCTGCGGCTCCTCGGCGGGTCCCAAGTGCAACAGACCAAGTCACCGGCCCCCAAAGCGCCAAACCCTTCTAGAACACGGCAGCCCACGGGGTTTCGTTTTGGAGGCCCTCTCCTTGTCCGGTCGGGCGGGACCTTGCGAGTGACTTGGCGTGGAGTGGGGGTGTTGGCCTTTGGAAAGCGGACCCTAAAATCCCCCCGGAAGCTGCTTGCCCCGAATTTCCTCTCCCCAAGGCCCTGGGGACGGACGGGCGACCTCCCCTCTCCGGAATTGCGATTTGACTCTGCCAATGGACTCAGAACGTCGACGTTGCCCTGGGGACCAAGTTCCGTGGCCAGAAGACCACCCGACCTCCAAGAAGCGCCAAAGTAGCTCACTTCCATCACACTCGTAGTCAATTGGCCTAGGATGTGGATGCGGGATCTCTTGTCGTGGAGGCGTGAGTGTTTTCTTTCTTTTGCAAAACCGACCTTGTAACTTGCTCCCTAGGGTAATTTCGCCATTCGGACGATTTGGCGGTCGATTTGCCATTCGGAGCCTCCCGGTGCCCGAACGACAAGACTGCTGCGGTTTCTACAAGGCCGACCTCGGGATGCCCCGCGGTTTGACAAGTTCTCCGGACCCGATCACGGAATCTTTTGGGCCTTCGAAGAGGGGCCCCTGAGCGGAGGATCAGCGGTCGGATAGGGGAACGGGCTCGGGAGGGTGGTCATTAGCGTGGAGCCCCGGGAGCTGCGCCAGGAAGGGCTGCCTCGGGAACTTTTTGGATCCGCCTCTTGGGGTCCGGACTCTCCCCTCTTGTGAGGGATCGCTGCAAGGTCTGGCCTCGTTTGACTTGGGGAAGGGTGCCAGCTCGGTTGCCTGCAGCGGGCTGCCCGACCGTTCTAATCTTAACCCTTTGACCTAGACCTTCTCCGAAAATTTAGAAAATTGGGGAACATGTGTCTTTGGAAATGGATTAGGATTCGGTGGCAAAAATCAGAATTTATTTTAGGTACAATGCATTAAGTGCGAATTTATGAATGTCTTGCTTTGCAAAAAGCGCCCCAGACTTCTACTTGCCACATCGGGAGGAGGACAGGCCCAAACTCCGCTTCGTCAGTTCCCCTTGCTCCGTATTCTCGGCTGCGGCTCCTCGGCTAGGTCCCAAGTGCAGCAGACCAAGTCACCGGCCCCAAAGCGCAAACCCTTCTAGAACACGGCAGCCCACGGGGTTCGTTTTGGAGGCCCTCTCCTTGTCGGTCGAGGCGGGACCTTGCGGCGTGACTTGGCGTGGAGTGGGGGTGTTGGCCTTTGAGCCGCGGACCCTAAAATCCCCATTTGCTTGCCCCCGAATTTCCCTCCCCAAGGCCACAGGGGCCGGACGGGCGACCTCCCCTCTCAGGAATTGCGATTTTGACTACGCCAATGGACTCGAGGCGTCGGCGTTGCCACAGGGGACCAAGTTCCGTGGCAGAAGACCACCCGACCTCAAGAAAGCGCCAAAGTAGCTCACTTCCATCACACTTTCGTAGTCAATTGGCCTAGGATGTGGATGCGGGATCTTGTCGTGGAGGCGTGAGTGTTTTCTTTCTTTTGCAAAACCGACCTTGTAACTTGCTCCCTAGGGTAATTTACGCCATTCGGACGATTTGGCGGTGGTCGATTTGCCATTCCGGAGCCTCCCGGTGCCCGAGCGACAAGACAACTGCGGTTTCTACAAGGCCCGACCTCGGGGCGCCCAGCGGTTTGACAAGTTCTCGGACCGATCTGGAATCTTTTGGGCCTTCGAAGAGGGGCCTGAGCGGAGGATCAGCGGTGGGATAGGGGAACCGGGCTCGGGAGGGTGGTCGTAGCGTGGAGCCCAGGAGGCGCTGCGGGGAAGGGGGCTGCCTCGGGAACTTTTGGATCCGCCTCTTGGGGTGGGACTCTCCCCTCTTGTGAGGGATCGCTGCAAGGTCTGGCCTCGTTTGACTTGGGGAAGGGTGCATTTCGGTTATACCAGCGGGCTGCCCGGCCGTTCTAATGCTAACCCTTTGACCTAGACCTTCTCAGAAAATTTAGAAAATTGGGCTGTGTGCTGGAAATGGATTAGGATTCGGTGGCAAAAAAATCAGAATTTATTTTTCGTACAATGCATTAATTGCGAATTTATGAATGTCTTGCCCCTTTGCCAAAGCGCCCCGACTTCTACTTGCCACATCGGGGAGGAGGACAGGCCCAAACTCCGTTCCGTCGGTTCCCCTTGCTCCGTATTCGGCCTGCAGCTTCTCGGCCAGGTCCCAAGTGCAACAGACCAAGTCTCGGCCCCAAAACGCAAACCCTTCTAGAACACGGCAGCCCACGGGTTTCGTTTTGGAGGCCCTCTCCTTGTCGGTCGAGGGCGGGACCTTTGGCGTGACTTGGCGTGGAGTGGGGGTGTTGGCCTTGAGAAACCACGGACCCTAAAATCCCGGAAGGCTGCTTGCCCGAATTTCCTCTCCCAAGGCCCACGGGGGCCGGCCGAGGCGCCCTCCCCTCTCGGCTGCGATTTGGCTCGCCAATGGACTCGAAGCGTCGACTTGCCACGGGGACCAAGTTACGTGACGGAAGACCACTCATGTTCACCCAACTAAGAAATGTGTTTTAAGCGTCGGCTTTAATGCGTGCATGCGGCGTCAATCGTCGCATGCGGCGTATTTGGTTATAGCGGCGTGGTTTAACTATTTTTATTTTTGTTGTGTACATGTTTGATCTTTGGGGCATGTTTGAGCCTAGACAATGCTTGAGCCTAAGAGGCTTGTTTGAACCTAGGTAGCATGTTAGACCCTAAAGGGAAATGCAAGCCTACACGTTCAACGTCTATAGGCTCCTCATGCTTCACTCTATGTATTTGGACTTGTTCACCCTACAAAATACCATTATTATTATCTGTTTGAAAGGTAGAAGCGGTGATCCACAATGAGAAAGCTAGTGGATAGCATCAAATTAAGCAATGATCGGGTTAACTTGGTGGTGGCCTTTGGTTTAAGGTTAGAGAAAATCGGAGTAACTAAGATACCATTGAAGACTCTTTGCATGTTCTAGTCTAGAGGCAATGCTTGAGCCTATGTGGCTTCTTTGAGCCCATGTTCGGCCGTTCTTTATTCCTCAGATATAATGTATACCAAAAGGGGGGGGGGAAAAAAGAATTGAATTGAATGGGTTTTATTGCACCACGAAGACCAATAGACATAGCCTATGAGAAGGATTGCGAGAGGATGTGCATAATATTTGACATATAGAATTTAATGATCGTCTCCTCTAGGTGCTAACTAGGAGTCGTCATTGTTAGCATTACCAACATTTGTATTAAAATGCGGAAGTACATCGTATTTCGTGGAATTGATCACGGTGTAAGATCTTTGCATGAGGCTGGTGGTCCAACCTCTTGATGCTCGTTTTTCGGTGAGTTTGAATGCCTTGATGCGCGGAGGGCTCTTGGGGCGTTATTGACTCCTCTAGCACAACACCTTGGAATATTGAGGCGTCCCCTCGGTGTAGTTTGTATGATAAACCACCATGTTGGGTCTTGTCGATCGGTAAAAAAAAAATCTGGTCAAAGAAATTTGGGCGTGAGATTGATATTGATGGTCTAAATTTTTGAAGTGGATATGTGTATGTGTGTACTGTTCACGGTTATGCGGAAGGACAAGCGTCTCACTACCGGTACATCTTGCTAGAGTTGACAATGAAAAAGCCACTTGTTCTATCATACTTTCTTTGTAGGCTGGCCCCTTAATTGAAGGTCAAACCAATCGACATCGAATATGAAGGTCTTAAAATTGCCACCAACATCCACCTCCATTATAGTCTTTAACCTCGACCCAATCACGGGTGGCTTCGGCGATTCGATCGGCAACACTTGATTGAAACTCCATCGTGAATGATGCCATGACTCATGATCCACAAGTCTTCTGTGTATGTCAAGAGAACTCACGATAGTGGGTCCCATGCCACCATATCGAGGGAGTAAGATATATCTTGTCAAAAGCACCATTAATGTCAATAGATACAATAACATCAAAAGAAAATACTCGATTTCGACATCAACATAATTTGTTGCAACTACCTTTTTCATGACACCTTGTCGTATGCCCATTAGTATTTGTAATATACTCCCCCTTGTGATATGCATCGGTCAAAAGCTGTAGTACCCATTCTCTTTCCATCTTGTCAGGCAAGGGTTCATATCCATCGAGTGCGGGGCTCGTCTATTATGTCGTCTCCATTCATGCCTCTTCTCTTCCATTTCTTCCTTTGCGTTCTCATAGCGAGCAATCCATTTTGCCATTGGTGCGAATTGTAAAGAAGAAATTGATTAACCTTAATGATCATATCGGCGGAAATGACTTACGCATACCATTGCCTTACGCCACTACCCCCACAATCTTCTCGTCCCTTCATCACTCCATAAGCGAGGTGCATCACGGATGTCGGCGGAAATATATTCTGTCATATAGAAAAGTGACTCTTTTCGCAAGCCATCCCTCGCCATACTACCTTCGGGGCGTGCTCTTTGGCGCACCATATCCTTCAATACCTTCATAAACCTTTCCAAGAAAAACATCCATCGGCATGTACAGTTCCATGAGCTCCACTTCCTCAATAAGATGTACCAAAAGATGGGTTTGATTTGTCAAAAAGCTCGTAGGAAACTCCTTCTCCAACAAGCAACATGCCTCTGCCATTTTCACTTTCATCTCTTCAATTTCGAGTCTTTCGGTATAGTTTTTACACATCCACCTATGAGGTCCAAAACAAAAACTTAGCCACAAATAAAATAGGCGGGGACCACTAAATCAACATGGGTAACAACCTTATGACCTTTGATAGGGCACTTATTGCCTCAATGGTCCCTTGTCTAAAACTCCCTAAAGGTCGGGGGCATGAAGAAGCGCATGATCAAACACCAAATATAAGTTATGGGTTACATTTTATAGTAGTGCATATATATGTGGACTTCAATTGCTTACATGCAAGAACTTATGCCCGGTCATGGGACTTTAAACCGGTCGACTCCCCACTACTTGTGAATGCGGTTCGCAATGATTGCATGTAACCGGTTGGTGTTCTAAGGGCCCTTAAATCATCATAAATAGCTCGATGGTCAGCCCTAGCAATAACCCATTTTGCGGAGGAAGTGGTTGCCCTTCACCTCGGATCCATGCCTCTTTCTTTGTATTACTTACCTTAAGGTCCATCACGGCATTTGTTGTGTCTTTTTGACCAAATACATGCTTCCATAAAGAGTTTCCCGTTCTTGAAGATATGCATCGGGTCTAAAAGGTGTTGAATCGGTAGGTCGGTCCAATATGGTAGTCTATAAAAAGCAGACTTCCTTTTCATATTGGCGGTAAAGACTTCCTCCTCGCGGCTTCCTCGCCACCTTTGTATAATTCCTCATCCTCCTTTGTCTAGGTCGGCTCGACCTCCTCATTCTGAGTGCCCCCCACGGATTTCCCCTTGCGGATTTTCCCCTCTTCCTTCTTATCCCAACGCTCACCCCATTCGTATGGTAATTGCGCTTGGTGGTTACGTATAGTCTGATTGCCCGAATTGTCTGTTGCTTTTACGAAGGGGTGCGTGGCGGCAAATACTTCCTAAAACCCTCGTATACTACTTTCTTGGATGCTTAGAGTGGCGGTGCTGCAACTTTTCCCCACATATCATGCAAGGGAAGTGCCCCGATGTCTTAAACCCGAACACTTTCGGCAAACCCGGAAAGTCATGCATAGTCCACAATAGTATACCTCTAAGATTAAAAGCGTCATTTTTATGGGCATCGTAGACCTGAATACTGTGTTCCACAAAGGGAGTAACTCATCCACAATTATTCTTAGGTACACATCTAAATTACTTGGTTTTTCTTCCCGGTATCAATAAAGTCATCATAATGTGCCCACTCTTCATCAACAACCATGGGGGTATGTTGTAGTTCACTATCATCAGCGGCCATGTAGACCATGCGATCGATTGTGTACCATATGGGTTTTCGCCATCGGTGGCCAGGCCCAAGCGCCGTTTCGTGGTTCTTTTCAAAGTCGGGCCATGTCGCATCGACATGCTTCCAAAACTGCTTGTCGCTCGGGACTCGCATCACATCATCACTAGATGCATGTGTGGCCGTGAAGTCCATTAGGCTAGCCAATGTCTTGCAGCGGAACATCAACTTTAACCTATAGAATAAATTATAGGCAACATATAAAGTACCAGAAAATAAGTGAATTTACAACTATTTGTAAGAAGTGGTGATGCATATACCTTGGGATTATTGGAAAGTGTCGAATAACCTTACGAGGTACCGTTTTTCCCTTTAGGTCATTCTGTATCTCGGTTCATTACATACGAGACAATGAGTGGACTTCTCATGCTCGGCGAGGGGGATAGAAGATCATACAATCATTTGGACATGCATGTATGACTTTATAACCAAAGGCGGTCGCTTGAATCATTTTCTTAACTTGAGATCAGCCGGTAGGCATATTGTTCTTCTACGGAAGGATCTTCTCGTGCAATAACTGCGCATCTAAGAGTGGTAAGATAAAAGATGGAGATGGTGGTAAGATAGAAAGACTTGATAAGTATGTCACCTCAATAGGCGAGACACTTGCATTGCTCCACTTGAACTTGGTTTGGAGATTGAGAATTAGCGAGCCGCCGACAAGCGAGAGGTTCGAGAGGCGGGGAAATAAGCTGCGTTTACGCCCGATAACAATAGGGTCATCGTCGATGCGACCAATCCTCGAAGGGTATCAACATCTTCTACCATATCCTCTCCACCACCATCCTCGACATCATCTAAATCAATATCGGGTAATTCTTGAAGGCGTGCAACATATCGAGCATCGGCTCGTCACGAAAGAACCGTTCTCGGGTTCGTCAATAGTTTCATCCTCTTCATATTGATCGTGCGCAATATCTTCATATTAGTGCGCTCGGCTTGAAATTCACGGCGATAGGTTTCCCTTTGCACGTAACTTAGAACTAATGGATCGGGATGGAGACCGCTCTGAATGAGTTCATTAAGCAGGGAGTAACATATTAACCATCATGTCAAATAATGTAATAAGTATAAAATACATACAACCATTTGTATAGACTCACGAATGACAAAAACATAAAAAAAAAAAAACCTCTTTATTCCTTTTTTTTAGTACAACAATACTATTGTTCCATCTCAAATGGGAGAGGTCTATCATAGCGATAGTTGATAAATAACTCATCTCAATGTTTATGCTTTTAATAGCACACACCATGATATATCGCTTTTTTACGGATCTTGTAAAAAATCTTCCTCCCCTCCTTGACACTCTAAAATTCACAATTGCATCGCTCACGGTTGTCAATAGAACTGTTGATGAACCACCGCAATATTGCCATGAACCCTGGCCGACCATCAATAAACTTCAACTCCTCATCACATGCCCCCCCACAGCTTCTCGGCCTTGACATTGGAATTCATTCCATAAATCCTCATCGCCAAGCATATTTAGTCAAAGTTTGCCAAGTTTTCCAATCGTACTCGGGACACATATGGCATTAATGGAATGTGGGTATCTCGCTCCACTTCTATGGCGTCTTGGGAGATAAAGGCGAATCCGACTTACGGACAAATGCGGCTCCGCATAATGATGTATCTTCTTCCCCAATAAGCAAATTCTTGATCCATAGGGATAGGTAAGTCACGGCCACAAGCCAAATGTCTTGCGGTGCCTAACAAAGGGTCGGACTAATCTTTGCAATTCTTGAGAAATTTCGAGGCGGTGAGGCCAAGCGTTCTTGGGAAATGTCGCGACACATGCAATGTTCTCATGATTGTAGCCCGCCGTGTTCTTTCGCGGGGAACACTTTCGGCGTTGGCGGCACCCATCCACATTATTGATGAATCGGGTTCTTGCTTGATTTCATATGCCTCTATGGACAACATTAAACCAAAATCCACATCTAGTTTGGAGGAGACATCAGCATCATCTACCTACATATTTAGATATCATAAACATCTTGAATATATACTTGAATTGGGAGAGATACTCTTAAAAAAAAAAAAAAAACAAATAATAATTGTATACCAACTGATATCCATGGCGAGCATCGGATCGGTGGGTTGTTCAAATGTACCAAATCTTATCGGATGGTCTTCAACAACCGTTCTAAGTCGTCTCTTCAGCCCCATACATCTTTTACAATCGCAAACTATTTTGTCCCTACGCCAATTACAAAAGGTAAGTACTATATCTTTGCACAATAGTTTGAGCGGTTTGTGATAGATACAATATATGGTAGTATAAACCCTAAACCCTAAACCCTAAACCCTAAACCCTAAACCCTAAATCCTAAATGGGCCGAGAATTGGGCCCGGACCGTAGTCCTCTCCACTCAAGGTGAAGCCAGACCATGCCCTTTCTAAAGTGCGACCCTTATATAAGTTTCAATTTCAATAAAGATCTTTTTTTGGAGGCAGCTAGCCCGATACATAGAGTCCCCTCCACTCAAGGTGAAGTCGACATATGACCTTGACTCTAGCGACACCTCAATTTTGTAATCTACATTGTACTTAGTAAGGTATGAAGGTGAGTTTGGGCTGGCACACTGGTCCTCTCCACTCAAGGTGGAGGCGGCCAGGTGTCCTTGACCAAAAACACTGCGTTTTTTTACTCGCGGTGATTACCGTCCTCTCCTAGTTTATATATGTCTAGGCTACTAAATACAAGAATCGGTAACTTACATGTGGCGGTTCCGCATATCCGGCCTCCACGGTGGTAAGACAACATCAATCTGTCTCTCACGGCCATCTCCAGGCGTCGATCATCGAGATGACCATGGCGATCCATGTAGAGGCGACAACAAGTATAAGATATGGTTAAAGAAGAACACCAAAGGGCTAAATTTTGGAAGAGGAGGCGAAAAGAAAATAACAATGAATCTTGAGAAAAAGTTGTTTATATAGAAATGAATGTAGCGTCGCATGCGGCGTGGCGTCGCCGGCGGCGTAGTGTCAACGGTCACATGCCGGTCACCTACGACTTGGCGGTACACGGCAAGAAATGCGTCTGGGCGTGTCATCGTCGTGTAGACCACGTCGCATGCGGCGTATAGTCAACGGTCAAAATCCGGGTCACATGCGACTGGCGGTACTGCGATGGCGATGCGTCTTGGCGTGTCTTAGGTTACGTAATGTCACATGGCGTCGCATCGACGTCGACATTGTCGTGACATTTGTTGTCGTGACATTTGTCTTGACATTTGTCGTGACATTTGTCGGTTATGAAATTTATGTATACCTATCGCATTACGAGCAACCTAAAATCGAGCAAGTTTTGTGTAACAACCTAAAATCGCATACCTCAAAACACTTGAACATAGCTTGATTAGCGTATCCACGAGCAAATTGCGTGGCAAGTCGACATTTTGCCGTGACATTTGTCGTGGCGATGCCGGTGGGCGATGGCATTTTTAGGCAAATTTTGATCGGGCAGCTTTGACACATGGGACATTAATGCCTTGGATTTGCAAAGGTCGTCGAAGCAGTTCTCCCACTATCTTTGGACACCAAGTTCCTCATTAGGATTGCATTTTGTTGCTTCTCTAAAGATGTTGGGTGAGGATATGGGAGTCCCACTTTTTGACTACCCAATCTTCTCGTTGTAGAAATTCTAGGGGTAAATCCATATGTCATTTCTAATTCCTTCTTTTTTTCTCTTTCTACGGATCAACCGGAAGCTAAATTATGAGCTCAAAAAAAATTACGGATCAACCATCTCCAACTCCATGTCCATCACTAAATTCATGCTTTTTCAAAATACCCATAGCACAAATAGGCCTATATAAATTAAAACAAGCAATATTATTGTCATATCCTTATTCATCGTGGCATTCATCTTCTTGATATCCATCGATCATATTCATCTTCTTCATATTTTTATCTTCAAATTCCATTTTGAAAAAGCGATTTCGAGAAATCTATATCATATCATATATCCGGTTTTTGTATTCTACATCATGCTTATATACATAAGGCGGTGCCTCAAAAATTACGGATCAACTATAAGCTAAATTACGAGCTCAAAAATTGCGGATCAACCGAGGAGCTAATCTGAGCTCAAAACTACCATATTATAGTTATATCAAAGATAGAATTTAAGTTGCTTCAATACCAAATATCGACTCAAAGCGACTGAAAACTTTACGCAAAAGGGCATTTGCATCACCATCATCAACTTTGTAATTTCCGGCACCCCGTGAGGAAGGATCCCTTCGCCGGTGATGTAAAATTTTTACCTTGGATATCTCTCTCAAGCGAAACCACATCATTCACTGCAAATTCTTTGCCTTGACAAATCTGCTCCAGCCTTTTTGTGAAGACATAACTTTGGGAACTATCCCAATACTTGGTATCTAAATTTCCACATGCATTGATTTTCATCTTTTTTTTTCTCCACAATTCCATATAAGGCAAATGTGCTTGCGTTGATTTTTGGAATACGAGCTGAAACAAAAAATCCAAGCGAGAATCGGTTATCAAATCAAAATTTGCCCACTTGGTTGCACAAGCCGCGAAATGAAATGCGGTCTCAAGGACTTTCTTATCTAACCAATCTACACTATCTTGAGAGCCAACTAGATCCACGAAATATCGGTGGAGTGTCTAGCATAATATCCTCTAATTTGAACTTTTGTGCACGCATGGCTCGATTATCAAGCGTGAATCAAGCTCTCTTAAAAGATGACGCGCATCATTTTCTATACTCCTTGCCAACCCTGATTGTTTGCACCTTGATTGTTTGCCCTAAATCGCTTTAAAAACAATGGGAACATGAATTGAAGGAAAAAGTAGTACCATCTGTCAAGCTATCTGTGTACATATACCATGAAGATCAGAGAAGAATAAATTGTGTTGAATTTTGTAAGCACGACATTGTGCTTACTACATATGGAACCATTTGTTACGAATTCTGAGAAAAGCCATCGAAGAGGATGAAAAAAGCGACCCCCAGGCTAAGGGGCACACTGTCGAACATTAGGTGGTTTAGAATTATTCTGGATGAAGCTCAATCCATTAGAAATGCTCACATTAAAAGTTCATGTGCTTGCTGGGGCTTAAGGGCACAATGAAGATGGTGCCTTTACGGAACATCGACCTTCTCGACACATATGTCACATCGTCACATATACGAAAGTTCTAGAATGTTCTAGAAAGTTTTAAAAAGTTTTAAAATATAAGAGAATCTTGGGTGAGCCTAAGGAATCCTTCTAGAAAATTCCAGAATGTTGTAGAAAGTTCTAGAATGAATGTTGCGAGAGAATACACTTATTTTCTTCCCAAAGCATTTTGCTAGATGACCAATTAAAATATTTTGGTTCAACCAACTCCACAATTCTCTTGATTTTCGATGAACAAACTTGTCCAAGAAGGCAAGCGACCTCCACAACCTCGAGAATGGCCATAATGAAGAAATTAAAAAAAGGCGGTTAAGAGATTTCTCGAAAAGCGCATGATTTTTTGCTGCTTTGTATGTTGTATTTGTCGGATCATACAATCGATCGATGGTGACAACCCATAAAAATCTTGGCTCAAAGCGGAACAAGTTCATGAGTCATGAAGCGAAAACAATCGAGCATGGCGTTAAAAGCGCACCAAAGGATCTGATTTTTGGCATGTAGGGCGAAAAGAGAGTGCATTTTTCGGTATTGGGTGTTCGTGAAGAACCCCGGCGATGTCGGCAAGCTCAACGCCTTGTGATCCCTAAGCTCGGCTGAAGCCCATTTTCCTTTGCACCATGACATGCTCTGCTTTGAAGACTTCCAAGGTAACGGTGGCGGTTTAGATACTCTTCTTGGCATAGCGGCCCGAGCTATGTTCAATTCCACTTTCCATGTATGGATCTCGAAACAAGGCCATCAACGGGTGTAGCCACATAGTATCTCGGCTTTTCAAAATCCCATCATCATATGGAACTTGTGCAATTGAAGCATAAATTCCTCCACCATCATATATCACAATGGAACGTTTTAAAGTTGCAAGTTCAAGCAAAGCGATTCCAACCTTGATGTTGAAATTCCATAGTGCCACCATCATATATCACAAAATCATAACCTTCTTCCCCCCTGTATTGGCGTATCCATATGTGCTTCTTTGGTTTCTGATATAGTTCGGACAATATTTTTCAAGCTCTTGCAAGCTCTCAAAGACCCCAAAAAACCATTTTTCCATGATTCGGTTTTACGAAGAGTCTAGATGAAGGAGGTAATTGAGGCGTCGCAAACCCCGTCGCTAAATGACCATTCTCTTTCACATCTAGAGATAAGATTACTTCGAAAGACACGATGAAGCCGCATTGATATGGGCCGGATCAATCGGTCAATAATCAATAAATCCCTTTTAGGGATGTTTGAATTGCGCTATGTTTGAATTAAGCCATCGACCTAAACCTAGAATCCGCCATTAGGGCGTCGGGACAAGCGGTACAGAAGTCATATTAAACACTATAATGCTTGGCCGGACAAAAGGTAAAAGTGTGGGATTTTTCTTGTGTTCTTGCACAAATTTTAAGGCTTTATCATGTTCTTCTCTCAGCAACAATGATTGACAACAAGCCTATTGTCAAGTTACCTTCAAGGATTGTAAACTTGGAACAACTAGATTTTGACACAGAACAACGTCAGTTTTATAATGAACAATTTATAGCGGTAGCATATCTACTGTGATGATGCATGCGCAGGCAACACGCTTAAATGAAGCTGCAGGTTGGTCGTCAGAGTCTTTTTAGGCGGTATCAATCGGAACGACTATTGAATTTGTAATCCTAAAAACCATTAACCAGCCATTATATAAAAATATCGTCACATCGACCACCTACGTCACATATACGTCTTGGCGTGTCATATCGTCACATATACATCTTGGCGTGTCATATCGTCACATATATCGTCTTGGCGTGTCATATCGTCACATCGTCATATATCGTCTTGGCGTGTCATATCGACACATACGCCACATCGTCACATATCTGACGTCGCATGCGGCGTCCGTAAAGTAAACATCCACTGGCGAGACATTACCCCGCCGCCCACCGGTAGCCAAGCACACCGGGCGAGACGGATGGGCGAAATCAGACGTCGCATGCGGCCTTGGCGTATGGCGCCCACTGGCGTGACACACGGATCCACTGGCTTAAGCGTCCACGGCATGACAGCGGATCACGCCACGTCCGCGGTGTGGGGACGATGCGCACCACCGCCGTCGCATGCGGCGTGTCCGCGACCGTGACGATTTAGCATTGGCGTCGCATGGTGGCGTTATTTGCGACGATCCGCGTCGCCTGACGCCGCAAGCCCACGCCGCTAAATGTCCATTCTCTTGTTGTGCTATGAAATGTTTAAACTTGACACGTTCTCAAAATTCTACTATTAGGGCCAGATTCCACTATCGGCAATGGCATTTGGGAGCAAAACCTCAATTGCGGCTTCCTTCTGTGACCTAATGGCGGATTCACATGAGCTCCTAAAATAGCAGCAGCAAGGGAGGTGGGCGTGACTAGCGGTCTGTGAGAGATGATTTCCCTTCCGGTACCGCTGCGGTTTATTTGATGGGTGTCGATTTTCCTTCCGGTACTTTCTGATTTCTTGGATGGGTGTAATGCAGCGGGATTTGCTAAAAATTTGCGATCTTTGCTATGAAATTCGACTACACGCCTGGGATGTCACGCTCACATTGCGTACCGGATTTTTACTTTTTATGCATGTGAATAGAGCATAAGATAGGCGATGATTTCGCTTGAGCAATTAGCAATTAGTTCAAGAATTTAAAAAAATCAAACTTGGCGAAAATCTACGGCATCTGCTCTCTACTTCAGGAATCTAGCCCACGGCAATTATTATAATCTGAAAGTTACGGCATTGCTCCCTTGATAGTTAGATAGTTAACTGAGTGTTTTGCAATTAGATGTGAGAGTTTTCAGTTTTGAGGGCAGCGTTTTGCTAATTGCTAACTGCGGTAGTGGAATCATCGTCAAAACTTCAAATCTAAGATGCCATCAAAGGATTGGTGTTCAGTTAATTGGCCGGATGGTAGTAAATCTACTCGGGAGATGGTACTTGGGACATATGTCCGGGTTTACCACCGCTTCGATTTCAAGCACAAAAACAAGGGTTTACGCATGTTTTTTCACTGATCTTGCTTGATCAGTGCTCAAATCCCTTGCTCTCTTGAATGAATGAGGTTTTTAGGGGCTGGCAAGGTGATTCTAATGGTGTTTGAACTGGATTAAACCGTTTAAAGAGCAGATTACAAGCTCTATTCCAAGATCGGCATGTCAGAACACAGTTTCGAGCTCAGTTCATTGCATGGTTATCCCGGCCAAAAAATGGTGGTTAGCTCGGACAAAAATAGTGGTTAGCTCGGACAGATAGTGGTTAACCCGGACATGTGTCCGGGTTTACCACATCCCGGAGTAGATTTACGGCGTTCCTTGACGCGCCCCTAACTGTGATAGTGGAATCTTAGCCTTAGTTTTGAAGGCCGCTACCTATTTTGAAGCAAGCAAAGAACTTTTATCCATGTGGATCGAAGTCACACAATGGGTTGCCCTCCTACACAATGGGACTTCTCCTACACAGTTCATATAACAAAGTTCAGAAGAGTCCGACCATTTTAAAACAAGATTGTCCTTGTACGCCCTCCTTTGCTCTTCACAATCGATCCTATAAAGTTGGATCACTCCAAAATGCCATATCACAGATTTGCTGATGCAACTGAAGGATGATCCAAAACGCTACATCACAAATTCACTGATGCAACTGAAGGAAAAGCCGGATCCATCTCTGGTTTTTATATCACTTCCGCTATCTCAAATCGTTGGCTCAATCTCTACTTCCCAAAGCGACAAGTTTCTTCACCCAAATTTTTCTGTACCAAAAAAAATTGTTTCTGCCTTCGATCCTGCTTCTGAACTTGCAGTTCGGCCAATCCACACTTATCCCTTGTTTTGACGTCTCTTGCCAGATTCGATTCTTGCCTGGTTCAATCGTTCTGTCTAACGCCTACTCCCCAGGATGATTCCATACAAACTGGCACTCTGTAGGATATTCACATGAGCTCCATTTAGAAACAAATTGCAGAAATAACATCTTTTTATTTTGCTACTATCTCTGGCCATCCAACTCTATATCCTCCTTTTATTCCTTAATACTAATCTATGCCATTCATTAAGTATATTTAAAGCATATTCAACAACCATAACAACTTATCTAGCGTTTTCCCTTTGAGCAACCCAAAAAGATAGGATGAATATCTAAAATTTATCCATAATATAGGAAACACAAACACACCTAGAGTCTCAACAATTAATTCAAATACTTGGCATATCATCTCTAATTTCTAATGTCCATGGTCTATGCGTTGCACACAGTACACCCAATGTTGCTCTATGGGCCTTGTCCACATATTCCCCGTATATTCACAACAATAAGATAAAAGTGCACAAACAAGGGACTCCTAATAATCCTCAGGGTAGGCGATGCGATTTGGAATGTCAATGGGATCTCCAGAACAACTCGTTGGTGCACATGACTTGCTGGCAAATATATAGATAGTATGGTATCCATAGAAATGTGGGAGCAGATATACCTAATTTTTGCCAGACTTTATTTCTGTAGGCACTGTAATGAGGATGGAAGGTGTAGGCGTGTTATCCACAAATCGAGAAACAAAAATGGATCACTATGATCAAGCACTGCCAACATATTAATGTATATGTTTCCAATTGGTAGCAGCATACTTATTACATCTAGAGCCAATTTAACTAGATCTATCTAGCCCAAATATCCACTATTGCATCTTACAAAAAATAAAGAGTATGACACACAAATGAGGCCACTTGGGATAAATGCAAACAACCATTTTATCAAAATTTCAGAAGAACAAGAAGAATCAAATCGAATAAAATGGAAACATAATTTGTTGATAGCTAGATTACAGTCTACAACACTTAGTGAAATCTAATGAGCCCAACTAGATGCACCACTAATATTTCTACCACACCTGAGGTCACAGTTTCAAGTATGGTCAAACATTGGTCTAGTAATAGGAACCTTAAAATTCATTGCTCTGATGTCACGAGTTCAAATATGACCAATTGGTCCTATAGTGGAGACGTTAAACTTGTCATGTATACTAAATAATCATATGCAAGTGGCTCCTAGCAGGATTGGCTTCCATGTGATATGTAGAATGTGATTTATCTAATGTACGCATGATATGATGGTTAATAGATTGACGTCTTTGAACATAAGCCCTTTGAGGCGTGGTCCAGTGGTAGAACCTTAAATCTGCCATACCCGAGTTCACGAGTTGAAGTATAACCAACACTAGTTTAGTAATGGGGACTTTAAAATTTATTGCCCTGAGATCATGAACTCGAGATTGGCCGTATATCAGGTTCAAGATCTGCCATCATATATAATATACAATCACATGGAGCAGCTTCTTGCATAAGATATCGTGGCATGGAATGAATTCAGATTACCTCCCTTTGATACATATACTGTACTAGAGATGTGTATGATGAGTAAAATGACTCCAGTCTTTCAAAAAGAAAAAGAAAAAAAGAGATGCCCCGTTTTGAAGAATAGATGTGGCAAATTACAATGGCTCCCCTTAAGGTTGATCATACTTCAAGTATGTTTAAAAATGATCTTTACCTCTTCCCTTCTCAAGTTTCATTTATGATCCGGGGTGACTACTCGACTGGACACCAGTCTATTGAACAAAAAACCAGGCTAATGGTTTCTGTTACGATCTAAGCTAGAATCTATGGAATGTATAGCAATCCCTACATGAGACTTCCTAGGATGCAGTCCATAAGCGCCAAAAGAGGGAAAACAGCATGCCAAACTACCTTTAGTGAAAGATCTTGGGGAAAGCTTAAAGGAAAGTTGGTTATATAAGAGTGATATTTACATGGATCTAAGGAGGAGGAATCCTGAGATTACATGGTCATCTTTCGTACTAGCACCTCAATGGGGAGTTCAGATTTGTCTAAGGTCATAGGTTGAATGGTGAGTTATTCAATATTTCTACTGTCTTTTGGGTTGTAGCCATACTCCTCTTGTGGTTCTATATAGACTTAATCTGATTTTACTTGTTGCTCGTAACAATTTTGCTTGGAATGGTGACTTACCAAACTGATCTATTTGTATCCATCTTGTTGCTTTGGGATGATAAAAGAGAGGAGAAAGGGATTGTTCAATATTTTCTATAATATTGGATGCAAGATATCAAGGGTTAATTTTTACATAAAAGTGTTCTTGGGTTGTCTCAAAATTTTGATACAAGTTGTGATATGCGTAAAAACAGTCCTGAATTTGTCAGACATATTTTTATTTGTCCTTTTCTCAATCCATCTTTGCTCTCGTTAAAAACTCTTATGTATCAAGCTCGTTATAGATTGGACTTCCAAAAGCCTCTATATTATGTACTCAATGGAAATGATATCTTTTTAACACTTCGATCTGAATTGAATTTTTCCGATTTGTAGGCTAGGATTTAATCTCACCTTAGGAAGCAAGGTCCTAGTAGCATCACCAAAGGCATCAGTTTTAACGTCACCATCTTAGCATCACCATGCTAGACACCTTCTCCGCAATACTTAATTTTCAGGACTAGACTAACCTTTAGACCAGCCAGCCTTCTTATCCTACCACCAAATAGGGGACAAAATCTCTACAACTAGTAGACAAACTGCGCACATTGCATACAGAGGTTCTACGACGTCGGGGTCATCACCATGCTAGACCCCTTCTCTGCAATACTTAATTTTTAGGACTAGACTAACCTTTAGACTAGTCAACCTTCTTATCCTACTACCAGATAAGGACAAAATCCTCTACAACCAGTAGACAAACTGAGGACATTGCAAACAGAGGTCCTACCATGTTGGGATCATCACCGATAGAACCCCTAACAAACCCCAAAAATCAACATGTTTGGCAAACGGGAGGTTACCCATCCCCAGTTGTATTCAATTTCATGCTTTTGTCTTGTTCATGGTATTTGTTAGCAATTGAGAACTCCCCAAAGTTCCTCAGGAGGGATATGGGCCCCCCTTTCTCTCGTGCCAATCCGAGGCCCATCAAGGAATGCTACGGTTGGCCCTACATGTGTAGTGCCAATGCCAACAAATATAGTGTTGTTCAACAAGAATATAATGACCTCGATGTCATGTATCTCAAAATGGGTGCTACTTTTAACACTTTAAAGCTGACCTATTGCATTCGGTGATGCACAAAACATCTCAAAAGGTCTTCATAAAATAAAAGTCAACATGCTTTACAAATATACTTTCTATCGTGCATCATTTATCGTGGTGATCATACTCCAAAAAGCTCAAGAAAGGCCTCTGGGTTTTCATGGAACATCATTATTGGTCATCTCAATTCTAAAGGGAAGTTGTAAAATTTGGAACACATCAAAGATTGTGACAGATTTAACTGTTCTCCAATTTATAATGATGCTCATGATGTCATTATTGATTATATGACCCGCTTCTTCTGCTCTCCAACTTATAATGATGCTCATCAGGTCATTGTTGATTCTATGACCCGCTCCTGGCTATCGCCGTTCCATTTGTGGATGAGCTAATCCCACGACGTTATATGAATGCCAGGAAATTTCAGGCTTATGGTTCCATTCCATTCTAGATGGTTGCAAAGATGTGAAAACAACGTGAGTTTCTAGAACTAGACGTGTTGACTTGAAATAACCGAAAGCCAACCTTTGGTTTTCAAGCCGTCCGATCTAGCCCACGTGGCATTTATCGTACCGTCCATAACCAGACATTTTCTCTGCATTTTTACCTATAGCGAAATCGATTTAGATAGATTAGGGCAGATGCGCGCTGTTGTTATAGTCCGGTGGCCAGATCCTATTGATTTTCGAAGATCTTCTGCGTCGATTGCATCGATTCTTCATGTTTAGACGAATCTAGGCTCGAAAACTTTCTGCCGGTATGGCCTATGTTGACCACACGTTTTCCATCACAGATGAGGAAGAAACCGCCACTTTTTTTACACCAAATCGGGCTCCTGTCAAGGAGATCAGCCTCGCTACTGCTTGTATAGTTCTTGGATCTGTTGGCTTAATTGTAGGTCTTGTTATGATGTACAATCGGGTCGGGGGCGACAAAACACATGGTATGTTTTATCCCTAAAAATTAGATCGCCAGTTTCTGCTCTTTTTGTTTACTTTTATTCATCGGTATTGAATTCAATTTATTCTTCTGTCAGGAATTGCTTTCAGCATCTTGGGTGCTACTCTGTTTCTGCCTGGACTTTATTACTCCAGAACAGCATATTATGCTTATAAAGGATACAGAGGATTCTCGTTTTCTGGGGATTCAGCTGCAGAATTTTGCAGTTCTTAGTAGCTGAGTGAATTACAACTTTGTGTACATAACTTATACAAGCAGGGAGGTCTGTACTTTGCTTCTTGGAATTTGAAGTGATGGCACATGGTAAATCCCTTCTAGGCATGCAATAGGAAAAGATAGATAGGTGCCAATTGGCAATTCTTTTGTTGAAAATTTTTACTCTTGTTTATAACTTGTAGCCACATTTCTGTTTGTGTTTTATGTAAGCTTTGCCATTTTCCAACAAAATGGCTGCGATGCTTTTTTCAAATGTTCGCTGAACTTCCCTGAAAAGTGAAAACTATAATGGCAATTAGTAAGGAAGTTCCACTCGAGAGCAAGTAATGAGATATGCTTTGAGATCAAATTTTCTTTTGGCCATCGGATTATGGAAGATTTGTTACTTAATATTTAAAAAAAAACTCTTGCACGAATCAATGGTGCAAAATATCCTATGTCACACATAACAAAGGTTTGAAAAAACCATCCATGAAATCCATATCCTATGTCACACATAACAAAGGTTTGAAAAAACCATCCATGAAATCGAATAGAGCAATGCTTTATGGTATTCCACAAGGGAAAAAGAATAAAGCTTGAAGCAAATCCTCCACACCTCTCTGCCTTTCTTTTGGACAGTTTGCAACAGCTAAGTGTGGGACTTGATCCCACAAAACTATCCACTTTAAGCTGCTGGAAATCCCTGCTGCACCAAAAACAACATTATGTAAATGTAAGCTAAGTGAAATTTAGGCAATAGGGCCAACAATGCCTTTGCCACATGGTAGATTTTCAATCCTAGTTTGATGGCCTAAGAAAGGACCCTTTGCCACATGGTAGACTTTCAATCCTAATTTGATGGTCTAAGAAAATTGGTGGACGATGGCTCAATTCTACTTGCCTTTTTTCATTTTGTCCCACATTCTAGTTGTTTTACTGCACATTCGGCTTCCAATTTCACTCATCTTACATTCACGTTTCAAGAAAAGACCTCGAGGCTTGAGTTTCAGGTGTTGGCATTGCCTCCATGCAGGTTGCACCCTAGAATTCAAGCCTCCCCGTCTTTCCTATATACAGAAGAAAAATTATAACACTCCTCCAAACCTAGGAAGAGATACTTCATTTTTTACCAATTTGGTATTGCTTCTCCAGCGTGGCCTTTAACTATATTCATAAAGATCAAATTCCTTGGAAGCGTTGGGGTTCCACAAGATCTTCAAAATGCAATTTATCAGCTCTACGAAAGGGTCTTTGCTAATTTTCGGCAGCAGGTACACAAATCAATAGCAATATCGGAGTACGCCATGGTTGCCCTCTATCTCTCACACTCTTTAGCTTGTACATTGATCAATCGGAAGCATGGCTTGAGATTCATAGCGGTGGAGGCCCACATTTGGCACACTATATCACTAAGCAACTTATGCATGCTGATGATGTTTTGCTTATGGCACATACAATTACTAGTATGCAACAACATTTATATGCTCTGCACATTTTTCGTGAGAACACAGGCCCCCGTGTTAATCTCCAGAAGTCCAAGCTAGTTCAATCTTCTTGGCATACTGTTCCAACTTTGCACTTGATAGCCATGAAGTTGAAGTTGTAGATAGCTACAAGTATCTTGTAGAATTCTGTCAGCCAGTGTGATGATGAACTTCTAGCTCTCACAAACAAGAATTCCATGTTCAAGCTTCAGGCAAGGTAAGAAGTTTCAACAATAAGTGTTAGTCCACGTGCCTCACAGTGCGGGACTATTCATGCATCTGACATGCACGAGGTCAAGCTCAAGGATCCTCGGTCGACCTACGGGTCAGCCATCAAAGGCTCAACGAGAAGACCAAGCGGCCAGACCATAATGGAACCCACCTTGATCAAAGGCTATCAAGAGACGCCGCTTTCGGACAAGTGGACGGCCCGTCACCGCCCGCATGGCAGTCGTCAAGATGATTCAGGCACTTCAAGAGGCACAGCCCACATTCTCGCAAATCGGGCCTCCTCCCGTGAGTCGGCACCGAGATCAATCAGAGTGTCTATATTGGGCCAGAGTGTCTATATTGGGCCCAAGGCCATTGTACTATATATATGACTAGAGCTCGCACATGAGTTCTAGATGAGTTTTTGAGTCTTGTCTCCTTTCAGTTCTTCTCTCTATTGCGAGAGCTCATGTATGTTCATCATTGATATCAAGGAAGCTTATCATTTTCCTCTCATTTGTTCTGTTTTCTTCTTCTTCTTTTCTTCTTGCAAATCCCGCGTGACATAGTCCCCCGGACTCTCTGTTAGATCCACGGGTCCTCCGGAGGGTCTTCTTCCAGAGTTCGAACCCGGACCCCAAACATCAAGCCGGCTTTGCGGGTTCGATTCAATCCTACTTTTTCGCCATCGCCATATGCGGGAATTTTCGCCCGAGAAGAACTCCTTTCTCGGGCGGCATCTCGCTTGGGAGCGCCATCGGCGTCGGAAAGCTGTCGCGGCATGACATGTATGGATGCGCTTATGACATAGAGGGAGGCCATCGCGGTCTAGGGCACCGGTCGGCACCACCAACCCCTCGTGTCCTGTCTCGTCCCGGTTCCCCGCCCCAAGCGTGCAAACATTGCTCGCAACCTCAGTCACCTCATCACTATCAGGAGCCCTATCAGGCTCAACCTTCTCAACCATACTTTCATACACCTGAACATGCCTACATCCATCATTCTTCGGGCCATCGCCTTTTCCTTCACAACCATCATCTCCCGGGTGGGCACGGATATCCACAAGTCTCTTTTTCGCCTACCCGGGAATATCTTTCCCTACATTTCCCATCGCCCTTCCTGTTTTACAACCTTACGGATCTCAAAACCAATGCTCGAGGCAGCGGTTCCTCAACCGCTAGATCACCCCTTCATCGGGGTCCTTCGGGCACCATGCCACCTCCAACTCAACCTCAATATCCTCACTATCTACGTTCTGTCCAGCCAAGCACTTTCACATCTACCTTTCCGGACTAAACCGACTTATCCCACCTTTGGCAACACTAAAGGCAAACCCTTAGACCAAAGTGCTCAGGCCCACATGGAAGAATTTGAGGCTCTAGCTGTCCTAAATGGTCATGCTAACCTCAACCTGAATTCCACATCTTTTCCACCACCCAAGGCGTGGCTCTCCTCATCAATGGCTCATGTCCAACAAAAGCCATTGGAAACAAGACTGGTCCGAAATGAGAACCGCTTTTCTTTCTCATTATGGAACCACGGATGATGATCAACTTCATCTCAAGCAACTCAATGAACTTCAACAAGAGCCCGCTGAGTCCGCCGGGGATTTTGCGATCGACTTCACATTCTTTCGGTAAACTCAAGGAGTACCCAACACAGAGCGGATTTTGTCCGGTTTCTCCAAGGACTTCCTCCGGCTATTCGACTCATGACGGAATACTGCGTCAGAAGACTTTGGAGCGTGCTATTGACCTTGTCAATCACTTTCGATCAATGTTTCCCCGGGCGTGGCTCTTCAAGAACTCCGTTCATTCCACTGTCATGGTTCCACGGATGGTACATTCAGCCTCAACACGCTAATCCACAAATAGTCGGATGACGGTGCCATATTTGCAAATACCAAGGCCATTTGGCAAATGAGTGCAACTCCACCAATGGCCCGCCTCATTGCAAGCGATGCAACATGTGCAATCATGCCCACGGAAGAGTGCACCCCGACTCATCCCACACCGTTCGCAACAAAATGGTTTATCAAGTGCAAACCACACCTCGGCAACAATCGCACTATCGCTGACCACCACTTCAGGTGCAACCAACTCAACTCTATCGCAAGCCCGGGGGCAACAACGGGGACCCAACCCCGTCCTCCTTTTGATCCTTCTAAAGCTCGTGTTATCACTTTGCCAAGAATGGGGTCATACCACCGGCGTGCCCTCAACTTCCACAAGTTCAGTGCGGCTTCACGGCACCAATCGGACCACATCAGTCCGCCTCGCGGCTTATCAACTCGATTGCTAATGGCAAACAAGGCCGAGACCAGTTCTTAAGAAGCCACCAAGAGCCCAAGCAATCACGCTATCAACCAGCTCCACAAATCAACCCAATTTGGATCAACAAGCACTGGAGGAAATTTTTCGGGCACTTAATCCTCCAGTCCGGCCGCCCAATTGGGTTGGTTTAGTTTCACGCCCGCACCGGGCATCACGTCCCTTGACCATTATTCCAAATGGCACGCAAACCCGCCTTTGCAGTTGACACCATTCCTCATGAGGACGAAAAAAAGGTTCACTTTGCCCCTGACTTGGAGAAACTCATGCCACATGTCATGCCCAAAGTTCGCCAAAGCATTTTGAACCTCATGCAAGCTGCTGAAGGCCGCACCTTGGCAAATGTTCATGCCACCACCAGAGCTCAACAACGCCACGATACACCTTCCACATCTCAGCCTCTACGCTCTCAGACATATCCCAATATTGCTGCTGAGGTTGACTTACTCAAAGAAGTTGCTGCTTCATTACCACGCACCCCAGCACCAGTGGAACCAGCAGATCCTTTTTCTCATGTGCCTCTAGAACTCCAAGAGGAGCTCGCCAAGATCAAAATTCCTTTAAGCTTGGCAACCATTTTGAAACTCTGTCCTGCTCTCAAGGACCAGTTACCACTACCAACTGTTCTAGTTGGGGCTGTGGCTACCTCTACACCCACGGTCCATGCCACGGTGGGCAATCAGCAAGTCAACCATGTTCAAATAGATGGAGGTAGCGCAGTCAATCTCATCACGGATAAACTCCGCAAACAAATGGGCATCACACAACTCTTTCGTGCCCCATATGACATCAAGTTGGCTAATGGCCATATCACGCGACCTCAAGGCGTCACGCCTCTTCTTCACATCAACATCGGTGATCTCCGCTTCCCCATGGAATTTGGAGTTTGGAAAGCTGGCGAAGATCCGGTGACTATGAAATGTTGGTAGGCGGATCTTTTCTCCGCCGGGCCAAGAGTATCCATTCTTGGGCCACGGACCAGTTAGTCATCATCGATGGTCATCTCAATGCCACCATGGACTTGCAAGCGAGGCGGGATCATTTTACTGGAAAATGCGGAACCCTCTCTCATTAATGGACAGTTGCGAAGAAGCTTCGAATATTTATCAAGTTCGGGCTCCACTGCGAAGTCTACCTCGTCATCCTACCCGAATATGCTGATCCTTGGGGAGAAATGACTCTTGATCGAGGACCCGGCCGTGGCTGCTTTGCTTGACCCTTACGGCTCCTTGCAATCGAATCCAACGTGTTGATCACTTTTCGGATCTTTGAACCTCCCGCAACTCCCCGTTGATGTACTTATTTGTCATGAAGCAACCTCTGGCGGATGAAACTCAAGAACCCCTCTTTTCACCGCGCAAAGTGCCACGCGATCCGGTTATGCTCCAACCTCCTGCACATTGTCGGGGATCTCAAGTAATACCCCATATTCGGACTCGGAAGTCGAGATCGTGGGCGTGTTCTTTTGCAAATCTTCCGGCCTTTTATCGTAACAGGGGCCGTCAAAAGCACATTCAAAAATTCAAACACATTTTCACCTGGAGTTCTGAGAGATCTTGGGAATCAACAAAAGCTTGGGGAACTCACCATTCCTACCAAATCTGATGCACGACCGGTTTAGCAAGCGATGCGACGGCTCAACCCTAATACCGTGGACGCGTCAAGCGGAAATTGACAAACTCCTTGCTGCAGGTTTGATCTATGAGGTCAAACATTCGAATGGGTGAGCCCCATCGTCATTGCCCTCAAACACAATGGTAAGATCCGCGTGCAGGTGGACTACGAAAAACTCAATCGGGCCCGCGGGCGTGATCACTTTCCACTTCCCTTCACGGACCAGGTTTTGGAAGAGGTTCTTTGGACATGAGATGTACTCCTTCATGGATGGTTTTTTCGGCTACAATCAGATCTCAATCAAAGAATCTGATCAACTCAAGACTACTTTCACCACCGGGTGGGGGGCACTTTTGCCTACAAGGTGGTTCCTTTTGGATTATCAAACTCTCCATCAACGTTTCAACGCATCATGCTCTCAGTTTTTCATGATTTCATGAAGGAAAATCCCTTCTTGCAAATTTTTCAAGATGACTTCTCGCCTACGAGTTCCATGGCTGACCATTTGGATAAATTGGAACTCGTCTTCCAGAAATGTGATGAGTCGGGCATTAGTCTCAATCGAGAAATGCACCTTTGCGCCACCTCACGGTGTTTGTTAGGCCATGTTGTCGCGAAAGCGGTATCACCACGGATCCCGCCAAAATCGGTTATTGTGCTCAAGGCTCAAGCACCAGCCAATATCAAGGAGACACGCTCTTTCCCTGGGTAAGGTCAATTATTACTCCACCTTCATACGGACTAGCAGCCATTGCTGATCCCATTCATAAACTCACGGGTGCCGAATCCACGGGCTTGGAATTCCCAGTAAAGGATCTTCGCTTCCAACGGTGAAGCTTTTACTTACTTTCAGCACCGGTTCTTGTTCCTTCTCAATGGGACAAGCCCTTTCATGTTCATGTAGATGTCACCGGCGTTTGCTATTGAGCTGTTCTTTCTCAAGAATATGATCGATTAATCGACAAACCAAATCGCTACGCCGCCAGAAAACTCAATTACTGGCTGGCGCAACTATTCGCCGCCAGGCGTGAAGCTTTGGGTCTCATTTTTCAGGTCCAACGCTTCCGTCACTACCTTTTGGGCGATCAAATCAAGTTCTTTGTGGACCACCAAGCACTCCTTTATTTGATCAACAAGTCCCGCCCACGGGCGCATTGCTCGTTGGGTCCTTCTTCTCCAAGAATTTGCTCCTTTTGAAATTGTTCATAAAAGGCGGCAAATCTCATGTAGATCCCGGATTATCTTTCCCGCATCCACACAGATGATCCCTCAACTCGAGTCTCAGACGCCTTTCCTGACGCTCAACTCTTTTTAGTCACGGCCACACCACATTGGTTCCATGATTTTCAGCAGTACCTTCTCACAGGTGCTCTTCCACCGTAAGGCGAGACGCCTCTCTCGCCAGCGACAATCCTGCCGCCATCAATTTCTCCGCGAGGTCCGCGGACTACACCATGGTTGCGGGACATCTCTACAAAAAGGGTAAGGACACCATCCTTCGACGCTGTGTTCTACCTCATGAAGTTCCAGATATTGTTAGAGAAGCTCATCAAGGGCTAGGTGGTGGTCATTTTCATGGTGACACCACGGCCGCCAAAATCCTTCTCGCTGGGTATTATTGGCCCACGCTCTTCAAAGATGCTCACGCCCACGCCAAGACGTGTGGACGCTTTGCCGTGGTGGGGCGCCCCACGCCCGTGGCGCTCTTCCCCTTGACACCGGCCGCCACGCCCCTTCCCGCAAAGCAAATGGGGAATGGACTTTGTGGGACCTATCGATCCCTCTGCGCTGCACACCCGTGCTGTTACATTCGTCTGGTTCTCACCGACTATGCTACCAAATGGGCGGAAGCTTGTGCACTTCATAACAACACTGCGGCAAACACGGCTAGGGTCCTCTATCAACAAATTATCACGCGATTAATTTACGCCCCACCGGAGCTGGGGCGGTGATCGTGGTGTCCATTTCATCAATCATACTATCAAGGAGCCGACGGATTATCTTCTCGATCCATCATCACAAGAGCACCCCTTACTATCCTCAAGGTAATGGTTTGGCGAAAGCACCAACAAAACTCGGTCACCATTCTCAAGAAAATTTGTGACGCTTCCCGCACAGACGGCAAACAAAACTTCCCTCTTTGTTCTTTGGGCCTACAATACTTGTTTCAAGATTGCTCTGGGTCACACTCCTTTTAAATTGGTTTATGGTCGAGGAAGCTCTCATGCCGTTTGAATACATCCTTCCAACACTCGTTTTCAATCGGCTCACGCTCATAATCCACCTCGTGACCTTTGAAAGAGCGGGTCTATCAATTAGAACAGTTGGATGAACCCGAAGGGATGCTTATATTCGTGTTCTTCATGGACAACAGTTGCAAAAATCTTTACATGACAAACGCCCCAAGACAAAAAACATTCAAAGAAGGCGATTTGGTTCTTCTTTATGATTCCAGGTACAAAAATTTTCCGGGTAAACTCAAGTTTCGTTGGCTTGGCCCTTATCAAATTGTTCAAGTGGTTCGACCCAGCGTTTTCCAACTGGCAGAATTAGATGGCACTCCATTACCAACATTGGTTAATGGTTTTCGTCTCAAAACATTTCATCACACAGAAAGCGACAATCAACAACCAGATACAGTTCAAGAAGCAAATACCACAGAAAGTGACTAGAAAGGCGGCATATTATATTATAGTGGATATTTTTACAAAATGCGGGCACAGCCCAGCTACTTCCGCTATGGGCACTGCCCTATATACAAAAACGGGCTGAGAGCCCTCTACTACCAACCTAAGAGGAAAAACCCTCTACTCTGGGTTCGGAGCAGAGGTGATACGGAGGAGATGGTAGAGGTTCTGCTCCGGATCCCAGCGAAGGTGCAGAACCACCTCCATCCCGTTGGTCATCGGGTCGGGATGTTCAGCCATCCCGGCGCACCAGCCATCCATTCGCACGCCACGGTTGTGGCAGCGCCAGAGATCCAGACAGTTCATTTTACAGGTGATCCACTCCTGACAATTGGTGGGCATAGTGCAGTTTTCGTTCAAACCAGCCGCCGCCATGCTCAGCATCATCCAATGCCTTCAGTTCACTCCCGGTTCGTCTTATATAGCCCACCGAGGAACTGCTAGTCGACGTGGACCAATCAGAAATTTGCCAACGTGTTTGCAATGCAAGGCTCTTTCTAAACGGACAATCTTTTCTCCCGCCGCATATCTAGCCAGGGTACCTTCTGACACATTCCTTTTAATGATATCCCACTTCGAGTTGCCAGCATTGAATGCCATTTCTTCTTTTCACGCCCGTCGGACATTAATGTATGTCCTTTGGCCACCTGTCACATCCGATCCTTCTCTCACGTCTCATCCTCACCGTTCATTGCTTCTCCCTTACGTTTTTCGGGGACTTAGCCAAATTTTTGCCTCTCAAATCGCCTCCTTGGCATCTTTCGACACCTGGCACCATCAACGGTTGCAGCTTCGCCCTTATCATGCCCCTTCGCCCACCTTTGCGCGCCCTAAAACCTTTTCGTTCCTCTGCGCCTTCGTCCTCCGCACTTGGCTTTCGTCCTCCGCCTTTGAATCACCCTTCGCTTTTACGCAAAATCGTTACCATGGCTGCACCAAAATTTTCCACCCTTCAAAGCTTTTGCTCCCAAAGATCCGGCTCTTTTTGCATCTGTATCCTTCTTGACGCCCACTTTCCGTGAAGCCCTTGTTGGCCCAAATAAAGAAATTGCTGAACGACAAAAGCTTTACGAATTCTCTCAAATGGAACTTCCGGCTCCAAATCCTGACCAACTGAAGCAGTTCATCGCCAATATTGTTAACAGCCCGCATGGATACACCACTGTGGTCGATGGCATCACCATTTCGCTGACTCAGCACCTAATCTCTGAGGTATTCCATATCCCCTTGCAAACCCCTTGTTTGTCTTGGGCTACCATACAGGATCTTGATGTCACTAAGTTTAGTGCACCTGCTTATCACGCCAATGTGCATCGCCTGACCAATATTGACAAGCCCCATGAAATCTTTGTTAAGTTTCTGTGGCGCAAGTACCTTGGGTATTCTATCAAGAACACCCATATCAATAAGCCTTTCTACAATATGGTGATCACTGCTACACGCTCCAACCACCACGTTGATTGGCCCCAGTTGTTGTTCTACCGTCTTCTCCAAGAAGTTGACCGTCTTCGGGCTGCCACTTCTAACTCTGAAACTTCTGTGGGAGGCCATCTTCAAGCCCTCATCTGTCATTACTTTCCTCCCTCACCACTTCCTTCTCAAAATTCCACTCAGCGGTCTCTTCCACTGACTAACCGTGTTGGCACTTCACGCCCGTCTTCCACTGGTCATGTCCAAAATCCGCACTCCCATGTCCTTTGTCTCCTCCTCCCTACACCATCGGTTCACACCATATCTCCCAAACATCACAAACCCGGTGCAAATGAGGGCTCCACCACCACAACACCCTCGCCATTTGTTGTATCAAGTATCGCCAGGATGCTCAAGGCGCCGTTCTTAAGTTACAAGAATCCTGGAAGCTCTTATGAGCGGGGGTTCAAAGCGGCACTAGAGGCCTCCGGATGCGGTCCAATCGCGGACCTTCAAGTCGCCTTTGCCCAAGTTGCAACTTTTGAGGCCAAACTTCAAGACAAGCACGGAGCTCATTATGGGCTCATACAGATCTCAAAAGTGCACCGCGAGGATCAAGTCACCAACTTGCGGATCAAGCAGTGCTCGGCTCAATCAGAAATTCAGAATTTATTGGAGCACAACAAGTCCAAAGCAGCTCTCCTGGATACCAAGGACGCAGATATTGCCAAGCTCAACGCCTTGTACTCTGAACTTTGTGGAAATTTCAGCACTCAAGTTCAAACCCTTACAGAGCGGGACGCTCAAATTGCCTCCTTGACGGCTCAACTTTCTACCCAAACCTCTCAGCTCACCTCTCTTCAAGATCACTACGAGGAGGTGCGAAGCGTAAGATTCTTGATGACGCGGAGATTGCCGTGCCGTCTTAATACTCGGGGCAATCCTCCTCCAGGTCAACACTTCTCGAGAACGGGTCCGTGACCAATCCGCGCCCATTTGCTCAAAAGGACAACAGGATCCGTGATCTTGAACAAAGTACCTGCAGCAAGCTATTCGGTCTGGCGATGAGGCTCAAACAAAACTTGGCCGGCCATACGCCATTATTAGCAGAATGCCTGTTGACTTCCCGGTTCCTTCCTGCTATCACGATTATGTGGGTTGCTCGCCGCCACCTCTTCCTTTCGAAGTGGTATGCGGCGAGATGGACAATGGATATTCCCCCGGCGGCAAAGATTTTCTTGGATTTGGCGAGAACTCTCCATTGAAGACAAAGGGTTATCTTTGTGCCCTTTTGGTCTTTGATCTCACGTGACCTTGTGCCGATCCGGACTTTATCACATTGAGTTGTTCAGCCCATGGCTTACATATTTCATGATTTTTATCCGGGTGATGCGGGAACACTTAGAGATGGGCCACGCCCGACTCTTTTCGGGGTGACCCCATCGCGGCAATGGTTGCTTCGGGATAACAATCCCTATCTTGCTGATCAAGCTCGGACCCCAACTCTTCATCAGGAGTACATGCCTGAGCTTGCCAATCATTTTATCTCTCGCGTTTTAAGCGCCGCAACTGTGAATAAGGAAGTATCTAGGACATCCGAGGATCTTCCCTATGCACAAATTTATATGCGGCACCTCTGAGGTTATAATCAATTACGGGCTCTGTTGGATAGCAAGGCGGTCCCCCGCGGGATGGGATAGCCCTCTGTCAACTCTCAACTCTCGCTTCTCTTTGGGATCGTTGGTGTCAAGCTCTTGATCCGGATCTTGTCGATCAATTGGGGAGACCGCTTTCGGCAACCCATACGGGCATGGTTCCTTCTCCCTATGCTTCCCCGGGCGTACCTCCACGCCCCGGGTTCCTGACTTCGATTGGCGCCTCCCCTTTTGGACCAAAGTCATGGATGGTCATGCGGATGGACACCACCTCGGATCTCGGCCGGATCTCCGGTGGGATCCCGTTTTTGTTCGCGCTCAATTGGGAAGAAGGTGCCACTCACGGATACCACCACGAATTGGATCTATATTGCTAATGGCGTGGTTGGCAGCGGCGGCGGATGCGCTTCATGGTCTTGACACCTTTTGCGAGAATGCAACCACCTCACGATCCTTGATCCATCTTCAAGCTGGTTTTGTGCTGCTCTCAAATGCATTTTGCTCGGCTCCTTAAATCGGCGTCCCATTTTTTCTTGCAATCCGAATGCGATTAATGTCGGTGCCTTTGGCCTCGGACCTGCCTCCTCATGGAATGTCGGATTACATTTCTTCGGGCGCCCATCGCCCTTGAAGACATGGTCGATCCCGCTTTCTTATTGATGCGAGATCCTGCCCTTTGGCCTCCACCCACGGCGCTCTTCAAACGCGCCGGGATCTCATTGGCGATTACCATAATGGTGCCCGTCCTCACTCCGTGAGGATCACTTTCGAACGGATGGCTTCCGCCCTCGAAACCCTTCCTCCTTTTCTTCACACCGAGTGTGGTTTGGTGGGGGAGTGTTAGTCTGTGCCTCCACAGTGCCGGGACTATTCATGCATCTGACAGACCAGGTCAAGCTCAAGGATCCTCGGTCGCCCGCGGGTCAGCCATCAAAGGCTCAAAGAAGACCAAGCAGCGGAACCCGCGCGGACCACGCGATCAAAGGCTATCAAGAGAGCGCCCGCTCGGACAAGTGGCGGCCCGTCACCGCCAGCGGCGTCAAGATGATTCGAGCACTTCAAGAGGCAGCCCACATTTCTGCAAATCAGGCCTCCTCCCGAGTGGCACGAGATCGGTCAGTGTCTATATTGGGCGGAGTGTCTATATTGGGCCCAAGGCCATTGTACTATATATATGACTAGAGCTCGCGACATGAGTTCTAGATGAGTTTTGAGTCTTGTCTCCTTTCGGTTCTTCTCTCTGTGAGAGCTCATGTATGTTCATCATTGATATCAAGGAAGCTTATCATTTTCCTCTCATTTGTTTGTTTTCTTCTTCTTCTTTTTTCTTCTTGCAAATCCAGCGTGACATAGTCCCCGGACTCTCTGTTAGATCCACGGGTCCTCCAGAGGGTGTCTTCGAGGAGTTCGAACCGGACCCCAAACAATAAGTTCTTCTGTAAAAACGCTACAAGTTTAAGCCTCTTGTTTCACATATGTTGTAGAGCGAATGGATTCAGAACACTGGGCGAAGGTTTTGAATCCAGAAAACTCATTCAGACGTCAAGCTATTGGTCACGAAAATCCGACTTGTTTTGGGCTTTGATAGAGCCAGTTTTACTGTATGGTTCTGAAATGTGGGGGCCTGGAATTAGTGCTAGTGCTTGGGAGAGCTTGAAACGGGTGCAAAAATCCTTTTTACTTACAGTCTAGGAATCAAAACTACAGTGACCTATGCTATTCTTTTACAAGAGACAGGTCTTTGGCCTTTTTAACATTCTGCCATGAAGCGTTCCACTATATAAACATGGTGCATCACATGGATAATAATAGATACCCTCTTCTCGCATTTGCCATGGTTGAATCTTTTCAACGTTTGAAAAGGTGTTGGAAAGAGCATTGTCATGCATGATCTACTTGCTGATATGTACAACAAGCATGGTGCTTGCAAGTTCTGATCTCGAGCTTTTAAAACCCTATCTAGATGGTCGTTTTTCTCAAAAGATATGGGATGCAATTGCCTTGGCCCAAGTCAAAACTGGTCATTATCATCCACATGTAAACTCACTTTAGTACCAGGACTACAAGCTTATTTGCTTGCTTCTTTGCCCAGGAAAAAGATTATCACTATTGCATCTATTCGCACAGAGTCCCACAAGGTATGGATTGAGACAGATAGATAGGTGCGATCGCAATTGCTGCGATGTGAGGTTATTGAAGATGAAAACCATACACTTCTTAAATGTGCTACTTTTGGAATCGTTATTTGACATTAGGATTCCATTCCACGCTCCCACAACTTTTCAGAGCACCATCTGTGCATGACGTGGCATTATACATATTGGAGGTTGATGAGCCCTCAGTTGTCACCATGATCTACTTACTTATTCCTGGTTGTGTCGTATCATCATTACTGCCAATATGTTTCCTTTGAAAACCTTTCGAGGTAGGGGTTTTTAAATTTAGTAGTAATAGTTGTACTCGCCCATTGTATGGGTCCCATGACCTCTTGTTCTTTGTGAACGTTAAAATCTATTCTATTCCTAAGGGAATATGACCTTCTAATTTTTATTGTATTGTATCATATTGCAAATATTCATGCCCTTTAGACCTTCAGGTCTATAGACTTCTACTTTCCCCCTGCTAAGCTTATCATTTAAATAGACTCACTCTTCATAAACTATCATTGTATTTACTTCTTCCTTGTAAAGGTTCCTCTTCGTCCCAAGGCCTTCAACTGGCCATAATTTGTATAAATTTCCCAAACACTAAAATATTAAATCCCTCTACTAGATGAAGTTAAATCATCCAGTCCAACGCAATAACTTGCTCAATCTTCCAGATGCTTATATCATCCCATATGGAGTTGAATTATAGATTCTTGCAAGGTTTGCTTTGGCAGTCTATGTTCTTCTAATGTTTGGATTCTACCAAAGTACTCTAGTGTTTGGCAAATGGCTTCCACTTGAATCGAATATATGCATGCTTCTGCAATCAACATCTCCTATGGAGTCCGAGCTTTAACTCCCAATTCTTCTTGGCAAAAACTTTCTTTCACATTTTCTACTTAATTCCATTTTGAGCATGCAAGATCAGCCTCTAGACCATGCAACTAATAGTACCACTGCTTGAATCAACATCCAGAAAATTAATTTACATTGATGCCAACTCCAAATGTGATTGTGACTGAAGTAACTAAGCACATGACACTCCAGCATTCCACCTTCAATTATTTATGAACTATGCCCAAATACTTATAAGTTTTTACCTGCTCAGATCTTTCCATCAAACTCCATATCCATACTTTAACAAGAACTCACCAGCACCATCTTCGTTCTTTTTTTATTCGCGTTCATGCTAGTATAGAAAACAAATTTCTCAAGTCCTCGAAAGAGTTGTTGTAAATCCTTTGGTCTTTGAAACACACGTACCATATAATCTACGTAAAGTATAAACTGCAAAACATATTTACCCAATTGAACACTTATATCTCTTTGCCAGTATTCTTCTCGTCAATAAAAATAAAAATAAAAAATCAAACAGGGTAGATGATAATGGACGCTTCTGTTTTACACCCACATTGCTTGCAACCCAGGACCTTTCATTGAATAACTGTCCTAACAGCTTCTCGTAGAGCTTCCTTATGAAACTCTTTGGAATTCCTAATCTAGTCATTTTATCTCCCAAATTTTTATGTGATACTCTGTCGAAAGCTTTGGAAAAGTCTATGAAGCAACATAAGAGAGCCCTTCCGATGCCCTTCGCTCTTTTAGCCATCACTCTCTAGGTAAATAGGTGATCTATAATAGAGTGATTTTTTCTAAATCCTGGTTGACCCATTGCTTTGACACTTTGATCATCCGCCCAAGTGCTAATATGATTTCTAGACTAGGACCAAACAATTTAGCCATAATACCCCTTACTCTAATCATACAATAATTATATACACAATTGGATCCCCCTGTGTTAAGATGTCTATGAAGCAACATAAAAGAGTCATTCCAATGCAATTTACTCTTTCAGCCATCACTCTCGGGGTAAATATGTGATCTATAGTAGAGTGTACTTTGGCCTAAGCCCTTATCCAGACTATGAAACGATTGGAAATAATAGTAGCAGAATGAAGCTAAGAAAATGGAACTTGTTACCATGATGTTTACTTAAACATAATCACACAAATAACGGTTATATCAACAACGTTATCGATTTTCCCTTCACATTCTATACCTTTAAATTCACCATATCACACCATCTAAACAACACAAAGCATAAAGGGAAGAGATTACTCATGCATGCAGCCATTCAATACAATGTTAGCTAGATTTAAGGGTACATTGCAAGGGCCAAAGGGTACATTGGATAACCAATTGCCCAAGCTTTGCCTAAATAGAAAATCATTAATACATGAAAGAAAAATGAGTAAATATTGGATATGGAATTTCAAACCTGAGCCCGTTTTAAGTGATCTAGGATCACCATTTTTAGACCATTTCAACATAGCAATGTAATCTTCTTCAATTTGTATTAACCCTCTCCAAGATGTTATTTACACCAATTGGCAGCATTAGAGTTACACGTATTTCTTCTTGTTTAGACCCATAGTCATTAGGCCATTTTTCAGGCACATATCCTTCAGGGGCTCCCTTAGCACTAGGAAAACCAACTTTAAGCAATTGGCGCCACTGTTATATTGCTTGTTGCCACCATGCGCTTCAGGCTTTCCTCTTTTCTGCCCCATGTCAGAAAGAAAATCCTTAACATGGATCACTCCAATTTAAGTTCTTTAGACAAAATTTTAACTCTTCCTCTATGAAATCGTAAAGTATTTCCTCACTCAGAGTCGAAACTAAAGAACATACCATCTGTATCATAATCTGTCATTTTATCCTTTGCGGTAGAAAACCTAAGAGGCAAAAGTCCGAGAAACATATAAAACCAAAGGGCCTTGTTAGTATGTTTCCGTTGCCGCGTGCTAGAAATCTTAAAGATTTTGAGGGTTGAATCCTTTACAAACGGCTATACCAACTACCAAAATGTGGCTAAAGGTTATGGACGTCTTTTAACGTATACTTTAGATAAAAAAATAGAGCTCAGCTTTACAAATTTGTCATGTAACCTCCGTTTTGGCCTCAAAGAATAAGCGCCAAAAATCCTTCTGTATCTTATGTTAGCAGGCTATTTCGTGTGTAGTTTTATTAGTTCCGTATGGTTATGTGGATATTATGTGTATACAAAGCCTGACCTTCACGAATCTTAAAAAAAAACCTAAACGGTCTTCAATTCTTTAACATGCTATCTCCCTTATATGTGTATCATCTATTAAGGACATAGCTGATCTCGCATGTCCATAACCTCCTGAAGGTATGATTCCAGCACCCGAAAGGAAGACGTGCTCAATGTCACATGTAGTGGCTGACCAGGCCTGACCAACTTAGCATAGCGCGTTCGGATTTGATCATATATGGGCAACTTGAAAGAGTATGAGATTCATCGTCAATGACTCCCATTTGGCAGCATTGACAGAGCCTGTCCTGACGTGGCTCACCAATCCATCTGCCCATCTCAATTCGAAGATGGTGTGCTCCTGTGTGAATGGAGGCAATGAGTCTGTGCCTTTTCATGGGCAAGTGGGTGCGCAGGTAGCATTGCGGGCCTCGTTCCAATGTGGGATTTATGTGGCGCTGGTAGTGTGCTGTCTTGACATGTTCAAGGGCACTGGCATCCCAAAGCTTGCTGCGGAAGCAAGCGTCAAGATATTGCCTCAAGCTATGGCGATTTGCCTCTCTTTGCACATGTATGCACCTGTGCTCCTGCACATTCCATCTAGCCAACTATTGAGCTCTCTTTTCCCTCCAGCAGGCCTTGAGGCACTGCGGCCCCATTGCATCGTCCATATTGACCACCTTTTGAAAATAGACAATGTGGCGATCAAGGGCCGCCCTCTGAAGAGGCAACAATCCCGTCTCCTGCAGTAGAATTTGATATGGGACTGTGGACTTCACCGTTAATGTTCGTACCAAGAAGGCTTTCTGCACCTGCTCCAAGTCATTCAAAGTAGCGAGGGATACTACTGGGCCCCATACTTCAACCCCGTATAAAAGGACAGGCTCCACTAAGACCTTGAACAGGTGTGACTGATGGGCCCAATCATACAACTCCGCTCTATGACTATTGTTTTGCATTGCATATAGTGCCTTCCAGCCCGCCGTCACTCGTAGCCATATGGATGTGTCCCAGTGCATAGTAGAAGGAAACTCCACTTCCAAATATTTGTATGTGGATGCCACTTCCACATTCTACCCTCGGTAACTGAAGGAGGGGATCCTCGGCTGTCGTGAGGATGATATGAGAACCACCTTAGTCTTCGCCAGGTTGATGCGCATATCAGTCGCTTGGCAGAATGTGTCCAGGGCATCAAGATGTCGTTGCATGTCTGCTGGTGTGTAAGCTAGGAGGCCCCACATCATCACATATATTAACTGCCTGATGATCTGATGGAGAAGGTGAGCTCCGTCGCCCCCATTATCAGCAAGTCAGCTCTCCAATTGATCAATGTAAAGCCCAAATAATGTTGGAGAGAGAGGGCATCCCTGACGAACCCCGATACTACTATCAAATGGTTGGCTTGTCGGCTGCAACCGACCCGAGCATTTTTCATATAACTTGTATACTGCATTCTGCAAATCTACAGGAACCCCCGGCTATTGCAATCTTACCCATAGTTTTTCCGAGGCATAGGATCTATATTCCCGAAGCAATATAGACCCTGACGGCAGTTCCTGCTGTCTTCAACCAGAGTTTGCAACGTGAAGATATGGTCAATGGTTGAGTGCCGGGGTCTGAATCCTGCCTGGGTGAGGGCCCGCACCACCGATGCCTCTGCCCAACCCGTCAATTGCTGCTCGAGAATCCCAGCAAGCAGTTTTACAAACACCGAACTGACCATGATTGTTCGGTAATTGGCTGGGCAGTGTGGGTCACCTGCTTATAAATGGGAACAACTCTGCTATTGGTCCACTGCAGTGGGAAGCCTTCCTATAATGCCTTGTTGAACAAGGCAGTTAGCACTAGTACTATGGACGGCCCTGCCCGCTTAAGCAATTCTGCCTGCATACCATCCAGGTCTGGCGCTTTCCCATTGGCAAGACGCTGTAGGCCTTGTTCCACGTCCGAATCTGTGATTTCCAGCACTAGGCCTTCTTGTAGGGGTAATGCTGCCTGTGCACCCTGAGGGTCGTATAGTTGTTGCAAGTATAGCCTCCACTGCTCGGGAGTGATGTTCCCTGTGGGCTGTACTGGCTTTCTAAGAACTCTTCGCCAGAAGGTCCTGGGGTGACGTTCCAGGAGGTAAAACATTTCCCTTTGATGCGCTGCAATGTACCTAGCTTTCTTAGCTTTAAGGAAGATGCGGTACTATCTGACTACATGTGGGCGTAGACCAGGGTCTGTGACCTGGCGGAGCCAGCGTTTGTGTTCCTTGCACTCTGCATCAAACCATTGATTATGTGGGAAGGTTGTGTTCCTGGAGGTCCGTCGCGGGCGGCTTATCCCAAAGCAACTCTGTGCCGCATTCTTAAGTACCTCAGCCAGCCGGCCTGTCTGTTGCTCTAGTGTAGGATATTGCAAATTTTTTGTCAGGTCATCTATAAGCATTTGTCCAATCGCAGTTGAGGCATATGAGGAGTTGTTGCACAGGGGGTTCGCACAACCTGCCAAGCCAACTTCAAGTAAAGTGGTAAGTGGTCTGAGTCGATCTCTTCATCACCTATTAGTTGTTCCCACCTGGAAGTGCTTGACAACATGTACATCCTGCTCAGGCACCAGCACATAATCCACCACACTAGATCCTCCCCCTTGGTTTTCCTGTCTACAAATGCTCTTGCGGGTGGACGGCCACTGAGTCCATTGCAGATTACCAGGTCAAAGATACCACAGAGCAAAAGCAACTGTCTACCATAGCGCGTGACCTGATTGTCATCTCATGTCCATGGCCAAGCTCCTTCTGCAGGACGCAGCCGCAATACATCATCAGTCAAGGGATCAAATCTTGTGGGTTGTTCTACCCCAGTGCGTGCATTGAAGTCTCCAAGGAGTATGACCTTTAACCGCTTATCTTTCTTTGTATGTCATCATATAGATCGACATAAGGGTCCAGCCTATCCATATCCGAGTGGGTGTGATAGAAGTTGCTTTCTGCATGTGGAAAGTAGCAGGCTGCCACAAAGAGAGGTCTGGTACTGCAGTTTTGCACATGCACCCATAGGTACCGGTTGTGCTTGTATGTCTTGAACAAGGAGATTGCCTGTATCAACGTCGTTCGGTAGTAGCAGACAACCCCTCCATGCCCCCGCTTTCCTGTGCAATGATTGAAGATTGAGTAGCACTGGTATCCTGGCAACTGTGTCCTGCATGCCATGTCTTCATGAGGAAGATGAGATTCATATCTCATGCAACCGAAGTTGAGACTATCTCCCTTACGCCATGGAAGCCTCGACAATTCCTGGGAGACCATGCGGAGGGCACAATTCCTATTTGTTGGCGTTACGCGGTGGGGATTCAAAGGCGCAACGAATGTATGGGGATGGCGTATGGAAGCGACTTGAGATGTGCGAGCAATAGAAGGTGAGGCAACTTGAGCGGTATGCGTCGCGGCTGTAGACGGTGAAGTAGTGGCATGGTCGGGGGCTGCTGGAGGGTTAGCGGATTTGAGCAGCATTTTAGGCCTGGAAAATTTGCATCTTGCTCCAAATCGATCCCCCGCGGCTCCTCCCCTGTCTGCAGAATGCTTCTAACTTTAGCCAACTCGTGCTGCCCGGTCTTCTTGTTGGGCTGGGGTCAGGTCTGAGCCAACATACTGGGGCAGTTCCTTCAGCTGCCTACCCTAGCGCCGGATGGTCGCCTTCACTTGCGCGATCTCATCTTTGTAGGCGTGACTACCCGTGGGCGGTCCGGGTATTTGGATGCCATGACGTCCTCGCCCTAATAATGTCTTGGCGTGGGGAATGTCATTCGAGCAAGAATCCAACATCCGGAGCAGGATGTTAATGAGGTCCTCCCCTCTTAATTGTCAAAACCATTACCACATTGTGGCTTCTCCCTCAGCTCTCTGGAACTCTCGATTGTTGGGTCAATCCTGCCCGTACAACGGGGAGTTGTTTTGTCGTTTGGGCATGGGCATAGGCCCTACACACGTTAGGCGGTGGTGGCATGGGGCGGCAGGGGGGGGTAAGTAGGCGGCCCCTGGCCGGCCGTGCAGACTCTTGGGCGGGTGGGACTGTCATGGCGGTATAGTGGTCTCTCCTTCACGAAGCCGGAGCTTAGCTCTGGTGGGAATTCTTTGCCTTGTTAATTCACGCATACCTTGCTGCAATTACTCATGAGCCTCTGCATAGAGGCCCTTGTCTTGTTCAGCGATGGCTGCCCTTAGCTCCTACACCTTCCAAGCTCGAGTTGCGGAGCTATGCTCCAGCCGCAAGCGAGAGTCCAGCGTAGGATTCATTGCAGATGAGACCACTTCTTGTGTCTCGACCCTACTTTGAAGGGTTTCTCAATTGTAGCTCTCTTCAAAAGCGACACGGACTTTTGCATCACGATGCTTGAGCCTCCTCAACCCTCGATCGAAGGCGGGGAGATGGTTGTCATTGTCTCTGCTCAACACTTTTGCTTGTCCCTGTATCATGGTTTCAATGGTGGTGGACAAAGGAATCCCATCTTGAACTTTGCATGTCGTGAGACTCTTCTTGTCATACGCCTTTGAGTGCACTAGGCGAAGGCCATCCTCAGTGTTGTATGCAGGTCTCCATCTTTGGAAACACGCTATTTTTGTTAGCCATTTGCCTCTTGAGCAATTTGGGTGCGGAGGCTGCATCTCCTCTGCGCCAAGCAAGCAATTCGGAGCTCTGTTACCCTCTGCCATTGCTTGAACATTTTCGGTGCTCCTCAACTTTTGGGTTTGGTGGTGGTGAAGCACGGATACGACTTGCCGCTATCGAGAGTATCTCTGTCATATGCTTGCCGAGCTATGCTTGTGTACGAGACTTAAGCCGCGCTTCTCTTTTCGGGTGTGCACCTATCAATTTTTCAAGTGTCATCCTGGTCGCGATTGGGGATGGCATCTATGTACTCTCCGGTGTTTTCTTTGCCATGTTACGCACTAGGTAGAGGGGGCTGCATATCAGCACCATCCACATGCATATTGGTGGGGTTGGATGAAGGGGCGCAGGGCTCATCCGGCTCTTCTATCACTGGAGTTGCCATGAATAGGGTGTCACCCTACAGACACTTGTCTGAAAGCCTCCAAGCACTTTGATCACACACAACCTCTGTCCCTTTACAGACGCCCATCTGAAAGCTTCCACGCGCAGGCTTTGTCACCTTACAGACACCCGTCCGAAGTGTCCAAATGCAGAATTCAAGTGCATTGTCTCAGATGAATAGTGGCAATGATCTCTTCCTTATAGACCCCTATCTGAAAGCCTCCCGCATGCAAATGTTTGAATCCAGGGCGATGTCTCCAAGTGCAAGAAGCAAGTGCAGGCTCTTTCACCTTACAGACAGTTGTCCGAAAGTGTTCAAGTGCATAAATCAAGTGCAGCCTCTAGTGCAACCTCTACCACCTTTTACGGCGCTTATGCATGAAATGAAAATACATAATGGTTTCCCCCCTACAGGGCGGCCGTCACGTAAGGCTTCAAACATGTAAATGCTTGAATCCAAGGTGATTGTATGGTATCACACCCTCTGAATCCCGTCTTAAAATCGGGTTGCAAAAACTTGCTATTTTCTCCTTTCAGATCTTAAGCAAATATGTGAAAACCAAATGTCTTTAGAATCATCACAGAACAAGCATTCCAATAATATGCATTGCTACCAAAACAGAGCTGTAGATCAATAGATATAAAGAAAAGTATATAGTGCTGGAAAATGGAACAATATAAACCCTAAAACCAGCACTGAAAATCTGTTGTTTTTGCTCTAAAATCCTATCCAAACATCAGCAACATAAAATATTTTTGAAATAACTCTGAGAGAGCTTTCCAAAGATATAAATTTCGTGAGAAACCGAGTCACAGAGAAATAGATATGAACAAAAATGTAATATGAACCACAAAGTGGTAGTGCAGGCTGTAAATCTGTGTTTTTGCTATGGAAACACCATTCAAACACATGGAAATCATATACTTTCAGACTGAGGGAGCTTTCCAATGCGATAAATTTCAGCTGAAATGGAGTTAAAATTCGCCAAATATGATAAAAAATATGTGGACAATACCACGAGCACTTCAGGGTTTTTTTGTGCCCTTGATCAAAAATTTGAGTTTTTGCTGAGGAAAGATTATTAAAACAACAAATTACATACCAATAGGAAAAACTCTGAGATGACTTTCCAACACAATAAATTTGAGCTGAAACGGAGTTCTTGATCTCCAGATATGATCAAAAGTGTTCGGGCAGCACCACCAATAGGGTTTTTTGGGGCCTCCAATTTGCAGCCCTAAAATCTGTAAAATAATTAGTGAAACATATGCAAATCACATATCAACAGAAAGAACTCTGAGATGGCTTTCCAACGCAACAAATTTCAGCTGAAACGGACTTCCAGATCTCCAGTTATGATTGAAAACGTGTGAGAAGACAAACAATGGGAGAAGAAACACTCATGCCTACAGTCAACCAATACAAATTTAGCAATAGACTTGGTAAAAATGCAAGCATCAGGGTACATTAGTGTTTTTTGGCTTATCATCTTTCACTGGTTGTGTACCTTTTGCCCTTTAACTTAATGGAATGTCAAAGCATGCATAAAAAGACTTTTTCATATTTTAAAGTAGACTAAGATTGTAATCGCATCAACAACCTTGATCCTATGATCTTAAAGATCCATTTAAATCTTAAAACCCTATCAACACGCAGTAAACAATGAGCTTTATGCTCAAGGTCAGGTCCGTACACGTTCGCTGCTGTGCGACAATTACTTAGTAACCTTTAGAATTTTACATTTGAGCAGTAAAACTGCCTAAAATACTTGGTTGTTGTCTAGATTACCATCAGAGCCATTGCATGAACTCGGTATCAGAGATATATCTCTCATTGTGACGATTAACTATCAAGTCTGGAGCGTGTGATTTGGTTTCATCCAAATCATTCGTGGCCTTTTCGGTTAGGCTGCACAACTACCACTCCAGAGGTAGTGGGTTCAAGTCCCGTTCAGACCCTTGAATGTGACAGTATGATTTGGACAACTCATGCTCTAGTGGTGTGGGCAACTCGTAATAGGGTTGGGGGTCCAGATGGTTGTCGTCATACTCCTCGGTTTCAATCCCTTGCAGATCGAGTTCGGTCCGCCCCCAATTCCCCCAGTTGCAAGCCTTCAAGGATGGGGGTCCAGATGGTTGTCGTCATACTCCTCGGTTTCAGTCCCTTGCAGATCGAGTTCGGTCTGCCCTCAATTCCCCCAGTTGCAAGCCTTCAAAGAGGGGGGGCCTTGAGGGGAGGATAGTGTGACGATTAACTATTAGTCTGGAGCGTGTGATTTGGTTTCATCCAAATCATCGTGGCCTTTTCGATTAGGCTGCAGAACTACCACTCCAGAGGTAGTGGGTTCAAGTCCCGTTCAGACCTTTAAATGTGACACTCATAGGTATTTCCAAAAGGGTAAAAACTAGGTTGCATGGCTCGTCCATAGCTACTGCTCTTTCATTCGAGCTGAGCACTATAGTTCCCGCTGAAATCCCTCTTAGCATCAAAATATCTATCCATTTTCAAAACAACAATTTTACTTTATGTAGCACACCATCTCAACTCTCAAGCTCAAAACTGTTAAGCTGAATTCCAATAGAGTCGATACTGGATGAGCTAGAATCCGACCACGAGACCATTTTCACAAGAACTCTTAAGACTGCGTGAATGGCCAGCCATCATTAAATGCTACCAATTTGCATATAGTTCACATGAATCTAGGCAATCCTGCCAAGCTAGGCCTTGCTTCGTTATTGTCCTATTATAGCCCAAACTTATAACCATCAATGTTACTGTGCTTTTATTAAATTGCTTTGTTATATGTTGCATAGGTAGATCAACAAGGTTAGCATCATCAAGTGGTCCTGCAGCAATATCTCTATCAAATAGCAAAGCAACATTAGGTATGCCTAGTTCTATAGAAGATTGAGATGATGTAGATAAAAAGAAAGTGCTCAATCTAGCACGTCAGCGTGTTGTAGAAAATACCAAACTCATTCTAAACGAGCGAAAGGATCCAGCTCATAGGTCGTCTATGAGGGGCTAGTGCTCAGCAATTTCTTATGGTCGGGCACGGAGGCTGCTATCAGTTAAAAGCCTTGACAATGTAGTAATACCTAGGAATGGAGTTTACTACTACCATGTACTAGAAAATGTGTATCAAAAAATGGATGGAATGATTGCCACAAGACAAAGCTTTATGACTAGTTCCATCAGTCATACTTGTTCAGGATTTTCTTAGAGCCAATCCTATATAGAGTAGAAGTATGGGGGCCAGTAATATCACTTATTACTTGGGCAGACTTGGAACGGGACCAGAATGTCTTTTTAACTCGAGCACTTATAGAGTTAAGTCCAGTTCCACTATCAAATTCTTCTACTTGAGGAAGGATTCTTGCCTCTCTAATGTGTTGTTCTGGAATATCAAATAATATATTTGGTAAACATAAGAGCCACTTGCTTTTTAAACCTCGACTATGCAATGGCCTTAAAGCCTGCTAGAAGACGAAGCGAACCACTTGATTCTCTAGATGGAATGTGCAGGAACAGGGGTGCATATAGGTGCAGAATAATGAAGATCATAGTCGCCTGAAGCAGTAGTTAGATCCATGCTTCCTTAGTAAGTTGTGGGATGCCAACCAATGCTTTAGAATTAGTAAAGTCATTGCATTATGATATTCAGATCAATTTCATGCTTGCCAGAGGTCCGTATCGGTGCCTGTTAGCATATTTTACCGAAGAAGCACGGGACGATTGCATCCATTCGAACTAGGGCACACTGCCTTAAAGTTGAGACGAGCAAATGGGCCTGAGACGGGCGAGAGAATAAGATTTGCTAATGTTTCCAAATGGGAGTAATTGAAGATGAGTCTCACTCTTCAAAATTGTCCAACATTTGCATCTACCCGGACATGATATGCCAGGTTGGTTACACTTAACCAACCACTACATGTGATATTATAGACCTTCAGTAATTGCACTAGCATCATATATACAGGAGGTGCTAGACATGCGAGCTCAATTTTGTCCCTCATTACATTGACGTGTACATATATATAGTTTATTAGCGAGCTTATTACTACTAAGATTTTTTCATCGAAAACCATCCGGGTGGGGATTTCTTAAATCTGGACATTAATAGTCTGATGCATCTTACTTTATTTGTTTATGTGGCAAAAATTATCTTGTGTCCATTTACTTTGTGATGTTTTAGATAAGAAATTTCAAAGTGGAGGGGGATCAAGGCCCAGAAATTTTGAATTAGATTTTTGATATGTATACAGAATAGGATTTTTTCTAATTTTTTGCCTCCATACATTTTATAGAACAACAAACCTCAATTAATATAAAGCAAACTTGAACTCAATTGGAAGTATGATAGGGAAGAAAGAAATCGTTATACAGAGATGAGAAGCAATTTTTGAGGCGTTGTCCTCGTTTTAATTTTATCTTCTTTGTTTTGCATCTGAGTGTTTGGTCTAGTGGTAACACACTAGTTCTAGCAACTATAGATTAGTTCGAGACTGCCTAGAATCACACTTTGAACTATTGGGTGTCAAGACCCACAGACACAATGTAAAGTGGTTGGGGGCAGGGCCCAACCGAGCAATGTAGTGTGATGTGTGGTCACATGTCCAGTTGGATGCTGCCTAGTGGCGTGACATTAAAATACTATTTATCTTCATAAAAAATGATCTATGCTTGAAACTTTATAGAAAGGTCTATTGCAAGATCTTTTATAAATAAAAAATATTTACAGTTGCAAGGTATTATCCCATGTAAGTCACTTTCGCTTTTAAGAGTTGTGTGTTGTATGGTATGAATATCACAGTAGTTAAGAGAGGCAAGTTGCTCTCTATATAGGGATAGATGCAACGTATGTTCCTTGACAAGGTTTGGGAATAAATTTGAGCGAATATAAGCTTTTATACATGCTCTTATGGATTACTCTAGCAGTTTTACTAAATTGTAATTTTCTTAGCATATAACTAAATTATAAAACATTAACTTTAGTTGGAAAATACATCATCATCTGCGAGATTGGAATGGCTGCAGGTCCCTGCCGACCTACGTCATGCCATAGCTGTATTGTATAAGGAGGTACTCATAGAACTTTCTTTGCCTTGCTCAAAACTGGTTGCTAGTACCATTGGGGTGAAACAGGGATGCCCCTGTTCGCCAACCCTCTTTGGTCTCTTTATTGACGAACTCGAAAGCTGGCTAACCAGAATGGGAGGGATTGGTGCTAAGGTGGGTGCATATCTGATACAATTGCTTTTATTCGCTGATGACATTGTGCTTATTTCTAAGAGTGTCGAGGGGCTGCAGCAACATCTTGATGTCTTGGATGAGTTTTGCAAGGAGAAGCAATTTACAGTGAACCTGTCTAAATCAAAGGTGATGATCTTTGGTACTCGAGATAAGACCCCCTTTACAATTGGTGGAAAGATATTGGAACAAGTAAGTGAGTATAAATATCTAGGTATTGAGATAACTAGCAACTATAGATGGAGTTCAGCAGCATGTAAAAGGGCATCTGGTGGCCTTAGATCTCTCTATGCAATGCTGCACACATGTCGAGTAAATAACTTTTGGGATTGGAAACTCCGAAAATTGCTTTATGGGGTCTTGGTAAGGCCGGTTGTGCTTTATGGCTGCCCAACATGGGCACCTGGACTATCACAGCAAGGATGGAAACAGATTGAGCTTGTTCAGAAGCGCTTTATTGCAGAGGAACTAGGGATTAAGTCCCAAACCCTTATTGTATAATCTTTGGCTGAAGTTGGTATGTTGTCACTTGAAGTGAAGCTTTTATGTCGCACTATCGCCCTATGTTAATCGAAGTTCGCACTCTTCCGAATGGCGATTCCCTTTCCGTGCAATGCAACATCATCCGAGAAAGGGTGGTTTCGACAGGTAGATACATGGGCAAGTCGCTGGAGCCTAGAGGGGAGTCACTGGCCTATGACTTTGAAATTTACTGAAATAAGAGCCGCCGTGTCAGAAAAAGTCTTGCAGCATTTGTGGACCATGGATGGTAATGATAATGAGGTAAAAAAGAGCTTTTACCATAGCACAATAAATTCCATGGTAGAATATAAAGAACCTCAATACTTGATGGCAAATATTGACAAGAGAAATCGGAGGTTAATCTCCCAACTTAGAACATCTTCACATCAAGCTGGAAGATGGTATGGGACGTCTAGGGAAGAAAGATTTTGCCCAAGCTGTATGGTTCCAAAGATCGAATCTGAGGTACAACGTTTCTAGAATGTCCTGCATATGATCATATTAGATTGAAATATGGAATTTTTTGCACTACTTTATCTGAATTGCTACACTCTCCTCCACATACTCTTAGTTCATACCTAAGAGCGGTTTTGGAAGGAGCATGCGGATATTATTGATTTGTTTAATCATGCTGAAATGTTAGAAAGCAGTATGGACTTTGATTGATTGTATAGTTTGCCATATGGGCCTGAGGGTCCGAAATGGCTTGAATAAATTATTATTATTATTATTATTACCTATCCATTGGCATAAATATTGCTTAAAATAGTTTTGTGATGAAGGTGAAAGAAATCCTAATATGCAAGCAAGTTTTGGTCAAAAAAGCTGCAACTACCACTTCATGTTATGGTCAAAGCATGCGATTTAAGGTTTGTAGATATGCGAATTAATGTTATTTTTCATGACATGGTGTCTACATTCTTCTATTGCATCCTTTAAGCTACTTTTTAGTTAAAGTGAAGAACCTTCTGCAGTGCAATTTTGAAAACTGCAAATATTTGTGCAATGGGGCTCAGGGACCAATTATGGTCCAAGGTCCCCAAATGGTCTCCCTGATAACTCTAGTGTTAATTATTTTGTTTCAGTTCATATGTTAGGGCTTTAGAGTTTGTTTCTTGGTTGGGGTTTTGTATTTTAGGACTTCAGAACTTTTGGTCACATCAGGTATGATTTCTTTGACATTCGTTCTGTGGATTTTACTATTCCATGAATTCGAGATCAGAGAATTAGAGATCCAATTCTATTTTGTGTTGTATGCCATGAACAGTAAAATGCCTTTTTGGATGTCTCTTTTTTGTCTTTGGAGATGGCAGTAGGAAGATTACATTTGGTTGTTGTTTTCACTTTTGGAATTGGATGGCAAGCATATACATATATTTTTTAATGCTCAATGCTTATGCTCGAATTCGATTTCTGAGGAGCATAAATTAATGTGTGACAATAACGATAACGATAACGATAACGATAACGATAACGATAACAATAACGATAACGATAACGATAGCGATAACGATAGCGATACGATAGCGATAGCGATAGCGATAACGATAACTATAACGATAACGATAACGATAACGATAACGATAACGATAACGATAACGATAACGATAACGATAACGATAACGATAACAATAACAATAACAATAACAATAACAATAATGATAATAATAATGATAATAATTTATTAAAATGCCATTTAGAAACCCTTAGGCCTATGTGACAGCCAATACAAGTGAACTATACATGAAGAATAGAATAGAATAGAATAGAAGAAAACATCTCAAACATTTTTAATAAACTGTCATTTAAAACAATTTTTAATCAAACTCCCCATTTGCTTCCAAAATGCTCATATTATGATATAATTCAATAGTGTCTTTTCGCTCTTAAGGACCGCTTGTATATACCTAGATAAAGCAGGTGGAGGCAGGCACAACAACCCTGTTAGTGTGATGTTTCCAATATCCAAGCCATCTCGGATGTGCTCATATGCCGAGCATTCTAAGAAAGCATGTCATTTTGTCTCCACTTGTGGCAAAGATATACAACATGGATATAATCTACTCTCCTTTAGAATTCCTTTCCATCTTCGAGCTCAATTTCAAGGTGGTGAGAACTGGGCCGAAGTTTGGATATCAATTTCCTCAAGTTTTCGCTAATCTTTGAATGCATATATCCTTGCACCTCATAAGGTTCCATCTTGTTTATTTCATTTATATAGAACTGCTTTTTCACATCTGTACCTGGCCTAGTGTGCCATAACTCTTGGAAAACTTGCATTTGTATCATTTGTATCAAATCATGTGTTGTATGCCATGAACAGTAAAATGTCTCTTTGGATGTCTCTTTTTTGTCTTTGGAGATGGCAGTAGGAAGATTACATTTGGTTGTTGTTTTCACTTTTGGAATTGGATGGCAAGCATATACATATATTTTTTAATGCTCAATGCTTATGCTCGAATTCGATTTCTGAGGAGCATAAATTAATGTGTGACAATAACAATAACGATAACAATAACAATAACAATAACAATAACAATAATGATAATAATAATGATAATGATAATAATTTATTAAAATGTTATTTAGAAACCCTTAGGCCTATGTGACAGCCAATACAAGTGAACTATACATGAAGAAAACATCTCAAAATATTTTTAATAAACTGTCATTTAGCCCATCGCAGTGGCGGTTTAGTGGTAAGGCCTTGGGTTGGGGTGACCCCCACCAGGGTTCAAAACCTACTAGCTACGATCCGGTGGGAGACGTGGATGGGTGCAAGTTCCACCAACCTTGCCTTCAAACAAAAAAAAAAAAATAAACTATCATTTGAAACAATTTTTAATCAAACTCCCCATTTGCTTCCAAAATGCTCATATTATGATATAATTCAATAGTGTCTTTTTGCTCTTAAGGATAGTGTCTTTTTGCTCTTAAGGACCGCTTGTATGTACCTACATGAAGCAGGTGGAGGCAGGCACAACAACCCTGTTAGTGTGATGTTTCCAATATCCAAGTCATTTCTGATGTGCTCATATGCCGAGCATTCTAAGAAAGCATGTCATTCTGTCTCCACTTGTGGCAAAGATATACAACATGGATATAATCTACTCTCCTTTAGAATTCCTTTCCATCTTCCGAGCTCAATTTCAAGGTGGTGAGAACTGGGCCGAAGTTTGGATATCAATTTCCTCAAGTTTCCGCTAATCTTTGAATGCATATATCCTTGCACCTCATAAGGTTCCATCTTGTTTATTTCATTTATATAGAACTGCGTTTTCGCATCTGTACCTGGCCTAGTGTGCCATAACTCTTGGAAAACTTGCATTTGTATCAAATCACTTACTTCAGGAGGTGTGTCTGATCTGTTGTGTTGTGATATGCCCCATCAAGCAGCCCATTAAAGTATGTCATGATACCATCCCTTCTGTGTCGTTTCTTTCAATGCGAGTAAAGGAAGTTGGTTTGCTTCAAGTTCCTTCGTCATGTTCACATAATTTATTGTCCATATCAGTGCTTCTGCTTCAAGAGGAAGCATACCTACTTGCAGTAGCATCATAAGATACAGTGTTTGGATTTTAATTCCAAGTTCCTCTCGCAGAAAACGTTTTTGTACTTGCTCAACCCTTTTCTACATCTTCTGTGATAGCCTTGATCCCCATATTTGACAACCGTAATAAACATCTGGCTGAAATTACTGTATATTTCCATTAAAATTACTTCACGCAATTCTTTCCGCCACTTGCAAGAGCGGCGCTGCTATACTCTGCTTAGTTCATTTTCATCTTCTTCTCCTACCTTCCTGGCCGCTACAGCTCCAATCCTCCATCGCTTCTCTGGATCATGGAATGCAATCATGGAATGGTAAACCCACGGAGTTTTTTCCCTTGAGGTTTTACGGCTGCGATCATGGAATACTATGCTCTGCTCTGCTCTCGATCCCCATAGCGGCATCAGAAACAAATGATTCAATGAATAGATGCATTAGAAACAGATGAATAAATGCAGAATACGTGATTAGATACACCAGAGCATGTGAATACGGCTTCGGAAACATGAATAGGGCATCGAAATAGATGAATACGGCTTCAGCTATGGCTCGTCTAAACCGGATTTATGCATACATTTGAAAGCTCCAAGATCTGACAAGGATACAGTTGAAATATCTCACACAAGATGCACCCAAAACATACCAAATCTATTTAATTGAGCTCCAATCTGCACAGAAATAGATAAGAACCTAAATGTCGGAAGAAGATGCATCCCGAACGTAATTTCAGCCAGAAGTTTATTACGTCCCGTTATCTACGCCAGGGCCTCGTTATGCCCTCGTAGGGCCTCTCGGCGACACCAGGCCTCGGTGACACTCGGGCCAGCGGTTTCGTGCATGCGCGCCTCTTTTGGCGGCGGTGTGCAGCCGAGGCCCTACGGGGCATAACGAGCCCACCGGCATAGATAACGTAGTCCATAAAGGACAACTGTCATGACCTGTACGTTAAACAAAAGCATGTCATATGTTAAATTTAGCATGTCTACGGAGATTTAAGATAGCATACAAAGCCTTAAATCCACCTGTAACCCGTTTCTCCACAGCTATTGTCCATTTATAGCCATTGATACTTCAATTCCAAGATATTTGTACTGTGTGACTATGCCAAACTCACATCCATCTACAATGAATGGTTTCACGGAGCCCGAGATCCAATTACCATGACTTTTGATTTGGTGTGATTAATCCTCATGTCTCTAGATAAACAAAATGCATGTAATTTATCCAGAAGGTCCTGCAACCCTGTTGGATTCTTTCAAACAAGAACTATATCATCTTCATACAGGAGAAGATGGATTACGTACCCTTGAAGATCAGCCCCAACACCTTTGACGAGCAAGTCAGGTCTCTAATTCATCAATGTAAATCCCGAACAAAGTTGGAGAGCAAGGACAACACTGTTTCACTTCAGGTCTCTAATTCATCAATGTAAATCCCAAACAAAGTTAGAGAGCAACCATGTTTCACTTCAACTGTGCTGATGACCTATTCAGATATAGGGAAAGAGAATTGTACCAAAACTTTTTACATAAACAAGCAAGTGCCATTAATGTGTTCTAATCTATCAGCTAGATTTTTTCGATTAACATGGTCAAGGGCTTTAGTTAGATCAATAAAGGCAAGATATCTCTCATTTTTGGGGCCTTTTGCTTTTTCTATAATAGTCCTCAAGATCACTAGGTTTTTCCCAGTTTTTAAAAGAATGTTGCAGCTTTTGAAGCCATATTTTCAGAAACATATGCAGTGTTTATTTTACGGTTTTCCTCGTGTTTATACCTTAGCTATTTTTTTTGTCACCTTCCTTCAATACAAGTAACAGTAGAGATTCCATTTAGTTGAGAAGCAATAGAAATTACACGCTTGAATGCACACATCAATATATTATATTTATATTTGTTAATAGAGCTGTTTGAACCAGTTAGTGAAGCTTAAAGCAGTTTTACCTGTTTGGAAAAGAATGACAACAGATATACCTCTTTTCTTGTGGAGAAACGGAGCAATGACACTACAGACAGATGCCATGACAACTAACACCCAGGGCAGTAAAACTCTACTGCAATGGAGGGCTTCGACTTTGTCATTTCAGAGGCAATGGCTGAGGGAGTCATTCCGTTTAATAACAAAAAGCTTATGGTAGCAAGAAGACCTGGTATAGGCTCCTCAAACTCCAGCGTCTTAAACTTTAGAAATAAAAAAGAGGGACCACAACAGTTTTGATATATTGGCATCATATACAAGGCAGTAGAAGCATTTTTTAGAGGCTGCCGTTGTCATATCCAAGAAAACGGGACCTTTCAGCCAATTTCTCCCTCAACTCAGAATCCAAATATAGACTCGCCCAAAAAAAACCTAGGAAAAAGATAACGCCAAAATGCGCACTGGATCATTATGAACACATCTCCTGCTGACTATGAACGATATTTCCCATTCTGGTATATCAAAGGAATATACAATATCAATTAGATCTGGTAACACTACCTTGACCAACAATATAGCTGCTATGGGCCACAATCATTTAATGCATCTCACATAAGCATCTTCAAACATCTACTGTGTGCTAACCCGCATTCTCTAGATCTGACTTAAAGCAAATGTTCACAATATGTTGGCCTCTGAAGTCCAACATTTTAGACACGGACAGTATTTGCAATCCCCAACCTAATCAATTTTGTTTTCTTTTGCCCTCTAGAACCTCCATGCATTCTTGTCCCTAAATGGTGATTCTTCTTGCCAAAAGCACTCCTGCCCAGCACTAACATTTGGAGCAGAGAGGAATCGTGAAGCCAACCACCTGTCCGACACCATAGCAAAACCTCTAAATTTCCCAAGTATTGTGATGTATTTCCAGTATCTGTCTTCAAAATGTAGCAAAACCTCTAAGTTTCCCAAGTATTGTGATGTATTTCTAGTATCTGCCTTCAAAATGTCATGCATGCGGAGAATGTTAATGATCACTTGTGAGGCACCAAATATGCTAACTGCATTAGCTGAAACAGCTCAACACGTCGGGAATCATATATGATGGCAATATCTTTCAGTATAGATACACAATATGTACACAATTGATGATTTAACTTATCTGTTGGCAATGAGAACATCATTGAGAACATTGCACCACAGCCATTTCCAAGCATATAAAAACTGCACACAGGCCGATTCTCATAATGGACACATTCTGGCCACAAAGCACTAGAGCAGAAAAGTTCAAATTTGACAGAACAAAAAGGCATTTTCCTTTTGTATGTATTAACATTTAAATAAGCTACATTGCAAAAATTTGCTGACAGCCATCTCTTGATGCTAGTGCATAAAGGATGACTGGTACGCTGGAGGAGGTGGAGGCAAGCCAGTTCCATACTGGTAGCTGCTATATTGGCTACCATAAGGGCTATAGAGAGAGCTTCCCAAGGTATCTGGATACAAATATGAACTAGAAAGTGGTGCTGATGTCCTTACACCTGCATAAGGGCCATCATAAGCAGTCCGGATTCGCCTATCATATGCAGATTGTCCACCCAAGCTATAATTGGCTAATCCAACTTTGTAAGATGAATCATCAGCAGATGAACGATAGGGACCCCTTTCTGAAGATGTATGCGCCCCATATCCTGCACCACTTACTCGTGAACGTTTTGAATGTCCTTTTACAGACCCTCCTGATCTTTTCTTGTCTAACTTTGCTTTCTCTAATTGTACTACTCTTCTACGCAGCGGAGAAGACGGATAGTCAGGTTCTAGATTATAATCTTCTATGCACTTGACAACAGACTTCAATGCTGACAGTTCCTTTGCTGCCGCCTCATTCTGATAAGAAAATTAAAATTAATCAGACTTGTCATAATTTAACCTTAATCTACTCATTAGGATCTGCATGGTTCTAGGTTTGTACCTGCACTGCAACTGAAACATTTCCAGATTTCTGCATGGCCTGGACAGTCTTTCTGACATCTTTGAGGTATGCTTTTAGTAAAGCAACAGGCTGTGCTTGTTCCAAAACATCAAAAGCCTTGGCAAAAGACAATGCCTCAACATGCTTTCCTTCTTTTGCAAGTTTATCCACAATACCTGTGCAATCATAGGATAAGGAGTTAGAAGACAACATCAGTGATGGACATAAAAGCTCAATAAACCCAAATAAAAACAATAGTTCAAGTTAATTCTGCCCGTAGTTATCAGTTAAACAAATAAGAGTGGAAGATCAAAAGCTGCCGTTGGCCATGAAATCTAGTGCAGAGGTGCAGCAAAATCGGATAATTTAAATGGCAAAAGGAGTTGCCATATAAGGGGAGGCATAGAGAGCTACAATGGCCACATAATAGCCCGAGCTCGACAAAGCATGTTTGTGTGGACACCAACCTGGTATCTTACTAGACAAGTGAAGCGCCCTGCAGAGTGCAGGTGTTCGTTTGCGTCGTGCAATGGCTAAGACCAGGTTGCACAATTCATCTTCATTGTACTCAGAAGCAAGACCAAAAGTCGCCAAGAGTTGAAGGAAGGCCTGCGCATTTAGAGAATTGCCATCTGCAGCATCTGCAGACATATCCACATTGGATTTCCACTTGTCTGCGATCTGCTTGGCTGACGCTTTTAATTCAAGGGATATGACTGGTGGGGAGATAGAATCATCAAAAACTGATGCTAATGCCTCCAGCAGAAGAATGCATGCACGACAATCATCCCACAATGCAGCTTGCCCTGCCTTGCCACTACTTTGAGTGTCATTCTGTTCCGGAAGATTGCATCCCTCCAAAGCAAAAAGAACCAACTTTGCAGGATCAATTGCAAACTGCAATAAGCTAGGCATTTCGTATCTCAAGGCACGAATATCAGTTTGATGGTTTACACAGTATTTTCTGAGCCCAGGGCCATCCATAATTTCACAAAGCTGCTTGAGATGTGAACGTACTTTCACTTCAATCCTTTGCGTATCTTCATCTTTTGGAGTCCTCTGAATTTTATCATCCTCCTCAGCAACGGTTTCAGAAGATACTAAAGCACCTACCTCAGCCAAAGAACCGTTGGCCGCAGGAGCAACTTCGGTCTCCAAGTCAAGAATGATGATGCCATTTGCTTCAGCAACGTCCATTGGCACGGCAACGCCACCTAATTGCTGGCGCTCCTTGTTCCATTTCAGCTTCTCTTCAAGAACAGCTGTAATTGCAGCATCCTTTTCCTTTTGCAGCCTTGCCAAGGATAATTGTTCCTTCTCCACCACAACTCTCTCCCGCTCTGCGAGTTCTCCTTCAATCTTTTTACACTTTTCTATAAACTCTTGCTCCTTCCCCACCAGCTCCTCATATGATTTTCTCAAATTCTTATCGACATCTGAGAACTGTTCTTCTAACTCCCTCCACTCCAAATCAAACCCAGGAGCAGCGTTCTTCTTACTTTTCAATTCCAAAAAAGCTTTTTTAAGCTGTTCCTTTTTGGATGCCGAAGTTTCAAGCGCAATCAGAATAGAATCTTCTGACGCCATTGCTAATACCGAATCTGTTCAATTCCAGACCTAATAAGAATACAAGCCCTAATTCATACAAGAAAATCTGGCCTGTCTTACAATGACAAAAACATGGATCCAGCTTACAGGATTGAAAAGAAAGGATAATGCGGACGTATTTGGAGAACCCTAACGATGCTCGCTTTCCAGACTCCACATCAAGAAGCGAAAGATGAGCCAGGCCGTTCGAAAGAAAGCAGTTAGACGGTTGGGATTGGGGTTGATCTGGGCCGCTGAATAGTTCTGTATGTACGACCGAGTCTACGTACAGCAGACCGCTGACGTGGGTATCCCAGTGTATTTTCCCAACGTTTAGGAGGGTCTTCTACCGGAAATACTGTCCCATATGGCACTCCTGGCTCCACGATTTGTTGTTCCATTGCTTCCACCAGAACTCAATCTGGGTGACATGGACCGCCTCAGTGCTAAGAATGAGGTCATATTGGTCTGATAGAGATTCCTTGCCCTTTCTTGGTGTTCTCTTCTTCTTCTCCTCTTCATCCTCTCCCTCATCATCTTCGGCCTTCGAGGAAGAACATATCTGTGAGTTTTTCGAAGCTCTTCCACTTATCAGGGGAGCCCTGTTTCCTTTAGGGCCGAGGACAACCCAATGCTTTTCCCGCGTTAGAAGCGTGTATGATCTAGTCGGGATACGAGCATGCAACCGATAAATGTCACAATGTCAGAGCATGAAAGTATCTCCTAACACCCGAAGGAAACAATAAATAGGAGGGTGCAAGGGGTTTTCGACTTTCTTGAGTCGAGAATACCTGAGGAGAGGAGAAAACATATGAGAGTCAAGGCGAGGCCGAAAGCATCGGCGCATTCCCAAATCTTTGCTTTCACGCCTCTTGAGCGATGCAACTTAGGATATAAACTAAGCGACATTGCCGAAGAGGAGGGAAAGAAAGATTGGGAAGGCTTGATGCTTTCACTCTTCAACCATTAATCTCTAATGTTCTCTCTATTACCACAGGTTTCTTGACTCGAGTCGGGGAAAGTCGAGGAGAACGAGAAAAGAGAAGATTCAAAGGGACTTTCTCGACTTCAGCTTGATCGAGAATACCCTGAGGAGAGGAGAGAACATAGAAGGAGAGTGAATGCCAGAGTGAAAGCACCGCTCATTCCCAAATTCTTGCTTGCCCCGCCTCTTCGAACGATGCAACTTAGGAAATTACTGCATCGGTAGAGTTCTGAGATGCACCATCACTGCATCTGAAAAACTGAAGTTGCCCTGGAGTTTGTCTTAGGGCATATTCAAACCGACTTCCAGTCAAATCTTCTTGGGCATTTGCTGCTCTGTCACCGGAATAAAAAAGTTAAGTTATGCAATTGAGAAAATGGAAATGGTCTGCATTTGTTCTGCCTGTAATTGCTTACATGGCGCAGGTATCAAACACGAGTGTGGTGGTAATGGGGATCTGCTCTTAGCGGGCACGAAATTTTAGGGACCTCGAAATTTTGGCCCAGATCAACATGTTTTTACAAACTGAAATTTTCTGTCAATTTCTGCTAAGCAGCGGCACTGCCAGAAATGCCAAATTTCAAGCTCCCTAAAAATTTCGTTGAAGAATTTTCAGGACCCAAAAATTTCGTGAAGGAATTTTCTGGCGGCCGCCTGCTGACGTGGCAGCCAAAGTCATCCCTTGAATAAGTGCCCATATATCAGAAAGACTCCGACATCTCCATAATTCTTGAGCTTAGAGAATGCACCATCAAAATACATTTGTCCTTCTATAATGGGCTGACTTGAGGAAAGCAGTAGTTATTGAACAAATGCCAATCATAGGACAAAGCATCAGGTGCAGTACGATGAGGGTAATAATCCTTAGTATTGAAAACTAACAGTAAGACATTAGACAGACTAGCAAAATGATCTTCATGATGAGGGCCTAACGCTCCTCCAAGAGATGAAAGACAGAGGAGATGAGGAAAACTCGTCAAAGGCCTAGATCTTCGACATCTAATCAGCCCACTCATTCTCCAAACGTGGAACCCAAACTGACTCCAACTGGATACGATATTGATAGCAAAAAAATTAGTACTTCTAGAGGCAAAAAATGAAGCACGGAGATCGTGAACCGCTATTCTGTAATAAAAAGAACACATTCTGGTTCCCCATGAGTTATCACGTGGGAGGCAGTCAATAACGAAGCATACTGCTGCAAGATCTAAAAAAGAGCAAAGATCTCGCATCAAGTGGAAGAATGAAGGTGAGCGTCTGCTGAGAAGACACCAGAAAAGGAGAGAAGCTAAGAACCAGGACGTGAAAGCCAGCCACCCCATCCCTCATCACTGGCATCAAAACCCAGGGTAGATTTGACCACAGCGAGCGGCCACAAATGGGCTCTGTCAAATTGACGTATAATGGTCTGCCAAAGCTGGATTTCATGTGTCGCAAGAGGGGACCCGGGGGGGTATCCCAAAGGTCTGCATCGCGCAAGTCCGAATGAAGGCCACAAGTCAAGGCAACACAAAGATGGCGCAGAACCAAGCGTAGGGATTGGATAAAGCCAAGGAAATGGGCAATCAAGTGAGGGTGACATACTGGGAGGACAACAAACTAGAACAAAGAGACAAAACCCGCTCCTTCTTGGCCCTAAGAAATTTGAAAGAAATCCTCATTAGCATCTACTATGAAACCTGAGAAAATTGTGCGGTGTGAGAGACGGAAACGGCACTTTTTCCAAACCAAGAGAAATCCGGCCCGCTGCAAGTCAGCAATGACGTGAATCTAGAGAGATTCAGGGAGTGACTGGTATAAGAACAAGATATCATCGACATAGGGCAAGCAGCGAATCCCCTGACCCCGCCAAAAACGAATCAACTGTCTAACTAATTTGATAAAGACAAAGGGGGCAGAGACAAGACCAAATGGGAGGGATATTAAAGATGTAGAACTGACCTTTGAGCTCAAATCATCCCAAGAAAGTGTGGTGAGGGGGCCAGATAGAGACATAGTGATATCCAGACTTAACACTAGATTTGTCCCTAAATGGATCAAAAATGGTTCATTTGCACTGTTCATATTAAAATTTATATAAAATCAACAACACAAGTTAATATATGACAGTCATATTACACAAGAAAAATACTTAAAAATCCATCAACTCATATACTTGAAAGTTATGCTTAGGTGAATCTAAGAGGGTCTAGTCAAAACTGTTTCATGTTTACATACGGTAAAACTGTCTTGACAAAAAGATTTTTTTGATTTTTTTAGTTATTTTTCTAGACGAGATAAACACAAAAACTCACACTTCAATCTGAGTTTTGTGAAGGGAGATACGACCATTTGAACATGGCCGGGTCAAAACTGTCTTCTATCTTTTGTGAACCAAGACTGGTTCCCAGAAGACTGTTCCCAAATCAAATCAATAGCTTTTACTTGAAAACGAATTTTAGCCTAAATTTTAGAATATAAGTAGTAGACAAGCTAATTCATCCAAGAAAAATATTCATTGGCCTTTACTTGGAAGTTTTAGATTTTTTCTATAATTTCTAGTACAAGTGACTTTTAATCTAATCCCTATTGAAGAAAAAATGTTCAAGGTTGCCTGCTAACGAATAATGTTATGAAAGTTAACAATGATATGAGACCAATGCAAAAACAAGCACGTAAAAAGAACATGGCATTTGTTCTCAAGAAATGAAGAAAGTTTACTACTGGTGCGCACAGTACATTAAATTGAAGAACTTCCTCATGTTAACGAATCTTAGTTTCAATTTTGGGACATAGGTAGCTCATCGGCTACTCTAATCATTAAAAATATTTAATGCTCATGATGTTGCTATTTAGATTCAAGTTTCGAGCATTGATAGCAAGTTATTTGTTAGATTATGTCTTCTATAGATTTTGCATCTAGGCTTTGAGTTGTAACTTTCAAAATTCATATTTTCAAATCATCTCAAGTCATGAAAACAATGCAAAAAGAATGAAGGAAAAATATGAAAAACTATAATTATAAGAAATAAAGATATATTGCTATATCCACTGACCATTACTGGTCCAGGTGACTTAGATTCATCAAAAAATCAAGAACATCCTCATCTTAATCTACTTCGATCTCAAATTTAGAATATAGGTCTCCTGTATAGTACTCTATTTGATAAAATTGATTACATAGTTAAAGAGTAATATTGAACCACAAACAAATGGAACCTACGTGGATTTCAACTCTTCCTTTAAAAATATATGCTATAGTAGGTAAAAAGACAGTGTACTTTGCATAAATGACAATACAATGATAGATAAGGCTGGTGATAATAATTAGAGAGGTTTTACCATATATTCAATTTGTCTGATTGTGAACCATAACTAGTCAATACCTATTTATTGGAAATTGGAAATATATATTGCTAACAAAGGTTTGCATACATAAAAAACTAGTTATGGTGCCCGGCGTTGCCGGGCTTAGTAATAATCTGAAGACGTGGTTGTTTTATAGTTGGCTAGAATAGACAGTATGGCTTGGAGCGCAAGGGTAACACAAAGGAATTATAGACAGTATGGCTTGGAGGGCAAGGGTAACACAGAGGAATTTAAGTATCATTGACATAGAGTTCAATATATAGATTCTATGTATGCGGTATTTGGGAATTTAAACTTGATTATATTATATTGGACCAAGTAAGTCCTCACAACCTAATGTCGAATTTGAATGCACTATATAATTGCTTCAAATAGTTGATCCTAATGTCTCCTAAGGACAATAATATAAGATGAAGACTCTTAGAAAGATATTTGGAAATTGCAATAAGGAATTGATTATGGTTTCACTATAGGAAGTGAACTTAATTTTTTACATTTGTAGATGATGTTGCCTTTCGTTGCATCTGGATAGCTAGCTATTGTTTCTTTTCCAAATAAAACTCTAGCATGCGCATGCAGTAGCACAACAAAAACACAACAAAGTCTATTTTGCTATTCAATATAGTAGCATTTCTACTTAGCATGCCCAAGGTCTTGATTGTGAAATCCCGTAGCAGCTGGATGGAGATGGTGACAATTGGCAGGTGATATGCAACTGATAACAAAAGGTACACTTATCTAATCCATTTATTGCTCTTAAAAATTTACTCCTTGTTTATAATAATCCAGCAACAAATAAATTAGAGAGAATATTAGCTCAAGACGTAGATGTACATTGAAAACAGATGTACCATGAAGACATGTGTACATGGGTGTATAATGAAAATATATTTACACACTTAAGAATCTTACAGCTTGCCAAAGCGAAGTTGCTCTTTCCTTCAAATAAGCTTGGAATCAACATATTAGAGAGAACATTGTTACTCACGGAGTTGAAAATAAGATGTCGTGAGAACCATATGGTTGGGACGCCAATTACATAGTAGAGATGAGAATAATAAATACATTCTTGGCACACATGATTCGAATCAGTATGGGTGCAACATATTTGTGTCTAACAAAAATCAAACCAAGCCCGAACAAAAGGATCACATATGCTGTCTGTAGGAGCATTACGACACATCATATAATGCTTTGTCTATCAGTTTTACTTTGTGTAATGGAGAAGTATCATCTCTTTGCATGGGATGTGTCACCACTAACTTTCCACAAAAGTATTGCAGCCATAATTATTTCCTGATGCACTCTATGCGCAAAAGGAATTTGAGCCATTGCAATAAGGAAAACCATATTGTAACTACACATAAATAAAATCAATCCGTTAAAGAATTTTTCGGACTTTTAGAATAGATGCAAGAAAGCTTATTGTGTTTGATGTGCAAATCTAGGTGTCCAATTTTCACTGTAAATGCTTAAATGCAATGTCTGAATGACCATGAACACACATCTTACATTGCCAGGGTTTGATGCAACGTTTGACCCAAATCTAACCAAAGGTTTTAAGTCAAATTCAGTATTTCACATCGTTGGTTAGACGTAGCAACCAAGCTCAAAATTAAAGATTACAATCATATTGTATGGGAAGAGTCAGCCTTCACCATGCTGGACATAGCTAGCCTTCACCATGTTGCATATAGCTGAAAATATTGCAGTTCCAAATACTCGATAGAACAAGCTGTTAAAGACAACCGACAGATTCAAATCAAATTATCCCACTGTTGTATACTACAGTGTTTTATCATAAATGACAAATCTACTGGTTTACATAAAATACAGACATACTACCTAGCCCACTGCTAGAACTGGACATCAACAAAATAATGGATATTGTTGCATGCATTTGCACATGCATCCAGCCATGAAAAAGAGATGCCTAGCACACCTTTAACAAAATGAGGTACCTGCATGAACGCCTATAATTAATTCCATAGAAACTGCAGTTCTTCCATTGCCATAGCTCTTCTTGTTTTTGATCGTGGGAATGGCCTCCCTCCTCTTTCCACATAACTTCTAGTTGAGACTTAGCAAGATTCTCAAGGTGGCTCCCTGCCGTAGAGAATGGCCTCACCGTTTTCCACATAACTTCTAGTTTAGACTTAGCAAGATTCTCAGGTGCTCTTGTTTATTATTTTCTCAACGCTTAGCAATATTTTTGTTGCTCTACAACTTTATGAAAGTATTTGGATTCGCTTCTAATTGTGTTTTTTCTTTTTTCTCTTTCATTTCTTCTTTCCTTCATTTCTAGTTGTATTTTGAAAATTCCACGTGGTACCCACTACATTGGAAGAAATTTGAAATAAGTTTAACAAAGGTAAATGTCATGGGGTAACAAAGTGACACGAATTGCATAGATTTTGTATGTAACATGCAGCCATCATTTAAGTATAATTGTTGCCTATCTATCTATTTATGTATGATTCTATCTACCTATCTGTCTATTTATCTCCTTTGATACAATGCTAGCACCTGTCAAATTAATTTACTCATGCCTGAAAATGTTAGGCACAACCATTCTAAGGTTCAGACATGCAATAAGCTTTAACAGCTGGAGAAAATAATCGGTTTACTCCTATGAATCATGCTGGGACTATGCGCCTTGGATTGCTGGAATTATGACAGGTACTACAACATCAGAACTTCTTTAGGCTACCCTAAATAAAAAGGTTCTATGCCCAGAATCTATAACAGTCGATATTCTCATAAAAGCTGCTCAATTCTCTCTTAGCATGTCCATGAATCCTATAACTGAGTTCACAGTAGTACTGCATCTGCATGAGACGTAAATCTGCACTTATGCAGCAACTTACACTAACTTCTTCGAACTGCTTCTCTATTGCTTTCCATCTAGAAATGGCAAAAGGGATATCCTAGGTATTTGTGACTTTTGCTGCAGCATCTCAATTCCGCCAAGGAAGACAACAATGTGCACAAAAAGTGAAAGAAAATGAAATCTGTATAACGGATCAGGGACAGATAATTTGCTGCAGCCCATTAACTCGACAAACTTGAGCATGTGCTACTGCCATAACATCTTCTAGGAGTCTGCTAGAAGACAACTTCCAGACACATATTACCTCACCAACTCTAGTCTGATTCTTCCATATTCAGAAGCAAGGTTCAATGAGGGCAATTTTTGTAGGTTGAATTCTTGTATGTTATACTTCTTACAGAAGGGTATACACCTTCCTAAAGCATAAAGGTGAAAGGAAGGTCAGGCATATATAGAGGTAAGAAGCAAGGGAGCTCCCAGTTTTGCTTGAAGCTACTAAGCTTCAAGCAATTTGAGAGAACAAATTCACCTTCTATAGTTGGGACGTGAGGCCCTTTAGTGATTCCCATTCCCCAAAGTCTTACAGTATAGACCTGTTATGGTATGATTTGTACTGGCCTAAACAATATGATCATCCAATATGCGAAGCCTGGACTGTCAAAAAAGCAGCTAAGGATACATACAACCCAAGCAATACCCATATTTCTGGCATATCATACAGCAGCAACCCATACATGGGTGAAAGCATGCTAGGGTGTACCATCTAAAGTACTTTTTAGGGAGTGCGAAACTACCTAGAAAAGTACCCAGCACTGGGTACTGGGAACTTGCATAAATGCTGCAATAAATAATAAGTTTGAGAGTTAATTCATTTATATTAGTCTCTAATAGTATTGTTATCCTCTAGTACTATATATTAACATGTTATTGACCTTCAATTCAAAAATTTGCGATTGATTTTAATGGAAAGAGAAAACAGAAAGTACCAGTTTTAAAAGTACCCAGTGTAGGTACTTTTGAGGGTTCCAAAAGTGGTACACCGTAGCATGCTTTTACCAACATACTGTGATCAATCGTTGAGATTGGCATGGAATGCATGTCTTGAAACCCTGGGATGAAAAACCGCAAGGAGGTAAGGCAAACCAAGTGTTCAAAACAAAGATCAAACATAATTGCCTACCTCTTTCCATTGCAACAACTTCATTTTTAGTAGGAAATATTTCTCGCCCCGCTATAGATACTATACGCCTTTGAGGTCTTCATGCTGGAAACCGTGAATAAAGATCCAGGTGGAGAAGATCACAATTTAAAACAGAACGCACGAATATGTTGATTGGATCAGTTTTCAACAGAAAAAACATCATGTAGAAGAAGATGTCATGGCAAGCTTACCTTCAAAGCATGTAATATTTATCTATCTGTTTGATCTTAATTCACAACGGATATACACATTGATGGATAAATTGGTATCAGTGTAAGCAAGGAATACTGTACAGGATGATGGTAAGTAATATTGTAAAAACAATTTTTAAGAATGAAAAGTATTTCCAACAATACATTGAAGACCTATTGTTTAAGATTAGCTGAAGCCTATCTTCACTTGTTTCTCAGTTTCAACGCTAGTAATGTCAAACAGCTGAAAGTTCCGGTTCCCGTGTTGCAGGTCGATAAGCCACACATCCTTGTTGCTCCTAATAGAATTGCACCAATTTATGAATCATGATGGTTCAGAAATTGTACCAGGAGAAGAGAAAAATGTAAATCCCTCCACAACATAGGAGATGATGTTGAGTAAACTAACAAATAGGGCCAAATATGAATCTATTGTACACTATCTGCTACTAAAATCCTCTTAAAACATACCTCTATTATGTCGTTTTGAGACCACAATATATTGCGAAGGATGGATCTCAGCAATCAAGACATCAAAGATATAACTGGAGCTTTTAGAATTCTTTTGAGAATCTTCAAATGCTGATGCTATAACGTATAATGGAAGCAATCCCAAAAAAGGAAAACTTGGTCTTTTGAGCTCCAGAATATGTTCGGCCTCTTCAAGCAAAGCTTATACAAAAACAAACTTTCAAAGTTTCCTAAACTTACTTAGATAGGCTTGGCTTCGTCGGAACGCTTGTCTCTAAAGGGCTTGAACAATAGAAGAACCTACATCAACAGGTGCCTAGTTTGCCCAAGAAAGCTTCAAACATAATAGCACCTTCTCCATCGCGCACCATCGTGTCCTGCGCTAAGAGAGATGAGCATCTAGATCCTTGTAGATGCCACCGAGCTGCATGCCATTTTTTTGTGGCATCATGCGGCATGCCATGCCTGGATCGGATAAGGATGTCATTATCTTACAGCCGTCCTCCATCCCGTGCATGCCGCAAGATATGCCTCCATTTCGATCTCTAATGAAAAATTTAAGAAAGAGTTCTACGATTTTCGGTTATCAGAAAATGTTTCCGGCGGCCGAAAACCCATAAAATCTTAGGAAATCAATTAAAAAAAATTCCAAAAACATTTTCCTCCAGACCGGATAATCCCAAATTAACAAAGTAGATATAATCTATCATAAAATATGAGCTATGTGTACTCTTGACATACCTAAATTACAACACTTTCTAGCAACAATATATAGACTAGTTTTATGATAGTAAAACATAAATATAATTATTTGTATTTTTCAATAAAACTATATTGAGAACCTCTATACACGTCGCTTATAATGTTTTGAATCATTTTAAAGTCTTATTGGAGAAATGTAATGTGAAAAAGTTGATTTATTTCACAAGCTTCAAAACCATGCATGAAACATTCTTTGCTCGAATGATTGATTGCCATAGATAAACTTTGCCATTTTTTCACAAATTCATTAACGAACATCACTAGCTACAATCTTATTGAGTTTTGATACCATAACTTTAGAGATAACGTAATTATTTAAGCTCTTAGTTCTACTACTATCTTGATTAACACTAGAAAATATATGGCTACATACTAGGTACACTATATTTGACTTGATAAATACCTCATATATAGATATATAAGTAGAATGCATCATTCATTACCCTCGTGAGGCTTATAGATGGGCTTTATTATAGCATTGTAACATATATTTTTTATCTGAATTTGTTTAGTTAATATTGACATTAATATAGCTTATGAACACCTCAAAAATAATTGTACTAGAGCCTTTATAGTTAACAACTCATAGCCATAAGAATTACATCAAAATTTATAATGGAAAGAGAGAAATAATTTCCCAACCTCGAGCAGCTTTTTTGAGGAAAATGGTAACGGCTTCAATTGGTATGAAATGAAAGTCACCAAATACAGGAATATGCAACTCAATAATACAAAAATTACTCTCAATTTTAGCAAGGTTTGGACCCCGTTATGATAGGAAAATGAGAAATGCAGTTCCGGACTGGTGGAAAAACTACCAGTTTCTTTAAAGTTCGAACAATCACCAAAACATATAGGTGGTTCTATTAATCATAAAATCCTCACAAGTAATTAAGAATCAAGATTCAAAAGGTGGTATTATATTGTAATTTAAAATTTCTTTTGATATATACATGGGTTTAAGTAGCAGGGGGTATGCAGGACGAATTCTGGTCCATGAACCTGAAATGGTCTCCTGGATAACTCTAGTGTTAAGGTCGACCGCAAAGAGAAAATCACTAGGCAGACATAAATGTGAAAGCAACTCAAGCGACTCATACCAGAAGGAAGGGACCGTCAAGAAAGAGTTCAAACATCGGAAGTCCAGGAAAAGGCGAACCTTGTTTAGGCCTGTATGCAGGGAGAGATAGGGGATGCGGCACCTGTATGCAAGAGATTGGAAATTGCCGATTGCACAAAAACTAGGTGGGCAGACAAAGAAGAGTGGTTTGGGGAAAAAAAAGCATCAGATGGACGAGTAGACGACTAAGGGAGGCGATAACCAAATTGAATCCAACTCAAGACCTGCTGTGAGGAATAGATGGACTGACAGAAAGGAAGAGCGGCCTGGAGGCAGTTTAGGACCACAGTAGCAGAAGCCAGATCGTCAGCAAGGGAGGGATCAATACCAAGATCGAGGTAATTGGAGCACATTTTTAAAAAGGGGCACAAAATCGTAAGTGACACCCCAACATAAAAAAGTGAGAAATTCCAAGTAAGCCGAGTAGATTCACCTAGACAATAGAATAACCCCACAAGGTTAATACAAACACCCAGATCTAAACTAAAGATGTTTCCAAAAAAGATCAGATGACCAAATTAACTAGCACACTGAGCAAACTCAACATCATGCTCAATAAACTAAATAACAAGTTCAACAAACGCAACATGCAAACAACCCAACGCTTCAGGAAAGGCGGATAAAAAATCAAACCACGACACATCAGTAGCAACAAAAGCAAAGGTTAAACAAATACACAGAAATATGCACCAACTTTTCAGAAAAAACAATATTGCCTTAATCACCAGTGAACATTTGAAAAAAAAGAGAGAGAAAGTATTATACGAAGAAGACCAAGATTCAAGGGTCGGGACGAGGAAAAAAGGAAGCCAGAGCAGCACTAAAGGACTCAGAGGAACCAAACGTGGAAGGGAGCAACAGGGGAGCTCGTGCTGAGGCGAGAATGGCATGTCTCAATGCGATGGCCAAGATGCCCGCAAAAAGTGCAGAATGGATGGGCACCTGATCTAGATAAGGAAAAAAGAGATTGGGGTGCAGCAGAGAAGGTGGAGCCAGAGGACGGAATAGTTGATCTAGAAACAGGAGGGCGCGGATCACGATGCATCTACCGAGCCAGCTTCAATTTCTTAGAATCATCAGCAGTCAGGGTAGCGCCCGTTATGGTCATCAAAATCTAAGGCAACATTATAACCCTCGCGAACATCAATAATTAGAAACTTCGTCCTCTGCAAAGTGGTTGCCTTACCTTTCTCGATAATCTGAAGGATTGCATCGGGCACTCGAGGAGGCAAAGCAGTCAATCGAGCATGCAGCTCCCGGAACCTGGACTCTGTGGCACAAAGGAACTCATACTGGTGGCGCGATGACTCCCTCTTAAAGCTGGGGACCGATCTCGATGAACGTTCTCGAACCTCCTGATGCGGCACCTTGATTTGCTCATGAATAGAAGTGTCAGAAGTGAGTGACGACTGAAGGCTCTATATCTGCGCCATTTGTAACTGAAGAGTCTGTAGTAGCTAAGGCACCATATCCATAGATGGGGAGGGATCTGCAGAACCTGCGATCGGCAAAGAGTGGCTCAACCCCACAGCGGGACCCATACCAGCTGAGCCAGAGTAAGAAGCTACGCCCGTGCATCTGTGGATGACTGGCTCCACAGAAGTGGCAAAGGTATGCACAGTAGACACCTCAGAAGCGTTAGAGACTGCAATGGTGCGAGCACGTCGCATAGGTAGGTTGCTGACTACGACCCCCTTAGCCCTCCAAGCCCGCAACGAAATCTGAGAGATGCTAGGAATGTCCTGATCTGCCATGTCATGAGATATCTAGTCAAAGCAAGTCACGAACGTTAGTACAAGAAATGCCAAGAACCAATACGCCCTATGAGAGAACATGATAAAAATGACCCTAAGCTAGGTAGCGACTGTGTAACACATCCAACTAGACACAATCCAAATACTGAGAATAACGAGAAAAAACAAAGGCAAAAGAAGGACAAAAGAGGCAAAGAAAACGGCAAGGCAAGCCAACGCCCATGAAATAATAGAGGGAAAAAGGAATGAAAAGATGAGGCATGCCATGACAACAAAGAATGAGATAAAGGAGTAGAAAAGAAATAGTTAAAAACCTACAAACGAAAAAAAGTCAGGAAGAAAGAAACAAGTCGAAAAGAATAGCAATTGACACTCGAGACCCACAACTATAGAACGAACATGAAGAACGCCAAATTAAAGAAATCATAAAGAAAATCCAATGACAACCATGGAAGGAAATGCAAAATGTAAGCATAACATCAATTATATAAAACCATAAAAAGAGCAAGCATCACTGCCTACTACAGAAGGAAAACAAAGCCACCATGCGAACAAAGTAAACGAGGAAAAAAAAAAGGGACACATGGATATTGGGAAACCAGGAAAACAACCCCAACAAATCAGGAAAACTGGGAATTGACGGCCTGGTATCCCTGCCTCAGAGATGGCGATTGATGCGAAAGCGGCAGCTAGATAAAGAAACGAAAAGGTGGTGATGACGGTCAGAGGGATTGGATCGGAATAACACAGGAGGAACTTCGCAGCAGAGTGGAGAGCAAATACTTGAAATTATGATGGAATCCGAGATAAATGGGGATCAGAGATGATGGAATTAGAGATAGATGACGGAATCAAAGACATAGAGAAATCAACCGGGGAGGACTGAGCAATGGCTCGCAATAGGGCTGGATAAGAATCAACCATCAACTGGTCTTCTTGAGTACCTAGGAGAGGACAGTTGAAGACAAGCTGAGGTCATGAAAAAAGGCCGGATCTTCAGAAATTGGCAACGGGCAGGTCGATTTCATGCCCTGCTGCCAATCAATCTGGCAAAAGCCAGTATTGGGGCTAATTTCACTTGTAACCAAGGCTGCATGCTGGAAGAATTGGAAACAAAGGTCCAAAGGGCATCAAATGCAAGAAGACCACACGACTAAAAATCAAAGCATGCTAGACTCAAGGTGACTCAGATAAAACAAAAACAAAGAAAGAAAAAGCTAACCCATACAATGCTTGAAAATCCTTGACTACTCCGTAACCGTGAATCGATGCACCAATCCTCCCTGTTGCAGCAAATCAGATAGTCCAAGCGAAGACAACAACAAATAAATGGATCAGAACCATCAAGACAAAACCATTAGTACCTTGAAAAAAGTTGTGACTTTGTTGTTCACTGCAAAAAAGTCACTCAGAAACTGAACTGAAATGCCTCCAGCTAGAAGGACTTAAACTCATATGTCACAACTTATTTAAGAATCTAATTTTCAAGCAAACATATTTATTAACATTAAATACTATAACAATATATCCAATCATACTCTTACTTTGTATTTAGAATGAGATCACTCTAGACTACATAGCACCATATTTAGCTTATAAGCATTCCCATTCATTATTTGATAAAGTGATTGCTTTTATGCAGAGGACAAACTAACGTAATCCTCATTTTCTTAGCCGATATTGAAATAAAAACAAACCACGTGCTTCCAAAGGGCAACCACCTGGTGCATCAGCAACTTGTTATATATCTAGCATCATGCACACATGTTAGGTACATATGAGTAATAACATAAGTACTATATTTGTTTGCACGGAGCATTACCATTGTATTAATAGGTGGTTTGAGAGTTTACATTTGGTTTAAATCTCAACGATAATAGCTTGAAAAGAAGCTCAAAATTATAAAAGATGCTTCTTCTATATGTTGGCATTCTCTATTATCTATTACATGTGTGTACTCTATATAGTTGAAAGAGTAAGGTAGTAGATATAAAAAGGAAATCTTCAAGTATACCCTTGCATGATGGAAAAAGGAAAGAGTTGGAATATTTTCTGCAAAATCATTTGTAATATAATAGAGAAAATATTGTTAAATTAGATCACAACTTCATGGTTGAGTGTGCATGCAGTTTATAATTCGTATTTATTCCAATGAATTGTTGTTTGTGTAATCTTAAATCTTATGAACTTGATAAATTTTGATATTTTATGAATATTCACAATATGGCATTTATCAATAGATAAATTTATCATTATAAAATTTTGTTAAAGTGTAAAAAATTGTTTTATCTATCTCATATGTATTGAACTATAGAGTATTTTGAATGTGTATTTTACTCAAGGCTTTGTGATGAAATTGTCGAAATTAGTCATTTCATCAATCTCTTATTTTTCATTTAAATTCATGATTTTTTCTTTCTATTTAAAAAATGGGATAAACAATCTTAAAAACTGTGAAATTGTAAATTGACTGATATCTTTATTATTTATGAGTAATCTATCATTTATAAGTTGATGGATCCTAACAATAATTTATATCGACTGAAAAAAAAAATTGTACTTAAAACATCAAAGATAAGATAATAAATGACACATGAAAGTCATTGCTTAACGATATAAGGAAATTCTAATAATACACACAAAACAATAAATTAATTTAATCACCTTAATTTAATCATTCACGCAGTTACACTATTTTTAATGCCCAAATTTTGTTTGGACACATGATCAAAATATTGAAGCCATACTTTATGAATGTATTGTCATTCTATAGCAATTGGACTTTGACTCATTGCATGCCCTTAGTGGGACACAAAGGGATAATCCAACAAGGCAAGCTAACAAAACAAGTCTGCCTTGGAGCTCATTGAACCTCTTGGAAAAGTGAATGCTAGCAAGACCACATAACAAAAGCTAGCGATAATTGCATCCACTATAGCAATGTCCATGGATCTCTATAAGCTACTGGCATGTATGCCTTTATCACTTGAGAAGGAGAAATCCAACATTCTCTTAAAAGTGATAGGCTTGTTGGCATACCTTTTAGAGACTCTCTCCTCGTTATTACATTATGACCTTTCTCAACCCTTTACATCAACAACAATGCTATTTTCCTCGAGTATTAAAATAGAGGCACATAATTTTCTTACACGTAACCCTTTCATATAACCATCATTGGATTGACTTTGGAATTTTATACTCCCTAGATCTTATTGCAAATGGTGATGTTCCTATTGTCTATCATATGAATTGCCTCAATCATATCTTCTTCTTTCCCGTTGCATCTTTTTATTTTTTTAAATAGTTTTTTTTCATCAATTTCTTATATTGAGGTCTTTCTTTTTTCCAAGAGCTATGATAATCTCAATCCATATTAAAATTTGAAAAATCAACCGAAATTAGGCCTTGATGGTTTGTAAAAACAACAAGCATCTGGAGGTTATTAGCCATTAAGGGATGCAAAAAAGAGCTATTAAGCCAGTGCACCAGTCAGATACAGGAACACATTATACTTTCATGTAAACTTACACTACATATGCTTTTACCTAATCCATAGCTATCCATTTTTATATTTAGATGATCTGAAGTACTCTCGTAGATACCTATTTTCACATTTAGATGATTTGAAGTATAAGTGTCCAAATTTTGAATATAGAGGTAATGTCAATGTTCAAAAAAATAGAGTTGAAAGTTTATGAAAGTTAGCGATGCAAATTTCAAAAGTATCCTATATCAACAGTGTCATGAATATGATAATACTGTTTTTTGACGAATATGCCAAGATAATATCACCAAAAGGCATACCATTGAATCGATATAATGCATTTTGAAAAACTTATTGGTCTAAGATTGTATTGGATATCATTAGCTTATAGAAGAATAAAACATTGAATATTATTTTATCGGCGACATATCTGCTACATATTTGTTGTAAAAATTTCAATATATAAGTGGTATAGAGCTTTGGTTTTATGATTTGCAACATATAGTTTTACTTCTTTTAACTATATATATTGTTGTATTTATACTCGTATACTCGTTTCTCTTTTTTGGATGATCTCCCACCCATTTGTTTTTAAGGGGCAAGTTTCAAACTCACCCTTCCACTGAATGACAAGTGTTTTATATGTTATTTGAGTACATATTAAGAAAAAAAATAGTTATAAATTCAGTAGAAAAATATATAGATATACAAAAATAACATATTGATATGAAGTAATTTCAAGAAAAAAAAAGGGGAATAGCAACAATTAGACAAATGGATAATAATTTGAAAAGTAAACAAACTTTAAAAATTCAACAAGTAAGCAGATAAACGATAAATAACAGTCTACAATGCCTATCAGGCAGAACATAGTAAGTTATAAGGATAAGTAACAGATTTGATAATGGACAATTTTATAATAGAGATCACATGAAATAAAAATTCAAAATATTTGATAATGATAAAATTTTTAATCAATAAATATGGTAGAGTTTTGATAAAGTGACAATTGATAAGATTTGATGATGACATTTATTAATTTTAAGTATTAATCTAACAAAACTTTGACACTTCTATAACGATGGTTTTAAGTACGCCCGATTTGGGTTGGCCTCCCATGGAAACCCTTCCAATTTTCTATGGAAACCCTTCCGAATTTCCATGGAAACCCTTCCGATTTTCCAATTTTTGAAATACGGAAGGGTTTCTATGGAAATACGGAAGGGTTTCCATATTTGAAAATCGGAAGGGTTTCCGTGGAAAACAGGAAGGGTTTCCACAAAATTAGTTTTTTTTCATAGTTACGCAAGTGAGCCTTTATGGCTCATGCTTTTTGACACGGACGCCCGACATTAAGGCACACGTCCATCAAGGAGTGTAAGTAACTTCAAGAACAAAATTCAAATTGCATCAAGGAGATTTTTGCGCCAGATCGTATTAGGCTAAGGAAGAAAAGATTTGACAATAGAACCAGAAGGATTCAATAGAACCAGAAGGTATCACACCAAAAACATATAAACATATGACGAAGAATTTGACAAAGCTAGCATTTATAGATGAATGAAACAGAGGCATATAACATTGCAGATATAGTTAGCTTCAAAATCAAAGCTTTGTATTGCAAAAATCTTTCTACAGAATGAAAGCTTTGTAATGCGAAAAGCTTTCTAATGAAGGATGAATCGTATTCCTCACAATGGAAGACATTTCATTGCCATATGATACCAAAAAGAAACAGAGATGGATAGAAAATTCATCTTCCCAAGATTTCCAAAAAAACTCCAAACTGTGCATCAAATTCCGCTGGAAGAAGAAAATTTTCAGTAAGTTTTGTAAGGATCGTGCGAAGAAGGCAATGCGGTAAGAGCCAAGCTGTTCCCCAAATCCACAACCCCATCACGCTCTGCGAAAGACAAATCGTCGATTTCCATGCCTAAGCGGTAGGATAAAGGCCGGGCACCATGACCGCCCAATTCTTGCCAGATCGCTTTAAGCTTCCATCCGTCCTCGATAGCTACCCTTGCGCGTGCCGTCGAACAATTCATGCGAGCCAAAGCGTGGGCATCCATATCAGCCAATTAAAAGTCGTGAAGGAAAAGCCCCTTTTGTTTTTCTACTCTTCATCTCATAAGCATCCGATTCGGATCGAACAACGAATTCGCCCGGATGGGCTCCTTATTTATGATCAATTCCTCCACATTACGCTTGGGATTCATGGAAAGGGGGCGGGACGAGAATGAAAATAGTTGGTTATGATACGGTGCCATAGAATCCGTGAGAAAGCTCGGTGAGATGGGTGCCCATCGAGGAGGTAAGAGAAGATTTTCCTCTGCGATTATGGATTCTGCTTGGCGGAGCAATTTCCGCGGAGGTTTCGAGGGGAGGGCTTTTCTGCGAGAGAGCCGGCTAATTTCTTCGTCTCTGCCCTCAAGGGCTTCCATGCAATTTTTAGCGTAAGGCGAGTCCTTTTGCCTTTGCCCTTTGTTGAGCGATCCGGTCGGCTCGAGGAGATTGAAGAGCGGATGCACAAACATCGATAATACACGATATCCGTGATATTTTTCCATGACATTTGGACCTCCATCAACTTGGCGTGTTTTGCGAGGAAAAATTTCTGGCGAAAGGGGCTCAGATTTTCCCTTGTACCGACACCAAATCTAGCGCTTGTTGAATCCATCGGACTCACCGCCCTGCACGCCCCTAAGCTCTGCAATCCCACCATTTCAGATTCGATTCAAACTCCTTAGGATCATTTGGTCTTTCCTCATAAAAAGTAGAATCTAAGGTTTTGCTGAGAAGAAGGAGAAGAAGATGTTCAGAAATATTGATGTATTATGTGTGCTCTCAAATTTATCTAATGTATTTGAGCTCAACTTCTTGATCAATCATCTGCATAAATACATAATCATTCAATGGATACAAAACATCTATTAAGTCTCAAATATTTAACAAGACTCAATGCATTGTAGAACTTAGAAACCTTAATTTCTATAGCGCAAATTATAATCATTGTCATTTAATAGTTCAATAGTCTCAAATGACATTAAAATATTTCCGTCATCGAAGGTCTTTCATTCACAGAATCAGCATAGACAATAGTCCTTCATACCTTTATATGATCGGGAAGTCACTCCTAAATCCCGTGTGTTTTCCTGTATACATCTTAAGTGTTTAATAGGATCAATTCCGGCGGTTATGCCGCACCGAATCGATCCTTCTGTAAGCTTGCACAACTTCATTGGATCGAGACTATTTACAAGGATAAGGCTGCACCTTATTGGACCGATCAGTAATGTCCAATAACTTAACAAAAATATCTGCCTAGTCAACCATATAATCTTTGGCTTAATGAACCATATAGCAACCTTAGGTTAATAAACCTTTAGCTAAGCATATCGATAGGTACTTAGACCATTGATAAACTTAGGTCTTTATGCATCACTTTGAATTTCCATGTACTGCTTCAGTTCCATATCTATGCTCAGAGTTTTCAGGATTTCAACCATAAAAACTAGACATATCACTTCTTCTATTACTTATGTATTAAGCAGGTTGCAATCCAACTACACTGCTATCTTGCAGATTATGATATGATCGACATACTTAACATTCCTCCTTCAGATCATAATCTGCTCAAAACTTTCTATTCAGATCATAATCTGTCAAAAGTTTACTGTGATAATTCCTTAAAAGCTTTCTATTCAGATCATAATCTGTCAAAAACTTACTGTGACAATTCCTCCTTTCTCTATTGCTTGTTAACTTCCTTACAGTTTAACAAATCTGCCAATGTTTTAAACCTGATACCACTTAATCCCTTTGTTAGAATGTCTGCCAGTTGTTCATTAGTATTCACATGTTGCATCTGAATTAACTTTCTTGATACCATATCCCTGATAAAATGCATTTCCATCTCAATGTGCTTTGTCCTTTCATGTAGGACAGGGTTTTTAGCCATAGCAATGCAGCTTTGGCTGTCACAAAAAAAAATGGTACTTTTCTTTTGTTGAATTCCTAGTTCTTCAAGAACTCTTCTGCACCAAATTATTTCTTTAGCAGCCAATGTGGCTGCTGCATATTCTGCTTTTGCAGTTGATAGAGCAATAGATGCTTGTTTTTTACTTCTCCAGCTTATAGGTGCTCCACCAAGCATAATCAAGTACCCTGAAGTTGACTTCCTTTCATCCAAGTCACCACACCAATCAGCATCACAAAATGCCTTAAGTTCTAGATCTTCAGTACAGTAAACCAGACCTACTTTTATGCTTCCTTTCAAGTATCTGAGGACCTTTTTTGCTGCCAACCAGTGACTTTTCCCTGGATTGTGATTGTATCTGCTCAACACGTTCACTATAAATGCAATATCAGGCCTAGTATTATTTGCAATATATAATAAGCTACCAATCAATTGCCTATATGGAACATTTTTCATTTCTTGGTTTAGAGCATTTGTAATTGCAATAATCATTCTAAGGCTTGCAAGCTTAACCACAGGAGAAAAGGTTTCTTCATAGTCTAGGCCCCTTTTTTGTGAAAAACCTTGGGCAACTAGTCTTGCCTTATATTTAGGTGTACCATCAGCATTAATTTTGACTTTATAGATCCATTTGTTCCCTATCACATTCTTCCCTTCTGGCAGATCAACAATTTCATAAGTAGATGTTCTCTCAAATGCCTTCATTTCTTCATCCATTGCTGATTTCCATTTGTCCCCTTCTAAAGAATTTATTGCTTCTTCAAATGTGTCTGGCTGCCCTGTTTCTAATACCATTAGAATTTCATCATTTTCTTCAATTTCTGCTTGCAATCTCATGGATCTTCCAGTTTCATTCCTACCATAGGTTTCTCCTTCTAGTTTTGCTTCATCCCTGAGTATTTCTGCTTCAGATCTCTTTTTCCTTTTAGTAATGACCTGCTCTGGTTCATTTCCCATATCTACAGATTGTTGCTCATCTCTTATGCTTACACTTGCTGATTCTTTTGTGTCACTCTCATCTTCCTTTTCTTGCTCATCATCCAATATTTTATTCATGTCCAACACTTGTTCCTTATAATCTCCTATTGTGATTTTATTGTCATTTGTATTGCTGCTCCCATTTTGGCTGGAGTTATATAGCTCATTTTCAACAAATATCACATCTCTACTTGTAAAAACTCTTCTTCTCTCAGGCTGAAATACTCTATAACCTTCATAACCTATCAAGTACGTGATCATTGATCTGTCATCACGTTTCTGCCTTTTTTCCTCAGGTACATGTGTATATGTCAAGCAACCATATTTTTTTAATCTTTCAAAGTCTGGTAATCTACCTGACCACAAGAACTCTGGGCTATTTCCATTTGTACTTGCTGATGGCAAACAATTCTGAATTAATACTGCAGCTCTTACTGTTTCCTCCCAGAGATAATTTGGTAAGCCTGCATGCTTAAGCATTGCTCTTACTACATTTAGAATGGTTTTGTTCTTTCTTTCTGCCACTCCATTTTGCTGTGGGGTATAGCTGCATGTGTATTGTCTCCTAATTCCTCTTTTAATGCAATAACTTCTAAATTTTGAGGAAAGGTACTCACCTCCTCTGTCTGAACGCACACATTTGATTCTTCGTCCTTTAGAGCACTCCACCTCAGCTGCAAAGGCTTTAAATGCCTCAAATGCCAAATCCTTTGTTCTGAGACAATATACTTTGGTTTTCCTGCTAAAATCATCAACAAAGGTTATAAAATATCTTTTTCCTGAAATTCCTGTGACATTGAGGGGTCCACATAGATCTGTATGTATTAAATCTAATATTCCTGTTGCTCTCTTTTTTTATTTATGAAATGGCAGTCTGCAATGCTTGCCAAGCAGACATCCCTTGCAAATATAAGGCTCACTTTTCTGATTTTCAGATTTGATCCAATTCTGCTTAATCATGAATTCAATATCTTTAGTGTTTAGATGTCCAAGTCTTTCATGCCAAGTTGAAATATTCGAGACTGTTGCAAGATTTGCACTTCCCATACATTTAGGACTTAAGCCAAAAAGATTGCCAACACGCTTGGCCAAGAATTTCAATTCATTGCCTTCATAGATTTTACATTGCTTTTGCTCAAAAGTTACTTTAAAACCCAAATCCACCAACTGACTTACTGAAATTAGATTCCTGACCAAACTAGGAACACAAAGTACATTTTTCAAATTAACTATTTTTCCATTCAAGTCAAACAGCTCCAATACTCCTTCATCTTCAATTTTTTGTAGATCTCCATTGCCTACTTGGATATGTCCATGTTTGTTTCCACTGCATTCCTTCAAGAGCTTAGATGTGCAAGCTATGGATTTCTCAGCTCCACTATCTAAAATCAGCAAATCATCATTATTGATCCCTTTGAAAACCGAATTAACTTGGCTTTTTCTTACCTCTTCATTTTCTTCAGTTGGTTCCTCCTCCAAAGCAACCTCCTCAGCAACATTGGCTTCAAATTTGACATGTTTTCCCCTCCCTCTGCCTCTATGAGCAATATTACTTCCTCTGCCTCTCTGAGCTGCATTGAATCCTCTCACTCTTCCTTTAGAATTTGAATTTTCCTTTGGTGTAGAACATGTAGAGGCTAGATGTCCTCGTCCTCCGCAATTGTAACAATATACTTCTTTGGAAATGCTTGGACAATTCACCTTTAAATGTCCATATTTATTGCAGCTATAGCAGGGACCTATTTTGCCTTGGCGTGAATTATCTCCCTTACTCTTAGTGAATAAAACTTGTGTAGCATCTTCCTCATTTATTACTTTACCCTGCTCTAATTCTGTTTTTAGCATTCTCTCAGCTTCAATCTTAGTTTTAGCAATGGTTCTAATAAACATGGAAATGTTACCAAGTGTTGAGACTGCTCTTGATATTGCTAAAACTTGCTGCTGTTGTGTGTAATGAACACCTGCACCTTCCAAGTCAGCCAGGATATTGTCAAAGTTCTGCAAAAACTCATTCACATCATCATTCTCCTGAAATTTCAATCTCCTTAGCTCATTCTCTAAAACATCTATTTGTGAGGATGTCTTTTCCTCATAATTTAAAAGCATGTAACTCCACATCTCACTAGGATGCATTCCTCTAATTTTTAGCACAATGCTTGAGCTCACCTTGCTCATGATTATACCTTGTGCTTCTCTTATTTTTGAAATCTCATCAGCTTCTTTTCCTGTTGTAGAGATTTCTTCAGCTGTCACAGCTCTTTCTCCATCAACTAAGCTCGAACTTCCTTCAGCAGGAACTCCTGAGGTTCTGCTATTAAGACTTCTCATTCTCATTCCTTTGTCTCCTGGCTCAACCACATTCCACAAGTTTTCTACTTGCAATACATGCTTTACCTTCTCCTTCCAAACCTGGAACCCTGAATCTCCTTTGAACACATCAATGGCACTTAATAGCCCTGCTCCAAACCTGCTAGACATTTTGTCTGCAAAAAGACCAGCTCTGATACCACTGTTCAGAAATATTGATGTATTATGTGTGCTCTCAAATTTATCTAATGTATTTGAGCTCAACTTCTTGATCAATCATCTTCATAAATACATAATCATTCAATGGATACAAAACATCTATTAAGTCTCAAATATTTAACAAGACTCAATGCATTGTAGAACTTAGAAACCTTAATTTCTATAGCTCAAATTATAACCATTGTCATTTAATAGTTCAATAGTCTCAAATGACATTAAAATATTTCCGTCATCGAAGGTCTTTCATTCACAGAATCAGCATAGACAATAGTCCTTCATACCTTTATATGATCGGGAAGTCATTCCTAAACCCCGTGTGTTTTCCTGTATACATCATAAGTGTTTAATAGGATCAATTCCGGCGGTTATGCCGCACCGAACCGATCCTTCTGTAAGCTTGCACAACTTCATTGGACCGAGACTATTTACAAGGATAAGGCTGCACCTTATTGGACCGATCAGTAACGTCCAATAACTTAACAAAAATATCTGCCTAGTCAACCATATAATCTTTGGCTTAATGAACCATATAGCAACCTTAGGTTAATAAACCTTTAGCTAAGCATATCGATAGGTACTTAGGCCATTGATAAACTTAGGTCTTTATGCATCACTTTGAATTTCCATGTACTGCTTCAGTTCCATATCTATGCTCAGGGTTTTCAGGATTTCAACCATAAAAAGTAGACATAGCACTTCTTCTATTACTTATGTATTAAGCAGGTTGCAATCCAACTACACTGCTATCTTGCAGATTATGATATGATCAACATACTTAACAGAAGAGAGGCTGTTTTGATTTGAAGAACCCGAAGAACAGAGCGCCATTTTGAAAAAAAAAATCTCTTCAATAACAGCCGTAAAACATTAATTCGAAGCATTAATTACCGATGGATATTGGAAACCCAAAAAAATTATATTTTTGTGGAAACCCTTCCGTGCTTCAATAGGAAACCCTTTCGGATTTTAAGGAAATTTAGAAGGGTTTCCTTTTTTTTTTTTTAAATAACCCCAATGGGGGGGGAGGGGGGGGATAGTGTGAGCGCTTCTATAAGGTTTATTATTTGACAAACAATAATTTACAAATAATAGAGAAAACACTTATCAAGGACCAACATGATAATAAATAACTTTAAACAAGGTTCAAAAATTTAGTAACAATTGTAGATTTGTAGATTATAATTCAAGTTTGTCTTCATTGTCTAGAAAAATATATAGGGTAAGAGCATGTTAGGGTCTACATGTTTTGGAAACTACCTGGAAAATACTCTGGGTAGTCAAAGATGATGATATATTTGAGTTCTTAACATCTTCTTGGCATCACAAAGTACCTTACAACATGTATGTACTACTACTCTTAAACATAATACAATTTCTTTTAGTCAATCTTGTAGTCTATGTACTTTAAAATACAATCATGTACTTGCACAGAAGTACACAGAAAAGTACCTTTTTGGTAATTTTTTTTATGTAGGCCCTAGCATGCTTTCACCCTATAAGCTAATGTGTATGTACATATACAAGTACCCAATACCCAGTGTTGGCTACTTCTTTAGGTAATTTTATAGTTCTTAAATAATACGTTTTGTAATAAACATTCGCACACTTACGACCATTTTTGAAAGCTCACAAATAAAGCAAATATTTGACGTTCAAAATGCAGAGTTCTGCTCAACCTTATCCACTATCCATATAGACTTGAAAGGAAATTTTGCAACATGAATTCAAGTAATAATAGGGTGCAACAAAGCAAAGGATGTGTAATACATAGCTTATTACCTCTATTTGACATATTAAATTCAGACGAAAAAAGATGTATTTATCACAGTTACATACTCACGGCACGAACAATCATTTTAGATGCAAACAGTATTAAATTATACTATAGCATATCTAAAAAAACTCATGGTCACTCAATGCAAAGTATTTATTCCATCCTCTGCAAATCGTGTTCGTCATTGCATAGCCAAAGCTAGACCAATTTAACATTTTAAGATTTGCAAAATAATGCACTAAAAATTGGTTGGTCGCAAAGGATAAAAACACTAAGAATACACGAAGCCAAATAAAGTGAGATCGATAGCTCAAAAATATTGTATACACCATCTGATCTCTTTTTATGATGTTTAAAATATTTGAGTGTAAATTTATATAGGGTCTTTTTTCATAGGCGTTTTGGTCTTTTTTTCCACAATTGAAAAGCAAAGCACAATTTTAATCAAGAGTTTATCTATTTAGGAAAGTTGCATTAATAATTGTAATTGTAATTGTATTAATCAAGCCATTTAGGCCCCCATGCCTCTGGCAAAATCTTACAAGACTTGCATGTACTTATTAGACTCATATTCTTCCATAAGACTGAACAAACCAATTATCTTTTCTCTTTCTCTCCACATTCTCTAACATATGAGCTCAAGTTATGAGCAGGAAGATCAAATAACTCCTTTAAACTCACAGAAAAACTGCAACTCTACTGCTGTACAAACCGACCATCACCATCTACAACACCCAAGAAGTCCCGCCAAATGGCAAACTTCCGCTCTACCAATCAGGGAACACCGAAAGCTTTGAAATAGCTTGTACGAGTCGAGGAATCAGAGAGGAGGCGCTTGTTTCTTGAATCCCCACGAAGATCCACAACCGCATTTGCTTCCAAATCAGCCACACCAACCAAGCCGCGCCGCGGATGCAAGGCTTGCCGCATAGCGGCCAAACACCGAGGATACACACATGGCGGTAGCTGGCGGCTAGTCAATCTCATCGAAGCGAGCCCTAACCCAATCCCGGGCAGCACGCAAGTGAGGGCATAAAACCGGACAATGCTCCACGGTCTCCACGATGAAGGCCACAACAAGGGCGAGAGAGGGCTCACACCCAGCCTAAAGCCCGACTCACAAGGACATTCACCACGATACGGCCCGGTGCACCACCACGCCGTGAAGCACCCTAACCCGGTGGGGAAGTGAGCTCCATGTCCCGCGTCCAAACCGGCGCCATCGAGAACCAGGAAGCTGCGAGAGACCACTTGTTCAAGAAGGGGCGGTGTGTCATGAATAGCCTTGACACCGGTAACAAGACCGCACAAAACAAGAAGACACAACATCGGATGAACCTTCCAAACCTGCACCACCACATCATCACGAGGGACTATAGGTATGTGTAGCGGAATACTCCCGCCACTTGTTCCCGAGATAGCGATCACTTTCCCTTAAGCGAAAGCGAGCTTCGAAAAGAACTCCACGGTTAGCTGACCACCCCAATACCAATCCTCCAAGGTGAGCCAGCGGCTTCGCCTCCAGCGAACTGCGTTCGGGCATGCGGTGGCAACCAAAGGGCAGCGGCTTGGGGGTAGAGGAACCCACAAGAAAGGAGAAGAGTGGTGATAAAGCGAGGCATAATCTAGCTGGAAGAGCACACGCGCACATGATCCCAAGCCCGCAACACCCCCTGGGTGAGAAAAGGGGATGCATGTGGAAAAGGCGGAGACCATACAGCGGTGCCGGGGCAACTCCACATGCACAGGCGACTTCCCAAACGCCACACAATGGCGAAGAGGCGCAACAAATAAAGCGCACACTGGGAGAAGATGCTCCATCTGCGAGAATACTCCAAACAAACTTGGAGACCAACACCTTACTATGCGGTGCCAAATCGAATGGCTAAGCCCCCATCCTCCGGGGAGGAGACACTTCCACCAAGCCACTTTAACAACCGCCCCTTCATCATCCCCCCCCACACAAAATTTGAACAATCTTATCCAAAGCCACGTATCTTACCCTCGGGGAGCTAACATCGCAGATCTTTGTATACACATGAGTGCTACAAAGTACTGACTTGGCAATAGTGATCCTACCTGCCATGGACAACTTGTTGCCCTTCAATTGAGCTGTTTCTGCAACCCCTGCAAAATCTCATCCCACACCCTCCCCATGGAAACATCCCCTCCAAAGGGAATACCCAAGAGCTTAGTACACACATTACCTGGAAGCACCTTCCAAGGGAATAGAGCCAAACAAGGGGGAGGCGGAGTCAGCTGGGCCCATAGTGCAGAGCATTTACCCCAATTCAGAAGAATGCCCGAGGCCAAGGAGAAAGTATCTAGCAAACCCTTCACATTCCGCAAATTCCTCTCTTCTGCCACCAAGAAGAGGAAAGTGTCATCGGCAAACTGATTAATAATCTGCTGGCTACCATCCTGCATCCGAAGCCCATCCACCACCCCCTCATCCACTCTGGCAGCTTGGTGTCTGGAGAATCTCTGTGTTTGATGAAATGATTATGCATAACATTTCCGGTTTACAGTTTCCTACACATTCCATAGGAAAATATGATATGCCTCGCAATCCAAGATGCTTTCACATGACAACCATGAAGCTTATTAACAAGTTCAAAATTGCATGCTGAATGCAAGTGCACAGAATTGTAACCATGCCTATTCTCTATGCAGGCTTAACCCATTTGTCAAATACATTGCCCCTTCCTGCATGTGCTATCATAGAAGGGTGACATGCATCACATAGTTACATATTACATAGTTATGCACTAGAAAGGAAGAGATCTTTACCATTGAAAAGTTTCTTTCTGACATTAAATATATAGAATTTGTTTGGCTTTGGTATATTATTCCATTGACGTTTACTATTTGAAAAAAAAAACTGCTTCACGTCATATATTTAAACTCTATTTGGCTTTGTGACAGTTGCACTCCATTGGCGTTTACAATAATGAGACATGCCGCTGCCATTTGATACTATGCAACATGACAGTGTAAAGCTCAATGTGGTCATAAACAAAGTGCACATTTGATGTTGACTGATATGTAAGTAAAATCAAGAGAATCTTGGCATTTAAAGTTATTGAATTTTGCAAGTTTTATGCATTGAAAGAGACTTCAAATACATGCGGTTTTGTGGATGTTTTGTCCGAAGAATGTTTTTGAAGCTGTCGTTGTGATTTCTCAACAGATCAGGTATGTTTTTCGAATTTGTTTTTCCATTACTTCTCTCCTAAAGCTATGAAGTCGCTCCATTTCTGTTTAGGACATCTTGATTGCTAGCAGGAAAACAAACATGTTGCTCTTTGTTACATTTGGTTTTGGTAATTAGGAGGATCACAATCCAACGCTTAGATAATTTCTTATAAGTGTAAAGCAATAAAAGAGCACCATACTATTTATATCCATGAATTTATGGTACCCTCCTCGCCACAAACCAGTGTACCCTTTTTTTTTTTTTTTTTTTTTTGAAGGTAAGAGATGTTTTTTCCATTAATTAATTAAAGCCATACAATAATCTTACTAATGGGAGTAGAAACTGCCACATTAGCAACAGATTTGGTATAGTGATCCAAAAAGAAATTAGTAGTTGCAGTTAATATAGCAACCACTTCAAAATAGAGTAGCAGACCAATAAACTAGTCAAAATGTATATAAAATTCTGCTTTGCCCCCTATAAGAGAGCTCCAATATATGCTGTCCGAGATGCCCAGCAATGAGATCCAAAGAAACCTGCAAGAACATTATAACTTCCCAAGTACCTAAGTCTGATGTTAAGCAAAAAGACAAGTTATTGAGCATTAGCAGATTTGACCGGCTCATGATGTGAAAGCTAATGTATGGAAGGTGGGATGATGTATGAAATGGCTCAGTAGGAAATTGCAGACTCATTGTTGCATTATCTGGTCGAAAATTTTGTTGTACACCCAATAGAAGCCTTTGTCTGTTCCAAACTTGTAAATGTTGTATTCAGATCCATTTTCCATGAGCAAGTGATGGATGTCCTCCTTACCCATCAAGATCAGCAGGGTACCATAAAGATCTGCTAACATCTTATGTGAGTAATACAACTCTCTGTACCTGCTCAACTGCCTATCTGTCAAGGAATAATGATACATGAACAAGAAGTTGAATAGGCAGTACATCTGCACAACCTCCCTTCAATAAATTCTGGTCCATGAGTTTTCATTGCTATTTCTCCTGACCTCATATAACTTGATGTCATCATCTGATGCACTTGGCCCTGGTGGCTGCAGATCTGTAACCCCAGTGCTATTGTAATACAAAGTGGCTTCATGATAGCTCAGCATGGAGTCAAATTTATTCCTCCCCTCCCCTTTGAGAAATTCAAGATATTCTATCAAAAAGATCAGAGAAAGGAGCATTAGAATTGACAACATGCAGATTTGAAACAAAGATATTAAATCCACTAAAGAATTTACCAATATGATCCCAATTTAAGAGTCTGCAAATTTACTTTTGTGAGCAGTTACATAAGCTTCTAAGTCTAATTGGAAACTCATCTTGATCCAGAAAATTGAAAATTTCTTGTGACCATGAACAATCCTATTTCTGGATTTCCAAATATTCCAGAGAGCAGTGAACATGACAGTATTTTTGAAAGCATCATTATTTTGGATACACTTTAGCAAATTACCTCGATTATTGACATTGAAGTAATGATCAAATTTACTATAAAACCAATTCCAGAAAGTCACCAATTTTGGACAAATAAAAATATGCTGCAAAGTTTCATCTTCAGAGCAATTAGATTGGCATGCTGGCACAATATTTGGGTTTCTCTTGGATAAGGAGGCAAGATTAGGAAGACTCTTTTGAGCAATCAACCAGATAAAGTAATTGACTTTTGGGGGGCAGTAAGAATTCCATATATTCTTGAACAAGGTTTTACACTCATCTGCAGAAATGGACCATTTAATGCTAGCTTTGACAGGAGTGGCCTTGTAATTAAGTTTGGCATAAACCTTACTGACCTTGTATGTACTAATTCCATTGATTTTCCAGAGAGGACTGTTATCACAGTTATCCAAATTAGTACAAAGAGCAAGGATATTTTTGAAATGAAGGAAAATAACTTTATCAGTCGAGGTGCCATGAATTAGTCTCCTTAAATTTGTCCAGGTAATTAGGTGACCATTATTGTATAGATTCCTGACAGTAGTGATTCCATAAGATCTCCACTTCCTATAGGTCTTTGGGTGTTTCAAAGCCAAAATATTACCATCACAGTCCTTGAAACCAGCAGACCAAAAAGGGAGGATTGCATATTATGATCTTGTAAATCAGGATCCTCAAAGCAGTTCTGAACAACATTCCAAGCTTTGATTAAGTTGTGCATAAGGGAAGATGTGTTTTTACCTGGATGAATATTGCAAAAAGCATTTCTTCAAAGAGAGAGTGTTTAATGGAAGGATGCCCCTGAGGATATGAACATGAGATCCAATATCTAATGAAGATGGAGGCCATTGAATTATTACCAGCTAAAGTTCTCCAAATGAACTTACCAGCTAAAGCACAAGCTTGAAGATACAGATTTTTGCAACCTAACCCTCCTTCACTTTTAGGTCGAGTAAGAGTATCCCAATTGACAGAGTGATTTCCATTCCAGATAAAATTTCTAATAGTCTTCTCTAGCTCATTGTAAATAGATTTAGGGGCCACTCGAGCAGAGGAGAAGTATATGTGAGATGATGCCAGAACAGAATTTGCAATTAATGTTCTACCTGCCAGAGAAAGAGTGTTTCTAAAAATGTTCAACTTTTTCCTAATTCTCTGCAAAATAGGATCCCATAACCCCTTTATGTTAGGATTCAGAGACAAAGGCATACCAAGGAGCTTATTAGCTTGCATTTCATTCAGAACTTTGATGCCACATAAAGAGTCTCGATTATAATCCCCAATGATAACACTCTTATTAATATTCAAATAAATTCCAGAAGCAGTTGAGAATAAGTCAATGATGCGGTTTGGAGTCTAAGAAAGCAAACGTGTCATCTGCATATTGTGAGATAATTAAGCTGCCCTTATTGTCAGGGAGATCAAGACCTTTAATTTTGCCACAATCCTGATTATAATCAACTGCCCTAGTAAGCAATTCAGCAACCACTAGAAATAAGTAGGGAGCTAAAGGGCAACCCTGTCTGACACCTCTAGCAAGCTTGAAGAAATTGGATGGTGAACCATTAATAAGAATAGAGGAGTTGGCCATGGAGTTTAGACCAGATATAAGGGAGATGATTTTGGAGTTGAAGCCAATCTTGGTCAAAGCAAATTCAAGAAAATTCCAGTTGACAGAATCGAAGGCCCTTTTAAAATCCAGCTTAAGAAGAACACATTTCTGAGAAGAGACTTTATTCCAGTGCAATCCCTCCATAGCTACAATGTAATTATCAAGAATAAATCTATTTGGCAAAAAGGCAGATTGTTTAATGTCAATATGCTTCTGGAGGAAGAACTTGCTCCATAGCTCAATTGCTGGACCTTGATCTAGCAATAGCATGGCAAAAAGAAAGCGCAGTTGTGTGGGATTCAATGATAGGGAAACGGCTTCTTCCATCACTAATACAGCCTCGTTATGTGCTGCAAGCAACCCTTCTGCCTCCGCAACCTGTTGGTATGTTTCATATTGTTGTCCATTGACAATTTTTAGCTCGTCCCATGTCCTTGCAGGGCGATGCAGCAGAATTTGTCTCAAGTAGAATGCTTCTCCCACTCGAGGCAATAGCAATCGTATCCTGCACACAATTGGCTGCCTTTTCCGCTTTTTCACTATGTTCCTCGTGAACCCCTCTCGTTCTTGTTCCATATAAGTTCCAGTTTTGACTTCCAATGCTGGATTGTGTATAGTTAATGTGTGTTGTTCGTGATATTGAATATACGTGAAGGTATCAAACTCGGGATCCAGAGGACGCAAGAAATATCGATCCAACAATGACCTCGTGTTAAGATGTGGCAGATGCAGAGGCAGGCATATGAGGGCAGGAGACTTAGTTGTTATGTCATATGACATTGTTCTCCATGCCGCTTCTGTCGCTGATAGATAACGTGCCCTCAGGTAATCTTGTATTTCATTCCTAGGAGGTCGTCCCGCAGTTCCTTCGGATAGTGTATGTCCTAATGGCTGGCATGTAGTATTTTCTCTTTTATCATTGTTCCTTGACGAAGATTCCGTGGCCGCTTCATGTTGATTATATAACATCGATGGTATGCAAGCTGAATGTCTTTCTTGGGTTACCCGAAAATTGGCATTGTCAAATCCCTTGTAAATGTAACCATAAAGGTAGGAAAATACATGGACCGTGGATGCAATGTCTACCATAATGTGACAATCCAACTCGTGCAGGAGGTAGGCATTGTATGGAACCACCCATAAATCATCTACGCTCCTCTTCCTATATTGCACGTAGCCCTTAGAATCAAGATGTGTTATTGGGTTGATGTCTTTTGGATATTTGTAACAACATGGATTGCCATTTGGAGAGCACCTTTCTGAGCGCCTATGTATCATGAATTTTTGGACTTGTCCTCGGAGGACTGGATTTGTAGGCAATTCAGCAGAGATGATCTCATCGATGCATGCGATTGGTATATCGGGTTCAGTACGCAAGGCGAGATGGGCATGTGGCAATCCACGTTTTTGAAATTCTATAACTGTTATCATATATGATATGCATTGGAAGAATTTATGGAGAAGCTCTTTTAACCGTTGCGACCTTCCATGAAAGCATCGAATCACGATCATAGGAACATCAGATGCATTTTGCCCATGTCTGAGTCTAACTCGTATTTCTGGCCAATCTATATTTGTAGTCATGGTAATGAATAACGTTGGACGACCTTTTGATCTAGATAGTGCTAATGCATCTGCAACTTGCACTACGCACCATCTCTGATAACCCAAGAAGGATGGTGGTAAGACTACGTCATTTTGTTCATCATTCTCTCGTTCAGAATAGTCTTCATCACATTGCGCTCTTCTATTTCGAAAAGCCGATGTCCTAAAATAATTTAATCGAGCATCTTCAACTCTAGAATACATGTCCACCAAATATTCTCTGCATAGACGACCTAATTGGAGAAAACGTTCTTCGTGCAGTAATCTAGATCTATACCACTGCAATTGGGTAAGACCATGTTCATTTCCAAGCCCCCAACCAATGATACCATGCGGGAAAAAGAGAGGATATTGCAATGGTTCATACATAGGATCAAGGATATTCATGAAAGTTGGTTCCCCTTCATTATGAACCCAAAAACCAGCTATTCGAGGAGAAATGTCTGCTGTATTACTGGCATTCATGATGGCTGCAATTTTGTTACTTGCAACTGCTCCTTGAATTGTAATGTACGCTGATGGTAGGTGCATGCTTCCCATTGTTCGGAGGTTTTGGATAAATGGATTTACTTGATTAAGAATTGAAGCACTCCATGCTTGGCTCTTATATGTTCATAAGAGTAGCATTCTAGTAAGGCATGTTTTTCTGTCAAGACATAAGAGTAGCATTCTAGTAAGGCATGTTTTTCTGTCTCCAGCTTTGGGTCTAAACAACTAGGACAAAATTGCTCCTCATAAGCTAACCCATGCATTCTACCGGTCTCAATATGCAAAGTACGAGATGACAATCTAAGCTGCGAGATTGTCATTCGTTTCCTTCTGCTGATATGAGAGGCTAAGTAAGCTTGATCAGTGTAAACCTTTAGGTCATTTATCTCTTCTATGTAGAACCGTTCCTTTGTGTCTCCGTCTGTACTTAGCTACCACATTATTTTTACTGTTATTCCTTATACTTGTTCATGTACTTCTTTAAACTCCGTTGATGCTGGCCATATTCCATGTCCAAACCATCTCGTGCCCACCTTTTTATATCAGCATACTATCCTCTATCTCTTGATTGCTCTTGGCCAAAACTAAGGTGGTGCTAGTTTCGTCATCCCGTCAGCCAAGGTTTCCCTCATTCACTTACCAGAGACAAGATGTAGAGGTGGCTCCGACCTACAAGTACTTGGGGATCGAGTTCTCCACTACCACCCACTGGAATGCTGCCATCAGGTTGCAGGTCACGGCGAGTTGGAAAGCATTATATGCCATGCAGAACAACAGCCACAAGGCAGAGTTGTATGCCCGGGGCCACCAGTCACACTTGTTTAGGGCCTTGGTCGAACCGGTCCTCCTGTATGGGGCAGAAGTGTGGGGTCCGGTGATATCCCTCACCACTTGGAATGATCGCGAGCAGGTGCAAAAAGCCTTCTTGGCACAAGTCCTTGGGGTAAAGTCCACAGTTCCATCCCTGATCCTACTCCAGGAGACAGGTTTTCTACCCCTTCAACGGGCTGCATTGGAACGCCATATTATTTATTTCCAGAAGGTGGTTGCTATGGGTGATGCACGTTTGCCCAACCTTGCTTTGGCCGTAGCAACAAAGCCTGCTGGAAGGACAAGCAAGCTCAGTGATTCTCACATTGGGGTGTACAGGTAAACAGATGCGTACAGGTACGGACAAAGAAGGATCACAATGCATTTTGTACCTAGATGCTACTTTCCTTCGCAAGCTGGGATGCAGATGCTCTGACGCACGTTAAGCTGACACACTATCAACAACAAGTCAATCCTAGGCTCACGAGAGGCCCGCACTAGTACTTGTACATCCATTTGCCCATGAAGAAGCGCAGACTTATAGCTTCCATTTGCACTCCTTTTGACAACGTCGTATCCCGCTTTACATCCTTGCAAATTTCACGGTCAGGAAGGTTTCCGATTGCCTCAAGGTTGCTGATGTATCCTATTTCGGGGGATTTCCCCCGGAAGAAAATGGGACAACTAGTTCGTACAGAATGGGGTTGGGACATGTCTCATTTCACTTAGTGGGAAAACAAGTTTATTTTATTTTTTGATGTGGCAGAAGTTTATTGGGTAAAAAATAAGACAGTTTAGTAGTGGAAAATCGCCCTAAAAATATAGTGTTTTGCTTTCAGAAATCTTCTTTCTATGATATGAAGTTGCTCGTGACTGCATCTTCATGGTAATGCTATATGTATTTGACTACTACATAAATAGTCTGCCCATTTATTCCATGACGTTTCCTTGCTTTTCTAAATATTGAAATTCCCTAAAATGATTCATGTGAAAGATTTGTTCTATGCCTCCAATGCTTGGACTTTTGCATTCTCTGCTTGGACTTTTGCATTATCTGCTTTGGTCATCTCTGACATTCAGTTTGCGCATTTCTAATCATCTAAAAGATAGACTCAAATATATTGATATTAAAATCAAAGCACAACTCCTTTTGCCTTCCACATATTCTGTTTGCTATGGTTGTGCAAAGAGAATACCTGGATTTTTTCATGATCATAGCAATACTCCTCATGCTGAATTTCAGGAACGAAAGATTTCTTATCAATATTGCTGCGAGTTTCGACAGTTTTATGCTTGTAACTGTTCTTGCTCATATTGTTTGTTTCATTGGCCCCATGCTTAGCGATCAAATTATATACGCTCGAATTGGGTTGGACTTCAATGGAAACCTCCCAACTTTCCTCCTGCGTGGAAAGCTCCACAAATTTCATCCAAAGCCTGGGGAGGTTTCCAATCTTTCTAATTGGGGAGGTTTCCATGCCTGCTAACCTGGGGAGGTTTCTAGTAGTGCTAACTTGGGGACGTTTCCATGAAATTCGAAAAATACATTATTAGCTTCTGATATTTTCTGATCTACGACAGCAGCTATTCATAATGAACCCAATTTTAATATCTACGTTCCATCTTTTTCGTATGCCTTTCCCAGTTTGGTTCTGTTTCCCTTTCCAGCCAAACCGGCAATTCCTGAAGTAGAACGAGTTTCTTGGCGGATTTGGTCACGGTTTGTTAGCGGATTTGGGGGATAGGAGAGCGTCACATGCCAGATGAATTACAGGAAGATGGGAATCACGACTCAGTGCTTTTTGAAGGGAATTTGCTGAGTCTTTTTGAAGTGGCCATTCTCAAGACGAATGGTTAGGTCTTGCACGCGGATTCAACCATTATAGCCTTTTTCATTTCCAAATTAATAAACAGATTCACAGATCAAAAAGTTGTTTCAGTTTCCAGGTCTTTTTTTCCACATAGATCAGAATTTCTATCTGTTTGCTGCCGATTGTTTTCTTAAACTGGCATTACGCCTGACACTACAACTGACTCTACATTCTGTCGTTTAAACGTCAGAATTAGCGTCAGATTTAGAGTCTGAACTTGTGTTAGAATTAGATGCATAATTAGAGTCAGAATTTGGGCCAGAATTAGAGTCAGAATTTGCGTGAGAATTAGAGTCATTGCATCATAATTAGATGCATAATTAGAGTCAGAATTTGTGCCAGAATTAATGTCAGAATTTGTGTGAGAATTAAGTGCAGAATTAGAGTCAGAAATTGCGTCAGAATTAGATGAAGAATTGGCATCAGAATTGAAGTCAAAATTAGCATCAGAATTGCATAAAAATTAAAGTCAAAATTGAGTCAGTTTTGTGTCAGACTTAGCGTCAAATCTAGCATCAGAATTTAGGGCAAGCTTTGCGTCACAAAGGGGGCCAGGGATTCGAACCCTGATATTGCATTAGCCTACCCACAAAGAAAATTTAATCTCTATTAATAAATTAAACTGTAACCTTTTAGATATAGGAAGACAAAGGCAAATTATGTTGATCAACAGAAGTAAACAGAGGTAAAACATAGAGAAAAAGCTAAATGATCTAATTTATGCAAGCTATATAGATTGTAGATCTAAAATGAATAATTTAGTTCTCTGCAATAAGAGAGATCGAAACTATTTGTAAAGAGCTCAAAAGGCCAAGAGCGTTTGAGAGAAAACTTGGAGGAGATGGAAACTTAGAGGAGAAGAATTCATTATGGAGTTCAAAGGTGCATCCTTTCCAAGTTAAAGGAAAGGTTACTCAATCTCTTGGACATGGGCATTAGCTGATGTGGACTTTGTGCACTATTTAATGCATCACACATACTGGATTTTCCAGTCCAATAACATTTGTAGAGGGGATCTACACGCTGGAAATCACATGCTCTCTTTGATTCGATGAAGGGACTGCAGCATAATATGCGTTCACCTACTTGGAAAAGAAGGGGAAAAAGTTTCAATTTTATTTGTTATACAAACATATGGAAAAACATTACCTTGGGATGAGGTTTTTTCTCACCTATCATTATTCAACCAATGCATAGCCCTCTTTTCCATAAAGCCTGTAACATATTTCTTGCAAGGAATAGTAACCTAACAAGGTGCTGCGCACAGAGGGTTGCCCTCCGTGACTCGAGGGTGAAGTGGCTTAAATCATACTTCAAAGTCATGATTCACAATCAATCAAAAATGCTACTTCAAAACAATACAATACTTGATACTTGATTCTTGTTTTCAACAAGAATTTGACCCTTGATCCCTAAAATATTATTCTAGGTCTGGAAAGGGCAATTCAAGCCTACACAATTTACCTCTTGCAGATTGAACTCCTCCTTGTTTCTCTGATCAATAATTCAAATGCCTGCAGCCTTTGGCAGCCCCAATGCCACATTATCATCTAATAATCTTATGTACAGGCTGCATCCTTATCCTTACAACTCCTCCTCAGCCTGTACCTACTTGTGCTTTACACTAGTTTAAATTCCGTCAACACCTTACTGAGCATATCTACTTGCTTTGATACCACTGTTAGTTCTCAGTAAATAGCCTAATCACAGTCATATCCCTCAAGAAATCACACAGGATCTCCGTGGATATTAATATAATATATATCTATCTGTCCTAACCTTTAGCTTCCAGAATGACTTCCAAGAATAAGTGGTAGGCTCTACATTTTTTACACTTCTATAAGACTGCCTCAGTTTCTTCCAGCTAGGTGTCTTTGACAAAAAGCGCAAACACTTACACCAAGTCAGACCTCTAGTAAAAAAAAAATAAAGCACATTGGGAAACCTTTCTAACAAAGGCCAGGCAAAAAAAGCATATACCAAGTTCTCAGCACGTATACTACTTGCACTATACTCATGTATGTACATGCAAAAATATGTATACTGGACCGTAAGGGGCCGGGACCAATACATTACTTGTTGAATTTTGGCACCTTTTTTTTAGATCATGTGTGGGACGACCACCAGTCATCATTAATAGTTTCGAAGCATAACATTTGCACATAAAAGGAAGTAAAAAAAAAAAGCTAGTTGAGATTTGATCGATTTAGGCATGAACACTACACAATTTAAGGTTTCTTATTGCTCAAGTTCATTTTATATGGCTTTTTAAGGAAATCATAAAACCTCTCAATTGTTGCCCTCCAAAAAAATCTACACCATCTATGGCCAGCAAACAATTCTTTCAACCAAACCAATGGCCCAATGACTAACAAATAGATCAAGGCGATGGAGGAAGCCTACGTCCCGTCATCCAAGACAAGGAAACAAAAAGCAAAAAAATAAGAAGAATTAAATCAAACATTATTCTCTTGTTTGCATGAATATAATGTTGTCCTACATCCCCAAACAAATCTGCCTTTCATCTCTAGCCATAATGGGGTCTAGCAACAAAACAAAGGAACAACTAAACCATCTTAACAACGCACACCAAGAAACAATAAGAGCCATGTTTCATTCGGGGATTTACCTGCTAATTAAGCATCAACCATAAGACAATTGCACTTTATAATTGGCGCTTGCTCTACGATTCCATCGAACTTCTTGGCAATTAGCAAAACACTTCCCCTAAAATGCAGAATGTTCCTGCTAAGAGCAAAGTACTCGTTCTAAATGGTGTCTGGTCTAAAGGTGATACACTAGTCTTAGAACAACTGTATCTCACCTGTTAATTTTTAGTAAGATAACTAGCAACCTAATCACGGTCATATCCCTCAAGATCTCCATTCCAAATTGTAAGACTGCATTCGAGACAATGCCAATTCAACCCTACGCAACTTACCTCTTGCAGATTGAACTCCTTATTTCTCTGATCAATAGCTCAAATGCCTGCAGCCTTTGGTAACTCCAATGCCACATTATCATCTAATAATCTTATATACAGGCTGCATCCTTATCCTTACAACTCCTCAGCCTGTACCTACTTGTGCTTGACACTAGTTTAAATTCCATCAGCACCTTAGTGAGCATATCTACTTGCTTTGATACCACTGTTAGTTCTCAGTAAACAGCCTAATCACAGTCATATCCCTCAAGAAATCACACAGGATCTCCGTGGACATTAAAATAATATCTATCTATCCAGCCTAACCTTTAGCTTCCAAAATGACTTCCAGCAACATAACGCTAGTTTACGGCCAATAATGGGTTTGGAGCAGTTATTGGCATATTTCGAGCATACCAAAGTGTAATTATAATGGCTAAGAGATAGCCATGAAGTAACCACCATCCATGAGTATTCATGTTCACAATGAGTATCCAAGAGGCCCTTACAATCTATAAGGTACACTAATTATTAGCTAGATAACTTTATTTATACTTACTCCATATATCATTTTCTTTGCCAAGGCTTGTACCATGAGTCTATGTTTTTGTTCCTAGCATTTTCTTCAAGCCAATGTGGTTGTTTAGAACTTGGGCGATATCAAACGTATGACAAAGAAATCGTAATCACTTTGCTTGCCTCCAACAACTGCAAGAGTCACAACTGACAAACCCTGTGCATAAAATAGTTAGTTAAAACAACATCAGGATCAGAAGAACAGTAAATTTAAGGCATTTAGATTGTTCTGTCAATATTTTAATTTGTTCAACAAAAATATTTTAATTTGCTGTTACGAAGGATATCATAAGTTGCTTACAGTGAGCGCAAGCCATGTATGAGAATAAACAGGATCCCGGAAGTTGACAAATGCCAGAAACACATATACCGAAACGAGGACAACACTTAATACAATTTGCCAAATTGGTGTCTTGTTTGCATCTGCTATGATATCTTGCGAGGATCTCTGCAACCAACAATGATATGATATTAGGTTGCACATTTTTCTTTGATAAATGCCTCTTTCCCTGTTCGGCTTGTGCAGGAACAATCACGATTAAACTTGTATTTAGGTATGGCCAATGTCTGCTACCCATAAGTTGAACTCAAGCTGCAGGTCTCCATATCTTTCACCTTCCCCAAAACTGCTATTTTTCTGCCGCTGACGCAAATAATCAAGTTTATGGATCAAATGGCTTTCAAATTGCTTCATCAGTGCCTCTCCATCAGAACTACTAAGATTTGTACTTAAGAGATTGTTGATGTAAGACTTCCATGCAGGGTGGTTATGATGGAAGTTATTTCCAGTCCATCTTATAGCACCTATCTGCGTTATGCAAGCACGATATTAAAAAAGTAATAATTATACATGAAGATAAGTGACAAGTTTACTCCACTTTACCTTTGTGATGTTTGTATTGGATGAATCAAATTCCACGCTCCCTAGTGCACTTAGAATAGGACTAGACAATCCAAACCACGTAGTACAGCATGGTTTATTTTGCAGAATGCATGATACAACCTGCCATAAACAAGAAAAACCTTCAGCGGTTTCTATATATGCAATTTTAAGCTGTTTTAAACTGCATTGAGCTGTTTTTACCATGTTCTCATAACGTCGAACACATGGATAGAAAGCCCTTTGCATAAACAACCTCATTGCAGCTTATTGGTATTTGATGACTTTAAGTGTGGGCAACTATGAATATCCAACTTATAAGGACATATCATATGTGAAAAAGGAATGGCAATGTTTGAATTGAAGGTAGGCAGGGGGAATTATCAAAGCTGGTGGCAATGGTTGGTAGCTTGTGTTCTCAGGTTACTCCCACTCTTTGGGATGCATTAGTCATAATGCTTCATCAATGCATGGTCTTTGTAGATGACATAAACATTACATTCAGATCTAAGCAAATGTAACAAATTCAAGTGCATGTTAAGTGACACTGCGGATTTTTGCGGATTTGGATCTTGGATCGTCCATTTTGCGGCGCTTCATTGATGTGGTTTACAATGCGGAAAAGCACAAAAAGATAAAGTGATATAATAAGCGCTCAAAATGTGAAGTTAACGATCGTTACTTGGTTGTTTGTCATATCGCATATGATTTCCTCCATCTATATCCCGGTATAAAAAGTTGGGAAAGGTTTCCAACACCATCAACAAGCTGCCATTGATTATAGAAACCGATTATTAAATATGCTTCAAACTATAACGGGACGGATGCCACATAGAAGAGCAGAAAAAACTGCTATTATCAAGATCATTTTTGCTAACGGACTACCAAACTTATAGTAATGTAGAGTAGAAGTTTATCGTCCACAAAGATGAGCAGAAAAGAATATCATTCTTACTAATAAAATACCAAACCTATAGTCGTTTTATAATTACTTTCACCTAAAAGTATCGCCATTCCATCATATATTTATCATGGTCAATTACGACTTGAGGGGACTACCTCATTGATGATAGATCTTTGAAGAATTTCTGGAAAAAAGGCTGCTAAAATTGCTCGACTTCCTCTCTACACGACTCACCAGCCAAAAGTGTATAATCCACACGAGCATTTGGACCAACTGCAGAATTCGATATATGTAAGTTTGCCTATAGAAGCATTCAATGGTTACCGCACGTTGTTTTCTTTGAATGCTACGAACAAAAGTATTATAACTTGATAAATCTATCACATTAATGCTAATATATGGATGAAGCTGATGCAAATGTAAGCATAATCTAACTAGTGCTTCATCGAGATCTAGAACTAGCAATGTGAGCTAGGAAAATTCATTTCAGTGTTCCGAAGCCATAGATAAAGGCGGCACAATATGTTCTTCAATAAGAGATGTTCAAGCAATAGAGATTACTCACCAAAATGAAGGAGGTCTCCAAACATGTACTTTTTTGCCTTCTTGTTTTTCAAGGAGAGTGGTGGGCAATGTCCAAGGTGGTCTGTGGAATGTTTTAGCAAGAGATTGACTTCTCTTGTAATCACTAATCACAACATTGGACACATCCATTTTGATCTACTCGTTTGTATCTACCATTGTACCTTTACGTTCCAATTTCCGCAATGATGAAGGATAATTGAAGTAAGCCTCCCTCCTTAAAAGCAAATCCGATTGGGGATACTGAATGCATGGTAACCATTCTATTCCCCGACCATTTGGTAACAAGGCATTGTGCGGAGCAGAGAAGTTCTTGGTAGAGAAGCGGCTTGCAAAGCGCAATTCACAAGTTTTGTATAACCCGAGGCCACATAGTTATGATGCTTGGGGGTTTGCACCAGGCTTGAGATTGTCGGGAACCAATGGCCTCTCCGAGAAGTCCACCTATCCAATGATATGATTAAGAATAAGGAAGTGAAATGGTGTAGAAAGTGCATTATCCAACCTCGTATAATCGTATGTCTTGTTATTCAACACTTTCTTTAGCCCCACATGCTCATATAAAGGACTCGATTGCAGCCTTTAAGCGCATCCATTGCATGTTTAATGTCCAACTTATCATCTGCAGAGTTCTTTGTAGAATTACGTGATGTTATAGTGCTCGCTTCCAAACGTGGTATTCCTCCAAACCCAAAATGTACAACCGGCAATTTCAAATGTGCAATCCTTGCAAAATTGGTTGTGATAATCTATGAGGAAAGAATTGAGCTTCTTGTTGGTGGAAGTATTTATTTTCCTTGGCAACACGGGAGTTTTGTTCTACCCATAGTTTTTCGAGGTCTATCTCCTTTTTCACACAAAAGAGTCCAAAGCATAAACTCCCCAAATGGGATGAAGCCCGACACGGAATTCTGAGAACCCAATAATATCAAGTATTACTAAATAAGCGGGGAAGAAAAGTAGTTTAGAGTACTAACAGTAATGGAATGAGTGGACGACAAACAGCGAATGATCCGTCTTTTGCTCAAACAACGCATTTGTGAGCCATAAGATTCTACCACATTATGGTGCGACTCTTTTTTACGAAAAAGATGCAAAAACAAAACTATCAGAGGTTTGGAGCAAGAGCAGCAAAGAATTTCGTGAAACGTAGAAAACGCTTGAGCACCGGTTTCCCGGTTTCCACAGTTCCTCTCCAAAGCGGGGCAACAGAGAGCATTTCTGACCTATGATGGGTTTTAGCGGTCATTGGCATATTGCAGGTATATATTGGCATATACCTAGCATATGCCACAAACCCACCTCAACAAGGGCTTGCCCCCTTAGGGGCAACCCAAAAAAAAGTTATTTCTCACCTATCATTAAGCCAACCAATGCATAGTCCTCCTTTCCATAAAGCTTGTAACACTATTTCTTGCAAGGAAAAGTAACCTGGAAAAAAGTAACACTAGTTCTTGCAAGGAATAGTAACCTAAAAAAAGTTATTTCTCACCTATCATTAAGCCAGCCAATGCATAGTCCTCCTTTCCATAAAGCTTGTAACACTATTTCTTGCAAGGAAAAGTGACCTGGAAAAAAGTTCTAAAAATATAATGGCAGAAATAGCATCATACAAAAACAATAAAGCTCATCTTAAGCCTTTGACACGTCTTTAGACAGCTTGATCCGGGGTTGTCCATTCAGTTCAACCAGCTTGTACATACAACCCAATGCAGGATGAGTATAACATGTATGACCAGATGTATTCCAATTCCAAAGGTGTCAACTTCATGCCCTTAATGATAAAAGAGCACATCATCATAACTTTTATGTTTGCATGCACTACTATCTAGATCGTTGCTACTGTCATTCAAGACATATAATTCATAATTGCAACCATATTATGCTAATTCAGCGAAAATTGAGATCAGAAAATCCAACAACATGTAAGTGTAAGCAAGAATACCAAATTATGGCAAGTGACATTAGTACCTATTTATTAAGTGCATCCACTGATTCTTCTTTGATGTCATCACATGCAATAATAAACATTTTGCCAAAGTCCTGGACTCCAAAGTCCCTTTGAATGGACGAAAAAAAAATTCTGAACTTCAACTGATAGATAAGAGATGTCACCAGAGTCCAAGCAAACTCCATTAGCTTTGTATCTGGATTACCTTATATTAGCATCACAACTTTACTGAGCCATCAAAAACCATATTGCCCAGCTCTTTTAGAATATGTACCCCAGTACATTAAGAGCCAAAGCAACAGCACACAATTTAGGAATACCACTTTTCCTAACCTGCACATATTTAATAAAACTTTGAGAAAGAAATACCAAATATGGTAAAAAAATGGTTGACCATAGATTTGTTGAGTGCATACATCATAAGTATTTGTAGAGCAACAAATCGTATTGGGAAGGCCGGAGATGTGAAAGCTGCATGCTCCCTTTGGTTTGTTTTTGAATCCTCGCTGCCGCTCTACTTTTCCCTTACCGTTGTTTCTATCCAAAGATCAATGTCGTAGCCTTATTAAGCTCACATCTATCTTAGCATCACCGTCTCCTATCTCTTGCAGTCATTCTCGAAATGCTCAGAACCGGTTGTGCTCAAAACCTATTTTTCTATATCTGCCTCAAACTTGGCTATATGCTTGCCGGATCCTGCCTTACTTGGATATTTTTTGCCGCTTCTGCGGATGCATATACCTAAATCTATGAAATGCCGCCACCAATCTCTCGATCTTCACCTTGAACAGCCAAAAACTCAGCCATGTTGCTCAATCAGCCTTCTATTTGTGCCCTAAACCTAAGTTCTCAGCAAATTTTTGAACATTGCCTCCCTTTTTTGGGTTGCCCCTAGGGGGGCAAACCCTTGTTTATGTGGGTTTTTGGCATATCCTAGGTATGCTGGTGACTGCTACAAACCTATTCTTCCCTGTAAATTCTCGGTCACCTGCGTTGTGGATCAGGGATGCTTGAACCGGCTAACTGGAAAGACAGACGAGCTCCAATCTTGCATTCCTTATTTCTGTGTGTGCCACAGGCTTTTGGTGTTACATGTTACAGCTCCCTAAAGATTGCAGTTTTGGAGCTTTGAGCTCCTCATTTTGTCGTTTTGTTAAATATGAAATGCTGAATGCCTGCACCCTAAAACTAAGCAGTGCCTTGTGTGGCTGAATGCGTGATTGGATTCTTGAAATTTCTGGTAAAAAGCCTTGTTGACTCCATTAGAACATTGGCTCCGGTGGTCGACCATCTTGGGAATTTTGAGAGGTTTGACTAGAACTATGCCGCGTGGTTTCTCCATCTTATTTGAAAATTCCACGATGCATTACCAAGTGTCCATCATTCTTTGCTTCCGAGAAGCTAACTATGCCTTCTATATCCACGATGGTGCGATGGGAAATTGGGGCTAGCGAAATGATCGGCCGGCCCTAGAAAGATTCTATGAAGTAGTCTTGCACGATTCGGGTGCTGTTTTTCCATTTTCTCATTCGATGCATTAGAAAAAATTGTATACAATGAGCCCTGTTGATCTCGAGGAATTGGGGAAGTCCTGGCTGTTCATTTTTGGGGCAAACCCAAGAACAAATTTCAACGCATAGAATGAAGCCATCGAACTTCATGCAAGGTGAGACTTTTGCACTCATTGTTGCTTCTTTCCAGTTTTGCTAACTCTAATATAAACAGGATGAACTTGGATCAGCATTCCAGGATATTTACATTGTTGTTTCCGAATTGGAGGTTTACTCTTGAAGAGGTTCTCTTTTTACTAGACCGGATATTTTCCAATTTTGCAAACCATTTGACGACTCAAACCTTGCTACTGCTGTGGAAATGGGGTGAGAACAGCCTTTTGCCTCTTAGCTTCAAGCATGACAACACACAGATGGCAACATCCCTTTCCTTGGTTCTTCTTTGTAAGTTCATATTTGATATTTCCTTTTATTTGCTTCATTCGCTTCATAATTGATCTTCCCTTCAATCCCTTTACACTTGGTTCATTAGCACATGTCTGCAACATATCCCTTGGACATCCTGGGAAACATGTACATAGTTCCCACATGCATAACAGGCATTATGGCAAAGCTTTGGAGTTCAGCTATGCATTCTAGCTATGTAGCCTTGGAGTTGATGATGCATTACGGCTATGGCGGCACGGGGCTTTGCAATTTGGCAAGTGAAAGGCGGTGTTACTTTCTTCTCCTTGGCAGAGTATATGAATAGTTTGATATGAGGGATATGAGTGTTACTATACCAGGAGCAAGCGAAGTGATCACAACTTCTGGAGAAGAGGATCTCCCAGCATTCTTTTTCTTCCGCATGATGTCATTCTGCAAATGACGTGTATGTGTCAGAAACTAGACAGTTATCAACATTGCTAGCATCGTCCTTAGGGAAATAAATGGGCGGCACAGTTGATATTGCTGCTAGAATTGGAATATCAGAAACACGCGCTCAGCTTCTTCATGACATGTTGGCATCGATTTTTTCAAATGAAGAGTTAAATGCAGATCTTTTGGCAAAAGCACCAGTAGATGAAATTGAGTCTGTTGGCGTAGATGTTGATGATATCCTTCTTTTTTTCTTATCTGTTAATCTATTGGAAAGTTCCTCCATGGCCGCATAAAGATGTTGCAGCTGTGGCAGTTTGAACTGTAGCCTGTCATCTAAATTTGTTGAAGCCCTTTTCATTCTACAGTAAATACTACATAATGCCAGTCTATGAAATGAAGGAACCATTTTTGTTAACTTGGTCTACAGACCAAATTATTGAGTCATTCTTATTTCCATATGTTGTTGTGCTGAACCTTAGGTTCAGTATTTCCTTTTACTTGGCTATGCAACAAGGCCGATCTCGCATTCCCTCCACTATTTCCCCGGTTGTTTTCTAAAAGTAAAAAAAAAGGGAATATCCGGAGACATGTACCGTTTGTAAGTTTTTGATGCCGTTTATGAATCGCATTGGTACATTTGCCAATGCATAAAGATGATGCCGAGGTTACGTAAGAAGTTTATTGTCGAGAAGTGCTTTTTGTATTACCCAACCGTGTGTGCCAAAAGAGATTCAATAAGGAGAAACCGAGATACTATGGCTCGAGAAGATGGTGAAAAATTAAGCAAGTGTTGGTCAAATTTGATTCGTGCTTAAAAACAACTTATTCTTCAGCGACTTGTGCTTTGTCCCAATTTCATATCTCCAGAGATTTCTAGAAAGGTGCGTAGCAACAGGTTGTTGATTCAAGTGCAAAGATGGATTGTAAGAAACCTGGAATTTTAGCAAGCATATGCTATCAATACTGCCGATGTTAGAGTTCTTGGAAATAATGGATCTTAAGTACAAAAAAACTATGACAAACTGCTTAGGCATGCGGCTCATAACATAACACAGTTGCAATGGTTCTAATTTTGGCTTTGGGTGTTTTGCATATTTCACACAGGGCACTTGATTTGCCTCCAAAGTTTCTGTGTTGGTACCTTGGAAAATACAACACTCTGTGAACGTCTTAGTCCGTTGCAAAATTGGCTTCTAAGACTTGCATGTGTTTTCTTGTCGAGTTGAATACATAACCGAGTAATTAATGGTAAGAAAGCATGTCCATAGTGGCTTCTATCTTGCTTTATCTTCTATTCGAAATTGGTTATTTTATTTGGTGGCATGAGAAGAAAAGTTCAACTTATATTATTTATGAGTGAATTGTTGAGCTATTGTTTTATGAGTGAACTGTTGTGCAGTGTTTTCTCCGTGTAGTTGTGTTGAAGCATCTTTTAACCACCATGTTGTCCCATTTTACATGCTCGCTTGGCTTATTTTCTTATGGCTAGCGGGAGCCTTGGAGCCATTGCACATGGTTTTGCATTACCTGCACTTTCTATTATATTTGGAAACTTTATTGACATGGTAGGTTGGCCCATAATCCTCAGAAGATGTATCAGAAAGTAACTAAGCCTTTCCATGTTTGTTTGTTCTATTTGTTGTAGCAATTTATGGTCCTCTTAGACATGTTGAGTAAAGGGTTAATAGAGAAAATTTCATGACATATTGAAAATTCCACGATTTAGTTGTTGAATAAGTGCTTGGAACTCAAGATAAATCAAGCAATCTACTCTTTTAGCTGCCCCGTGCTATTGCGCGAATTTATAGGCTTTCATTTTATAGTTTCCTGGGCTATTGTACAATCAACTTTTCTTCTCCAATGGTGAGGTATGTAGCCTCAAGAATTACCGATTGTGGCCATGTTCTTTGTCGAGGGAAGTTTAAGTTGGAATTGTGGCATCCCATAAAATATGCAGTTTTAACATTATGCATAATTGAGGTCCATTTGTTTTGCTCCTCATGTCTTCTAGACGTCATTTTTCAACCCAGAAGGCAATCGATTTTTGTTAATAAACATCTACTTATTCAGCATGTAGCAGCTTGCAAAGTTTTTCATACCTCATTAGCCCAACCCAAGAGCTCATTTATATTCTTGATTTTCTCATGGTGTCACTTGTGATTTGTCACAACATCTTACACTAGTAAATGAGAGAAAATTCTTTAATGCTTATAGAAGCACGCAAATTTCTCATATTTTTCACGGTATGGTGCCATGCTCTATGATGTCGATGATGGATCGCAAGGATTTCTATAAAGTAGGCCATGACATGCGTGCTTATAGCTAGCTTCAACGTGTCTTACATACCTAATAAAGATTTCTCTAGAACTTTTTCCAAATTTTAGTGAAAACCTTGGGAAGAATTTGACAAGGAGGAGGATAGGGAAAAGTTTATCGCCTCCAAAGATTGTAACGAGGGAATGAACAATTGGAAGTATCAAAAAAAAAAGGCTTCAAAACAAATGGCTTCATTGATGTGCCCAAAATTGCCTTGTTGCTCGAACGTAGGCTTTGTCAGAAGGTCAACAGATTCATTGCTACATAATGCAAAATGGATTGGATCAGCATGTGGTCCTATCTAATTTGCTTATACAAATGTATGGCAAGTGTGAAGATTTATAGAATGCAAGGGCTGTATTTGACAAGATGTGCATTCGGAACATTTATTCTTGGAATATCTTAATTGCAATTTATGTCCAACATAGGCACCTTGAAGAAGCACTGGTGCTTTTTTATCAGATGCCCGTGCGGGACATAGTAACTTGGAACACAATGATTGGCATATGGACAGCAAGGCAACTTAGAGATGGCCATTAAGTTTTTCAAGCAAATGCCTCAGCAGAATGTGGTATCCTAGAATGCCATCATTATGGCTCTCATTAAACAAGGGCATATCAAGGAAGTTGATCAGTGGTTCGAACAAATGCCTCAATGTAATGTAATTTCATGGAACACTATGATTGCTAGTCACGCAGAACATGGGCAACTTGAGGACGCCTTGAAACTCCTTGCAAGAATGTCTGTGAGAAATGTCGTTACATGGAATTCTATAATTGGAGGTTTTATAAAGAGGGCAATGAGGCTTGTATATTGTTTCAACGAATGCCACAACGTGGCGAAGGCCCTACAATGCTATGATCTCAGCCTTTGTTGGGGCTGCCAACTTAATGAGGCAGTATATCTCTTTAAACAAATGCCTTATAAGGATGTCATTTTATGGACTGATGATCAATAACAACATTCTCTGCTGGCATGTTGTTTTAATAGTGGATGTGGTAATGTTGATTATTAACATTGCTATCAAACATTAAGGAAATTTCATGCTGCAAATAGCTTCTTGCTTTGAGTTCAAAATATCTGGTCTGCAATACTCTTGGCTCTTGCCCTCTCCTAGCCTCAATGACATCTGGCTTAGAATGGCCAAATATTTGCTCAACAACTAGATTATAATTCCATCTAGAGGAGGTTTGCTTTGAAGATGTGCACAAAGTGTTCAACCAAATGCAGGAAAGGAATATTATATCATGTTCAACCATAATTGCAGCACACATAGAGCATGGTTATGGAAAAGAGGCATTTGGCATTTATCAACAAATGCAGTTAGCAAAGGAGAGTCCAAACACCATTATCTACATAGTTCTTTTCAACGGTTGTGCCAGCTTTAGTTTTTTTAACAGAAGGCAAATTAATTCATGCACATGCTATATAGTATGGGTTTGAATCAGCAACTATCGTTGGGAATGCCCTCATCAATATGCATGGGAAGACTGATAATCTGAATGATGCATCTGAGATTTTCAACCGGATGGATGAGAAAGATGTCATATCTTGGAATACAATTGTTGCAATGTATTCCCATTATGGTTTTTTCAAAGAGGCCCACTATCTTTTTCAACAGACGCAGTTGCATAGCTTCAAACCAGATGAGGCCATGTTCATCAGCATTCTAAATGCATGCACTACCAGAGCTTCAATGAAAGCTGCAAGAGTTTAAGTTATGCATCTTTCAACGGGTCCGTAGTAATCTTGTTGTTGGATTTGGGTTGCTGTAGGCCTATTCTTTTGGTGGATTCAAAAGTAATTTTGGGAATTGTTGTTGGAAGTATATTTGCCATCTTTTGTCTCATATTTGTGGTGATCATATTTAGGATGATCTTGAAGCAATTGCAGAAATGGTATCTAACCTTAAACAGACAATGAAAGCAGTTGTAATGCCGTACAAATTCTAGCTCCTATTTCTATGTGGTTGTCTTTGCAGCATACAACTTGGAGTTCTACACGGACATACAATGACTTACATTCTAGAAAATACAACTTGGAGTTCTACAAGGACATACACTGACCTACACTCTAGAAAATACATGCCAGTGTATGAAGTTGCGAGTTAATATTTTTCCTTATCCAGGCTTACATTTAATATTATTGGCTTCATAGAACTTACAAAGAGTTATGCGGTTATTGAAGACTATTCATTATTCTACTTTAACATGCTTAGAAATTTAATTCGCAAGGGTATTGCATCATTCCCTCTAACTATAAGCTAGAGATTGTGCAAGTGATTACATCTTAAACTTAAGCTACTGGAATCCAACAACACATCTAGGCTATAAGTTATGACTCAAGCATTCTTACATCATATTGATACCATTCTTACACCATATCAATGAAATTTCAAATTAGCACTCTTGGTCTTGGTCATCCCTTTGGTCCAAACTTAAAACATAGAAATTGTAATCGCGACCGCACCCCTCGTGATCAATGCTCATATATGGCTACGATCTCTAAAGGTGTCATATCTAGGTCTTGGAATTGTTGTTGATGCTTTAGAACATAAAAACAACAAATAACGCCTCTTCCTACAAAGTATGTAAAGTGTGCAAAAAGAATAATAAAAATCTCATGTCAGGAATCTCAAGTCATTAGCACCATGCTAGAAATAGGCTTGGTCCATGCACAATTCATAAACAAAGGAAAATAAGACAACACAAAACAAAACCCCCCTTTCAAACCATTAATAACCCCAAACACATCAAATGACCCAACAAGAACCATAAAACGAAACGACAGCAAATGAAACACACTCTCGGGCCACCGAAGGGCAACCCTCCGTGCGCAGCACCTTGTTTTTTATGCCTCCTTTTTCGACCATTGCCCCTTCCTACTTTTTCGACCATTTCATATGTCTCCTTATGTCTAAGTAGTTCCTTTTTGTATTTCTTAAATTAACCATTGCATATATCAACAAATACGTGGTGCTAAAACCATTAAATTGTTAGTACAAGAAATTTATCGTGGTGGCCAAGGCCGCCGCAAACCTTTCTCTTTAACGAATTGGTATCAATTCAAAACCTATGCCATCGAAACCTCTAAAAACATCATAGCAACAACAAAAACTTGGCAAGCTAGAAAGCCCCTATGGATGAACAATGATATTTGTCCTACACAATACACGTTTCAATATGTAAATCGAACTAAAGCACAGAGTCTAGAGGGCAACCCTTCGTGCGCAAGCACCTTGCTTATATATTTCTTGGAGGTGCATAAGCAATGATATTTGTTTTGAGTTCAGTAGTAGTTGTATATCGTAACTTGTTACTTGAAATTTCTAGGCTTATAAAATTAGTAAAGGGCATTTAAACATCCCCGAAAAGAGCCATATCACCATCTTCCGGAAAGAAGTAGCTTCATGGCTTTGAGCTTTAGTCATTCTGTTTAAAGAATCGTCTATTTTTCATCCTTAGCCAAGATAAGTTTCTCCCCCGATAATCATTTAAAGCTGGAATGTAGGGGCTTGGCGGCCCCCGGTTACCTCATAAATTAATCTTGGAAAAAGATCCCGCATGGGTCCTGTTTTCTCTTTTCTAACAGATAAAAGATTGCGTTTTGTACTTCTTCCTTTACTTCAAGGTAGAGTTTTCTACATTTTGTCTATCATGTACTTCTTCCTTTCTACAATAACAGTCATGGTTCAAAAAACAAGGTGCAAAGCACTATGGATTGCCCCCAAAATGCCACGGGCAAACCAACAACATGCATATATACAATACAACCAGCAATAATCTCATAAAATCTTCAAACTCAACAAGAGACTTGTCCAACTTTATTATTACTTTAAATTGCATCCTCAAGATAGAACTCTAGAATAAAATTTTATTCTTGCTTCACCTTGAAAATGATCTCAATTTTGATCTTACGGACTAAGCTTGATGAGGGCTCCTGTTATTTTTGCTTGAGCTATAGGGGGGATTTGCGGATTTTGCATGCGCTTTTAGGCTCCTAGGTGGGTTTTTAAGCAATCATGAAATGCCCATGCAATTCTTATATAAGATGATTAGAGTCCATGAATGTGGATCAAGCACAAAGCAAGCATAATGCAAGTTGAAGAATGCCAAAATATACCAAAATCCACCCCCAACGAATTGCCCCCTTAGCAGGGGCAATCCAAAAAATTAACTGTCAATAATGGAGACTTTAGATAAGTTTATAATGTATGCAATGGAAAAAACTTCAGGATAGCTGTGGTGGACCTGGAAAACGTTCCATAGCCAAATGATCATCCTAGACTAAAAGAAGAAAGAAGAAAGCCTTTAGAGAATTGAAGAAAACATATTGCGTTCTTCTGTATTCAAAGCTGCAATATGTGCCTTAAGAAAAGAATGCATTCTAGAAGTACATAAACGAACATTGTATTGATTAAGCAAAGCAAAATTTAATCAATTTATAAATTACTTGTAAATAACTTCAAGGCATGTCGTAGAAGCTGGTTTCTGTTATGGCACAAGCGGGGGGGAGGCGGGGGGTTATGGCTCAGAGGACTTGCAGAAGGAACATATATGCAATCTCAGATTTAAAGCCTGTCAAAAGAATACCTACAGTTTGAAATTAAAACATTCTAGTAAGGGACTCGCAAAGAACACAAAGACCGGGATAGATAGGCTTGTCATTCATCACAGCAGCAGTATACAATGTGTGGGAAAATCTGAATGGGGAGATGACCATAGGAACAATAGGGAGTTTCTACAATGTATAGATCTTTCGATGGTAGCAATGGTAGCTATGGTCTGAGATCTTACATGATTTTGCTCAAGGAACCGAGGGATTATTAAATCCTCCCCTCCCCCCCGTTTGGGGTTTGGAGGGATCCGATAAGACTCCCATCTTTAGAAAGGTTTGGAGGGATCCATGAAACCGGCAGTTAGATCTTCTTTGTGCCAAAGAAGACTAACTTATTGTATTAAACGTATGAAAACCTTTGAAGTAAGAGGGCCGAGGGGACCGACGCATTTTTTTTTTGTTTGCGAGAGATGTTGACCGGGATTTTGGCACCCAGTCAACATAAAAGAAAAGAAATTCATGGGAGGGGGAGTATGAAGAAATTATGATCATTGGGATAAAAATTTTGACTTATGGGCTCAATATATAAAGGCTCTTTAAACTGTTTTTTAATATTTGAAATGGAGAGGTGCATGTTCTAAGGTTGAGATAAAGAGGTCCATGTTCTCAGTTTGAGATGAAGAGGTGAATTTGGAAGGATGAAATTAAAAGGTGCATTACATAAAATCTTTTGAGGAGCACGAGCTCCTCCTCTCTTTTCCTTGCTCCAAGTTTTGGAGAGGGTGGCAGCCTCTCCTTGAACTGAATCGAAGGACCCTCCATGGTTCAGAGACATGGAGGGATTTCCTTGTACTTCAGTTCTTATATTATTGAGGACTTCTTTGGGCCCAAATTTATTCATCAAATCTTGTTCAAACGGAACCTTAGTTTGCCCTAAACTTACCTAAATCATATGTCTTTTATTTTTGTTAAAACTCACAAGTTGAAAAAATGACATGCTAAGGTGCCACAATATGCCACTTAACTTATAGAAAGCCTTCTTTAACCCTCCTTTTAGTTAATAAAATCCATAAAGTGCAATTGATTGGAAGAGCAAATGTATTATAGAATATATTCTTGAACTGGGTCTCCACAATACTGCAACTTTTCTGTTGTTGTCAAATTGGTAAGGAAAGAAATTTGAGGGCAACAACATTTAACGCGGGTCATAGCGGAAGCTGTCGTCTGTGGATTGTCCAGGGCCAGTTGTCTGGTTGGCAGAAGAAGTCAACTCGAGATATGGGATGTATGTTTCCTACGTGCTGTGGTTGGCCTGTCAGAACTTTGACGGTTACGAATTTGGCATGCATTTAGGTGGCATGAGCCATAAACCCTTTCCTAGCTTATGATTTCAATAAGTACAATTCCATAGCCATAAACATTGATTTCTTGTCTATCACAAGTCAACAAACATTTCTTGGCCAAGATAACCAAGTGTCCTCTAGCTTTTATAGTTATAATTGAAGAATGAGTCAATTGTAGCATCAAACATAGAGTGAAATGTAGCGTCAATAGTGGCATCAAATGTAGCATCAATAATAGAGTCAGACTTAGGATCAACGAGAGTCGTTATTAGCGTCAAGCATAGAGGCAGAATTAAAGGTCAGCATTAGAGACAGATATAGAGTCAAACTAAGAGTTAGCGTCAGACATAGAGTCACCAACAGAGGCATTTTGGTGAGATAAACTAACATCATCCATAGAGTCAGCCGTAGTGGCAAAATTAGCAGCAGAGAATTAACTAATGCATATCTGTTGCAATTAACTGCAGAGCACCATTTTTACCTCAAAAATCACCAAAAATAGTCCTCTGACTCTATGGCTGACGCTAATACCCCCCTTCCTCTAGGTTTCTAGGATTTTTTTGACAAGAGATCAAAGCAGTGATTTTCTATCTGTTTACCGGCCGATTTGGGCAAGATTTCCATGTTGCAGGGTTATTTTGCACAAAGATCAAAACTTTTTTTCACTATCTGTTAGTGGGCGAATTTGGGTGAGGGATTTGCACCGAATTCACAGCCTAAAAGTTTCTCATTGAATGATATTGCCAATTTATAGAAGCAATAGGCATACATAACTGTTTATCTTCATTTTTTTATTTAGATTACTAGGATTACACCATTAAAATAAGAGATTGATAACATAAAACTCTATTTGGAGCTCTGTTATGTTTAATTTGGAACTCGATACATGTACTAAAGAAGATCCCGACTGTTATAAATGGAAGAGGCCGAATATGGCAACCATGAACCCCCTGGGTTCCCCACTCCTTGAGTCCCCTAAATCCCCATGCTAGACTTGTGTTGATCCCTCGGATCAATGCTACTGCATATTGCAGTTCCTAATCATTCCCAGAATGACTCTCCATGGTGTTATAGCATTGGAAGCAGAGCTTTTATTAGGACTCTAGGAGTCTTGACCAGTTCCTTGGAACATAATAACCCTTGTAGAATAGAAACACTTATGGTAAGTGTTGAGAATAAGGTCCTTAAATTCTAGGAAGGAATTGGGATTTAAAGGTTTATACCTTGCATGATATGTTTTCTTATAAATACAAGTAGAATCTTGGTTGAATGAGGGAAAGTTGGCAAGATATTACTAGCTTGAGGTATGAAAATTCCTTTGAAAAGCTCCAAAGGTTGTAGATAAGGTTAACTGACATATACAATTTAGGATTGTTGGGTCAAGAAAATAACCGTATCGATGGAACTCTACTTGTCGAATCTATAGTTTAAAAGTATTATAGTCAGAGATGCTAGCTAATGCATCTAGAGAATACAAGTTGCAGTGTTGATAAGGTTGAGAACTTATCATGTAGAAACTACAAGGTAGTAATTGCAAAGCAACTTGTTAGTCATTTTAAGGGGTTCATCATACGGATCATATGGATGCATGCAATAGATTATTGTAGCATTTGCTAAAATTGATTCCAGAGGGTGTCTCTAGAAAGATGCCAAGGATGAATCAAGCTACAATATGATTGATTGGACTGTGTAGTTCCATATAAACTCTACCTATATTCAAAACTAAATTATTGAGATTGGTTAGAAAATCTCAATATCTCTTGTTGGAAACAAGAATGTTAGTAGAGTTATATTCCTAACTCTATATACAACTAGGAGTTGTGAATACATCTTATTAACCAGTATGTTCAAGCGGGGATTGGGGTAAAACATATGGGTCGCAATATAGAAGCTGGGCTTGTATAGGTATTGCATTAATACCCTATTTTTCAAAATAAGATATATATTATGCTTTGAGGCCATAGATTGGCAAAGTAGTGATTATGTGTCAGATAGATAGATAGATAGATAGATAGATAGATAGATAGATAGATAGATAGATAGATAGATAGATAGATAGATAGATAGATAGATAGATAGATAGATAGATAGATAGATAGATAGATAGATAGATAGATAGATAATAAGTAGTCAAGGAAATTGACTTTATGGCGCATAATTCAAACCTAATAATTGGATCATATCTTTGAATTTCCCAAGAGTTACTCACTTTCGAGAGATGATTTCAGTAAGGGGCAAGCCGTATAAGAATAGTTTCATCTATAAGAGTGTCTTGAGGTTGAAAATTTTGTTGGCTTGGCCGCCAATGGTTGAAAGTATATTCTGAGAAATCAAAGCCCCATAAGAATCTTGAATGAAGTTCAAGTATGAGTTGGGGTCAGTACAATGGAAGCTTTTGACGAGGTCAAGAAGCTGTGGTATTGGTGGATCAATTAAAGTTGCAGTTGACTTAGGTACGTCATGTGATGCAACCATAAGGGTTGTGCTATTAAGCAAAGTCGAGAATGACTTCGGTTAGCTCTAAGACAAAGCATGAAAAGCAAGGCTAGCCACAACAAGAACCACTAATGAGAGTTTTGGTATGGAAAACATGGTGGTATCACTTAGGAAGTGGTGGAAACCAAGGTCCATGTAATTCCATAAGTTGTTAGAGTTTGCAAGGCCAATTAGTTGTCTTAGACTGAGTTGCTTGGCTTTTTGCATGAACTCTGTATTAACATCAAACACATATGTTTCTGAACACCATATTGATTGACGTATGGATGGAGCATAATGGTGCTTCACTTATGATGCAATGGTCTGGAGGAGATCGATGATGCCTCTTGAAAACATCATTCAGAGATAATGATGACAAAGTCTAGTGATCACTTATGTCAAATGAGAGAGTAGTTCCTTATCGTGATCTTTAAGAGTCAATATGGCATGAACATCAAAGTACCCCACAAATTGAGCATGTAACAGACCTGGAAGTGGTCTATGCCAATGTGTTGGTTGGGCTTGCAAATCAAATTTGGATTTGATGATGCATTACTTGGGGTGTTAGGCTATGGAAGCCAACAAAGTCAAGTAGTAAGGTAGTTAGAACCGTTGGCTCTATAGAAAGAGTGTGAGCGTAGAGTTAAAGGTCTTCTTGCTCAATCTTGCAAGGCAAAGCATTTGGGTTCTAGTGAGGCTTGACTAGGAACACCACCATACGGTAGTTTACGGAGTAGTCAAAACTCTTATAAGCAGGGCTTAGAGAGTGGCCAAAACTCCTATTAGTATATCATCCAAGCTAAATAATGTCAAGCTGTAAATTGGATGCATATGAGTTTAAGAATACACTTCCAAAAGCAAAGGATTGCTTGATTTTTTGAAAGGGAGAGGAAAAGGATTTCCTAGCCTCTAGAAGGTATAAGCAAGATGGAATGTGATAGCATTATCAAGCTTACCACATGGTGGTCGAGAATATGTTTGATGAAGGAAATTTGCTTATTCTACCCTAAGAAAAAGGGGTCACGAATTGGAATGTGAATGTGGAACCCAAAATATTTGAGGAAAGGGTTCACCTAATAAAGATATGAAGGTTGTCAGAATTAGAAAGAAAGTTGTCCTAGAGGATTGGCGTTATGCTGGCAGGGCCAGGCATGCCATGGAGACCTAAAAGGGCAGAGTCTGAACCATCACTACGTGTTATCAAAGTAGTATACATGAATATAAGGATTCTTGAGATGCTTGGAGCAAGAGAATCAACTCTGGGAGTTGTGATAGAGAATCCAATTGGAATTCATGATTAGTTTATGATTGGTGTATTGGCTATTTATGGAGCAAGGTCTTCAGAAATGCAAGGATTAACCCGGGGTTAATGTTGCAAAAGGTCTCCGATGAATGATCAGAGTGTGAGTGGTACAATTATTAGAAGCTCGTTTCTAATTAGATCCCTGAGGGAGTCTATGGTCATTACCACTGTATTGCTTATAAGAAGCAGGGTCTTCTGTAGCATAGTATTCTTAGATCTAGGATCAAGAATATTGAATTCACATGGGTTAGTGAATTCACCTGACTAGCATCGGGTACTTAGTTGCACTAAGTGTCAATCAAGGGACAAACTGGGCCTCTGTTCTAGTCCAAAAAGTTGGTAAATGCATCATAAAGAACCTGGGGTTCTGGGCGGAAGGATAGACGCAAGGTTTCAACTGGGTATTATAATACTAGTGGCAAGGTAAGAACCTTGAGACCGTTAGTTAAAGATGTCCCGATATGCTGGATTCAGGAAGGGTCAATGAAGACAGCATATGAGTTGAGTTAGAACTTATGGATGGATTAGGAGTGCACCTTGTTCCGCATAAGTCAACTCAAAAAAGCAATATTGTCCAAAGATTGTGACAATACTCCCAGCCCTTAGCTCTGAGGCAACTCCTGAGGCGATTCTAGACACTCGCATTCGGAGGATGCGCAATAAGCGTATTGCAGAGTACTGGATCTTGTGGCGAGATCAGCCACTTCCCCAGGCCACATGGGAAAGTGAAGAGTACATGCAGCCAAATCCTCACCTGACCCAAAACCCATTGATAACAGGGAAGGATTAGTGGAGTCAATATGAGGTTAGTTACCTAAAAGTAAAGAGTTAGAGGCTTGCATCAGGAATGGCAAGTAGGACGTCCGCTAAAGAATGAGCTATGAAACCATGATCACAGGGTGATCCAGCGAATGGGTTCCAGAAGGGACTAGAGGATGAAACCATGACCACAGTGTGATCTAGGGATCGGGTTTTTGAAGGGACGAGAAGTTGAACGAGGTGATCTAATGAAAGGGTTTCAAAATGGACTAGATGGTGAAACCATGGTCATCGGGTGTCCCAGGGAATGGGTTTCAAAATACACATACTCCCATGATCCTTGGAGATCAAGGATTTGAAGGGGGGAGGTATGTTACGAACATATGTTAGGCCCTAGGTCATAAGTCATATGTTCCATATATATGTTGGTTCCTAGGTCATATAGAACTATTAAACCTAAGGATTAGAGGTTTAAGGGACAAGTGGCATAAGGAGATGCCAAGAGGCTATATGCATGCATGCATATGCGTGGCGGCCTGCCACAAGAGTTGGTATCCTGTATAAGAGATCAGGGATCTCAAGGGGAGAACACCATGGAGAATCGTTCTGGGAACGATTAGGAACTGCAATATGCAGTAGCGTTGATCCGAGGGATCAACACAAGTCTGGCGTGGAGAGTCCAGAGGACTCAAGGAGCGCCCACTTTATTGGCTCCCGAAATCGGGTCAAAGCGCCAAGCGGATTCGCTCAAGCGAACCCCTAAGATTCTACAGATATCACGAACCGGATGGTCGCCAAGCCGAATCCGCGACGGATGTGGTCATCTGGGACGTGGCCTCTTTCCTCACTGGTTCGCCTCTTCAGGCGAACCCTAACCCCGTTAAGCCGGTATGGGCCTGCCGGGCTTAGGAAGGCGCGGTGGGGCACAGACGGCAGGGAGTTCTCGCCGTTCGCAAAGCCCGACTCGGGCGGGTGGGCGAAAGTGGCGTCTTGCATCGGGTAGTGGCCCGAAGCGCCGGCGAGTGCCCACCAGCCGGGTTGGGCTTAATCTGGCGGGTCACATCGCCCTTGGATACCCTTGGCGGCCCTTGGGTGCTTCACGGGTCAGCCCTGGAATCGAGGCCCTGGAATCGAGACCCTTGGATTCGAGGTGTTGGATTCGAGGGTCACGGGGTCACAGTGTGGCCCCTTGCAATAAAATCTGGTTAACGGGGAACCGGAGAGGAGCCAATATTTGGCTCAAAATTCTTCAAGCGCTTTCATCATCGCCAACTTCGCTCGTTGTTGCTCGTTCTTCCTTTAGCTCGTTCTTCATTCCAGTTCACTCCAGAATCTTGGTGAGATAGTATTTTTCTATCTCAGGGCCATAAGACGTTTTTTTCTTGTGTTCTTGGAATCGATACATAGTTTTTCTATGTTCTAGGCAAGAGTTTGGGATTTCCAATTTGTGATTGCATATTTTACATATATACAATCGTTTGTCCCCTATATGTCTACAAATGGAGATTATGTTGAAGCTTATCCATATTGTGCTATTGCATTGCCCAATTTTTTTCCATGTATGCTATGTAATTGCACCTTTTTTTTTTTTTTTATTTCTTTAGCTTATGCGTATATATTGATGATAGAGTCCTTGTTATTTCACCCTAGTAAATGTAGTTAGAGAATCCATATCTGGTTATATGCATACTAATTTATAGATTTATGCTAGTTATCTCAGAGGTCACAACCTGTGACTTGTTTTCCATTGATGAAAAAAATTATACATCGTTTTTGTCCATCCTGAGGACGTGACAATTTGATGCAACCACTTGCATCATTATCTGCACGTCTAACATTGTCTCATCTTTATCCTGATCGGTGAGCCATTCTACCAGTCGTTGCCCGCAGGGAACGCCAGACGTTAAAGCAATCAGAAGCTCCCTTTCGCTCATCCTGGCGACGATGGTGAAAGGAGCGGGAGAAGCATGTGGATTGCTGTCCCTTGGAGGAGAAGGAGGGGAGTCGCTCCTTGGAGGAAGAGGAGGAGGAGGAGGATTACTGCTAGAAGGGACATATATGAAGGTGGTCTTTAAATGCTTAGGACCATTATAAGAATGGGGGCAAGAAGATTGGAGGAGGAGGAGGAGGAGGAGGCATGACTTGATGCTATTGAGGGATCCACTTATAAAGTGGATGTAAGGGTTAGGGTTAGGGTTAGGGTTAGGGTTAGGGTTTGGGTTTGGGTATGGGTACGGGTTAGGGTTTAGGGTTAGGGTTAGGGTTTGGGTTTGGGTTTGGGTTTGGGTTAGTTGCAAACCACACATTAAGGGAGAAAAAAAAAGATAAAAATTTTAACGCCACGTGTTCATGTTCACCTCGGATATCTATTCGAGACCGTCGGCAACCATGTCTTATTAGGATGCAGTCCAAAGCTAGGTTGGCATGGAGGGCCCCCGCCGTTTGGCCTCTGAGCGCCGGTGTTCTGGGACGATCGGTAGCATTGTAGAATGGTACCCCAACTGACATTGTCTTAACCCGCTAGGTTTGTTATGTGTGCTTGTTAACAATATTTGTCATGAAGGTCATAATCACTATCATTTTCATTTGAAATCTGACTCACTGATTCTTCGGTGTCTACCTCTGCCATTCTCGGACACTCTACTAGGAAGACAAACGAGTGCCTATGGTAAAAAAAAAAAGCCCATGGTAAAAAAAATAGCCTGGGGTAAAAAAAATAGCCCATGGTAAAAAAAATAGCATGTGCTAAGAATATCCTATTCTAAATGTCTGTTGAAAAAATAGCCTATGATAAATGCAAAAAAAAAGGCCTATGCTCAATATTGAGAATGCAAAAGGAGAAGAGAGAGATATGGAGTGCACCTGCTGTAGCACTAGCGCCTCCTATAGCACCTGCGCCCTCCCAAACGATATGAGAAGGATACAACATCTTGTGCGCTTTAAATGGCGCTTTAGGCTCGCGATAAGGATTAAGCCGAGGCGAATCGCTCATTCTCGCATGCATTCGGGTGCCCTAAAACCCACACCCCCTCCTACTTCAAAAAATTCGGGAGGGGTACCCATTGAATTTGTGGGGCGATATTTGGTTCGCTTGCGCAACCCCCTACCCGACATCGACACCCACCGATTTGACTGGGTTCGCCCAGCTAATCCGGCCGGCATTCGGCCTCCCTCAAGCGCGATCGCCACCGACCGGGTTGATTTTGACTCCGTCGGCCCCTGTGCCAACTGTCGGCCCCCGGCACCCGGGCCGGTCCCGGCCCGGGCCGATTTGAATTTGGTTCGGCAAGCGAACCCCATGCTTAACCCCATGGGGCCTCGCATCATCCAACCGATCCAACCGTTAACCATGGTTTGGGTCACTTCCTAAGCTAACCCCAGAGGGAAACGCCACCACCGGCCATCGCCCATCCGTGGGTTCGCCTCGGCGATCCCCCCGGTTCGCAGATAGGACTGCCCGGGTTCGCTTGGGCGAACCCTACTGCCTCCTCAAGTCGACATTTCGAGCCGCATCGGGCACCGGCCAAGGAGTGGGGAACCCGGGGGGTTCATGGTTGTCATATCCGGCCTCTTCCATGGGGTTATAACACCGACTCTTAAATCACTCATGGAATCATTCTGTAAAAATGTTTGCAACCACCGGGATGACGCCTCCTCATTAAAATGCACGAGGATCGAGGTGCATGGAGGGCAAATCTTGGTATTCGTGCAAATTTTAGAAGGGCTTCTTTTTTATTTTTATATGGAAATCTCCCCACCTTTCTGTGGAAACCTCCCCTGTTTTCTTAATTGGAAACCTCCCCAGGTCATGCCGAGAAAGTTGGGGAGGTTTCCATGGGAAGATGGGGAGGTTTCCATGGAAACCTTCCCCATTTTCTAATATGGAAACCTCTCCAAATCGTACAAGGAAAATTGGGGATGTTTCTACGGAAAATTGGGGAGGTTTCCAGGAAAATGGGGAGGTTTCCAAGGAAAGTTGGGGAGGTTTCCAGGGAAAGTTAGGGAGGTTTTCGTGGAAATTTGGGGAGGTTTCCATTGAAGTCCAACCCAAAGCGGGCATAGATAAAACCACCGTATGCTCAGGGTCCTTTATACTGGCAAATTCAGGCTCTTGCAGAATCAAAATATTCTTGAAGAATCAAAATCTCCTCGCAGAATAGGGGATGCTCTAAATTCTAATCTAGTGCAATTTCTACCGTACTTAAAATGTAGTTTGATTACAACATTTGTTCTATATTCTAGTTATGATTCGAAATACAAGACCATCTACTCGATCAAGACTGAATTTAAGCGAGAAACTTGATCTCATCTACTACTCAAGCTAACTATCAGTCTCAAGCTTGCATGGCCCATCTGCAATCTCAAGCTCCATGCACGACTGTGTGAGACTCAAGTTGTAGTTTTCACATCTGTCGAGTCTAGCCCCAAGGAAGATGTTGTGAATTTTTTTCCTTTATAATATCATCTTCCTTTCTTCCACTACCCTGGTGTTCCTTGCATTTAATATCATGTCTATGCTAGGCTAGAGCGATTTCCAACTATATTATGTTTTTACTGCTATGCTTCATGATTCATACAATTTTCTAGTTAATGCCTTACATTTTATTCTTTTGTCATTTAAGTCATTTATCTTTTATGCATTTCACACAACAACCATGCATGCAACTTATATTATGACGGTACACGGCCCAAGCACTGTTGTGTGCATGCTTCAAGGTCGACGTCATTTTAATGGCCAAGTTAATGCCTTAATAGTTTACCAATTTATTTCTTAAGTCAAATCTTTTACGATTTCACAACCATGGTGTTGCATGCCACTTATATTTCGTGCTAGACCAAAGCCCTCCCCAATTATAAAGAGAGTATTACTGTGTGTATGCTTTCATACCACTTAAATGGTCAAGTTAATGATATATATATATCAACTTTGGTGATTCTTAGATCATTACTATAGGCTATGCTTTATGTTTAGTAAATGTGGTAGTTAGTGTGTATTATCAATCATGTATGGCGGCATGGCCACCGGGACCACATTCCGGTGTGGACCGGTGGGGCCCCGCGACCGGTGGGGCCCCCGCCGTGGGCGGGAGCCGGAATGGTCACCCGCCACCGGAATGTGGGACCGGTGGCCATCTGCACAACATGGAAGGGGGAAGCCAAAATTTACCCCCTTTTTGGTCCTCCCCTGTTTTCGTCGAAGGCGGAGCTCCGGCTATGGCGCCGAAGGAGAAACCTCCTAGGCCTCCTGCTCGATCATTTTGTCTACGTAGAGCCAAGGCCATAGCTCGTCAGAATGGCGCAAGGAGGCATAGACATCTTTTATGATTTCGTCTCTTCTTTTTTGGTGCTTCATTGTCTTTTCTTCTTTGGTGATCCGGCTATGCGGCTTGAAGGAGGTCTGCTCCATCGTTTTGTCTTCGTAGAGCCAAGGCGTTGTTCATTTTGTCTTCATAGAGCGTAAGGAGTTGTTGATGGTTTCTTTTCTTGGTTGTTGCTTCGCAGTTGTAATGCAAGGCGCGTATTTGATCCTTTTTCTTCTTTTGATCTTTTGCGGATGATATTACCGCGGATTTTGATGACCCACGGGTCGCACTAAAGAGTAACTTCACGGTTCTCAAAGCGAGAGGAAGCCTCTTTTTCCCCGCCAACACAGAACCGAAATGCATGAAGATTCGGTTGCCAAAAAAAGTAAAGAAAGAAAGAAAGGGATTTAAGCCGAAGCGGTTGCATAATATGGTAATACCTTTCATAAAAATCTTCTGCGGGCAAAGATGCTTGATTAGGTCTTCAATACCGCATGTCGAATCCATAACTAGAGCAAGAACATGCCGGTTTAGCGTGAAACAGGAACTAGAGCATGCCGGTTTAGCGTGAAACAGGAACGCAGAAGAAGAGGGAACGCAGAGAGACGTTTACCTGTTGTAGCCTGTAAAATTTGATGTTGTCGGAATTGTTCTCCCCCTTTCCATTCCGAGTTGTAGGGAGGTGCCAGGTGTCAGCACCTGAATGATATTCAGACAATTTTGGCGACCCCCTTTCCATGTTGTAGTCTAGTCTAGCATAATAAAAACAAGAAAAACAAAAAGGAGAAACAATTTAATGACCATAAACACAGCCATTGTGCATCGCTATAAGATCCCTAGCAATAAAAAAAACTTTCATGAGTGGATTGAAAAAGAGACATGGTTAGACCATTGGTAACAAAAGCCAAAAAGACTGACACATAAGTTTATATAAAAAGCACCATAAACAACTTCAACTAAGGTCCATATGCAATGGAGGTCTAAGACGTCTCATGCACAAAGAATACATATGAAAAAAAATACCATTTTCAAGTTTACACTCAAGATGGGAATATATATGTATTTTATATGCATTTACACCATGGAATGTATTATATACTAAATACTAATGAAAAAAGGAACAATACATTAATGTTGGTGAAAAAAAAGACCAAAATGCCCAAGCAAAAAGACCCTAAGAATTTTTTTTCCTCGAAGACTATGGTCCATCATTGTATTTAACGTAGTTACAAAAGCATGTAGAGGTTAGGTAAGCAAGAGAGGAAGGGGACACAGTGGGAAGAGAGGAAGGAGTAAGCAAGTCACATTCAACAATTGGATTGATGAGCCTTCAGTGTAGGATTATTTGCAAGAGAATGAGGTACGAGGGAATACATATGTCAATAAGAGTAGAGGAGGCAAGCGTAGACGAGGAAGACCCAGGAAAATTCATGGTATGTTGGAGGACATTTGGATGAAGATATTGCTAGTGGGCCTGGTGAGGAGGTTGTGGATGTTCCCGGAGTACTAGATGTGTCTGTGACGATAATGTTTGGAGTTGATGTGCCCGTATCTTTATATGATAGGATGATAGAATTCCTAAAGCAGAACTGTCAAGCTGGCGTGGTGGCATTGAAGCGAGGATCCTCTGTCGATCACTTACATGTGCAGTCAGTTATGACATTGAATCCAAAGACGCCCACCATTGTTAATGTGAAGATAAAAAATTTTCTAGGCTGGAACCAAAGTAAACCTGCGGGAGCAATCATTCTTTGCAAAGCGCCGAACTGCTTTGAAGGGATCGTTGGTTACTGTTTGAAAGACATGGGCAATTTGCATTTTGAAGTGCATTTGCACAATGTATCAGCTGCGCAGGTTAAGATTGGAAAGGAATTGTATGTGCGGTATGGTGCCGACGATGTCAAGCATGTTATTATCTTGACAACAGCAACATTATGGAAACATCTTTTCATTACTTGCTCTATCATGCTGGGAGATTCCAAAACGCTTCTTTTCTCCACATGGTGAAGTCTATGTTGCAAACTTTGAAATCTAGGTTGGCAAGTTCATGGGTTTTACCAAACAATTAAGCTTAGATTTCCCTTGAATGGGTGCAAGCAGCATGCAGCATATAATGCTGGCACTTGAATGGTGTACTTACGAGGATGTCCGGATGGCATAATTTATTATCAACAAGTTTGAGTAGGAACATCAGATTCAGGTGGGAGAGGATTTCTTCTTCTTTACCCATCCAACAATGCTCATCAACTTTAGCCAGTTTGGCTACTTCAAGTGCCTCTGCTATAGCTGGGCCTTTGATTCTTTGGAGAGGAGAAAAATAAAAAGTCGGGGTTGTAACACCAAGTTATTACAATTCAAAGCTATATCAATACGTTCGGAGTGAGAACATCCGGTTAAGGTGGGAAGGGATTTCTTCTTTATCCATCCAACAATGTTCGTTAACTTTAGCTAGTTTGGCTACTTCAAGTGCCTCTGCTATAGCTGGGCCTTTGGAGAGAGGAGAAATGAAGAGTTGGGTTGTAACACCAAGTTATTACAATTCAAACCTTGGGCATGCTTTCCATTACATGGGACCAAACGCTTTCAAATGAAGTTTCTCGACATGGATTTTGGATCTTCAATCCTATCTATTATGACTACAAGGACACAAAATTTGACACTATTAACATCATTGCAAGAAATTGGAGGTTTATACTAGAGATAGAGATCAAAAGGGGCCTAGAATCAAAATGAGAAACACGGAAATGGAAGCTACCTAAAAGGTTATCTAACCCCATAGTATCATTTCATGATAGTGAGAATGGGACCATAAAATATTTATAAAATCTAGATATTGTTAGCCACTCTTCGGGTACTTCCAATATGTTAGAGATGTGATGCATAAAATAAAGTTACCCTGGTTACGCTGATATGGCACAATCCGAACGGTTGGTGATTCCATCCCATAGAATAACCCACGATCATGATCGTGCCACGACTATAAAAGTAGGGAAGGTTTCTTGAGTCATAAGAAATGAACAAATGTCCGTATGTTATATGACGTCTAGGGGCACGCCCAACTTTAAGGCATACATAAATAAAGATTAGGCAAGACAAATAAAATATCCACAGCCAGCCCTTAAAAATTCCTGACATTCAGATACGCATCGACGTGGCACAACATCAACCGCCCGACACCAAAAGTGAATCTTCTCACGACCTGTCTTTATCCACGTGGCCAAAACGTCCACGTCACCAACAAAATTCAGTTCCAAGCGAAATTAATAGAATTGCAAGAGAACGTAACGTCCGGAGAAAGAATTCCCCAACAAGTCTTGAAAGGGATAAACAATCCTAGCGTTTGGAAAGAAACACGGGAAGTTATAAGGGCGTCGGAGCGACAGGATTAGACTGGGATTTATGGCAGTGACATTGAAGGGCTAGAAATGTACGGTTAAGAGCTGTCGCCGCCGCCACGTTTTTGCCCTAGCTTTTTCGCCTCCCGTATACTTTGACGGTCCCCTTCGTTTGGTTTTTTTTTTCATTCTAGCTATGTCGTCCCTCTGAAGCCTTCCTTCTTTCTGTTCCGGCGTCCTGCCCTGCCCAATTATATCCCACCCATGCAATTCTGATCCTCGCCCAATAGGGCGTTCTCATTACCCTCCAATTTTGGTCAATCGATTTGGTGCCGTATCGCCTAATCCCAGCTTTTGGGTCCTTAATCTATTTGAAAATCCGTCCCCAGATTGAAATTTGATGCGTTTCTGCTTTTGCTCATTGGTTTCGGAATTTTCACGTCATGATGAAGAAGATGGATTGATTTGTATAGTGGGTGGTTGGTTTTGATTCGAATTCTAGCGACTGATTTCAACACGCCGAAGGCGTGAATCAAGTTGATGCAGTTCGGGCCGATTCAGCATGACATGATGTTTGGTGAATTGTATATGCCATTTTGTTAATAAGAAGTTGAGTCGGAAAGGCCTTCCTTCTTCGGGGATAGGATGCTTTTGCATATGTGAAAGCAGGGCATTTTTTTTTGCAGTCTGAAATGGAGCAGGATGATGAAGAATTCGAACAGTTATTATGCGAAATCCCTCGCGCTACATCCGCCCCTCCTCATTTAGACGACCTTCACAGAGCCCGGAACCATGGCATGTTTTCTTCGCCTCCAGAAGCAACTAACAAGGGATTCGACCGAAACAAGACTTATGATGATTTATTCAAAAGGCAAACTGGTGCGGAAGAGTCCCCCGATCGTAAATCGGTAGGTTCTGATGCATCTTCCATGGGATCAGGTTCTGAAAATGCTTCTTCATTTTATGCCCATAATAATAGTCTCTATAGCGAGAAAAATGGCTCTCCAAACCGGCATTTGCAGGGTTCCTCATCTGATGGGTCTGTCGGAGAAGAAATAATATCATCTACACTTCAGGATCTGAGTTTAGAGAAAGGATCAGAGTATAATGGAAATGGGCGCCATGTTTCTACCATAAACAGGCCCAGCGGGATTGGGCCTGCTTATCGGGAAGAAGATTGTAACGGAATAACGAAATCTGGCAATGGTTCGATGGCACATAATACTTCTGAGAAATCAATTCTCAATGGATTTCATCAACCCACCATGCAGTTGAAGACAAAGCAGGGCCTTATTCCAGTTGAAAGCATTTTTGGATTAGGATCTCAAAACAATGGAGCAATCATTCCAGATTTTTATACATCTAGAGCATCCGTTGATAATCATGGTCTTAATGATCTGAACTTAGCAGGCATGCAAAGGGTCAATGGGATCTCTAACGGGCATTACTTTCATAGTTTGGATTCAGGACAGACTGGAAACTTCATGCCGAATGTAAATTGCCTAGGGCAATTTCAACCACAGCTTTTACAACATTATTTTTTTACACCGGATGGTGTTGTCCAGCCTAATTTTGGTACAGCAGAGTCCACCATTTCTATGGGATCCAGACAACAAGCTTTCATTCATGCAGGGGGGTTTAACAATAGGAAGTTGCAGGTGCCCAAGATGAAGCAAAATTCATTAGGGCAGCTTAATAACTGGAATGAACATTCCAGTGAGGGAGCTTTTGGTGCTTCTTCTTCAAGGGTTAATGGTTGTAACACTAATCCATGTTCTTGCTCCAGCTCAAGTGCAACTGCCAATTTGAACAATATGTATTCTGAAAAGATTGATGTCCCTGTAGGATCTAATAATGCACGGTTGGACACATTTCAACAGAAAGTGTTGCTGAAAAAGGGAGTTTTATTTCCTGGCAGATCTCTGTTTGCTTCTGAGATTCAGAGAAAGGCAGAGTTGTTTCGAGATAATAAGCATGTTGCTGCTTCATCTGCTGAAGGTCTAGTGAAATTGTTTTTCCCTAGCTCGCAATCTCACATTCAGTCTTCTAGCAATAATATTGAAGTTGAAATTCCATCCTATGTAATGACTGGTCTTATGTCACAACATGCACAGTCTAAAGTTACAACTATGGAAGAGGTAAAAGGTCGTGTATATTCGATGGGGGGACCAATATGGATGTAGGCTTTTACAAAGAAAATTTGAAGAAGGAAGCCCTGAAGATATAGAGAGCATATTCAGAGAGATAGTTGATCATATTTCAGAATTGATGGTAGATCCCTTTGGAAACTATCTGGTTCAAAAGCTTTTAGAGGTTTGCAGTGAAAGTCAGAGAAATGAGATTTTGCAGGTAGTTACGGCCAAAGGGCAACTCGTCCAGATTTCACTCAGCATGCATGGGTATGTTTGTAGTTTTCATGTGAGCTAGAAGGTAATTAGAAGGTAATAAGGTTTGCATATTTTGACAAGTCTTATTTTCTGAACTTGCAGTACTAGGGCTGTACAAAAGCTTGTAGAAACATTAAAACCAGTTGAACAGGTGACAATGGTCACATCTGCACTGAAACCTGGAGTTGTGTCCTTGATCAAGGACTTGAATGGTAACCATGTGATTCAACGATGTTTGCAACGTCTTAGTAATGATGACAACCAGGTATATATTTGATTGTTTCTTTCCAATCTTCATTCTTGCTCAACACAATTTCTTGTGGCAGTTCATCTTTGAGGCGGCATCATCTCACTGCGTTGAGATTGCTACACATCGTCATGGCTGTTGCGTGCTTCAACGCTGTGTTGACTTTGCAAAAGGTGCCCAAAAGCATCGTCTCATTATGGAGATTGCTTCAAATGCACTTACTCTTTCTCAGGATGCATATGGGTGCGTGCCATCCTGCTACACTACATTATGCACTTGGTTGTTATCTGGTCTTCTCATGTTTGTGTCTTGCTCTTCTTCTGCAGCAACTATGTGGTGCAATATGTTCTCGATCTAAAGCTTCCTGGGGCATCAAAGGACATTATCTGGAAATTGAAAGGGAATTATCCACTTTTAGCACTTCAGAAATTTAGCAGCAACGTGGTTGAGAAGTGTCTGAAGGTGGGGGATGATGAGAGCAAAGAGTTTATCATACGTGAACTCGTGAAAAGCTCTTGTTTGAACCAGTTGCTGCATCATGAATATGCCAATTACGTGATTCAATGTGCATTGTCAGTTTCAAAGGTATGGAGAGCAATGTCTTTTCTTAACTCTTTGCTACTATGCATAGGTCTTGTTATTCAAGTGCAAGACATGATATAAGATTCCATTTAATTAACATTCACAAAATAGATCAAGTGTAATATATTGAATTGTGATTTGTATTGGGAACCAGGAAGCGTTATAGATAGATATAGAATGTCTGTGATTTCTAAGCTGCAATTGCTCCATGAAGATCTTAATTTGCACGAGATGTATATCACCTGAAGTCCAGTCAGATTTATATAAGCTCCATACAAGATATCCTCAAACTATCACAAGACCAGCATCCCTAGGAAGATCCCTAATTTGCACAAAGATGCATAGGACCTGAATACTGGTCAAACTTATGCATATTCTAGCATAACTTCTATACAAGATATCCTCAGTAAATGATTACAGGATCAGCATCTCTTACTGGATGTTGATGAAGTGGAAGGTGTTTGCTGTGGCGAGGAGATGAAATACTGCTGATTGCAGGATGAATCTGATCTAATCTGATTGAAATCTGAAATGTTGTTTGCGCCTCTTATGTTTATTTTCTTCATTACAGGGGTCCCTTCATGGCAGTTTAGTTGAAGCAATACGGCCACATGTTCCAGGATTGCGCAATAGTCCTTACGGGAAACGAATTCTTTCACGTACCAATTTAAAGAAATGAGCTTTCTCTTCTTATAGTTGATCGAGGGATTGAGTTCAACCCTATTGAAGATATCTTTTGTGGTAGCAGTGTGTCTGATGTTTTTAATGTTGGTAGGCCTTTATTTAGGTTGTAAATTGGACATGCGTCTGAGATAGCAGGAAGTTTTTGAGAGTTATGCATGGGCTTTCTAGAAATAAGCTAGAAACGTCAAATTTTGTAGCAATAAGGGGAGAAGAAAAGCAAAGACATGAGCAAAGAAATGTATAGGGTTAGGTTATTTCACCTCCAATTTGGCCACCTGTGGCCGCGTTGCAGATTTTGTAAAGCCAGACTTTTGGCCTTGTAGAAATCCAAAAGAGGGACGGAAGCCTCTTTTATTTGTACAATGTATAACTTTTCACTAGGTATCATATGAACTATTTTCTGGATATAGTTTCTAGAAGCTAGATCCTTTCGTTTGTGTTCTTATGAATGTGAACTATTTAATGAGATCCTTTTGTTTGTCTTTTTACAAATAGAACTAACATGATTGTCTCAAGTCTAGGAAGGTGCCAACAAAACAGACTTTTCAAATCGTTAGCTCAACTCTTAGGCAAAGCTTGTGTGCTTCTTCAGTTTATAGGACCATGCATATTGTAAGGGTTGTGTGCTGCTTCAGTTTATAGGACCATGCATATTGTAAGGGATAAGAGAGCATATTGTAAGGAATGGAGAATAAGCATGGACATGCTATCCCTGTGAGAGAGTACTACATTTCTTAATAATATGGGTGATGCAATCATGAAGCCCATAACATGGCATTGCAGTATTGATGTATTGAAGATAAACGGATAGAAGATAGTCCATGGAACCCAAGCGGGTTATGGGAAGGTCCGTGCAAGGGCAACAAACCAAAAAAAAACTTATGATTAAACCCCATCACCAAACATAGTAACAAAATAACAAAAACCAAAAGGAAGAAGAAACACCAACATGGCAACTAGACATCCAATCAGGGGTCCTGAGGCGACTGGTCACGGATTATAGCTATGCCTCCTCTATACACTGCCCATTTCTTCTGCAATCTCGCCTCTCTTATCTTGCATAGTTCTTCAGGTGGTCGGGTCAATTGTATTGGGGATAGATCCTCATGCGCAGAAAAATGTGTGTTCCTTAAGGTGGCTGCCATGCGAGAGGACATATACTCTAAACTATAATTTATGAAACTATACAAGTATTTGGCGCGGCCAGTCCGGTCTCAAAGCGCCCACTCTTCGTGCTGTGACAATCTCCGACCTTTGAATATGCATGGTGTCTGTGAAGAACTGTGTGGCTGCATTAATGTCCATGTCCAAGCAAAAAGCTTTTTTTGGTAATCCCACTATCCGTAAACTGGGGTTGTTGTCTTGCTCTAAGTTTCCTAATGCTGATCCACAGCTTGAAAGCAAAGTAAATGAAAATAAAGTTGCTCTTCCACGGAAATGGATATGAAAATCTGAAGGGGAAATCAATGAAAATGAAGTTAACATTCCAAAGAAATGAATGAAATACTGACATCCATCGGCAATACATTGCCATGTTCTAAGAAATGTTTTAGAAAATATTGAATTGAATTGAATGACTTATATCGTCCACGGAGGCCAATCGGCCTATGGGACGCAATACAAGAGCGCAACAGGCATATTGCTGCCCGGGTTAAAAAACCCCCGCACGAAGGGTTTTCGAGGGAAAAACCGTGGCAGCAATAAGACTGCTGACAACTGTACAAATATACATATACACATCATGGAGTATTTCTTGCCCATCAAGTGGTTGTCTGGGGGCATATGCGAGCTCTCAGACCCATTACCTCCTGTATGTATGGTCCTAGTGAGCGCACCGAGATCATGCTCAGTATCATGTGTAATGGCTTGTCTGGCTTGACCAAGAGAGCGTAGCGTGCTCGGATCTGATGATATACTGGACAGCTCTGAAAAGTGTGACATTCATCCTCAATGGCTCCCATCTGGCAGCACTAACAAAGCCTATCCTAGTGTGGTTCTCCAATTCACCTGCTTGTCTCAATGCGGAGATGGTGGTCACCTGTGTGAATAAAAGTGATAAGCCTGCGCTTTTTCATAGGCAGACGTGAATGCCGGTAGCGTTGTGGGCTGCAGTCCAGTGTGGGGTTTATGTGTTTCTTATAATGTGCCGTTTTAACTTGCTCCAGGGCCCTAGGGTCCCAAAGCTCACTGAGGAAACAAGTGTCAAGGTAATGCCTCAGGCTGTCCTGGTCTGTCTCTGTGTCTACCTGTATGCACCTGTGCTCCTGCACATTCCATCTGGCAAACCATTGAGCTTTCTTGTCCTTCCAACAGGCTTTGAACCGCCGTGGACCCATTGCTATGGTGTAAGCCCGATGCGGAAGACAAGCATCGTCCATATTGACAACCTTCTGGAGATAGACGATGTGTCTATCAAGGGCCCTCTAAAGAGGTAGAAATCCCATCTCCTACAACAGTATTTGATATGGGACCGTGGATTTCACGCCAAGTGCTCGTGCTAAGAAGGCTTTCTGCTAAGTCATTCCAAGTCGCCAAGGATACCACCAAGCCCCAGACCTCCACCCCGTACAGAAGAACGGATTCCGCCAGTACCCTGAACAAATGTAGCTGATGGCCCCAATCATAGAGCTCTAAGACTGTATAAGTGTTTAGTAAGGGTGTGAAGGGGTTTGTAACTATGATAATTTTTTGCTACATAGTTATCGAAAATGAAAACCAAACGAAAACGGCATCACACTTTCCACTATCATTTTCAATACCAAATGCTCATCTCCTTGTCCCTTCCTTGTTGTTGCTCTGCTTTTCTTGTGTTTTTCGTGTGTAACTTTGAGTGACTTTATACTTTATAAGTCAAGCGTCAACATTGAAGATGTCATAAGTATCATGGATTTACTCCTTGAAGAATAAAAGAGCTTGAGGGACCCATACTGGTTAATAAACCAAATGGTTCCCCATACAACTCTAATGCTCAATCATACATCTACTTGTTGTATGTTTTTTATAATAATTGCTATAACTTTTCACCTCTCTCTCCTCCCTCCCTCTCTCCCTCCCTCTCTCTCTCTCTCTCTCTCTCTGAGGAAACATCATAGGTAACTTTATAATTGAAATGACATGAAAAGTGTGCTAAAGGATATTAGTGGTAAAGAGAAACAGGAAGATGAGTGGGAGAGATCTGATGCATTTCTTTCCGAGGATGCATTAGAAGATATTTTTTACAATGTTGAATGTACAGTTTTGAACGTCTCATAGGCCTGGTGGTTTGCAAACGTATTAAATACATATCTCTCTCTCTCAAAAAAAAAACTTTTGGAGCATGCTTCGAAAAAATAGACACAATGAATTCAATCTCTCGGCAAATGTTTTATGGCAACCCATAAGTGCAAATTTGATAATTACAATAGAGGAAGTTTCGTCAGGGATCTCTCGCCTAGCAAATGGTAAAGCATCTAAAATACAAGGTTTGTGTGCCGAGCATCTAAAATGGGCTGGTCCGAGGATTTATCCCATTGTGGCTGACTGCTCACGAAAGCCCTCATGCATGGATTTCCTTTATCGTGGCAAGTAAATCGAGTGGTGCTTGTGCATAAAGATGGTTCTGTCAATGAGATTAGTAACTATAGAACCATCCTAGTGAGTTGTCTGTTTCTGAAACTTTTGGCATTTATCCTGGAAACCAAAATAAGTATTTGGGCCGAGTTTAATGACAAAAGGACTGAGACACAAGCTGGATTCAGATCTGGGCAATCTTCTGTTAGTTTTGAAAGCAATTTTTGATACTGTGAAAGGGACGAAGAAGCCAGCGTATGTTGCCATTGTTGATTTTCAAAGGACCTTTGATAGGGTACTGAGGTCTCAACTATGGGCTACATTGGATTGACAAAGTAGTCATAGACTAAGCCTCCCTTGGGTACAAATGTATCCACGAGGTAGAAAGCCAAGTTTGAGCTCAGTATTCACTTGTTCACTGCGCCTCCCTTCAGGCCAACCTGCTTGTACTCTAATTCCTTCTCATAATCCTCCGCGGTCAGGTTGGAGGTAAGCATTAGAGGTAATTTGAGATCTCATTTTGTCCCATTAAGGGATGCTTAAAAAGCCACATCAGCTTTTTAAACTGTCCAATAAGAGAAGAGCTCCAGTGTATTTTATTCCAGTATTATGTGGCAACAGTAATTAATGCAGTTCTAACTAACTTTTGCAGTGTCATTTTTATACTATAACTTTTGATCAAAAACTCCGATTCGAACACTATTTGTGGCAATGGATTCGTCTCCTCAAGATCTTTCTAATGACAACCCATTGTTATATCTTTTGGGATGTAAATATATAAGAAAAGAGCAAAAAACCATATTTTTTAAGGTTAACACATATGGCTTGTATTGAAATACATCATAACCATATATCACTTGAAAGATCTTTTCATTCTGCATCTAATGCAACAAACGCCGCAGCATTTTCATGAGTAGATCAAAAGTTATAGGGAAAAAACGACAGCAATGAAGTTGTTAATGCTGCATTAATTGCAGTTTGATGTAGAGTACTCATTCTATTGGAGGATGCTTATGGGGACAAAAGGAGATCTCAAATTACCTCTAATGCTCATCGGTCCAATGGTAATTATCCAAGCTCTTCTTCTCTGTAAATCTGAGTATAGGCTCAGGAAGCTTTTGGAGACCACTCTTGTATGTGTCGTAAACTGCATCTGCTACTTTATTTATGATCACATAAGTGATCATTGTTATGCCATGAGTGACGATGTTCTTAACAAGCATCCCATCTATCAGCATCCCGTGGCGTACACTCATGTTGGCCTCTATCTGAGTGGTGGCCTGCAAGATCTTTGGATATCAGGTTCAGACAGGAACACAATTGTGATGTATTCTTTGGTGGTCTGCTTGAGACAATTCGAGAGCATGGAGATGTAGTAGTCTATATCCTGAGGGTATGTTCGATAGTCCACTACGAACAATGAAGCTATTTTTGGAATAGTCTGGGTTGCAACAACCAGAAAACCCTGACATGACTTCATCATGCATGTTTCTCAGACTGTCTCAGGTTTGTCCAAGTCTCCACGGACTCTGCACTTCAGCTCCACATGGATTTTTGATGGTAGATGGGTTGGTTTTTTCGTGTTCCTAGATTTATATGTCAGAAGAAATCCAAGTGAACACTTTAAGTACCTGAACAGGTCTTCATCAGTTATTTTCATCATGTCCAAGATACCTTGCTCAGATAGGTTTGCTATACAAGACATCTCAAAGAGTTCCTTCAAGATGGCCTCCCTCATGACACGGAGGTCTTTCATGGACTTGCAGGCCCTTCGCGCGTAGTGTGAGTATGCTGAAGCAAGATAACAAAAAACTTACTCACTCTACGCGCGAGATTGTAGTTCAAGATTGGTCTGTAGTCTCGCACGTAGCGCAAGTTGATTATTGCAGAATAAGAAACAAAGTCACTTCGAGTTGTATTGTACCACACTTGCAATTGTATTCAAGTCTGCACTTATTGTAGTTAGTGCAAGTTGAGGTGTATAATGACTAAGGATTCGACATTGCCTGTAACTGAAGTGCTCTCTATACTCCTTGGCATCTATCTTATACATTTTCTCTATAAGCGCCTTCGCTGCCTCCACTGAATGTTGTCTTCCATGGGTATGGCTTGTCATTGACTGAGTTCCATGGTAGAACATCAGCTGGATTTGATACTGTGGCGGAAAATTCAACCATGGACTTCTGTATCCTCAGGGCATGTTTGGGATCAAGGATCCTAGATATGAAAGATGCTCTAGGAGATCTTATAAGCTTGTCAATGGCTATCTTTTTATTACGTCCAAACTAAGTGGATATCATTGCTTGGACTTCAAAAGCTTGTCTATAGCATCAACCCTCGATTTCTTTTCACTATCTGTTTCCTTCACTGGCTTTGGCAAAGGTACTAGGGCCAAAGTTTCTGACTCAAGTGCACTGCCACTACCACCGAAACCAGATATATAAAAACTTGAAGATGGTTTCTTCTGCAAAATTCTTCGGACTGCGGATACACCTTCATACACAACAAACTGTATGGTGTGAGCCTTGAAGGGGCCAGCTATACTTCGTAACACCGTCTACTGTCTTAATTGTCCTGAATTTGTCTATACCTACATTATATTTCGAAATGCTGAGATTCTTCTTTACGGTCTTCTCTATTATGAAGACACAGATCTGGTCATCAAGCTCTTCGCATGAAAGGACTAACCCTACTTTTTTTAATGCCGCGTCTTTGTTTTCCCTCGAATGCAGGACCACATCATACTTTGAGCCTGCCTTGCTCACACTAACATACCATTCAGACCCCTCAGGCAGAACTATCTCTGGCAAGTCTTGACTTAGCTCGCATGTTATGACTATGCCGTCGTGAAATTAGCTTGATGCCAAGAGTTTGATCTATCTCCTCAGTTTCTTCTTGTACTACCTTGGGTCCTTCTTGGGTTTCTTTGAGGGTGCAGTAGTTGATGTAACTAGTGATCTCTTGGAAGCTGTAAAATAAATATCCAAGTTAGCTATTGCTGAAGGATTTCTGTGCTAAGTAAGCAACGTGCACCAACGTCTCGCGCTTGGCGTGACAAGTTTATAAAGATTTATTGTGAGGGCAATTTTTCCGGATTCGCGCCTAGCGCGAGTCGAAGATCAACCCTACGCTCAAGATATTAAGAGAGATGGAATGTGACTTCTCGCACTTCCATCTCTCTTAGTATCCTAGCGTAGGGTTGTCGTAGTGCGAGAAGTCACATTCTATCTCTCTTAGTATCTTGCGTAGGGTTGATCTTCGACTCGTGCTACGCGCAAATCTTAACCAGAGTAATATAAGACTTCACAGAAAGACATTAGATACTTCCATATCTCATATGAATATACATTATAAGCATATATAGCTTATTGTAAAGTCAAACCATATGAAACATTTAAATAGTCTATATAGATTTATTAGCCCTGCAATCTTTCCTGATTCGCGCATAGCACGAATAAAGGGACAACCCTACACTTACGACACTAAAAGTGATGGAATCTGGACTTCTCGCGAGAAGTTCATGGACCGAGGACACTCCACAGAAGGCTTAACATAGAAAAACATTAAAGAGAGTATGCTTCATAAAAAAGAAAATCATAAAACAGGGAAGCGTAACCCACTTCCTTGTCTTAGATGAATACAATTTTAAGATTAAGAATAGAATAGAATAGAATAGTTTTTTAAGAGAATAGGAATTATAACTCAGAATCCACCATATGAAACATAGCATGACATAGCAGAAAACCCTAAACACAGAAACAAACAAAGAACTTGGAATTGAAATTGGAGTACATTACATGTGCAAACAAAGACAAGCCAAGAAGCAGAAATGCAGGATACTTAGAGATACTTCAATGAAGACAAAGTTAAGGAGATAATCTAATCAAATCAGAGTTGCAGAGTTACAGAGTTAATCACAGAGTCACAGAATTTCTAAATCTATTGATAAAATTAAGCACAAAATCAGAAATTTTCTAAAACCCATAAAAAACAGAGTCACCGAGTTTCTATCTATTAAAAACTCGAACATACTAACCTTTAGTTTCCATTAGCAAAGTCTGTGAAGCTCTTGGGATCTCTGTTGCAGCCCGAGAAGCTCGGGTACAACTTATTACTAAGATATGTTCAAATCGAGGTGGAATTTTTGTAAACAGGCTGGAAATAAAGTAGGGTACCTCGAAATGAAGGTAGCGCTCGAGAAATTTGGCTCGATTAAGAGATCGCTCAAGAAGAATGTGTCGATTTAGGAAGGCGCTTGAAGCAAAACGTCTCTGAAGAAATTAGGAATGAAAAACTGAGATTCAAATTAGATTGGAATTAAAAAACCCGTGATTATTACACGGATCGTACAAAAATTAATGAAAAGACACTGGCCATTAAAATCGTATATTACTCTTAATACTTTTTAAGAAAATAGGAAATTTAATCCTGCCCACAATTTAAAATCTAAAATCTTTTAGCCCGCCCGCGACTATCCCTTTCCCCAACTACTTTTCAATCATTGGCATGTGCTAACTGTCTATTTTAAAATGCCCACCATTTATAGCATTCTTGGCTGCACATTGGATCATGGAATTTGTGTTTCTCTCCTACATCTAGAGAAACATAAGAATTGTGTTTTCATTACAGTGTTTTAATTCCAATTTGGGATGTCGCCAAGAAGGAAGCTTGCTTAAGTGTTAGATCACGCTGCCATATCTCAGGTAGTTCTTCTATCGAGTGAGTGGATTGAGGCATAAGAACTTGTGCAATATAATTAACAAAGCTTTGCAGGTCGAAGAAATAAGCAATCAAGCAGAAGAAATGAAATTTTCCATTGGAGAAGCATGCTTCTTGTTAGCAGAAAACAGGAAAGATGTAATTGGCAAGGGCATTGTTGATAACATGGCACCAACTGTAGCATGCCATGGAGTGCCCTTGGGACCTGATTATATTAGAATTAGATTGACGGACTGCTTTGCTGCCACTCATCCATTACAAAAACCACATGCAGGAGCCGAAACACTTGGCTAGGGAGTTTCTTGGCTTGGCCAACAACACTACTCAGAGAGATATGTACTGAAATTTTATTGTACCAATGTTGCTCTTCATTGTAGCTACTGTAGCATATATAATGTGTCACTTTTAGATGTGTTACTCACATGCATACTCGTATGTCTACACAACAATGCTGCTACTGTATTGCTCATGCTATAAATATGAGTTCCCCTCACTAGTAGTGCATTAGTCATGTTCCACAATCCGATCATGTCCTGTTCTAATTGCAATTGCCGATCTATCTTGCCACCGGCTCCAGAACATGTGGATTCCATCATTTGCTCCATGAAATATTCTGAAATTTATAAATGTCTGCAGAGGGCTTGGAACTCGATTCTTGGCTGCAGGGAGTTGCAGTAGCCTCTGCTAGAAGTTATCCTGATACATATAAGGTTGTCATCCACCTTGTGTGAGTTCCAGAGCATGGTGTTTATGAAGTTAAGAGAGTGACCGTGCCACCTGCTTATGATGAGCCCGGTTGGTGAAAGAATGGTCCTCTCCTTTTGTAACTGCCATGATTTTTCCTTGTTGAATAAAAAATCGCCTGCATCCAGGCAAGAACTTAATTCGAAGTGACATCCCAACTTCTTTGGTATTGTGCATTTGTAATATTTTGTCTGTAGCTTAAAATGCCAAAGCTATCTCTCACTGTAGCTGTCTCTGGAGTTTACTTGCGCCTAGTGCGAGAAGTTAATATGGTTTTCTATAAAACATTTTTTGATATGTTACGCTTTTTTTATGTAGATTCACTCACGCTCAGCGCGAGAAGAACAAGGTGCTGCGCATGGGGGGTTGCCCTCCATGGCCGGAGGGTGAAGTGGCTTAAATCATACTTCAAAGTCATGTTTTCACAATCAATCAAAATTGCTACTTCAAAACAATAGAATACTTGATACCATGACTTTATGGGAACTGGCGTGAAGAAATCTTTGGTGCTCGGCATGGAACAAGTATTCCCAAGTTTCTTTTGATTTGTCAAGCATGTCGATAAGTTCTATATTTTCTAGAACAGGTCCGGTCGCAGATGCAAGGAGTATTAATATCTGATCTTCACACTCTGCTTCTGTTCGTTTTCCATTAGTAACCTGTCATGATAGAAGTTTATGAAGGATGCATCACTTGTATGTAAATTTCAGCCATCATTTTAAAGTTTCCTTCGCAGTGGCGGACAATGCGGATAGTTGATTTATGTCTAAAATAATAACTCAATCCTTGTGTGTCAACTTGTCTTGAAGATTAAGGATTGTAACTTAATCAGTTGTAGCGTTTCCTTGACATTGTTACTCTTATGGAGTAATGAATATCTAAATTATGGGATAGTTCATATAACAATGTGCATATCAGATAAGCAAAAATTTATAATTTTACACCCTTTATTGCCAAAGTAGAAATTTAATATGATTTAATTTATATTGATCACGCCATTTAAGGCACTCATGTCGGCGTGATCAATATAAATATACCAGGATAATTAGTTCATTCCATTGCTTGTCCAAGTCTGGCCTCTCCTTTTCGACAAGACTCAACAATTGGGCTTCCAAGCTTTGCTCTTTAACCGCAAAATTAATTATGGTGGTCTTAGTGGATTCGGATTTTAGATCCATAATTCACCCTTCTAACCATCTGACGCTAAGAATGTGCAATGAAAGTGATAATTGAAAATTGAAACAGACATGTTTCGTAACATATTACACCTACATCTAACATCAACTAGAAGGAAACAAAAATGGCAATACTAGGCCCAGATGGTTCATATTTTGCTGGCCAAGAAAGTGTGGAATTCACTAGCAAGAGTAACGTATATATTCCGGGCCCGATCTGGTTTGGTATCAAGGTTCTCTTTTTTTTTGTTTGTATATATATAGGTCCGTGCAGCATTTCCATGATATCGTTATGATCAATTAATGAAAGTCACCAAATGCTTTTATAAGACTTTTGTACTTGGCAATATTAGAATACATCATGAGCTTACAAATGCCATTAGATAAGTATTTCAAACATCAAAAACCAATTCTCGAGCTCATTAAAAAAAGGAGGGGGAAAGGAAGGGGAGCCCAACTAGCATCTACTATCAACTCCCTCTCCACCTTGAAAAGGAAAAGAACTTTTTGATTTAAAAGAGAGAGAGAGAGAGAGAGAGAGAGAGAGAGAGTAACTCGGCCATTCAAGTTTATCCTATCAAAAGCTCTGACAAAATTAATGAAAGCAAATTGCCATCCAGCATCCAGCTCCTCAAACGGGGGGGCCCTTTGATGTGTGCTCCAATGACAAGAGACCTTCGAAACAATCAAGTTAGCTTCATTGCATATCATGCTTGCTTTGAGGAATGCCAAATTGTTGGAGCTCGGTTTGTGTTTGTTGCCATGTTTTTATGAGATCCACTTGGTGGTGTGCATGCATTGTATTGCTTTGTTTTTGTTGGTATATTGTAAACATTTAAGGTGCAGAAGTGTACGAAGCAGACAGACAATGTATTGCCCTCAAAGGTGGTCATGTTTATTAGCAGTTTAGAGAAACCAACATGTAGCGTTTAGTGCTGATGGTGGAACCTTTAATTTAAACCACAAAAGCTTTCTTCGATGCCATTGATAGCACGTTGTTTTCTTCTTTGTGTTTTTGTTGATGTCAGTACTATGGGTTTCTCTCTAAATTTTGGTTTGCAACGTCGTGAACTCCATTGGGCATCTCCAACACTGTCTTTTTTGCAACCACCCAGCAGACAGGCATATGAATCCTACTATAAAGCATGTCATTAGAAACCTAAGCTAGCTTTACCTATGTCCCTTCTCAGCTTCTATTGATTAAACTTATACATTTGCCGGTACAAAATGACAGATCTAGCATTAGAAAATCTGACTCAAAACTCTTGTGGCTTTGAGACCCCCTTCTTCTGGAAGAGACCTTATTTTCGCTTCCTACTTGGCCAGACTCTAAATAAAATTTCCCCAACACTAGTAGTACAATAAGGAGAAAGAGAAGTTGATAATCCAACACCCTAAATTTCATAAAGGAGAGATCATTGCATCAGTTGTCCATTTTGTACATCATTTAACTTACCTCTTTCAGTGATCAAGTGTAAAACATCATATGCAACGACCTGCAAAGCAAAAGAATCCAAACGGGTACCTTGAAAATCCTAATCTTTGTCATCCAAATTTTTGCATGATAATGAGTCCATCAATTTGTATGCTTCAAACGGATTTCCAACATGCGGGATCTACTTGCAATCAATGGAGATTCTCGAACCTATCCTTTTGTCAAGATATTAGAAATCATCCAGGTACATTCTTTGGTACTTGCCGGTAATTTAAAAGCAGATTTGCAAAAAGACATAATTTGCTTAATTTGATATCGTCCAAGATAGCTATGTGGATTTGACTTAATTTAATATCATCGATTGACCGAAGCTAACGAGAGAAAAGGTGTCCCATCGACATCGAAGCGAGAATGGTTTTACAAAAGATCACCGCATCGGTTTTCTTTGTGCATCATTGAACTTACCTCTTCGTGAGATCAAGTGTAAAACATCATATGCAATGACCTCTAGGTGATCGATGTCGAAAACAAAAAGCAAACTATACCACATTGAAAAACTCATGCTTAAGAAACAATGGATAGAATAAGACAAAGTACAAACTCCTAAGATCTAAAGCCATGTCTTCTAATCGCAAAGAAAGCCAAAGAATCCAAATGAATAATTTGAATATCCTAATTTTGTCTATCATCCAAATGACCGCATCAAGCTCCAAGATAATGATAACGAGTCCGGTCACGCCCATGTCCTTCAAAGAGACTCCAAATGCGAGAAGCCACTTGCAATCAATGACAATTTTCTAAGCCTACACTCTCTTCCTTGGCAAAACATATATCACAATCCTCTTCTATCTCAAGTATTAAGAAATCATCCCTCCACGAGAGGTTTACGGTGATGGTTCCACGAGAGGATATAATTTGCTTAACCTATGCACAAATTGGTCCTCAACAACAGGATATTCTCGCAAAAGCAACACAAAAAGTTCCTCAAAAACAGATAAAACCTTAAGTATAAACTTTTAAATATAAAAGCCACGAGATAGGCATAGATTATGGAGGATGATCCTCGTTATTGTGCCATTGTTATGTGAGCATCTAGCCTACCCTAATATCATCAAGTAAAGCTATGTGAACTGCCACCCTACTAGACATCAGGCAACTATAGTTTTAAAGCAAAGATACGTAGACGTTTTTCTTTTTTAAAGGCCATTGAACTTACCTCTTTCGGGGATCAAGTGAAACATCATATGCAATGACCTTTAGGGTGATCAATGTAGAAACAAAAAGAAAGTTCTACCACATCACAAAACCCCATCCTTAGAGAAACATTGAATAGAATAAGACTCTTAAGATCTAAAGCCGTGTCTTCTAAACACGAAAAGCCAAAGAACTCAAAGCGAGACAATTTGAAAATCCAAATCGTCATCGGCCGCATCAAGCTCAAAGATAATGACAATGAGTCCATCACACTTATGTGCTTCCGCGAGGGGACTTCCAAAATGAGAACCACTTGTAAACAATGAAAATTCTCTCAAGCCCCTGACTCTCTTCCTTGACAAACATTACTAGTACTTGGCGGCTTCAACCACAATTCTCGCAATGGCACATAATTTGCTTAATATGCACAAGTTTTGGTCCTCAACAACGGGACATTTTGCTAGAGCCACGTTAGTTCCTTACAACAGATCTGGATGAGACATTTTAAGTACAAAGCTCTAAACAGGCATATCGTGTTTACTATGTCATTATCATCAAGTATTTTGTTGTGCATCTAGCCTAACTTATGCCAGAAAAATGATTGCCAACCTAGCAAAAATTGTGTCCCATATAATGGTTTTCTCCTAAAAGTTACAAATCAGTTTTCAATAGACCTCAAGACATTTACATAGTATGCAAGAATGACAACTTGGCATTAAGGATCATCCTTCTTCATCTGCATCCTCATTTAGCAGATGGTTGAGCATAATCGGATTAGACTTTTTATTGGCGGCTGTGCTCTCATTGACCACTTTCAATGACCCATTTGCTTCAATACATTTGTCTGTATTTTCTATCCCTTCACCCAACTGATCTAGCTCCTTCCTTTTACGAAGAACTCTATGTGATTCCTGACTTTCTAAACTAGAAGTTTTCACTGCTTTTTTTTTTTCTGTTCAGGAACCTCTGCTTGCAATACATTGACAACATCTGCGTCTTTTGCAAGGTCAAATGGTTTCTTGCCAGCCTTTGTTTCCGCTGTTACATTAGCACCTTTCTTGATCAACAACTTAGCCAGCTCCACATGGTTCCCTTGAACGGCATAATGTAGAGGGGTCATACCTTTCCTAGTTTGTACAGCTCCGGCGAGGGCATGAAGGCGGAGTCTTTGGGCGAGCAACATGGAGCACTCACACTGGAAGCAGAGAAGCAGCCATCCGGTTGAAACATTCGCAATCTAGAACATAGGTGACCGCGAGTTTACAGGGAATAACAGGTTTGGAGCAGTTACCAGTATATCTTAGGTATATTCTAGCATATACTTAGGATATGCCAAAAACCCACATAAACAAGGATTTGCCCCCCTAGGGGCAACTCAAAAAGGACAGAAAAACATATACTTGAGTTGACAAATTATGTAAGTGATCATGTTTTTTATTCCACAGTTTTTGTACAACAGAGCTTTATAGAAGCTATTCTGGTAAGACTGGTAGCAGTGGTGCAGGTTCAACTATTACTGTCTTTTGTACAATATAATCTAGTCTATCCAGCATCCGTGATTTGTCATCAAGAGCTAGTGCAGTTCATTTTAAGCCTCCGGCATTCCAATGATGGTAGCTCCTTAGACTCTTTAACAAATTTCTTTGCCCGGCTTCTAGGACTAAGAAATACCTCAAAACAAAAAGTGATGCCAATTGAGGCAACTTGCATGGAGGACTACTTCAGCTATGTGGGCATTAAACTTCGGCGTCTATTAAGTCTCCCAATCGGGCTGTAGGGCACTTCGAGAAAAATCTCTCTCCTCGGACTGGAGGACATGGTCGAACTTGTGGATCAATCTGTGAAAATCCCTGAATAGGTTGGCTTTCAAGATATCTCTTTGAAGTGCCTTGTCCCGGGCTTTGGTGAGGCTCAAGGCCAAGCCTTGCCCGTGGACATGAACTCCATTGGTAGCATTGACATGCACCAAACCGGTTAGATAATCCATTACGCGAGAGAAAGTACTAAGAAAAAAAAAACTGCAGAGATTGGAACCACGAAAAAATATTTGTACTGATTTAGCAAATATGAAATGGCATATGTGTTGACGTGTCGAGACCTGTTATATCACAAACAGAAATATTGGATAATTTTGTATGAGTCGTGCCCAGCGCAACATATCTATATTTGATAAATTAATATGCCTTTCTTATCCATTTCATATTACTATTGTCCATACGTGTCGCGCGAACTGTCGCGCGTAGCACGTAGGCATTAATCCTATGCAGAGCCTGGTAATTTAGGTGTCGCGCCAACCACAAGTTAATTTGTATAAATATTTCATTTATTGTTATTGCATACAATACTATGTTTTCCTCATCCTTCCTTCTGATTTCAAATCATGAAGCTAGTGCTGAGGAACCCTATAACCAAGAACCTCGAGCAGAGAAGAATGATGCCGAGGACATGGATGTGGAAGAGATTAATGCAAATAAGAATGAGAAGCCACCTGAAGTAAATGCAGATAATAATAAAAACCTAGCTGGTGCTAATGAGGAAATAAGAATAGTGGTTTTTAGGTTAACATGGAATGATGAGAAAGTGAATTTGCATCATCAGTGCAACAGAGGAATTGTTGGTGAAGGTGTGCTTATACTATAGGATCCTATGCAGTGCTACAACAGACATGCTATTGGTGACGACTTTGTGGGAGTCTCCATTTCTTCAATACAGCTCTTTAGTATTGAGATGAAGAACAAATACTGCTATGCTTGCAAGAATATCAATAGTGGTTTAGAGTTGCAGCCTTGTTCCTCTGGCCAGTGAACTCCGTTGAGATAATATAGGAAAAGGGTTGCTTCAAAGAAATGAGCGTGTTGGAGAAAATAATATGGTGGTGGATGAAAATGACATTCCTTCCATACCTCCTATGGATGTATCCATACCAGAAAGAAGAGCCTATAAATTCTTGAAGAGAAAGAAGAGGAAGGAAAAGGTTCAGACTGTGAAAGATGCTAACAACTGTAGTGAAGAGATCATGCAAGCCATCAGAGGAGGGGATTGTGGCTGCCCCAACAACTGCTTTGGTAGATTCACAGTGAAAGAACTTGTGGAAACTAGATCAATCTACAAGGAGAAAACTCGTGACGCTAGAAAAACTTATATTTACTATATCATAGAATATGCATTTGGGCCATCACCTGATGTCAGGAACATGGGATTTCCTATTGGTGGGAAATGGATATGCAACAGTGCAACAACCATACTAGGTATATCAGCCTCTACATGGTGGAGATTTAGGCGGAACCAAAAGAGGGGGCTTCAAATAGGTTGGCATGGTAATCGGGGAAAGGCGAGGACAACCCCCAGGGTGCTTCCAGCTCAAAGTTTATTCGAGAAGTTTGTTAACTATCATACTGAGAGTATGCCTCACAAAAGTGTGGTTGCTGAAGAGGGGTACATGAAAGTAGTTCAAATGTTGCCTGCATATTTCACACAAAAAGTGATTTTACAAATGATCAACAATCTTGAAATGAGTGTGGACAAGATATAAGAGCAACAACCATTTTGACGTGAATCTTTGAATGTGCAGTTTCGTATAAATTTATATATGAAGGGTGCTTGACAAAAGTGTACTTTTTAAAGTGAAGCACGTTTTATTATGAAGTGTGCCATTTCAATGTGCCATATCCGTATAAATTCATACCTGAAGGATAACATGGTAAAGATCAACAATTTGATTGTGCCCTTCGGATATGTCCTTCGTGTAGAAAGTTAAATGCAAAGAAAGAACACACTTCATTTTGAAGTGGACAATTGAAGTGTGTCTTTCCCGTATAAATTTATACGCAAGGGCACATGACAAAGAGCACACTATTTTGCAGTTTGAAGTGTAGAAATGTTGTTAACTCATATGCCCATATATGATTGTTTATAAAATGGTAGAGGATACTCTTACAAATTTATGTCGCTTCTTATTTACCAGTTTAAGCACCTAAGTTATAAATTTATACACACTAAAGGATATTATTCTAAAGAACTTCGAGAAGAATGCACGTGTATCTTAGAATATACAAATGTCTAGAATGTACATTTATTGTTTATTAACTAGGCTAGGTTAAACATAACTAGGGTTGGAAGAACTTAACCACAAGGGGATAAATTTATCCGCCTGTATGAATTCATACAAAGGTAGTGTATGAATTTATACCGCACCGTGCTTAAGGATATTGTTGGCTAGATATCGGACACCTTTGGCTAGGGCTAAATTATCATTTCTACAAGCAACCTCGAGCTTTGATTTACTGCAGCGGCTAAGGTACATATAGCTTCCTGAAGAGTTAATTTCCCAGATGGCTAGGGCGCAGGTTTAGGGCGCAGGCTGAAAAATCGGGACTGGAGGAGCAGCGAAAATGGGCTGCTATTATCTTTCCAAAGCCATGGCAGTAGCAACAAATGACGTTTCTTCCTTTCTCACTTTCAATCAACTGATTTGTGAATGGACCAAGTATGTAGAATTGACTGAAGGGAAAAAATTAATTCACTTAAAAATTGATGAATTTTTTTTAGCGTATCTAACAAAATTTCTAGGTTCGAATAAAAGTCAACTTTTGAGGTGGTTTTGGTTATTGAAAAACCAGATGTAGAAAAAAAAATGCAAATTTTAGGTGCTTTAAGAATTTAAAAGGGAATCTTTGAAATGCACTTTTATAAAAAGTGCATTTGATTTCAAATGTTGTTTGCAATATATCCATCGATTTGTTAGATAAGCTCGAGAAGTCGAAGTTTGAGGTTGAAAGATCAGCGGTTTGGAAGGAAATGAGCATTCACGCGATGGAGCAAATGTCATGTCTACTGGATGTCACTAGCTGGATATCACTAGTTGGATTTATAACTTATGGCCAGGGAGCAGTGCATCACGATCATTTTATATTAGAATTATGGGAAGGAAGGAAGGAAGGAAGGAAAAAATTTTAACGTCCACGGAACCCAATCGGGTTATGGGACCAAGTACATAAGGGATCAAGTCCCGGACCGAAGTCCAACAAGAACATGGGCGAAGCCCTTAAACCAAAGCACAACGTGAGCTAGAACACAACCATCCCGACCGGGATTAAAACCACGGGAAAAAACCGCTGTTGCCGGGATGACTATGGTCGCTCACCGATCCAAAATCCATTTGTTGCACAAGCAACAAGCATACCTTCATACCTCCAGCCAGCATAAGGCTTCACCAAGCGACTCCGAACCAGTAACCTCTTTTACAACGGGTCCGGAAAAAGCGCCCCTAACGCCAATGTCCTTGAGCCAGCAGGGAAGGCGGCCTTCGAGAAAAAACCGCTCAGGGAAGTCGCCCATCGGAGGTGCCTCCTCACCTATCCTCCACCCTTCAGCGCCAAAGGCGCCAAAGACTTGTGGTATGCGCGCAAGCGGACATCCACTCGTGCACACACAAGGTCGCCATCCTTCATGGGCCGCTCCAACGCCATCCGTCATCATGATGCTTTCCGGGCAGGCCTCGTAAAAAATAGCAGCGCCAGCGCTAAAAGCGCCAAAGCGAAAGGGAGTAACTAAGATTGGGGTGATGGTCCAAACTTCCATGTTGGTAGCATTGCAAAAGCGTTGCGTGATTTGAACATGGTTTTAATGGAGATGTTCATTCTTGTAAGCCATTGCAACATCTCTTCAAGGCATTGCATGACATTTGCCCCCATGAAACTAGAGGATTTGACCATAGGAAGGATGAATGGGCCAACACCGCAATTCATGTGAACCCAATACTAGGGCTACCGACTACCCAAGAAGCTACTCTTGCAACTTGACAATTGTCAGGCCGATGTAATTAAAATAGATACTTGTTTGCATACTTGTCGTATCTTACATGGGTTGGAGTGTTTGAAATGGTCTATGTTAGTTACTTGATGTTTGGCCACACTCACAAAGACATTGATGCAATGTTTGGGCATTATAAAATCAAATTGCAGAAAAGTGATGTCACCACCTATCCGAGGCTTTTGGAGAAATTTAAGCAGTGTTCTTCACCTTCTCCTATTGGTTCATTGATACAAGAAGTCCCCGACTAGAAAGAGTTCATAGAGGGTTATTATCATGAAGACCTTATTGGGAATAGTGCTCCATTGCAATTTAGGTTTTGGGTGAAAAATGGAAAGCTAATAATGCAATACAAGGTGAGGGCTGGAGATCCTGTGTGGAAACCGGAAGATAAGGATATATTGATTTGGAAAGAGGATGTGGCAGGTAAACCAATGGTGTCAATGGGAGAGCCTAAGGCTATGAAACCATTAGGAGAAGTGAAGGACTGTGAGCGGACTATGGAAGGGATTATGGAATATATAAAGTACTGGGAGAAATCCTTAGCAGATAAACACATAGCACCAGAGAGAAAAGCGTGCAATGAAGCACTTGTAAATTATTGGAATGAAGTTCATATACTTTTGAGAAGTTTGGACACAAACAGTAATGCTCTTCAAGAGGGTTGGCTCATGAAAGTCGATGGAGGCTCGACCATGGTCAATTCCAACCTAATCAGCAGCCGATCCACTTGATGACAAAGGAGTCTGAAGAGGAGGTGGAAGAGGAAAAGGAGCACTATGTTGGACCTAGAAAGGAGCGTCCCATGTATTATGGACTTGCTCCATATGATCCTGAGATTGAAGGATAGCCAATATTTGATCGTCAGACCATCAGATGAAGATATTTATCCTATTTGGTTAGGGTATATCATCTCGGCCATTTGTAAGGAAGTTAATAACCCTAATAGAAGCAAGGTGCATGTAGAGTGGTGGCGCACAGTAAGTGGAAAAAGAGTCATTACTGAAAAAGAGTGCTACAAATATTGTTTTAATAAGCAATGAAAGTATGATGCAAGTGATCCGCCCCAATGGGTGGAAATAAAATCCGTGTTGATGTCATGGAACCTCAGAAAGGGCAAGCGGATCCGAGAAAGGGGTACATGAAGATTCTAATCTCTGTGAAGGATAAAGTTCTGAAGTCACTAGAAAAGATAGCCGAATAAGCAAAATAAAGTACGAGAGTCCATGAGTATCTTATGATGTGAATCTTACTTTTACTGTGATTCTACTTTCAGTGCATCTTACTTTTATTATATTCGTGCTTTCATTGTAATCTTACTTTCACTGTACGAGTATCTTACTCTCATTGTCGATGAGTATAAATGTGTTGAGTTACATCTACTTGACTATGTGGAATACTGGCTTGTGATTAACTAAGTGTTAACTTGTAATTTGAGACTTGTTAGAATTAAGGCTGATAATAAAAAGTATTTACATGCAATTCCACGTTGTTGAAATTGGGGTTGTCACTACAAGGGACCACTCATCCATGAAATGTTGGAAAAAAATTCCAAACCTTTAAGAAATGCCCATGACGTTGTTCAATTCTGCACTGAACACTTCAAAGATTCTGACAAACATAGATATATTTTTCTACATATTCTAAACGAGGTGCACCCTGGACTCCCATAGTCATCGGATCTGTCAATCCTACGGCCCAAACTGTATGTTGGAGCCTTTGGGCACCTCCCATTTCACTTATGCTCATTTATAATTGAGGGCGCCTATGATTTTAAGATGTCAAATACAAGTTTGCCTAAGGTTTTGATGGTATATCGAAGCCTCTGTACAATTTCGATTAAGGTTTTAGAATTTAAAATACGAAGGCTCGAACCTCTACCAGAGTAACTCAATGTCCTAATAAGACTATTTTAACCAATCCAACAAGCGAGCTAACGTGATTATTTTTTATCTTAAATCAAATTTTTTTTTTTATAACAACCCATTGAATTATTTTAGGGGTATGGTCTATAGTTTCAGGAATTATATCCATATCAAATCCCTCTGGAACCCCCTGTTATTTTTCTACATATTCATATGTAAATTAAGATTGTTGTAACAGTGCTGTTGTGGTATACTTTACTAACTGTTACAAATTATTATTTGTTTGTGGATACATTTGGGAGATAAAGATGGATGAAGTAAGCAGAGTTTAGCAGTTTGACTGTGCTATTTGAACATGTTCCAATAAATTTCATAGCATCCGGCCAGTAAACTCTAAGGATGTTACTCAAATTGCACATATGAATTATTCATGCTTGCCATAATTGTTGGGTGGGTAAGTACAGTAAGTGCATACACAAAGATAGAATTGGTACCTGGAAGTTTTCGATTTAAGACCAGTGATTCAGGATGATACTGCACTTGTGGATAGGCCAGCCTATGAAGGCAATGTTGAGTGAAAATTAGATATTATTGATGTAGGGGAGAACTTTGCAGTAGTTTCTCCAGTAGATAATAAGGAGAAGATTGACTTCTTCATCTTAAAATGTATTGTACCTAAGCATGTTGTAGGGAAAGCGTGCAAAGATCCTTGGGGCCTTGGGAGGAGGGAAGTGATTGTGACAGGCAAGTTTTATGAACTTATAGGAGATAGCAAGTATGAGCTACTTGAATATGAGCCAGACTGCAATGTTTATAGCCACTTCGTTGTGTCATGCAATTTTGAAATGAAAGATATAGGATGTAAAATATTTGAATTTGGAATCTGATGTCCATGAGAACGTACTTGAAAGTTTGCAGACTCATTCACATATATTAGCACAATGTGATATTGCTAGTAACAGCAATCCAGCAAAGAACAACAGGTAAGTCAGCAGCCAAGTCATCTGGCAATTCAGAAGGCAAGTTGGTAGACAAGTCAACGGAGAAGGCAGCAGACAAGTCAGCAGGCAAGTCAGCAGACAAGTTGGCAGCCAACTCATCTGGCAAGTCAGTAGACAAGTTGGCAACCAAGGCATCTGGCAAGTCAGCATATAAGTTGGCAGCCAAGTCATCTGGCAAGTCAGCAGCAATGTCATCAGGCAAATCAGCAGCCAAGTCAACCAAGTCAGTAGCCAAGTCAGCAGACATGCTGGTAGAGAAGTCAGCAGCTAAGTCAATAGCCAAGTCAGCAGTAGCCAAAACCAAGTCAACCTATTCGTCTCATATAATAATGCAGAATTGTAAACAAAGCCTTGACAATTTGACTCCACACATTCCTTGACAATTTATACTTGTAAATGCATTGAACAAGGTAAAACCATTATACCATTGAACAATGTGCAATGGTTGATCAATGTGCAATGGTTAATTCAAACAAATCTAATGGTATCAATCCAGTGGATTTAAATTCAATCAAATTAATGTTATCAAAATCAATCCAATGGTATTAAAATTTCAGCCTAATCAGCTCACATAACAATGTAAAATTGTAAACAGACCCTTGGCAATTTGACTCCAAACATTCCTTGACAATTTATACATGTAAATGCATTGAACAACCATTGAACAATGGGCAATGATTGAACAATGTGCAATGTGCAATGGATGCAATGGTTAATTCAAAATAAAATCTAACGGTACCAATCCAATGGAGTTAAATTCAATCAAATTAATGGTGAATACCATCAATTTCATGCGCCATACAATTTCAAATTTTATACAATGTTCTAAATGTGTCAGATTTAATACCATTAAAAAGTTCGTCTCATCAACTAGTTGTATGGAAAGAGGGTGGATATCCTATTGTTTAAATTTGGTTTTTCCGACAAGTGGAAAACCTTTTTGGAATTGTTTCTAAGATGATCTTGTAAGGTCTGAAGGATTTTGGCAGCCGGAAAACATTCCCGATGTTCCAAAAATTTAGAGAGCATTTTTGTGCCATTTCAAATGGTTTCGAGTTGCGAGATTTAGGAATTTTTCAGATGAGGCTTCCACCCATGCATCGTCATTCCGAAGCATGCACCACATCATGGAGGCTACGACTATGGTTAGGGTTGTGGTTTCTTTTGTATTCAGAGCTACAGGCTTCTACAGGGGATGCATTCGGCTGACCATCAAGAGGCATGCTCAATCTGAAGGTATGATTTTATTATGGTAAATTTGCTTAGATCGGTTTTTCTGCAGCACTGCATCCCGGCATGGGCCCCGCTGGGATCTTCCAAAGCCATGGCCGCCGTTGCCCATATACCGTTGTTTGCATGGTATCCCTCTTAGAAAGGATCTTAGGTTGCTGTGCACTGCTGGATATGGAGCAGTATAATATTGTGTACATGTGAATGGCCGGGCAGCTATTTGGCCAGCTGAAATTACATGAACCGCTAGCTCCACAGCAGAAATGCTCCATGTTAATTCAGACTGATCATATGTGAAAGCTTGATCATGCTTCTATTTTCAATAGCCTCTATTCTGGTATGCTCAATCCTATTGTTCTATTTTCAATAGCCTTTTCTTATCAGGTTCTATAGCCAGCTAAAGCAAGATATTATTGGAGTTATTAGCAGTTGCTGTAACATAGCTATGTAAAGGAAGCAAGATCAGTCATAGAGCCGTATCTATTCTGAGCATCTCTGCTTTTATTCTATAAATTTTGCGATGCTGTTCTGTATACTTGAATTTTCAAAGCTACTTCTTTAACATTTACTCATATTATGTGTAGCATACTCTAGGGCAGAGAGCTGCATATATGTGCACATAGGGAAGCAAGATCAATCATAGAGTCGTATCTATTCTGAGCATATTGGTAAATGCTTTTACTCTATAAATTTTGCAATGCTGTTGTGTATACTTGAACTCTCATAGCTACTTCTTTGATATTTACTCATATTATGTGTAGCATACTCTAGGGCAGAGCTTCATATATGTGTACATCTACAAATGCCCTACGTCATCAGACTTTCTAGATTTTTTTATTGACTACCAAATGTAGTTTGTGCATGAACTCACATTTTTTTATTCTCCCATTTACATTTTGGATTATGCATGGTTTAAGTGGAAGGAACACTGGTGCATCAAAAACACAAAGCATTAAACTCAGAGGTCTCCTAGAGGTCTCCTAGAATACCGTGCTTGCTGTCTTGCCTTGGCATGTTATGTGCACAACAGACACTCTCTTTCTTTGGAGGCCTTCACCAATGTAATTCCAATGCAACTGGAAGGTATGCTCCTAAGTGGTGACTTTTGTTCTCCTTTATGTGATGGTTTCATTGATGAATTTTGGCATTTCCTTTTCATGAGCCAAGCTTATGATGCATCCTTGGCTAGAACATTATAATTATATCTTCATGATTATTAGTTTCCGTTCAACAGGGATGGTTGAAGTTGGCACTTTAATTTTACCATTATGAAATGGTCTCCTACAATATCATGCATGCTGCCTTGCCTTGGCATGTTCTGGGCACAACAGACATTCAAAGGAGGCCTTTACCAATGTGAGTGCACCTGGAAGGTATATGCTGACTTTTGCTGTTTTTTCCCTTTGATGTGATGGATTTAATAATGAGTTTTGGTACTTATTTTCCTAGAGTCAAGCGTATGATGCATCTCTGGCTAGAACAGTATACTAATTTCTTCATGATTATGATGAAGTCTCATGGACAATTCTGCAGATCACAACAATATAATCAGCAAATGTCTGAATTTTTGCATTTAAGTGCAAATTTGAAGAGGGTATGCACTTACCCAAGCAAGTAAGTATTCTATCCTGATTTATACGCAAGACATTATTTAATGCGGTAGTTGTTTATGCTCTATTCTATATTTGATTTTCATACTTGCATTGCTACCTTTTGCATGACTTGAGGATGGCATGTCGCACATGATGGTAAACTTTCATACAAATTAAACAGTCATGAATTCGTCGTCATGAAGGCCCTGGGATCGGCTTCGGGCTCTTCTTGCGCAGCTTAGGTGGAAGGCGAAGAAGGCCCCCTTAGAGTACATTCAGTTTTGCATAAGGTAATTTGTTCTTTAGTTTGAGCAGGGCACTATATTATCGAGAATGAAAGAAACAAATGGAGCATTCTATTAATGGGAACTTCGCTCTATTTTGTCCACAGAAATCTTATTTTGAAAGAGGCCTGCATCTTGAATTTGTGTCCAAACAAACTGAAGAAGTCAATTCTTTCCTACATGAGCTACGAGGCAAGTTATTTTGCGACCCACCTTGAAGACCCATTGTATTTCGAATTATATATGAGTATTGTCCACATTATTGTCCATTTCTATCCATCATCCAGATGCAGAGAATAGAGTAGGCACATTGTTTGTAACCCTTTGTACATGCAACTATGATCTAGAGCAGTGAATGTGCATGCTTAAGTTTTTTCTATTAGAATATTCAACTTACGAAGGTATGACAAGCTGAAAGAAGTACTTTCTTTCATTCATCTTCCCAAGTTGCTTTGTATTTTGTGTAATGATTGTTGCAGCGAATGGCGTATGACTGCATATAGACAGAGGAAAACATGAGCAAACTCAAGTAATGGAACTATAGTCAGAGTCGGAATATTATTGTTTGGTTTCTTTGATTCTTGGGGTGCAAGTGGAAGTGACATCTCTGTGTAAAAACCCATTGCCTTAATTCTTAGCCAACCTCAAGTTCTTGACTATTTGTCCATTGTTTATTCGTGACTAGATCTTTCTGATTCATCCAAATGAGCTTCACGGTTAAATTGACTACAAGCACACCATGCCAAGTTTAGAGTATCTAGGTGCAAAGGATTGACTTTTGATGTTATAGTTCTGACAGACTGTTTGAGATAGTTGCCACTAACCAAATGTGAGGTGTTAACTTCGAATAGAGTAAATTGCCATTTCTATTGTTCTTTAAGACAAAACTATTATTGTTTACTCTGCAATTCTCCTGTTCTTTATCTTCCAGTGAAGCTTTGTTGTAAAATATGAGTAGCAATCAATTATTTTAGTAAGATTGATGTGTTGAGAGTGTATTTATAGCCCTTTTCTTGAAAAGCATTTGTTATTAGCTAAGGTACTTTTACATAAATTTCAAATTGCATGATGCCAAAATAGAAGAGGCATCTTAGTCATTCACGTAATGGTGTGTGATTGGATATTGACTAGAACCTTTATAATATAAAAGCAACATGCATTACTAAATTGTTCAGCCAAAGTACTTGCCTTAGAGCAACAGTCAAGGTCCATCATCCTGTCAAGGTCCATCATCTTCATATGTACATGACATTCTGCTCTTTGTGCTTATGCTTCATTTCCATATGAAGGGGTTGTAGACAGCGTACTTGCAAATCTAAAGGTACTATTCTCAAATGATGTTCCTGACGCATAAGGAATGCACCTCATCTTCTAGGGAAAACGATTGTTGGCTACATTTGAGATGTTCCCAGCCTACAAGATGCTAAAAATCACATGAATGCCATTTTAGATTTAAATGAAAGATAGCCATTCAAATTTAGGTCCAAATATTAGCCGGCCACTTAATTGAAACTTCTATTTATATAAGTAATGATATATCAAAGCATTAGTTATGCTAAGAGCTATTTGAAGTCATTGAGCACAAAAAGGTTTATAATTGTTGAGCCAAAAGAAATAGTGTACTTGGTAGTATGAAAGAGGAAGCCCATCGTTGTTGAGCCAAAAGAAAGAGTGTACTTGGTAGTATAGAAGAGATTTGTCTGCACACCCTAGCAGAATCTACAATCTGTTGAAGAATTAGATGCACAATACAATTCATGTAGATGAAATAATTTTTTTTATGAGTGCCTTGATTTCATAATATCATAAATTGCATTTGAACAATGCTTTGCTTTGCATTACGGAATGACCTTTCAAAAGGACCTACACAAATTAACTTGATGCTTGAAGTTCAACCTCTAACAACCCAAATAACTCCCAAATGTTGGTAACTCTTGCAAATAACTCTAAGTAGAATGAAATCTACAAGTTTCAACTTCTAACAATAAGTTCAATTGGGATCTAACTCAATATACAGCTATTAATGCATTATGATAGCCAATTTTTTAAATGCATTTTCATGTGTAGTTTCCGTAGGCATCTAGAAGAAGCAATAACTATTGCAAAAGCAAGCATTAAGCTCAATTTCTAGAATAAAACCATATTTATGCCCGGCAACGCCGGGCACCCGTTACTAGTAGGTATATAATGCACAAAATTGGAGTCAAGTATAATGGAGGATGCTTAGCAGACAAAATTGCGTCCTATCTTCAATAACTTCAAATCAATTACTTGCAATTCATAAACTAAGGTTCCATCATTCGCTACCTTCTTGCAAAACAAATTCCACGATGGTCAATCATATGCCACCATAAAGCTCCAAAAATATGATCATATGAATAGAGGAGCAAAAACATCACCTTTGCTTCTAACCAGCACCATCATCTAAATCTTCTTCTATCCTTATGCTTTGAGTAAACAATGGGGCAGGGTCACTTTCACAAGATTTTGATCGAGAAAATGTTACTTCCATGGTCTTTACCCCAACAATAATTCTAGTTACATGATGAGCTAATTGCAATCTGCCTTCTCTTGTTTTTTGTCTGGAGCCTTTGTATTTCAGTAGTAAGATTTAGAAGTATGTTTCACATTATCACATTTCTTATCCTCTCCAAGTTTGGCAGAGAAAGACTGTGCTAAAATGTTCAGGCTTGATATGTCTTAAAATATGCATAATAGTACTCCAACTCTAATGTGTGAACGTAATCGCCCAGAAAGGTAATTTTGGTCATTCTCTCATACTTCATATAGAACGAAAATTTATACAACAATGCTGTATTGTGGTATATAAGAAAGGATACAACTAGATATGTATCCACACCATTTCATCCTTGCATGTAAGCTTCAGCATAGATATTTGACATAAGCACATATCCTGCTGTATAGGATGCATCCAAGCAGGCAACTTGATCAAAATATTGCCTCCCTAGTTCTATTAATCCATGCATTCTACACGCACAAAGTAAAGAAGTCCATCCTGAAATATTGGGCTGTGCAGAAGCTTGAAGCATGTTTTCTGCCTCGCCTACATAACCTGCACGTCCTAGAAGGTCTGCCAATAAAGAACAATGCAAATTTGCTGGCATGATGCTATAATGTTCACTCATACACTTGAAATACCAGTGACCTTCATCAACCAGACCTCCGTGACTGCATGCGGCAAGAATACTAATAAATGATACTTCATCTGGCCTTGTCCCATCCTTTTTCATTGTTTCAAAATATTGTACAGCAAGCATACAATTTCCATGCTGAGCGCTACCAATGGTAATTGCATTCCATGATACCACATCTCGAGTTTGTAAATGGTTGAAGAGATGGCATGCCTCCTTTAGACTTCCACATTTTGCATACATGTCTATGAGCGTATTTGCCATGGTGCTCTCTAATTCCAAGCCAATTTCACCGATATTGCTATGAACATATCTTCCCTGCTGTATTGCTCCCATGCTAGAACAAGCTTTCAGGATATTCAGATATGTAACATTAGTAGGCCTTGTGCCATTCTTTTGCATTTCTTCATAACACTGAAAAGCAAGGGCACATTCCCCATGCTGAGCATGAGCTGCAACAATGGCATTCCACGAAACCACATTTCTATTCGGCAGCTTTTGAAATGCATGAAATGCTTCTTCTAGGCTACCACTCTTGGCATACATATCAATAAGGGTGTTTACTACTGTAACATCGGAAGAACAGCCGTGTCTAATAACTTGCTCATGGATAACCCTTCCCTGATGTAATGCACCAACATCAGCACATGCTTTCAGCACACCAAGGAAGACGACCTCATCCAGATCTATTTCTTGTTCTTCCATCCTGCAAAAACATTCTAGAGCAAGCATACCTTCTCTATGCTGGTTGTATCCTGAGATAAGTGCACAATAGGATACCACATTATGTTTTGGCAACGTGTAAAAGACTTTACATGCGTCCTCTAAGCTCCCACACTTTGCATACATGTCAACCAAGGCAGATCCCAAAGTAACATCCTTTTGCAATCCTATTTTGATTGTTTGGCCATGTATTAACTTACCCTGTTGTAATGCTCCTACAAGGGTGCATGCTTTCAAAAAACTCAAACATGTCACGTCATCTGAGCTTACACCCTCAAATTGCATCTTCTCTAAGCACTGAAAAGCAGATATGCCGTCCCCATATTGCACATGTGCGGTAATTATAGCATTCCATGAAACAACATTTCTTCTAGTTAGGCTGCCAAATACTATGTAAGCCTCCTCCATGCTCCCACATTTGGCATACATATCAACCAGTGCATTTCCCAAAGTGACATCTAACTGAATTCTGCTTCTGATGATATGATGATGAAGAAATTTTCCCTGCATAAGAGTTGGAGTCATGGCACATGCTGTAAGGACTGCTGAGTAAACAAACTGATTGCTCTTTACAGCTAAAGTTTGCATTCTGTCAAACAAATTAATAGCCATCTTACCTTGTCCCAGCTTAGAGTTTGCAGAAATGATTGCAGCCCAACTGTAAATACTTGGCTCTGAAATCTGCTCAAATGCTTGATTTGCCTCCATTAAATTTCCGAGGCAGGCAAAGTGCCGAATAAGGTGGTCACCTAAAGCCGAAATAAAGCTAAGCCCATTATAAGATAGAATGAACTGCATCTTTCTGCTTAATTCGAGGTCTTTTTGTCGTAAGCAAGCCTGCAAGAGGTAGTATGCATCATTCCTATGTATTGTAGTACCTTGCGTTATGGCAAGTTGCAATGCCTCGTTTACAAGTCCATATTCACATAACTTGTTCATGTGCTCAAGGCTTCTGGCATATATCCATATATTTGTATCTGCCAAAGAGCCCATCTAATTGGTTCAAGCTTAGTTTTAAAGGAACTTTAACAATGCACATGTGCACATGAAAATTGCAAAAATCTTTTCACCTGAGAGAAGAACCCACTAGAGTATGAGTACATAATCATGCTGTCGGGCTTCCCCAAAACTCACTCGTTGTTTTCTGCACCTCAGTCAAAAATTCAGTAGATGCTAGCCCCTGCCCAGACATAATGCCTGCCAAGATCGAAACTTCAAGCAAAGCACAGAGACGAACATACAAGTTTTTTCCCCGATCAAGCCTGCAATCCACAATCTGGGTGTCCAAGATTGAGGATCATCTCCCAATTACAAAATCCATTAATAAGAGTGATGTGATGCTTAGAATTTAGAACTAGTCGAATGTGCCTCATGTGCTCAGCAAGGGTCGAAATTAAGGGGGCTCCTCCCCAGAATTTCAGAATAAAGTTAACTAGCGAAAATGCAGGGTTGGGGTGAAAGTTGGGGCGGGGATGAAGTAGCAGGCTTAAGGTCGAGGCTACATGAAGGAAGCTAGAGTAGAAACAGACTGTGTTCCTGTGAGTTGAGTTTGAGTTCCATGTCGAAGTGTTCCAATACTAAAGTTAGAACAAAGAGAGACAAAGCCTATAGGGTATGGTCGCCCGCCACCGCGGACCTACCGTACCCTGTGGTACCAAACGCCACCTCTGCGCCACCCCCCCAGTCCCCCGAACGCACATACAGGTGTCGCGACTTTGTGGGCCGAGAGGCCATGGATCCCGAGCCATACAGCCATATCATCAGCAAGACATAGGAACCCCCGAACATGCCCATTCCGAGGCATGATTCAATGCCCGGGGCCGGAATTCGCGGGCAAATTCCAGCCACAATGCATGCAGATGAGATGGGCAATCAGTGTGATTGCGAAGGAACAAGAAATTAGCTCTTGATCCGGCGAGTCCGTATTGTTACTCACCGATCCCTGGCGCCGTAGAAGAAGAGGAGACCAATGGTGTCCACTAGAGCTTCGACCAGATCGGATCGATGCTACGCCGTGGAGGCGCAGATGGTCCAGAACGTCCGGCCAGCGAGTGCGCCTAGAACAAAGAAGAAGCCTCCTCGGACTAGCGGATTTGGTGCTACAATGACGAGGGAAGCCAACAAGAAGAGGCCAATGGATCGGAGGGAGCAGATGCTAGGACGCTCTTGATGAGGTGAGTGAACATGGTATTTCAATTAGAGAAGCTTCTAGACGATCCGGTATCCCGAGAATCATCCATCGTGGGGACCGGGTTGTATGGCGAATTTCCCACAAGACAGATAGACATCCACAGATCTTAACACCATCCCAAGAAAAGGAACTTGTGGATTGAGCCATAGAGAGGGCGGAAACGAGGGGGATGGGCGTGACCTTGTCCTCGGTCAAGGGCGTCTGCAGTGAAATGGCGAAGGAGAACAATCCAGCCTTCGAAGAAGGGGTTCCAGGTGGAAAGTGGTGGAAATTATTCAAGCAGCGCCATCCTGAGATCTCCCTTAGGAGTGCAGAGACTCTAGATGTCTCACGTGCCCGGGCTATAAACCAAGAAAACTTGGATAGGTTCTACTCACAGGCCTTAAAGAAATATATGATGAGTATAACTTCCCTCCTTCAAGGATCTGGAATGAGATGAGACAGGGATCCAAATTTGGGAAAGTAAAGGGGCTAAAGATAATTGCAAGGAAAGGTGAGAATAGGGTTAGTGAGGTGGTGATGAATACCAGGGAATGAGTTACAATCTTAGTGTGTGTAAATGCAGAAGGGTTTAGAATACCCAGTATGTACATTTTCAAGGGAACTAGGATGAGGCAGGACAACATATCCAAGTGTGAAGAGGGGGCAATTCCGGGTGTCCGGTGATCGGCTTGGATGACAAGCCCGAACTCTTCAAGTCTTGGTTGTCTCACTTCCAATGTAGAGTGCACGGAGGAGTGTCACCGAAAGACCACATCTAATCTTGCTTGATGGGCATGGAAGCCATGTAGAATTGGATGTCATCTTGGCAGCCAAAGACATGGGAATATATTTTGCATCATTACCGCACATACCTCCTCACATAGGTCGCAGCCATTAGATGTCTCATGCTTTGCTCCTTTCAAAGGCAAACATTCAAAAGATTGAGGGCTGAATACATGGTAAGAAAAGACAGATCACGAACCTAAGAAGGAGGACATAGCTGAATTGATATCCATGTCCATGGCTGCCGAGGGTTAATAAGTGGCAAATGTAAAAGCTGGTTTCATGGCTCGAGGGAATTTGGCCATTCAATGCAACAAAGGGTAGTGCCGGAAAGGAAAGGCGGAGACTTGTTCAAGAGGAAGTTTATGTGCCAAAGACTATTACCCGATCAACCACTTGGAATTAATGATGGATTGGCTATCCCCATTGTGCAACCTCGCAAAGCAAATGAGAGTGCACACATAGATGATGTTGATAGGGCTGATCCAATTGGACAACCATGTGACCAAGAAATTTGAACATAGAGGGTTTCAACATGCAAGAAGTTGACTTACCTTTGGGAGGAACATGTGCAAGCCACATGTGACCATGCAAACAAATAGTTTGGGAACAATGCAAAGCAAGTCTTGCTCCATAGGGTGGCTGCCGATCAAGCTCGAGGCCGCAAGTCTTGGTCCCGGTGTGGCGGTGATCAACCTCGGGCCGCAAGCATCTCGAGGTTGCACCAAGTCGAGGGAACCCAAGATGTAATAAGGAGGAGGAGGGACATTGCACCTAATCTGCATGGAAGAGTACACATTAGTAGCAATGAATTCTTTTTTTTTTTTTTTTTTTTTTTTTTTTTTGAAGGAACGGTAGATTTTGTATTCATTCATATGATATAAAGATTCAAAGACATACATGATTCCATAAGAATCATATTGGAAGAATTCCAAACACATAAAAACCCCACGAATATCTAGGGGGAACCCAGAAGATCCAGGGAAAAATAAGAAACTACTAACATAAAGTAGAATGAATGGACAAGTTAAGTACTAGCAATGGAGTCATTCAACATCTTCTTCGGCTTCAACATACTATAGTGGTAAACCATCCTTCTTCTGCTAAAACCAATTACTATAGGAATCTCTCCATGGTTTCCAACAACTGATCCATTTGTTAGTCCAAGCTGTAGCAACACCATTTACCCTTAATGGCCACATATAGATTAAGCCCAAGAAAGATTTTTCGGCATCCTTTGCAAACCGGAGGAGTAAAACATGAACCAAAAAACGGAGGAAGCAGAAAAAAGGACATGTAGACAAATAATTACCCAACTCTTATGCCTGAAGACGAACATTCCCATTATAAAGGCAGTGCAATCTCCTAGCTCGCCATAAATCTGAATCCAATGAATACCAACTAGACCATAGCCCAGCCCTAAGAATATGATTCGAAAAATGGTGCATTGTTGGAGATGCCTCTAGATCATCATGTTCACTTACAAGTAAGAATTCAGTAGCTATCCATCCACAAACCCTCCATCAGAAAATGAAATCCAAGGTCTCCCGCCACTTGAATTTCAAGACTTTGGATCTAGTAAACTGATCACAGCTGCTAGGATACATAAAAATCTCCACATATACATAGAATATATGGATGGAAGCAACAATAAAATTAGAATAGGCTGCCACACTATTCTTAAAGCTGCCACAGGCTTTTAAAGTTCTGATTCTTTATAACCAAATGACCTCCTGATCATCCCAAATTCCTTAAATTGATGGAAAAATTAAAGAGACTTCAAACAATCATCTTGAAGCTGGTTAGACTTAGAATAAGCCCAACCCACTAGACTACTCTCCAGAGCCCATCCTTAAATTATAAACTGTGAGAAGACACCTAATATGCCAACAAGTCTTGAAATCTGACTAATCAATCTGCCATAGCTACATAAAGAAACAGAACTTGTTGCCTCCATCTTCCTATTCTATGTACATTCTGCCAGCAAGATGTGGAAAAGGAAGGAAGATTCCTGCCAGATTATTAGGATGAAATAAGGATCACCTGGATGAAGCCACGATCCTTGTTGCTCAAAATCAAAGCAGGAGAAATCCCTTCGGCTGGCCCCAATTGAGTCGTTGCAGCCCTTACCCATCCCTCTGCCATCCAAAAAGGACCTGGATCTCCTCTGGCATGGCCGAATGTGGGCAGGCAGGGCCGGATGCGCATGAACGGCCGTAGGGCAAAGCCCTAAGCGGCCAAGCGGTGCGCCAAGCGGTGCGCCAGTTTTTCCTCTATGTAGCAATGAATTCTGCCAAGCACTTGCAGCAGAAAAAGCAAGAAGAGAGGAGGCTGAGAGACTTAAGGTCCAAAGAAACTGCCCTTAAGAAAGTGGGAGGCACCGTGAGGAGGGTCGAGAAGGAAGAAGGCCAGCGAAGCTGCAAAAAATAGGTTAGAGAGGGAAAGTAGGAAGCAAGCAGAGGCTTTGGAGCAGAGAGCACCGGGGAGGTCGAGGGCATTTATGTATCCGGCCAGGGCAATCCGAGGTGAGAGCCATCTTTATCGCCAAAGGCCATTGAATGAGGCAAGCAAAGGCCGGGAGGTTGGCTGCAATGAAAAGGATGAGAGAAAGGCAAAGGCGGGGGCAAGGCGGGTCATTAGGGAGGATGACAATTGGGAGACTTGTGTGCTTGTGACCAAAATGACGAGGTGGGGTCATCCAAGTACTGGAGGAAAAGGCGGTGTTGAACACCTAGTAGCTCCTCGAACACGACCACGGACATAGGTTGGAGTCTAGAAGACACCCACATATGTGAGGGAGATGGGGTGCATCCTCAATCAATTAGCATAGAGGGCTGCATCCCTTTGGTGGGGCCTACACCCAACAAGGTCAAAGAACATCCGTTCACCTTTGAAGAGATGGGACCTTGCCACCAAACAAAGAACATTCAACCCCTTAGCTAATTCTTTGAGGATGGATACACAATTTTGGATAGACTATGCAAAGAAACAAACACGGGACGAGAAAATGATGAAGCCGGGGCAATTGACAAGGCCGGACACATTCGAGAAATGGTCGAGATTGGAGTTGATCTTTGAAGCTCTTGCTACTGACAAGGGGCATGGAGGAGGGCTTTAGAACATGGAGGACTGCGCATTGTGTATGCGGTAGGAATTCATTCTTTGCAATGTTACATTTCAATCTTTGCCTCTTACTTTTGGTATTGCGGGTAAATGAGGCAACACCGGAGCTGCCTTTGAACACGGCCTTAGCGAGTAACGGGATGCATCTGATTGGACGAGAGGCGTAGAAGAGTGATTTGAGCTACCAAAGATTTTGCTTAATGTGGATAACTCCATATGTTTTGTTATGCAAGCAAACATGTTTTGTTTATGTGGAGCAACCAAATGGACATAAATTGCATAGTTAAATACATGAACACAAACTCTTTTGGGAATACTCTTTTCATTTGAAGTGTCGGGCAAATACATGGTTCATGCAAATATTTGCATTCACAATTTAAACACTAGGTAATCCAAAATGGCAGCAAAAAAATTACAGCCTGTTTCAAAATACAGCAAGGAAAAAACTAAAAAAAACTTCGGCCTAGCCTATAAGGGTCGCCCGGTCGTGCCATGGTTCACCGAAATATACCGCTTAGGTCCCATGATTGATTGGGCTCTCAAACTTCACATTATCTCCCTCAGCTACTGTCACTTGGCAGTGGACCAGATCGTGCTCCCCTTTTGCATGTTGAATCTGGTCACATATCTCGAGTGTGACCAGGACATTAAGATTTGACCCCGCAGCAGCCGGATATTTCTTCTCGGTTCACCGCCGGTTCTTCAAAGTAAAAGATCCAACGTCCCTGCATGCGCACGCAGGCATCAGAATAGCGACGCTCCCGTTTCTTCGATGGGGAGGGCGTGGCAGGAGGGGGCTTACGGTAACCCCCGGGATGGATTCCTTGTCCCTTTCTCCGGGAACCTTCCATCCAGCTGCAGGTCGGGGAAAAGAAAGGTTAGATAGACTACATGCACAACTACATGGATCAGAACCCGGAATGGATACCACCTTGACGACGGATTCTGGGTGGACCGAAAGTCTTTCTGAGCTTGACGACGGATTCGGGCGGATCGAGTGCGCTCACTTGCTGGGATGACTACTAGAATGCAAGGCCAACACTTTTTATACCTGAATTCGAGATGATGAGGGCTCTGACCCCATTTGTGCGAGGCATTAGAAGCCATAACCCTTTCAAATCGTCTGCAGGAAGCCGATTTAGGGGGGGTAGATTTAAACGCGTTCGAGGAGATATTGCTTTGGCAAAACCTCGAGATAGGGCCAAATTGGGTCGCGAATGATGGTCCCTGCATCCTCGATGAGCGGTCCGTTGGGTCATGATGGAGGCTTCGGGTTGCGCGACCGCGAGATCCGCGTGAGGCCTACGAGTGAGGTGCCATCACGACGTGGGTAGGGTTAGGCACGCGGAACGGACCGTTGGGACGCGGAATAGGGTTAAGCCCCACGCGCCCCTCGGATGCCATAATGGCGGACTGTGGACTGCGCCTGCGCGATAGGTGGCCCTGCAGGGCGCGGCAGGGGGCCGTTGGGGGGGCGAGAGCGGGATCGTATTCCTGGCGTAAGTGGTTGGGTATACCGCGATGGGGGCACTTAGACCCCCCTAACTTTGGAGGCCCATAACTTGCTAACAGTAGATAATTTAAGCGCAATTTTTTGATGGGCTTGTAGGGTATCTGATTAGGTATCCAATGATACCTGGATTGCTCCAATTGGCCAATTTTTTGGCATATTAATGGGTCCGTGCCTCTTATCTGCGCGAAACCCGGCGACTATACCCTAAAGCACTTCAAAATTTTGCTACCCCCAAGAATCGGCGAGCCAAAGGTTCTCATTCTCCACCTAATAAATTTACTTCAATTCAGTAGCATGTGATGAGAGGTAAAAAAACATATGCACTTATAGCAAGTTCTTCAAGTAAATTTTGATTTTCTAGGAATGCCCTTAAAAGGAAAAGGTATGGCTATATTATTGATATGATGACCAATGAAAACTATCATGTATGCATGAGGGCCGACAAAGGCTAAGTTTCATGAAGGAAAATAAATACCACCAAGATGAAAGACACTTGGAACTAATACCAACACATGCATGGCAAAAGTGGTATAAGTCCATCACACACGAGGTGAATGAATTGAAATGTTACCACGTGACTCCAGTGCCATCACAAAATTATTCTTACAGTTGAGGATGAGGTTGGGTTCTTAAGAAGACGTGATTGGGAAATAATTTTATAGCTTTCTCCCTGTAACCCTTTTCTGTGGTTGAGCCATTTCTTCTCTTCTAGCTATTTGACATTGTTAAGGGACTCCTTTGATTGGAACAATTCTTTTTTTCTAGCTAGTCACGTCCTGCACAATAAGTCTATGCCTTGTTTCACACTTGTAAATTTCATTTGGGAGATCATGTACAATTTGCTTAGTTCCTAATCAAACATCATGTACTAGAAAGCACTAAAAAGGGATGAAGCGAGCGAAGAATAGGGGGAAAGACTCTACAATAGCAAAAGCGATCCAGCTAAAAATGATGGAAGAAGGTTGTACATATTTCACATTCTTTTTGAAGTAGAAACAAGATCACACACCAAGAATAGAATCTACCACAATATTTATTTCAAAACTTGGGTTGATGAAAGTAAAAAACTGTGCTCAGTATTATTGAAAAATCACTAGCTCATTCACTTCTTTGTAAAAGGTAAACTTCAAAAGTAGGTTTGTGTAAGCAAGCAACACTCTTTTCAAACTAGTAGATAATAGCAACTACGAAAGTACATATTTAAACAAGAAAACTTTGAAGTTGAGATTCAAATTTTTGAGACTAAATATGGCAAGGCAAAATCACTAAGTACAGCTCACCTTGCACTAAGTATACTAGCTCACCATAAATCGCCACAAGAGCATATTTCGCGTTCAAATACATAGAACCGACTTGCACCATTATAGATGATGCTCGTTCTATCTTTAAAATGCCAATGATGGCTTTATGAGAATCATCACAATTAGAATTTGTCCTTACGGTTGTTATTGGTGTTAATATCACAAAAAATAGTCTGTCGTGCAAAACATATATTTGTACAGTTTTTTACAATGGTTCTCGTATGATTTGGGGCGTATATTTAGTGTCTTATATAGAGTATGTATTTACAGAGCACGCACCGCACACCATTTTTCATCTTCCAGTATTTATTTTAACTATGACTTTATCTATGTACGTATTTATGTTGTCTTTTATATAGTACGCTTGTATCTACTCCAAATGCAATGAGCAGTTGTACTTTAGGGTTTAGGAGCGGACACCATTTTAGCCGGAGATGAGAAGGATGGAGCAGAGAAGGATGCAGATACCGAGGCAGAGAGCTACGAGGGTTTATCTTCAAACTCCAAGAACACTTGCATATCTGGCGATGAAACCATGCTGGCTCCTTGCGGCCTCTCTATCCATACCTTTACATGTTTTTCTTCAATCTGATATGGCCCTATTCATGGGCACCAATCCATGACGCGTTTCAGGCCCCTGGAATAAAATAATAATAATAATAATAATAATAATAATAATAAAAAAAAAAAAAACATGGCGCTTCACTTCAAACTGATAAAAGCAACTGGAATTCTTGTTTCTTCAATCAGTGATGCCCTCATTTTTGCTCTGGCTTTAAACAGTATGGATAATTTTTCATTTAGAATAGGAATATTTGAGGTTCATTTTGCAGCTTATCCATGTTGACATGTTTGGAGAGTTTGACATATATATCTTAATCTTCCAGATTCATACTTAGGAAGTTGAGAGGGGTTTTAAAATAGCTACATATCACTACAGCCCTTTATGGAATTATACTGGCAATTCCATGCTTAAGTTAAAGGAAAAATCGTAGCTTGCTTGATGCAAAAAGTGAGCATTTTCTAACAATTGCAGCCTAAATGACGTTTATCCTCGTTTCGTAAAATAGAAAAACTAAGTTCTAGAAATATGGAGGTAGTTAGTAGTTAGTTTGTCTTTTCCTCCTATCTTCCTATTTAGATTCTTTCACGTTATCAGCTCTCTTTGTGCATATCCATCCTTTTGTTCAGTGTTTGGCCCTACCCTCCCACCCTTCTCCCAATTGTATGCCGTATTTTGTGTAACTAACTTGTTGTTTAAAGCCTGGTACCCGAGTGGAGGCCTTAGTGCCTAGTTGGGGCCCTCGTGCCTGCTTGAGGCCCTCGTGCCTAGTTGGAGGCCCTCGTGCCTGGTTGGAGACCCTCGTGTCTGAGTAAGCCCTAGTGGCTTTTGGTTTTGTTTCTTATGTATGCAGGAACAATTAGTGAGCGCATTTTCTATAGAGTTTGGACGAAGGTTGCATTTTTCTTACGCACAAGACGAAGATTGGTGGGGAAGGCATTTCGAATATAAATTTTCAATTTCATCTTCATTGTTGTTATATAGATTTCACCCAACAAGGCTAGTCAGCATGAGGGTATCGACTCCATTATAATTCTTTTGACCCTATATATGTTAGTGATACCATTATTGTCAGGGTTTTTCCTCGAAAACCCGAAAGGGCGAGGTTTTTTAATCCCGGCCATAATGTTTTCACTATCCGGGTCTCAATATGTATTTGTATTGATTTTGGTTATGAAAGGAGATGCCCAGAGCACTGTAGCATAGCATTCTGGTCTGTGTTGCACCGAAGTAGTTCTAGAAGAGATCATTTCCAAGCCTCTAGGCTATTATCAAGCTGTGCAAGAGCAAAGCATGACAAGATGACTTGAAGTTAAATACTGGTTCTGACACTTCCTTCTTGTAAAATGAAACTCTCAAGCCCAGGATATCTTGTTGTACACTAAAGTTGGCTTACAGAATGGAGTTTCAACTTTATTTCTCACAAAGAAGCAGATATAAACATTACTACTTATAATAGTTCGTCGACAGTAGTAGCACTTTTCACTATTAAACGCCGGTCTCTACAAACAGAGCTTGTCCATATAGCCTTCAAAACCTCAGCAAGTATCACAATTTGTGGGGGAAGATAAAAGATTTGAGAACTAGATTTGACGCATTAAAATAACAGTTACAGAGAGAGCAAGACTAATGTACCTCAATAGACGGCATTATCCGTTTCAACAGCTGAAATCGACTAGGAAAATTGACTCCACTGGATATCTTCTCCACTGGGTTTTGAGTCCCCCATGTACTCTTTGTATTCTTTTGAGTAATAAAGGTCCACGTTCATAAAAAAAAAAAAAAAAAAAAAAAATTGACTAGGAAAATTTCATGCAACTTCTAGTGTCTTCCAATCATGATCCATTTTTTTCATTTTATCCTCACAGTCATGAACATACTGGTTATATTTCTAATCTACCTTATCCATTATCCAATGGCATAACGGGCAATGCTTTTCCTTTGCCTAGTAAAGGTCATGGCAATCCTCACATACTAACTTCAGTTCAACATCTCTTTTTTTGCTATATTTTATGGCCTTCAATGTTATGTCCGATCTCAGACACTGACTCCATAGGCATTTGTCCATTTGTTTGTATCTGTCAAAAGTTCGTTGGCGTTCAACTCCAGACTGCCAAGGTCTGAAATTCTAATTCAGGTTGAATCTAGCTTGCACCTTCTGATGCTTCTTGAAGGCTCTGATGAAGAACGTTATCTTCTATGCGTATTTTTGAGGTCACTATTGTTCTCAAATACTGATGTTATGCAACATCAGCTTTTCAAAAAAGAAAGATGAATCGTAATTGCGGCATCTAGTGGCAAGGGTATGTAAATAATTCTCAATAATTTGTTACATTTTAAGGACAGAAGCACTAACAGTAGCTGAGAGAAGAAACATGGCATTAGGATTCAACTTGCAAATGAGAATTAAATTAAGCTGGACAGTGAACAGGGCATTAAATGATCTATTTACTTGTAGTGTCACAATATGTTAATCTAAACTAGGAAAGAGGATTCAAGAAATATGGTGCAAAGAGACTACACTAATGTATGTAGTTAATGGTGCAAGATATTTGTACTACCTTCTATTTCAAATGTCCACTTACATGTTTATGCTTATCTATAGCTGCCTTGTTCACATTTCTTGAGCTTGAGCTTGATTGTTTGGTCGACAAGGCTTTTATTGTTCTCTTACCTTTGCAGGTACTTGATATTTTTTAAGCCCTTTTCATGTTGACTGTTGATAGGCACAACTCATTTAAAAAAGTTTTGACGAGGCTTTTTAAAAAGTGGATGGTACTAGTAACAAATTGTCATTCCAGGTTTATCCCATGCATCTAGCTTGTCATTCCAGGTTTATCCCATGCACCTCTAGGTCTAGAAAAATTAGTTACACTTCATTTTTCTACCCAACCCAGTGCTTCTTAAAAGCAACCATATACAAAATCCCATTGGTGTTGCTAAAATACTTTATTGTGTTTTTCGTATTTAACCACCTCGTAACATTAGGTGCAATGCATGCGAACCACAACCACCTCTAGGCCTCGAAGGGGCCGACGAATTTTCGTACATACACATAGCATATTTCATACACATTTTGTATATATTTCGTACACATTCAATATACATTCGATGCGCATCTTGCACATATACAACACGTTAAACCATTGAAAGGGACATTTATCACATTAGAAAAATTAAACTATTGAATTAACACACCCCCCTCCCCGGGAGTTATTTTTGCTAATATTCATGCAAGGCGTCCAGCGGTTGGGGAGGAGCTTCAAAGACATTATGCCAGTACATGTACAGTACATGCATACAATCCGCTTTACAACCTTTGATTTTACTGTGTCTTTGAAACTGACAGCTAACTAAAACTTGCTAGAAAATGAGTCTTGCTTACTCTCCAAGATCATCCATAATCAACATCCAACAGCCCGAGTCTACTGTTGGACGCCCTGCACAAATATCAGCAAAAACAACCTTTTATTTGAAGGGGGTAATTCAATGGTTTAATTTTCTAATATGATAAATGTTCCTTTCAATGGTTTAACGTGTTGTATATATGCGAAATGTGTATGGAATGTACATTAGATGTGTACAGAATGTGTACGAAATATGTTATATTGATAAGTGCACAAATGGCCAGTTTCTCACTATGTGTAAATAGTAAAAATTCATTGTTAGATATATCCTGCAAGAGACTGCCTAAGTCAGCCTTGTATCCTGCTTTCGACTATAACTTTTCTTGCATTTTTTACACAAAAACTGGCTTTTGTCCCCATCAACAAATTCTAGACTATTCCAGCATTATCAGTCCATCAACTTTTTCCTAGAATTTCCTGAGCTCTAGATCCGATCACTCTAAAAAGCCCTACAGTAGGCCTATAAAGCGTAATCAAAGCATCCAGCAGGCCTATAAACTGACACCTCGTCACTAGAGGATTCGCTTGAGTGAATCCTCCAACTCCAAGCCAAGGAGAATTCACTTGAGTGAATCCTCCTTGGCTGCTCTAGTCAATTTCGGGAGCCAATAAAGTGGTGGGTGGATGCCCGAGTGAGCACTAAGCACTGACAAGTTAGGAGTGGGATACATTGCAGACACGTGTATACGCTAGATTTCAAGGAAATCATGCACCTCGGGTTAGGCAACCCTGCTAAAAATATCCAATTTGATAAAGTCGATGCAGGCAAATTATCGATCGTAATTCTGTAAAAATTGTGTAGAATCCGGTAAATATGTTTTTCTCATAAATCCGGTAAAAACATAAATAAAGGGCGGCATTTTTGCTAGTTGGTGCAAAATCTAAATTCTATGCCTGATGTCATTGCCTTACAAATTTAAAAACTGCATTGTAGGTTGGAGGGAATGAGGGACATCGTGGGTATTTGTTTGTTTATAAGATGTGCTACTGCTGTCACAGATGTACATAGATGTACATGGATATTATGTATGTGGGTTCAAATCCCACAAAGCTTACAAATTTGACTTGATATCTTATAATATCTTAGTTATAATATTTTATAATTTGTTATTTCATATTTCATATTTTAATTATTGTATTTCATAACTCTACGCAATATTTTTCAAAATTCAATTCTTACTCTAACATAAACCATTGCACTATAAAAGAACATAGGAAAATCCCCCTTTGACCCCCTTTGGTTTGGGTGCATATTCACACGGGGGGTCACTCCGGGCAACGAGAGCCTTCGGATAGGCATATATGCCTTATATTCCTTGATGTGGACCGTAGATAGCGTTCCTCGTTTGTGGGGTATCCTTGTATGAATTTTTGTATACTGTATGCTTAGGTGTGCAAAATACTATAAGATTTCAGTTAATATACTATAAGGTGTGAATTTGATACGTGTATAATATAATTTAAGGGCTCTCTGCCCTCGTGACCCCCGTGTGAATATGCACCCAAAACAAAAGGGGTCAAAGGGGATTTTCCTATGTTCTTTTATAGTGCAATGGTTTATGTTAGAGTAAGAATTGAATTTTGAAAAATATTGCGTAGAGTTATGAAATACAATAATTAAAATATGAAATATGAAATAACAAATTATAAAATATTATAACTAAGATATTATAAGATATCAAGTCAAATTTGTAAGCTTTGTGGGATTTGAACCCACATACATAATATCCATGTACATCTATGTACATGTGGCAATGATAGCACATCTTATGGGATTTGAAGCCTATATACTACTAGTAGCAATTGTAGATACGAACTTGTGAAAATCGCAACATGATTACCATGACTAGACATGTACTGTAAGTAAAACCAAAGAAGTGCTAGATAGGTGATGTTGCAAAGTAGCTCTAAATTTTTCTGAGCAGCCCAGAGTATAGAACACCGCATGCTTCTCTGTAGATTCACTTAAAAACCCCCCTCACTTTTGGGTTGAGTGTATCCAATGCACCTGAATCTATCAAACTTAATAAGTCGCAAAAAATTTCTTGCAAGTTTTTACGAGGCATTCGGTCACCTCCTTCCAAGACTTGGCACTCGGGTGTAGTTGCGGATATAAAAACTTTCGAATTGAATTCTCTGCCACCAGCTTTCCTAAGACCTCCAACCATGATTGCACATCCACCATGATTGCACTGTATGCCATAACTCTAAGTGGAAAACAAGCACGACAATACAGATACCCCTTATAAAATGGTTTGCCAGAGAAGTTGACACACAGGGGTCTTAGCATTGGCTACAAGTTTCCATGCATAAGTTTTGAATCATATACCCTAGTTGTAGAGTCGTTTCCTGAGGAATAAGCTGCCACTATAACTTTAAAGCTTCTGGAGCTACAACTAAAGCATGCAAGAGATGCCACCGGAAGGTTTTGTAAGGGGTTGCAGACCGCCTGAATGTGTCACTACTCAGTTATAAATCTGTGAAATAGAATCAAGCACAAGTTAAATTTAGAACAACAGAAGCCAAACCGTCATAGAAAGCATCTGTTTTGATCTACCAGAAGATAAGATTTCAAGAACCGGGAACCCTAGAAAAGTGCTCCAAATGAAGGGGAAATCCGCCGGAATGCGAAGATGAAGCAAGGGCGGAAATCTTGGGAAGGAAAAAACGTGTAATGCAAGCATGAAAGGGGAGATGGAGAGGGCGCCGGCTGGTTATGGAACCCTAAAGTTTGGGCACACGATGGTTGCATGGCAAGGGTTTTTTCTTGTTTTTTTTTTCCTTTTTTAAAGAATACCCCAATTGTAAACCGTTAAATTTAAAACCATGCATTCAATCTGCGCCATTGAAAAGAGTAAGGGGTGCCAATTTAATCGTGACCGCTCGATGCTGCCTCTCATAAAAAATGAATGGTCAAGATAAGCGTCACTCTAGAAATACTGTTTAGTATGCCTAGATGAATACGGCAATGAAATCATAGGAAAACCTTTGTAAATATCGTACAAAAACACAAAGATGACCCCCTGTCATTATGCTAGATATGGGAAGTCAAATAATCTACATTCCCATTTATAAAAGACGTTATAACAAAAATAAAGGGATTAGTAGAGCGGAAGTTTGCCATTTGGCGGGACTTCTTGGATGTTGTAGATGGTGATGGTCGGTTTGTACAGCAGTAGAGTTGCAGTTTTTCTATGAGTTTGTTGTGGAGTGTCGAGGTATCGCTGTCTCTTTAGGGCAGTTCTCCTTCCTCCTCACTTGCTTTGTAACATTACCATTCTTTTAATATATATTGATGACGTAGGGAGCCTGAAAACTTTTACAATTTCAGCAGTAGAGACCAGTGTCATCCACCGCTCTCATGTATAAGCTCAAACGCATAGGTGATAGCGCTAATAGTGAATGAAAATCCGCCACCTGAATGTTAAACTTTTCCCTGATATGATGATATGCCGGGCATTGTATAAATGTATATTACTCATCCTCGATTTGACTTTCTTCGCATAACTTGCAAATCCGATCTTCGATGAGGATTTTGAACCACCGTCCAGTCTCAATTGCGAGTGTATGTGAGCCTGTTCTGTATCTGGTAATGACCTGTTTGTATCCCCATGGAATATCTGCATTCAAATAGGCTTGGCTCCCATAATCAAATTGGTGATTCACATTTGCCCTGTAATGCATCATCTTTTTTCCTGGATCTTTCCATAAGTGTTCTACTGCAAGCTTTTCTAGAATTCACATGCATCTGACTTATTACTTGGCCAATTGGCATCAGTCACACTCCATCTGCGTGCCCATTCACGGATGTCTTGCATCCACGGATGTCTCAGAGCTCAACATAGCTTGGTATGATAGCCAATCTGTTGATTGCCCTCGTACCCAGTTGACAAAATTTATTGTCTGGAAAAGTGCTTCCAACTCCATTGGGAATAAGCCAGCCTCGGCCAACATGATTGCATATGGAATTTGGGGCTTTATGCTTAGTTCCTCGCGAAGAAAAATCTTTTGAATGGATTCGAGCTGCTGCCATAACCTGGAGGATATTCCGGGCCCCCATATGGGCGCACCATACAACAAGACAGTCTGGACTAAAGTTTTGAACAGTGCCTTTTTTAGTCCCCATTTTGTAAGAGAAGCTCTGCTGCATTTTGTAAGCATACTCTACAATGTCGCCTTGCTTCCTGTGACCCTGTGTTTGATGCAATCCTTCCAATTGTATTTGGATGAAAAATCTATCCCCAGGTATTTATAGCACTCTAATGTCTCTAGATCCGGCCTTTTGTACTTGAAAATCGGCCTATCTTTGGTACCAGATACCATTACTTTTGACTTAGTCACATTAACTATCATCTGTTTTTCCATGCAGAAAGACTCCAGGCATTGCAAATGCTTTTGTAAGATGTGCTCCTTATTCGCCACTAATACCACATCATCTGCGTAAAGAAGCAATTGCGCAATGTATCTGCCTATTCTCGAGCCAGTCATATACCGCTCCTTTAGCCTGGTTTTTTCTACAAGCGCCTAAAGCGTGAGTGCATGATCATGCTATGTTCTTTCCTGAAACCCGTCTGGTACATGGAACGTTTTCCTTCATCCTCTGCCCAAGTGCTCAGTCTGTTTTCCAGCAAACTACTTAAGATCTTTGCAAAAGTGCTACCAATTAAGATTGTTCTATAATTTGTAGCCACTTTCCTGTCTCCAGATTTGTGTATTGGATGGACACGATTTATTCTCCAACCATCTGGCATCCCTTGCCTGATACGCATGTTTAGTATTCGTGATATGAGAATCGTATTCTTATTGCCCTATTTGAGCAGTTCCACACAGATGCCATCAGAGTCATGCGCTTTATTATTGGCCATGTTCACCAAAACATCTTTAACCTCATCCTCTAAAAATAGATCTAGACCTGAGGCCATGATTAGCCATATAGAATTGGCATTAGCCTTTTATCCACAAAAACTACCAAAAATGTCTATGAAAATTTTAAGAATTATATACACAACGGGCATCAGCCTTTTATCCCACAGAAATGACCACAAATGTCCATGAAATTTTTCAATGCATTAGCAATTGACATTATATTTGAAAGTGTGGAGGATATGAATTAGTTAAAACAGTCGTTGTGCCTCATGTCCTAGAAAATATCTTGTTTATTCTAGCTTCTGTATTTTAAAGCAGCCACCATATTTCAGGGCATGCACTCATTCATTATATTGAGGATATCCTATGAACTCACTATGCTATATTATATGAACGTTGCTTATTGCCATATCCAAACTTGTAGAAGGATCACATCCTATGGTATTTTAATTTGAGCTTTTAATTTCAGCTCGATAGGTTCTAGGTCCTCGCAGTACAGCCAAATAGAAAATCCAACCTCTCCAACTTAACTCTGCATTTGCTTATATCATGCGCACTTGTCTTTTGCTTCATATTTGTTGATAACAATGGCATTCAAGTCATCGATAGGCAAAAAAAAGGTTCATGTCTTTGTTTTGGCAAAATAATAGGCCCAACAGACCACTTTGTGTATTGCTTAAGGTGGTTGCACAAACATGGAAGGGGTCGAGGCACTATCATTGGGATGATTATTGGTTGAGGAAAAGATCATAGATAATGTCCCATATGATAAGTCATATAATCTAATTAAAGGCAAGGAGATATTTTGAGAAAAAGGCAACTGCCTGCTAAAAAAGGCTAAAGTCGCAGAGAGATCTATAAATAGAACCGAAACTTCAGTTGGACATATCTCCGCAACCAGAGTTCCGATGGAGGCGACCTTTACCTCGTTGGAACCGGCTCGAAGTCTAGTTTCCGAATTGGGGCCGGCAGATATCCTAGTTCATCCGTATGAGGGAGTAATGTCCGAAAAGGTGATAGGGGGTCACAAATTACTGCCATAATCTTGTGGACCCGGTTGGGTGGTTAAGCGTGCTTAGCAACGTATTTGTCTGTGACATATGTGATGTAATCGGATCATGTTATACAATTAAGATGTTGTTGAGTAGTTTCTGTTTCCCATAAACATTGAATCGTATCAAGTGGTATCAGAGCGAAAGTTGCGATTCTTATGGAATCTATGGGCTGTGGGAACATCACTGAGACTTTGAATATTTCTGCTTTGGATTTGAATCAAAGAAGATGGAACTAGTGGTGGTATTATACTCTAAGACTGCGACACTCCAAGAATCTTGCAAGCTTGTGCTGCAAGTATAGATGGGTTGAACCTCGTCAAAAAGTGTGTTGGGGGCCAAACATATAAGTGAACTGACGAATCCTTGGAACGTGGAGTCCAAGTAAGGAGGATTTTGACGACTAGTGCTGCAAGTGAAGTTGGAGCATCAGTAGTAGGGAAAAGAAAAGCTCAGTGCTTTCGTGGAGAATGCTCGAAGCGTATAGGGACCGACTTGTTGAGAACGAGTTTGGGTTATTGGGGAAATTCCTATGATCTTTTGAGGGATTATGGAATAAATAAAAGCATCTTGCTTGGGATTGCAGAGTCAGATCGTGGTGATCTGAGAGACTGATTGGCCGTGGGAGTCAATTATATAAATATTTGACTTGGGAAGTCATCTATATTAACACTTGACCTTATTTGCAGGTTTGCCTAGTGTTAAGCATTGGGGAGGAACTTTACGGACAAGCTGTCAAGGATATGGATGCTAAAATTTGGATGCGGAATCTCAAATTATTTCCTATGGGACAGACTTATGGGTAAAGTTTGTAAGTTGATTTTCTTTATGCGGAATAGAGAATAAGAATTTTATTTTTTGTGTGTATCCATGGTGGTTTGGTATCGCGGAGATACTGTATCATGGAGATGCAATCAAGTAGTACCGCGGAGGTACGAAAGATAATAAAGCACCGTGGAGGTGCAAGGATATATCGTACTGCGGAAGTACGCGGATATCCATAACTGCTTCTAGAGTTTTGCAGGGATTAAAAGAATGGGGACGTGGAGGTTCCAATGGGTATAAGGTACTGTGGAAGTACAATAACTTATAACCATTCTTGAGTTCGCAGGGTCTAGGAACTCCTCGGTGCACGTTGATGTGGAACAACCGCATTGAGAAGGGATGGCCCAAATTAGAGCGAGCTTGGACGATCGCGGACGATCTCTTTTTGAGAAGGAATGGACTGATACGGAGTCATAGCACGTGGGAGAGGTCCACGGCGCCAGGGTTATGGGGGCATGGCAAAAATATGGCAAAGTATGGCAAACATTTTATGGCAAGGGATAACCATTGGAAATTGGAAGGGGAGATACACATCACTAGGGACCTTTATTACTTGAAATATTAATAAAGGGTGATCATATCATAAGATGGGTGGACATGAATAGTGTCTTTTGGACAATGAACAGGGAATCTGGGACAAAAGGAGGATGATGGGTGATCATTCCGGCATTCGCATCTCAGAGATGATCGACACATGAGCGGGGATTTCTGAGAGCCGACATCGGCGATGGTTCGGGGGCCATGATCAGAGATTTGCAGTCGGGGAACAGGAAATCGTGGGTGAATCCCGCTGAGAGACCGCATCACCGCCCAAATCCTTCTTGTCGCAACTCACGAGATCTTCCGATAGAGCGATTTGAAGCGATTGGGTGCAGCCATACCGGACTGCCTTGCTTCTTTTAAGATCAGAGTTGCTTGGAGGAGGATTCTTCTTATCTGATAAGTGGATTATCAGATTGCTCTAGAGCTACGTGGAGTAGCTAGAGATTGCTTGCCATACCAGTTGTCATTGCACTGCCATAACGTTGTGGACCCGGTTGGGTGGTTAAGTGTGCTTAGCAACGTATATGTCTGTGACATGTGTGATGTAATCGGATCATGTTATACAATTAAGATGTTGTTGAGTAGTTTCTGTTTCCCATAAACATTGAATCGTATCATTCTAGGTCCTCGCAGTACAGCCAAATAGAAAATCCAACCTCTCCAACTTAACTCTGCATTTGCTTATATCATGCGCACTTGTCTTTTGCTTCATATTTGTTGATCATTCAAGTCATCGATAGGCAAAAAAAGGTTCATGTCTTTGTTTTGGCAAAATAATAGGCGCAACAGACCACTTTGTGTATTGCTTAGTTCTAAGATAAATAAAATCCATCGTTCACTGCGCTAGATGCAACTCGCAAGTGCAATGACCAGATCATAAGATGCTTTAAGAGTTATCAGTTTCTAAAAAGTGTTGGCAGTGTTGAAGCTATTAGGACAAACTCTGCATGCCTCATTTTCTAGAAGTAAAAATGCTGCAGATCTGAAGGGTTTGGGATGCCTAACAACAATACACAAATCCTTTGTTAGGTAGATTATGAAGAATTGAATCGACAATTAGGGGATGATAGCAATTAAGGGAAATTATGGACTATTGCAAAGTTGTCTTACCTTGACTAGAAGTTTCTGAACTCCATTAGATTGAGCCCAAGAGAGGTTGCCGGAATGAGAAAGCACATGTAAAAACCTGTAAACTTTAAACCAATACCGCCGAATAAAATCAAGGCCCTTGGCAAAGAAGCTCAGCATAAGGTATAACCTGCTGTAAATGAAAGAAAACAAATGAAGTCCCATCTTTATATCTTTCATTATTCCAAGGATGTGATCAACCATACATCAACGACCTATAGAAGAACGAAAGATGCATGTGGATGTATGATTCAGTAGCCACATAAACTAAATGTATACGCCAGAAATTTCAATATGACATTGCATCTAAGCATATATCTTCATCATATGCTTTAAATTATGAGCTTGACAAAGTATAAATTAAGCAGCAACAATTAACTAATGGACTCGAGCAAGTGGTAGGAATGATGCTCAAACAAATGAAGACAAAATACCTGGAGAAAAAGAACCTTCATATGAATAGGATATAGTAAAAAGTATTAAGAAAAGATTCAAGATTGAGGAAGATTTTTAAATTTCTTGTTCAAAAGTCCATGAGAGGATAAAGTTGAAACCAATCAAATCTTCTAAGCTATAATTATAAGGCTTCTTTGTGAAAAATACTTGAGTCTAGACTATGGTCATAATGCAAAACCTAGCTTAGAGCATAAACCATTTTGGAAGCTCAAGGGTGTTGCAAAAGGAGTTTTGCATATTCTGAGAAAATGATGTCTTCTGCCAGCACATACATCTAGAAATTTGAAGTTTAAAGTGAAACAAAGCCATATACAAGGGAACATTTCTTACTTGGTTGATCCCCATGAAAACTTTCAGTTGCTCTATACCTGTCTGTGAAAAGCATAGACACGGATCCGTCTAAGCATATAAGCATGTTGATTCTATCATGTTGATTTCCATCCAAGTAAATCATGTTGATTTTTAAAGTACCTGTGCAGATATCTCTGCAAATATTGGACTTTTTGTCAGTTTATCGGCAAATGGATTAGACTTATATATAAGCGGCCGACAAATAAATATGAAGATAAACCTCAGAACACTGGGAGTATTACCTTGAAGAAACAGAATATTGTGTTTGAACCAAGATCTACTATGAATGTGCACATAGAAAGGAGCAGTCAATAATATACATAATATATGGATCTAAACAAATGCTCACATCGAGTATTAAAAATGAAAATCTCTACACAAAATTTAATCCCACCAAAATATATCTTCCACTGTTCTATAGATATTCAACTGCAAAGACCTGGAACTTTTTGGAAATTACCATCTAGAAGAAATTTATGGAATGTCCATTGGTTGAAGCCCATAAACTAAGTAGCTGGCTCTATTGCTATAGCTGAATTATGTACGCATCCATTCCTCCAGCTTTTCTATAATCTTAAATAAGATACAACGTCTTGATACGTAGTCTTATGCTGATGTCATGAAGTGGAGAATCCAAGAAATGTACATTCACCTCAGCATGTTGGTACATATCTATTAGTATGGAGAGGTCAAAATTTGTCGTACACAATTTTCGAAAATTGTTATGGCAGATGCAAGATGACAATTGACCAATGCGTCTCACCTATAGATGCAATGCTTGCCGAGGCCCGCTCGCAACCCGAGGAAAAGGTAGCGCTGCGAAGAAAGACACCAAGAGAAACCAAAAGACTAACCTTTATTGCGCATCTGGTTCGAATAACCCTAATCGTGGTGCACATATGTATAGTCTAACCTACCCCCTGCCACATCATCATGCCATGTCATCGTAACTCTTCAATTTCATATGCAACCCTTGGTTTTCATATTCCCCACATGGGCAGATCACCAACATGGCACTTAGCTGCCATGTCATCAACTTGCCAACTAGGTGTGCCATGTCATCACCTTTTGCACGTCTCATTCTCCATGGTTTCATGGAAAGATCCACTTGAACTACCTTCTTTGTGCTTCTTCCTTGGTCCGCAACTAGCAGGCCAAGATCTTTTGGCTACGGGTCTTCTTCTGTTGGGATAGGTGCTTAGTAACTCGGCGTAGGTGGTGCTTTGATATGTCCGCATAGCTACCCTTTTCATATATGCTTCCCATTCCCGCGGTTCTGTCTTTCTACTGGTAAGTGGAGCTTCGACGACAAACCACCCTTGTCCATGGTTGCTTTTGCTCAGTTGGCCTTCATAAGTAATTTCTCCAAATGCGAGCTTCTTAAGCTTTACCATTGGTTAGCAAGGGTCTAGATAAGAATTTAATTTTTATTATGAAGACCCTTCGATCTCCCTATATCCCAAGGCCATTGTATTTCTAAATTCTTCTCTGTTATGTACCAGTTCAAGGTTTTTGGGATGCCATTTTGGCATGTACCGGTGGGGTCCCGCGACCGGCGTTAGCCGGGAGCGGGTCACCGGTACATGACAGAATGGCAGACCCAAAAACTTGAACTGACAATATGGTATTTGGGGAGCGATTTTTGGGAAGCGATTTGGCACGGCAAGAAGTAGATGAAGCAAGCGATTTGGCACGGCAAGAAGCAGATGAAGCGAATTTTCACTGTATGATCTGTTGTATGATCTGTTCTACTGCCCAAAAAAGTATGGACCTGCAGATTTTGTATGCTTTGTTCTTCATCGGCTCTGTTTTCCTAACCTAGTGCAGGACTGTAGAAATAAACACAATAAGCACCGATCATATTGATTAGGCGGAAGCAAGAACATCTACTCCTTATGGAACTTCGGGTGCCAAAGTGCGGGAAGCCTTCAAGCTAAAGATTCAAGCTAAAGATTCAAAGACATGAAAAGAAAAACAGATTCCAAAGGTTTTTGCGCCTCCAACCATCGCCAGAAGCTCTAGCTCTGACGGCAAGCCCTGTCTGTCGCCAAGCCCTGTTCTTCGTCGCCGTTGTCTACCATCGAACGTAAAGTTAGGGGGGAGAATATTTCGCCATATTACAAGCAATCTTAAAACAGATAATCTGCTGCAGCTCGCTTCCTCTCCTCCGATGCTGGCTTCCTCTCCTCCGGTGCTGGCTGATAACGGATTAATCAGAGTTGTGTGGCTACGACGGCGCCACGTGACAGGAAATATTCTCCCCCCTTAACTTTACTTTAGAAAATGTTCGCCCGCAGGCCCTTACGCGGGGTGCGGACCAGGCTCGCCAGATCCTTACCCCGCGTAAGGGTCTGCGGCGAACATTATCTGTAACGAAAAAATAGAGGAAAATAGAGGATTTGTTGTTGTTAACCGGATGAAAAACTGGATATGCGGAATGGGCGACTGGAATACCATTCTGCAATAGAATGGGATGACACGTGGCAGCACGAAATTAACAGAACGACAAAAATCGCGATCCAAATACCATATTGTACTCGGTCTTCTGGAATCCAAATCTAATATACGGCCTTCAGATGGCTGCCGTTACTTCCAGTTTCGGCCCTTTCAGAGTTCTTATGTCATGTGCTGTTTAGAATCGAATTTCTTCAAGACTTTTAGTTGCTGCCAAATCCTTGCAGTACCCACAACTACGGTGGCGACCGGAGGCCTGATCTTCAAACATCGGCCTGTATAGAGGCAGTTCCGGCAGAGGAATTCCTTAAGGCCTTAAATTCCTTCTTTCGATCTGGCCAAATCAGTCCAAACCCTTAGAATCGGTCTGCTTCAGGCCCGATTTTCCACAATCTGATCCTGGCTTATTCTTTCAAATTTTCTTGCATGGCAATGGCCAATTCAAGCATGGATCCGGAAAATGATCTTGAAGACCAAGAAATTCCAGGGTCGCGACCGTCCACTATGGCCCGTCCCTTGCCCAATCCATTTATAAGTTTTTCTTTTTTTTTTGTTAACATTTTTTCTCCCAATGGTTCTTGTCTAACCTCTATCTCTTTTGCTCGACACTCAATTTCTTTCTCTTCCATGGGTTGCCCTTCCTTATACTTCTGCTTGCAATTCCTCCTATGATTTCCATGGCCAATCTTTACCATAGTTCCCTTGTTGCCTTCTAAATTACCATGGCTTTTTCCCCTTGGTTTTCTTATATAATTTCTTTTTTATCGTATCAAGTTGTTGCTCATGATTTCGTTCTCTAGTTATTTTCTCTCCAACTCTCGTGACTTGACCCCTTCTTCTTCGAGGCCCTTGTTTGGTCACCTCAATTCCTTCTTATCTCCATAGGTATTTTTCTTCTATGGAGTTCTCATGACAACCCTGTTGCCATGTCCAAATCTTCACATCTCCATGTCTTCTCATGGATGTTTTCTCTTATAATACATCTCTTGTACTATGTTTGTCCTTTTGTCACATTTACCTAGCTTTCTTCACCAAGCTTGCAAGATTCCATAGCCATATCTTTCTGTTTTTTGCAGAATTTTGCCTCGATTTGGCAGATGACATTGTTTTTTGGGAGGTGGAGGGAGGAATGTTCCTCGTCCCAAGAAACTTAAGGTTTTGAAACTTACCTTGGATCCCATATCTTCCAGCAAGATAATGGCCTTGTTTCCAAATTCTTCATTTCCACTTTTGGGTACGCTTCCCATCGAGCATCTAAGTCATCTTTTATTGTATTGAACATCTTTTCTAGCTTGCCTTTCATGGCCAGACCAATATTGATTGTAAATATGTCTTTTCGCTCCCAAGTACTTCCATAACTTTTTGCTTTAAGGCAATTACTTCATCCTTATGAGCTTTAGCAGCCTCCAGGATAATATTCTGCATTCAGTTGGTCTTCTTGTCCTTGCTCTCTCTTTCTTCTCTTTCATTAAATTATCATCCTCTGCCTTTCTTTGCAAAACCTCCCTCTCACTTTGCTTTCCTTCTTTCATTTGTTTGGTTTTTTCATCTCGGCCTTCCACTTCTTTTAATTGCATACAATACTGTCAGTTTTGTCCTTTTAATAAAGTGCTAGTTCTTCTTCCTTTTCTATTGATTCCAACCTTTTCATGTCTAACCATTCTTCCCCTTGGGTTTCCCAATTTCTATGCATCATTTTTTATAATAGTTCTCGTCGTCTTTTTCCTTCTTAATTTGTTCACGTTTGTGTGTTGTTTTATTCTTCGCATCAATCGTTTTGCATGTGTCCTCCTCTTCTTGAAAATCTCTCCAGTTTATATCAAATTTCTAGCGTAACATGGCTTCTCGACCAGCTTCTCGTCAACTGGCTATTGCTCTATTAATGTTGGCCCAATCACAAGTTGAATGGGTTCGAAATGTTGAAAATCTATTGCCTTTTCTCTTCCATTTCAAGCCCAGAATCTGCAATGGAACTTTTTTCAAGCAATTCGGAGGATGCATGCGTAGCTTTATGGTGACGGGCAATTTAATAAGTCGTCATCTTCATCCAATTCTCTTGCTTCTGTCTTGTAAGAAAAATAAATTGATGGCACTCCACACAAATCTGCAATGTCTCCTCGTTGTTCAAATTTGCGAATATCTCCTTTTGGATCATCTCGTCCTAATATTTATTGCACATCTGGTTTGAATAAACCGTGAACTTACCCCCTGCCACATCATCATGCCATGTCATCGTAACCCTTCAATTTCGTATGCACCCCTTTGGTTTTCGTATTCGCCATATGGGCAGATCGCTAGCATGGCACTTAGCTGCCATGCCGTCAACTTGCCAACTAGGCATGCCACGTCATCACCTTTTTACGTGTCATTCTCCATGGCTTCATGGAAAGATCCACTTGAACTACCCTACCCGCGCTTCTTCCTTGGTCCCAACCAGCAGGCCAAGACCTTTTGGCTACGAGTCTTCTTCTGTTGGAATAGGTGCTTAGTAACTCGGCATAGGTGGTGCTTTGATATGTCAGCATAGCCACCTTTCTCATGTATGCTTCTCATTCCTCTGGTTCTGTCTTTCTATTGGTAAGTAGAGCTTCAGCGACAAACCACCCTTGTCCATGGTTGCACATGCTCAGTTTGCCTTCATACATAACTTCTCCAAACGCGGGCTTCTTAAGCTTTTCCATTGGTTAGCAAGGATCTAGATAGGAATTTAATTTTTAATATGAAGACCCTGTTTATTCTTCAATCCCCCTTTGTCCCAAGGCCATTGTATTTTCTGAATTCTCCTCTTTCTGTATTGCACGACAGAGGTCTAGCCTTCTGGAATCCAAATCTAATACATGACCTTCAGATGGCTGTCGTTACTTCCAGTTTCGATCGGCCCTTTCTGAGTTCTTCTATCATGTACTGTTTAGAATCAAGTTTCTTCAAGACTTCTTGTTGCTGCCAAATCCTTGCAGTACCCACAACTGCGATGGCGACTGGAGGTTTAATCTTCAAACTGCGGTCTGTATAGAGGCAGTTCTGGCAGAGAACTTCTTACCTCCATAGGTATCTTTCTTCTATGGAGTTCTCATGACAACCCTGTTGCCATGTCCAAATCTTTGCTCATGGGTGTTTTCTCTTATAGTACATCTCTTGTACCATGTTTGTCCTTTTGTCACAATTGCCTAGCTTTCTTCACCAAGCTTGCAAGATTCCATAGCCATATTGTTAATTTTCTGCTTTTTGCAGATTTTTGCCTCAATTTGATAGACGACAATGCTCACGGGAATTAAAAACTTTAGAATATAATTATCCCTTACAATTTATAATAGAGATTGCAGGATCCAAAACTTTTTTGGAAATTACTATCTAGAAGAAATTTACAGAATGTCCATTAGCGGAATTGCTAAAGCTAATCATGCATCCATCCAGTCCTCCTACTTCTATGACTTTAATTAAGATACAGAGTATCATACTAATCTAAAGAAAGGCTACCAATTTGTAGTAGAGATTGTTAGATCAGGAATTTTTCAAAAAATTACCATCTAAAAACATTTGCAAGAATGTCCATTGGGTGAAGCTAGATATCAAGTAGCCAGAATCTAACTATCCCTTAAAAGAGGCTATCAATTTATAGTGGAGATCGTAGAATCTACAACTTTTAGAGAAATTATCATCTAAAAGAAATTACAGAATGTCCATTAGTTAAAGCCCAGATACCAAGTAGCTTGCTCTATTGCTAGAGCTGAGTCATGAACGCCTCCATTCTACCTGCTGAGATATCATGACCTTAACTAAGATACTGAGTTTTATACTGGTCCAACGAAGTAAAGCCCACATAATAGACATTCTTCTCAGCATGTTGGCACATTCCTATTAGCATGGAGGCTTGTGGCAGATGTGGACTGCTTTATTCTAAAGGGGGATACCCTTGCTATATTAAATTTTATTTTATCGTCCAAGGAGATCAATAGGAACAGATATATTAATGTCCAGGATTACCCTCCCCTCCCCCCTCCCTCAAGAGTTTTCGAGGGAAAAACTATAGCAGCAATAAGCCTACTGACAAATTGTACAATGATACATATCAATGAACTATACAACGATACATATCAATAAGCATTGGAGGACACAAGAGGGTGCACATATCCATCACCAGCTGGAGATATAATCCAAGTATCCCCACTGAAATTGTGTGTATCATCACATGGAGCGACTAGTCAGGCAGAATCAACTCATCATAGTGCATCCTAATAGGTCCAAGTGTTGGGCAGTGCTGAAGAGTATGGCACTCGTCCTCAATAACTCCCAACTGGAAACACTGACATAGCCTGTCCTTTCATGCTTCTTGGATCCATCTACCTGTCTCAATGTGAAGGCAGTGAGCACCTGTGCAAATGGACGCAATGAGTCTACACTTCTTTCGAGGAAAATATGTCTGCATGTACTCTTGTGAACCTCACTCAAGTGTGGGATTGATCTTGCTCTTGTGGTGTGCAATTTTTACATGTTCCCTAGCATCCCAAAGCTTGTCGAGGAAGCATGTACTACTTGTATGCACTTGTGCTCCTGCATATTCCATCTAGAGAGCCAATTAGCTCGCTTCTCCTTCCAGCAGGCTCTGAGGTATTGTGGATCCATTTCGATGGGCATAGGCAAGGTGTGGTAGGCGAGTGTTGTCCATACTGACCACCTTCTAAAAGTATATGAGGTGACGGTCTAGGACCGTCCACTGCAAAGGCAAGAAACTATTCTCCTGCAGAAGTATCTGATACAACACCATGGACTTCCCTCCAAGTGCGTAGAAAAGCCTTTTGAACCCTCTCCAAGTCATTCCAAGTGGCAAGTGATACCACAGGTCTGCACACCTCTACCTCTTATAGAAGAACGGGCTCCATCAAGACCCTGAACAAGTGCGATTGGTGCATCCAATCAAATAGCTCTTCTTTGTAGCTATTATTCTGCATTGCATACAAAGCTTTCCAGCCTGTTGTGACTCATTGCCGGTAGAAGTGTCTCAGACTGTGGTAGTATTGAACTCCACTCCCAGGTACTTGTAGGTGGGCACAACCTTCACATTCTAACCTTGATAAGTTAAGGAGGGTGGCCTTGGTTGATGGAAAGACGAGATGAGGAGCACCTTAGTCTTAGCCAAATTCACGTGCATTCCAGTGGCCTGGTAGAAAGTGTCTATGGTATCAAAATGCTCCTGCATGTTAGCTGGGGTGTGAGCTAGGAGGTCCAAATTGTCTGCGTAGATGAGCTGGCAGATAATGCATAAGCTGAGCCAATCCAACCCCTAGCTCAATAAGCCAACCCTCTAGCTGGTCAAAATCAGGCCAAACAATGTTGGAGAGAGTGGGCATATATCCTTGGCGGACTCCAGGAGTTTTCATTTGTGTTTCCTCAAGCTCCAGCCTGGAAGCCGCCTTTTGGGTTCTAGTAAGATGATCAAGCATATGTCGGACATGGCCTGCACCAAACAAACCGCGAGGAAGGCATCAAAATAAGAAAGGGCGAGCGCCCAAGTGCACGCCATAGAATAGAAAGCACGGAATGCCAAGAAGAGGAAGAGAGATGATGAGCAAGCAGAGCACACAGATGAGCAAGTCCAACAAGAAATCAAGCAGGTTAATGAGCAAATTGAGCACATTGACGATCACAATGAGCAAGCAGATCAAGAGGCTGCACGAGAAGGCCAAGAATCAGAGGACGAGCCAGTCAACAAGGTCAAGCGCACTCATGAACCGAAGAAGGCTCGATGCCTCCATAACCTAGAAAGAAGAAGGAAGAAAGCGGGAAAAGAAAAGAAAAAGGCGCTCCGGGAGAAGAATCGAGTAGAAAAGGGCAAGGATCCGGCCATGAAGGAAGCTTCAAGGCGGCAATTCCAAACCGAATATTGCTCCGTTACAAACCAAATGGAAAAGGAAATTATCTTTGTTTGTGCTCTACACTACAAAAACCAAATTAATCCCACGCTTTCCACATGGTCCACAACGACACCTGCTAACACATTTGTTCACAAGGAAGTGCAAAAGCATGCATTCGATGAGATACACATAAGCCTCAAAATTGAGGAAAGGTGATGGGCTTGAGAAGAACGAGAAAACAGGGCCTGCCAATGTTGCCATTGAAGACGAGTGCAACATTCTTCAAAACTACCTACCATTTGGTCCTATCAGGGCATGATATGTGGGGTTGGTAATACCTCACCAATCATTATGACGAGGTATTGCAGATGGCTTCAATAGAGGTACTAGTATCACATCTCCAGGAGGTACCGGACATGTGAGCTCAGTTGGGTCCTTCATCACTACATTAACATATACAAATGTCCTTATTATTGCTAAGGTTTTCACTCCCTTTTTTAATCCTAGACAGTAATAGATTAGATGTTTTTTTTGTTTGGGTCCTGTAGGCATTTTGGTCTCCATGAATGATATAATTCAATTCAACATTTATTGTATTTTGTTTGTAAGCTCATTTTGAAGTACCCAAGGTGCAGCATTTTCATTGTATTTCTTCAATGAAGTTATGGTGCCAGAAGAATTGTATTGAAAACCTTAGCATTTTCATGTGTTTCTCCATTATATAAGTTGGACAACTGGCCCATAGACTTTACAGGCCTAGAAACCTATTTAGTAGTAGGAGAGATTGATTCTAGTTTTGAAGTAGCTACATGGGCTATCTAATACTATTTATATATTTGATCTATAAGTTTAATGAAATATTTATGCCATAGAAATATTTCCAGAACATGTAAATTCTTACCAAAGTAACCGAATGTGCTTTTTTTGAATTTCTTTTAGTCTGATTCATTGTCTAATGGCTTCAAAAAATGGAACTATTGACAGCCATTGGATTTTGTGAATTTTCAATTTTGCTTGATATATAATAATAATAATAATAATAAATTTTATTAACGTCCACGGGAGCCCGTAGGCTATGGGACAAAGAAATCAGGATCTAGTACAATCATCATAATATGAGAGAATCAAGCCTCTCCACGATGCTCAATGTAAACCAGAAGCTCTCGGAGGAAATTTCCTAAATGTGGAAGCGAAGGAATATGTTGAAACAATTCATCCAAAGGCATGCTCCGATCAATCATGTGATACTTGGCACGAAGAGTGTCATGGGCTGCGGCAAAATATATAGCATGCTTCTCGGTCTCCACATCCTCCTTCTGACACACATATCCTCCGATCTTACGCAATTTTCAACCACCTTCCCTTTTCAATCATTAGGCGGTGGGAGCTCATGCGCTTGGCATAATCGATCGATTTGCCGGAAACATGCTGAAGGGACAAATATGGTTGTATCTTTGTAGGTGCGTCAGGATTGAAATCCCGATGTAATATTGGAGTTTCTTTTTGGAAGACACCCCACGGTATGCCAAGAAGCGTGTGCCTTGAACTCTTTTGTATAAGAACAAATAGTGAGCCCCATCGAGTAAACCCGGCTTTGTAAATCCTTATACCAGCAATTTTTGCCATGCGCTTCAAGCTTCAGCTGCGGCGTTAAGTGCTAGCCTTACAAGAGAGCCATCCTTTGCTTCTTTACTCTGGTCAAGGTATCACGAGAGTGTTACACATGGATTGTATTTCCAATGGATAAGAACCACAATGGTATAACATTATCTCATATGGGCCTCTTTTCACCTTGAGTCATGTGCGACCATGTTTTTGAATTGCTTCAATTTCTTGCCATTTAGAACAACATAGCGATGGACCCCAGATTTCACTAGCATATAGAATAAGCGGCATGACCGGTGCCTCAAAGAGTTTCTTCCTTGGCCAATAGGTGATGTGAGCGGCGGCACATATTTGCCATTCGCGAAAAATGCTTTCAGCGCCCATTTGCAATTCGATATCTACCCTTTTGTCCATGGGCCTCGCCGAAGTGAACACTTCATGACCCGGATATTTGTAGGATTGGACTTGTTCTACCACATGCCCATGGTAATTCAAAGCATTTTATCTGCGTCCCAAAGCCGATCTAACCTTAGTCTTTCCCGGATTAACTACAAGCTCAAATTGTGAGCAAAATTCACACAAAGCACATCTAGTTGCCCTTGTAAGCCTGGCAAGGTGAGAGCATAAGAGTAAGTCATCGGCATATATAAAGAAGGATTACCGGTTCATGGAAAAGGCGGGAAGCGACAACCCGGATTCTTTAAGAAAATTCTCCGGTTGGTCAATATAGAGCCCGAACAAGGTAGGAGAAAGAGTGCAGCCTTGTTTTACTCCACGTCAGCGACAATTAAGTCGGACATGCCGGACGGAGTCACAACCCTTCCCGGACTGATTCATTATAACACGCCTATGGCTTGAACCCATTCACTAGGCACACCAATTTGGATTAACATGTTCAAGAGATTACGGCGAGGAAGCGTATGTCAATGCTTTAGCAAAATCAACAAGCGGTGAGGCGATGGTTTCCCTTGTGATCTAGCCTCCTCTATCATAGTGCTGAAGTGTGAGCAAATGATCTATAGTAGAGAAACCCTTGGGAATCACGCTTGCCCTCTCGCTCTTAAACCATCGCCTCGCCCATATTGTGAGCTTAGAATAAAAATCTTGTCAAATAGCTTAGCAAGTATGGGGCTGATCATGATAGTCTGTAGTTATTTGGCTGCAACACATCACCTTGTTTATGTATTGGGTAGATCAAACTGGTGGTCGGCCTCCAGGAAACCCCTCTGTAATAGCTTGGTTATATAATTCACGAAATCGAGGCCAGCCAATGCGTCTCCACCATCCTTGAGATGTTCTGCCAACAACCCGTCAATATCATGCTTTCCCCAAGCTAGCCCATCAATTCCCTTCTTAACATCCTCAGGGTATTTGCAAAACTAGGATGGGCTTCTATAGGTATGCTCAGCTTATCTTCCCCTTTGAAATACAAGTGTAGGCGTAAGTTTTCTAAAACCGCAAATCCGTCGGGGGCCAGCTCTTTGTTTGGAGGAGATAGGCCTTCGGAACCACTTTCGAATATTTTGCCTTATGCTCAAGTTTTTCTTGCTGCGCCAAGTATCCAAGCTTTCTTCTTCTTCTTCACCAAGCTCCTGTAAGCATGCAGCTTAGATGGGTTATCGATTTGCCTCTTAGCAAGTTTTAATTACGTGTCATACCGGGCCTTCCTTTGGTGCGTGCAGTTTTCAAATGGTGTTCACCATACACTTGTCTTGCACTACTTGTCAACAATGCATTGAGAGCAATGGCGCGTGCATGAATATTACGGAGAGCCCTTATACTCGGCAGCCCCAACAGTATCTCATGATGAAAAGCCTGCTTTTGATACATGTCCTATGGTGCTTTAATTGTTGGGGGACCCCTTGTGACCAGCCCTAAACAAAGAGGGGCATGGTGGCTTTCCTCTACAAAGACTCAATCCGGAAGTCTTGAATCATGCACAACATATGAGGTTAAGCCAATCACATAATCTAAAGGCCTGAGTAAAGTAAACTTCTCTGTAGTCTCATTTCGAATGTGTAACCAGCCAGATCCAAACATGGCGGGTTCCATTAAAAATAATCATATTCAATGATCGAGCATAGGTTTAAGATTTGCTGACTGTAGCATTCCACTCTTTGTGGTAGCTTTGTGAGTGAAGGCATCCCAAGGCTCACGTAGTTAGCAAACTAGGTTTGAGTTAACAAACACTTTTGGAGCTTGGGCTCTCTGTCCGACCATTTAAGTCTCCCATCGGCAAAATATCATAAGCATGTTGCCATTACGCAACCTTAAGACCAAGCGGCTAGGGATCCATTGGGTTTCGATAAGCAGATGGAGAGATATAGCATGAAACCATTATCAAGTCCACGGCGTGTATGCAATAGGGGACGCATTGATTTTGAGAGCCAAAAATACTGTTTGTCTTCTTCATCTCATTGCCACAATGATACAAAACCTGTTATTCGGAATGAACCAAACCAACCCCCCATAAGACCGGGCTCTCTATGAGGTTTAGGATTCCACAAAGAATATGTCTCGTAATTCTTTATTGGTGGGAGTACGCCATGACCGATGCTCCCATGTTTACGGCAAAAACAAAATATCTAAATCTTGGTCTCTAAGAAATCAAAACTATTGCTAAGACCATTTGGACCTTTAATATTCCAAAGCATCCTATAGAGACCCACGGGCTTGAGTTGAGGTGCCTGCAGGAATCCCTATTCCGATTCGATCCCCGATAATAACACGTAGTTTTTCTATAGCCCATTTCCCACGATGCTCGGCTTCTTTCACTTGTCGAATGGCCTGCGGTGCCGTGTTTGTAATTAACGCCACGTTAAGTCTTCACATACCCGATAGTTCTTGCCTTTTCAAACATAGGCCCATGCTTTAGAATCTCTGCATGCGTGATGCTTCATCCCTACATTTGACCGAGAATATGTCTAACTTTATCTTCAATTTTTTTACCTGGGATCGCCAAGCATCAATGATATCGGGCTCCTCCATTTTCAGATTTTTCTTACAAAACTGAATAGCCACCTCTTTGGTTTGTTCATCTTCTACTTCCAATACTCCTATAATTCTTATTCTCCAAGGCTCTTTTTACCTCGCCAAGGCTCCTCAACTAACACGGATTGGACCTCCATCTTCATCAGACTAGAAGGAGTTTCAGATGTTTGGTGTTGGGCATTTTGTTCCAACAATTCAATTTTTCCCTTCAAGAATTTCGACTCTAGGCGTAGGGGCAGCCACTTTGTCCAGCAGTGTTCTCACTTGCTTAACTTCCTCACGGATTGAATCCAAGGTGAAACCTTCTGCATTAGTAATGCCCATGCTCCTTGTGTAAGTACAAAATCCCCTTCTGCTGAATCAATCTGGGCACCTTTCTGTTTCTGTCTTGTGTTTGATCCTGTCATTTTCTTGAATTGTATACTTTAAGCACAATCCGGTACAGCCTGATGCCAAGCACCTGCCCTTTTGCAGAAAATCTTGTCTGCTTGCCTTCCTTTTATATATTCGACGATTACCCACCGTGTCAACTAAAAATTTACACGTATGTTTTCGCCACATTGTGTTTTTTACACGAATTGCGTTAATGCGTGTCGAGAGATGCCTAGGGTTCAGCGCCATAGTTCCGGCCAAAATGTCAACTCATTTGCTTGATATATAGAAGCCTTAGATTCATACGTGTGGTGGTAAAAATTCTAGAACCTTATTCGGTATTGTGATAATCCTAAAGAAGAACAAAAGGTCGTGAGGAAAATTAAACTCCAAAGACATGCCTGACACTCTAGAATAACCCGCACCAACTCATTTCATCAAATAGTAATCCACATCTTTAAATATAGCAATTTAATGCCTCTGATCTACCTTTCGTCATGTTTCAACTAGAAAGAAAATTAAAACCGCAATTGCAATTAAACTAAACCAGACTCCATCACTTTTTTTGGTCCTAAGCTCCAATTTACCTACAGACATATCAAATTCAGCTATCATGAAGTCCTACAACCTCTTATTTTTATGCATACATAGTTTGGAATTAATAGCTCTCCTCCAAGGACATAGGGGCAATCCATAGTGCAACATGGCAATAGTAAAATCTCAGACACGGTACATGAGGTGGCAAGAGTGTACTTAGAACCTTTGAACAAATTTTCACTAAAACAAGTACAATTGGTGACTAGGCATCATGACATGACACTTAGGTGATGATATGATCAATTAGTCACAAAGATTAGGAAAAACTTATTTTTTCAATGCTCTTTCAAATAACCTAGAGGTGGAAAATTGGTAGGGAAGAAATGAAATGGCATGGGAATGAGTTGGCAAATGACAAGATAGGGTTGTGACAAGATAAGGTTAAGAAAACTCTATAGGTTTAGACACATATAGATCATATAAGTTGCACAATTATAGACACAAATTATCCTTCCTACATAATTATATTGCCTTTTCTAGTTCTCATTTTTTTCTTCCTTACTTATTACATGGAAATGACGGGTATGCAATTTTCAGCATTTTGCAATGGTAGAAAACCTAAGCGATCTAATTTTTTGGGTTTTTTTGTTTAAATGTTCTTCCTAACTTATTACATGGAAGCGACACGTGTGATAAACATTAGTTAAGTGCATTTATGGTGGATCGGGGCCTTTTCGAAACCCGTGCCCAGGTCTGATTCTGCTATCAAAACTTCGCTTCCCAAGCCACGTGCGCTGAATGTCATAAATGAAAAATGCACATGTCATGATAATTCATAGTATCTTGAACAGCGAAAAAGGCACATGTTATTTTTGCACACTCATCATTATTGCACATAATCATTCAAATCGATGTCATAAATGAAAAAGGCACATGTCATGATAACTCACACTATCTCGAACGACGAAAAAGGCATATTTCAATTTTGCACACCCATCATTATTGCACATAATCATTCAAAATCGATGTCATAAATAAAAAAGGCACATGTCAAGATAATTCACAGTATCTCAAATGACGAAAAAGACACGTGTCAATTGTGCACACTCATTATTATTGCACATAATCATTCAAAATCGATGTTATAAATGAAAAAAAAGCACATGTTATGATTATATTAATGATATGATATTTGATATTATTATTTTTTTTTTTTTTGAAGAACTGTGTCATTGATATTATTGACATGTGGTTTAAATGTGAACACGTGGCGGAAGAAAGCCAGTGATATATGTTGATTGTCGAGATCGACTTCGTTGCCTATGAAAGATATATACATTAAATGTGGCTTATAATACAAACAGGTGGTATAAAAATAGCCTTTGATTAGTGACACGTATGTAATAATGGATTTATTTTCTTCATTTTCATGAATTCCATGCTTGCTATTGGATGCTCTAAGTTAAATAGCCTTTGCCTGAACCATGACATTAGAAAATGTGCTAGGGCTGGCGATGCTATGCTAAGTTACATAGCCTTTGCCCGAATCATTATGTTAAAAAATGTGCCAGAGTAGGCAATTTCAGCTGACTCGCTCTAATGGAATTGGCAGGCCCTTATCTGGCAAGATTCCTTGCCCATGATGTATAACAAAAAATGATGTCCATAATAAGACTCAAATTTCTTTCTTATTATAAAATTTTAGCATAAGTATGTCATGAATCAAACCCTAATTTAAACGGCTGAGATAATCTGAATGCATCCAAAGGCCGAGATTGATCGCATGACTTTTTACCACCATGAATAAAGGGGAAGAGGGAAAGGGTGAGGACACGAGGAAAAGGGAAGGGAAAAAAGGCAGGGAAAAAAAGGAAAGAGGAAAAGGGTTGGGAGAAAAGAAATGGAAAGGGCATGAGAAAGGAAAAAGAAGGGGGGGCGGAGGGGGAAGAGGAGGATGCAAAACAGGGGACACTAGGAAAGGGAAGGGGAGAAAGAATGGGAAAAGGAAATGGGAAGGGGAGTGGAAGGAAAAAAGAGCATGGGAAAAGAGGAAGAGAGAAGGTCGAAAAGAGAAGCGAAAAAAAGAAGAAGAGGGAGAGTGAGAAGAGAGGAGAAGGGAAGGCATGGGAAAAGAGAAAGGGAAAAGAATAAAGGAGGAAAAGGAAGGAAAAAAGGCACGGGAAAAATGAGAAGAGGGAAAGGGTGGGAAAAGGGAAGGGAAAAATGGGAAGAGAAAAAAGGTGGGGAAAAAAAGGGAAATAGGGCATAGAAAAAAAGAAAAGGGAAAGAGAAAAGGAAAAGGGAGGGGGAGAGGGAGAAATAGAAAGGGAAAATGGGAAGAGAGAAAGGGTTGGGAGAGGAGGAATGGGGAAGGGAAAAAGGCCATCGGGAAAAAGAAAGGGGAAGAGAAAAGTAAAACAAAGAGAAGGGGAGAAAGGGAAAATGCAAAAAGGTAAAAGGAAAGGCAAAAAGAGGAGGGGAAATAAGGGAGGGGGAAATAAGAAAAGGGAAAAGAAAAAAGCAGGAAATAGAAAAATGGAAAAACAAAACGTGAAAAAAGGTGAAAAGTGACGAGGAAACAGAGAAGCGTGGGGAAAGGCAGATGGGAAAAAGGGGGAAAGGGAAAAAATAAGGGTAAAATGGAAAAATAAGATAAGGAAGGGGAACAAAAAGAAAGAGAACTAGCAAAAAGGCACGCCAGATGTTAAAGAAAATAAAGGCATTAGAAAATTAGGGCAAAGTAATATATAAGTTTAGAGGTCCTTTGTTTGTCATTTTTTATGTCACAAAAATATGGTTCGTTACGCATATGAAGGAGTTCATTGGGCCCAATGTTCCGGTCAAAATCTTCTATATTTAAAATTGGATTTTGCTAAAGCTTATGATAGTGTGAAGTGGACTTTCTTGGATGCCATGCTTTTGAAATTGGGATTTGGGTCTGGTTTCCGATCTATGATGAAAAAATGTTGATTTCGCTAAGGGGTAGTCTATGTATCATGGAGAACCATTGGTGCTTTTTCCAATTGAACGTGGAATAAGGCAAGGTTGCCCTTTAGCTCTTTTTTGTTTACTATAGTGGCGAAGGACTTCTTTCGCGAACATTGCATGAGGCCGAAAAGGATGGTTTGGTAAAGGGATTATTATTGGAGGAAGGTGAACAGGTTATGGTTAATCAGTTTGCAGACGATACCTTCTTGCTAGTGGATGGTGAAGAGAATAATGTGCAGATAGTCAAAAAGATTTTTGGATATTTTTTCAATTGCATCTGGTTGTCTCCTTAATTGGGCTAAGTGTAGTGCTTTATGGGTGGGAAGCGCCCGCATTTTTATATGAGTATGCCTGGAAGGTTGTTGTACCATCTGCAAAGACAAAGCTTCTAGGAGTCCCCTTTGGTTTAGATATTGACATGAATGAAGCATGGGATGAAATTATCTTAAATTTACAAAGGCAAATGATTTGGTGGAGAGGTTCAAAGTTATCCTTGGCAGGTAGAATTCAAGTAGCTAAGTCAGTATTGAACAATACGCATATTTATTTGGTTTCGGTTCTATTGGCTCCAGCTTCTAAGTTTGCAGAGATAAAAAAGATTGTAATAGATTTTGTCTGGTGTACCGATCAAGGAGGCACTGTGAAGGTGGCGTGGAAGAAATGTATGTTGTTTAAACAACAAGGAGGACTTGGTATGTTGGATCTTTCTTTACAGGGTAAGGTCTTAGCTTCTAAGCTATTGTTCAGTTTGTTGAAAGATGGTTGTGCATCACCAGGTATGAAGTTACTTAAACAATCAGTAAAGAAGTGTATGGTTTTTCATAAGCGAGGTGTGAGAATTGAGCTCCCTTGGGCATTGTTATATCCATTGAAAGCTTCTTCACACGCCTCTCCAGTACTGAAAGGCTTGCTTCGAGCCTGGAAGGTAGTCCAAACAGTGACTACATTTGATTGGGAAGCTTGTCTCCGTGCATCTTCCCCTTCGTGGTTGCCTTTGTATACTCATGGACAACTACACCCAGTTGTAGAATTTATGCACGCGCATTCCTGCCGAGGTGGAGGAGAGCGGTATTATTTCTATTGAACAGTGGTATTTTGTATTGACATTGCTCCTGGCAATGGTTTGAGGGAGACATATGGGTTGTTGGATAAAGATATCGAGTATATGGGCTTATGTAGCAAGTGCTCTTCCTCCTAATTAAGAAGGTGGGTAAATAAGATGCTGGAACTTTGTTCAAGGTATTAAAGAAGGCAAGAAGCTAGTAAGTTCATGCTATAGATTGCTTACCTCCTCAAATACTTTATCACCTTCTCAAAATGGCACTCCACCGGACTTTGCCTTCTCAATGGCAATCCATCTGGAACCTTGTTTGGTCTAAATATAATCCTCCAAAGGTAAATGTTCTACTTTGGCAAGTGATTCATCGATCTTTGAGAGTTAATGAGATGGTTCATCGCTTTAAGCCGGGAGTAAGCCCACTTTGCCCAATGTGTGAGCGGTGCATTGAAATATTGGAGCATTGTTTATATTTGTGTGCAGAAATGAGTAGTCTTAGGTCCCGGCCGTGATTCTTTTTTGGAGTATCTTTGGATAGTCAGCACTTTCTTTTGGGTATTTATCCAAATCAGTGGACTGCTTCTAAAAGGGCAAAGTCTTGGCTAATATGGAGTGTATGGAAGCGAAGGCGAAGAAAGGTCTTTTATGATAAGCATATTTCTTCTCAGGTGGTGCTTCAAGAAATTTGTAAGAAGTTGTATAATTGCTTTCAGATCTTCAATTGGCCTGATCGTATTAAAATTCCAATATGGAGTGATCATCTAAAAGTGATTGATGCTTCAGGGACATTTCTTACTTCTGGAAGTACTTTGTAATATTTTGAGTGTATAATATGAAGTAAAACACGTTCTTCAAAAAAAAATATGGTTCGTTATGACAAATACTTGGGACGATAAACCAATTACAATCTCGTTATCATCCCAAGTCGAATGTGAATGGCAAAAGAGAATCTTTTACGTAGTTTTTCTTTGTGAATCAAACAAGAGAATCTTTACGTAGTTTTTCTTTGTGAATGGCAAAAGAGAATCTTTACGTAGTTTTTCTTTGAGATGGTTATATTCATGGTTGATGGTTTATTTAACATGTAGTAATATTTTTGTAGTTCTTAATTAAATATTTGCTAGGTATTTTACCAAAACCATTGGTTCAATAGTTAATTCAATGTGATGTAGACTAGCTTAGATAATGACGTGAAGGCCATTATTTGATACTGTTTTAGATTGTTGTGGACAAGCATCTTAAGCATGAGTTAAGAAAACACATGCACTGACCATGTCTACATGCATCATAAAGCCAACATCTATATTCTGGCAATCAATAAGCCTTTCTGAATTTGTATTAGATATGGTGTTGAAATTTTCATCCTTGACTGCAATCATACTGCAACTATACTTTCATCATCATCATCTTCTTCTTCTTCTTCTTCTATAACATTGCAGAAATTTGAGGTACAATATTAAAGCACTTCATGTTCATGGGACTGCACTGACCATGTCTACATGCATCATAAAGCCAACATCTATATTCTGGCAATCAATAAGCCTTTCTGAATTTGTATTAGATATGGTGTTGAAATTTTCATCCTTGACTGCAATCATACTGCAACTATATATACTTTCATCATCATCATCTTCTTCTTCTTCTTCTATAACATTGCAGAAATTTGAGGTACAATATTAAAGCACTTCATGTTCATGGGACTGCAGGGCAGAATTTTACAAGCCTGCTAACATATCAGAACCATGTCCTCGTTGTCTAGTAAACTATACACAACGAAATGCAACTTATAAAATGTGCATATGTAGTAGAGAATCTTCTGTTAATGGCTATGAGTAACCCCTTGAATTTTCAACTGAGATACACAATATAGGGTGCAATTGGAATTAGAGAATTTTGAATATCTACCTCCCGGTTTACAACTAGCTAAAAAGGCATAAAATAGTTTTGACGTATCTTATACGGCTTGATAGACCTTTCAACTGAACAAACAAAAGAAATGCTGCTATCCAAACACATGACTTCACTCAACAAGCAGATGGCTTGAAATAAAATAATGTTCTAAGGGTTATTGCAAAACAAGAAGAATGTATACTGTCTTGCACATGGATACAATAAACTGTAGACAATAGATAGTTCGTTTTCTAAATTGTATCAAGCTTGTGTTCTTGTAAAGCAGCTTGGAAGCCAGCTTTAAACATATAATGTTAAGCCAAACTAGCAAAAATTATTCTGGTCTTTCAGGATGCACTTGATGCAAACGGTGCATCCCTATATTGAGTGAAGCAACTCCAAACATGGACATTTTCTGGAAAATGTTTAAACAACACCATAACAACATATCTCAATAAATCAGTTGAAGATGCGGATTTGTGCTACTTGAATACAACATCCTTAAGCATATGGCAGATCTCCTACTCAAATGAAAGAGAACAACAAAATAAATCAAAGAACTATGGTTACCAAGCAAATAAATTCCAAGCATATAATGTCAATGTTATCTCCATATGCTTCCGGAACCCTTTAAAGTCTGCAGAAAAATGCATGGATATAGCACGCTAATGCATCAGGCTCTTAACTGCATAATCCATTATGCATTCCGTACCTTGTTGAGCAGCATGCATCTGTTATGCAGTTCAGCAACTGTTGAAAGTAGATGATACATATATGGCATGACCTCATGCTACACAAAATAAAAAATAACCTCGGCAAATAGATATGCTACTAGAAACTTGTACGAGCCTGAAAGAAGTACCTAGTGTTGGCTATTATAGGCCGAGACCACCTCAAAACTCAAGTATCTACCTTAATAACAAAGTTAGCCATTCACAAAAATATAATAAAAGGAAGGAAGGAAGTATATAATAAAGAGATACCCATGCTAAGATTCTTCAATAAGGTCCATTACTTCATTCTACATAGCCTGTGCAGATGCACTTCTTCAGTTGTCATTTTTTGTGTTGCCATTGGACAAAACTTCGCAAAAGCCTGGTTGCTACATTTGCTCGGACTGTACATGCGCACTGAGATAGTTGCAGGTAGGAATGTTTTTTGTCTTGATCTATAACTAGCTTTTTTACTTGTCCAAATATTACCAAACTTGTTGAGAACGAAATAATTTGTGGCTCAATGTCTGTATCAGTAGAAAGGCCCTATACACTATCCCAAAGCTGCGTCAACTTTATACACCTAGAAAATTGAACCTTCAGAACGTTCAATTTAATGTTCACCAGACCAGTGTATACTGATGCAATACATTAGTTGCTATTCTAAGATGGTTATCGAATAGCTATCGAGGAAATGATTTCACTCAAAACTTTATGACTTTGGTCTAGATGCATATTCCCATTTGTGTAACAGGACAATTGAGATAATTAAGAAGGTAAAATCTCAACGAAGATATGCATTTTGATTTTCTTTCAGCTTCGAATGGGCGCATTTCTTGGCGCCTAGAACTAGGGCGGCGGAAGAGAGAGAAGGCCGCCCTTCTCCCTCTTCCTTCCGGCACTGCTCCAATCTTCCTGAAGACCAGAGGTCCAATTGCTGCTAGAGGGGTTTTGCACAGCTTTCTCATTTGATTTCGTTCCTTCAAAGGTGGTTCAGTTTCTTCAACTAGAATTGCTTCAAGGCGGTTCTTTCATTTCATGCCAGTTTGCCATTAACTTTCGGTTCTTTCTGTCAAGTAAGTGTTTGAGTAAGAAGCACCGGAAGGGTGTTCAGATTTTAAGCAGAAATGTGAGGAGAGCAATTGAGTTGTATGTTTTCTTGGTTGCCTCATCAAATAATGGATCCTTTGAGTTCTTGACTTTTCCTCTTCCTCTTGCTCTTTCTTTCTAGCAGAAAGGTCTAGAGTAGAATTTGTGAAAAAGAATAGAGTACCTTAATCTAAAAATTACAGGTTCATTGCTTATACATGGGACTGTAAGAGATGCCGAGCTAGGGAGTTTATGAGCAGGATGATGCTTACATATCCTGAGCCAGACTTTAAACAGGTTGTATTGCAGGTAGAAAGATTATTTTATGCACTCGGTTCTTGGTACTGCTATGCCAAGAACCTCATAATTAGAATAAGTACTGATGCTAGTACAGAAGAGGAGAAGTCTGGTGGTTGGGCTTTGTGCCTAGCCAATTACAGGCTAACTATTTCATGTCCCAACAATGCAGTGTTTCTTATGGTATCATATCCGTGCCAGTTTTAAAGATTGATAAAATTGCAGGTTTAGTTCAAGTTTTGGAAGCATATGCAGCTTCTTTAAGCAGAGTGGCAGGCTGCTCATTTTACTCTTTATTTCTTTCTCTATTCTTCTCCACTCTTGCAAGAGGTTTTTTTTATGGTGCTATCAAGACTTATTTGTAGCTTAAAGAAAGTTTGTACTTGCCTCCTGTAGTTATCTAGCTGGGAAGTTCTGATCATGTAGTATGTAACGAACCTAGTGGTTTAGACTAGCTTATAATCCCATGTTCTAGTCAGTATCGGATTGTGCAAATCATTGTGATATGTTCTGTGGGTGCGTTGGGGGCGACATTTAAAATTACATAAGAACTTTAGCTAAGGTGATTTAAAACCTTAATAAGTGGAATTCAAAAAGTGTGAGCACACTAAATCAGGGGAAGGGCAAATCGTGGCTGCCAGATAGCGGGAGGATTCCACTCAGAGATGCATGTGGCATGCCAAGGCACCATCTGGCCTGATCCTGGGATTGATCTTGCCAAGTGTTCATGGGGCAAAGGTATTTAAGAATAGAAGAGTTGGCCGGATGGGCAAAAGGAGGAGGGAAGAGAATCGGTTGGGGCTGAGCAAATTGGAAGCAGAGCAAGAACCAAGTGTCCAAAGCTAAAACTCAGGTGGGGATGTGAGCTATATCATGATTTCGCAGCCTGATTGGGGTCGGATTATGTAGAGCTGAATCTCTGAAGCATGCCGCCACCTGCCTATAAGCTAAACTCCAGTTCATAATAACATTCTGTCATGCCCATTTGCTCGGTGCTTCCAAATCCGGCAGACCTTGCTTGAATTCGACCATCCGATCTTATGAACTTAAGCTTGCTTCGGTCGGTTGTGTAAAAATAATCCTTTTGTCTGCCTCTCCACTGCCGTGGTCAAGTTTGTAAATCCGTCTTCTCCTCTGGGTCCTACTCTAGAGATAACACTTTGCACCCTGAATGTATTTTGGAGATGAATTTCTGCCTGGGGCGAGCCTACAAATCCAATCGGCCAGGCCAAAAGGGCCCCTGTTGGGTGCCCACGATTTGGTTACATTCATTTTCTAATTTCTATTGAAGGGGGATACCAGGGTCCGGTATCCCCAGACCTTTAAAACCTTATTTTAAAGTTAAAGCTTAAAACCTTTAAGTTGTTATAAGGTTAAAGCTTAAAACCCTTAAGTGTTCTTATCAATTGTAGTTACCTTCTACCAACCGCTAGGCAAACATACCTTATGAGACCAAGATTCCATTGAATGTTGTTGCCAGTTCCGTAGTAGGGAAAAGTATCTGCCTGGCTGGTGTATAATGTGGGATGTTTATGCGTGCATTAAAGATTGCTCTATAAGTATACATGGGGTATGGGGCACCTTACGGAATTGCATTATGTATCTGAGACGGTATTATGGATATGGTGCACTTGAATCAAGGAATGTTGTGCATTTGCATGGAACGGCCCACCTTCGGAGGGGTGGGGTGGCGTGTAACTCGCATCCATGCGGATGGTCCGGACCGGATGAGTTGAACCTCAGACGCATGGATGGAGAGAGTGGTCTCCTTGGGGTCGCCACCCAAGGATTACGCTTGGCATGTAGTATACATGGAAAATGGTAGTTATAGAATGTGCTAACCTTGCAGGGGAGTGTCAACATAACAGGTAAATCACATATTATTGTTTTTGTCTCCAACAAGGGAATTGAGCCGGATCCTGAAAAGGTAAAAGCTATGCAAGAATGGCCACAACCTCAATCTGTAAGGGAGATCCGGGCATTCATAGGATTATTTTGGATATTATCGCAAGTTTGTAAAGCATTTTTCCAGAAAGCAGCTCCATTGACCACCCTACTTCAAAAAGATTTAGCATTCCAATGGTCAGAGGTATGTGACCAAAGTTTTCAAATTTTAAAAGATGCCTTGACGCATGCACCAATTTTAAAAATTCCATCTATGGAGCGGGATTTTTGTGCAGTAACCGATGCCTCATGCACTGGGATTGGATGTGCTTTATTACAAGATGGCCATGTATGTGCGTATGCATCAAAGAAACTTAATCCAAATTGAGCGGAATTACCCAACCCATGATTTGGAAATGCTTGCAATTGCACGTACTTTAAAGTTATGGAGGCATACCCTTTTGGGTGGGAAATTTCTCCTCAAGACTGATGATCAGAGTCTTAAGTATTTCCTGACGTAGCCTTAAATAATCGCCAGAAACGATGGATGCAACTGCAGCAGGAGTATGATCTCACCATAATGTATCACCAGGAAAGATAACGAATTGCGGATCGTTGTCCCCACGGCGATCATCTTGCGGCCGCCATTAGTGTTGCTAATACGCAATGGGACAGCAATCTCACGCAGTTGATCCGCGAGGATTCTTATTTCTAGCCTATAGTAGCAGCACACTTGAGCAAGAAGAAAACAAGAATCCCTATAAGATTGAAGCATCCAAGCTATTCTACCACAATCGGTTGTGCATACCAGATAATGCCGAGCTTAAACAACAGATTATGAAAGAAGCTCATGATAGTCCAGTATCGGGTCATCCAAAAGTTCAGAAAACTCTTCGCAAGGTTCGCAAGCAGTTCTTTTGGCCTAGCGTGAAGAAGGAAATCTTAAGCTATGTAGCTAGATGTTTACCATGCCAGAAGGTGAAAGCCTCTCACCAGAAGGTTGCAGGGGAATTGCAACCTTTGGATATTCCTGATACAAAATGGGAAAGTATAGGTATGGATTTTATTGTGGGATTGCCTAAGACACGAGCAGGATATGATGCCATCTATGTAGTAATGGATCGTCTCACCAAGCAAGCCCACTTTATGCCAACCAAAATCACAGCTACTGCTGCAGATATTGCTAAGATTTTCATCGAGGATATATTCCGTCTGCATGGTATGCCTAAGGTTATTGTGTCAGACTGATTTGTTGGCCAGTTTTGGCAAGCATTATTCCACGGGGTTGGAACCCAATTACGGATGAGTACATCCTATCATCCTCAAACCGATGGTCAAGTTGAAAGAGTTAATCAGGTTGTCGAGGACATGCTCCGGATGTATGTTCCTGAACATCCGCACACTTGAGAATCTTATCTGTACTTAGTTGAGTTTGCCTACAACAATACATACCAAGATTCCATAAAGATGAGCCCATTTGAAGCAGTATATGGGCAAAAATGTCGATATCCCTTGACTTGGTGTAGTCCGCAGTGTAAAGTTGATTTGGTCCAGACCATGGGAGAGGATATTGGGACACATCTCCGAATTATTAGACAAAATATTGCCAAAGCACAGAACTGACAAAAGCAGTATGCAGATAAACGGAGAAGACCTCTAGAATTCCATGAGAATGATATGATGTTCCTAAAGATTAACCCTAAGCAGGGTACGTTGAAGTTTAAGAAAGCTGGCAAACTAGCACCTAGATATGCAGGGCCTTTTAAAATCATACAGAGGATCGGCAAGGCTGCATAGCGTTTGGAATTGCCTATTGACGTCAACGTCCATAATGTATTCCATGTTAGCAACTTACGCAAGTATCTCAGTGATCCATCACATATCCTGCCACAAGATAACTTGGTTGCAGTAGAAGAGACACTCGCAGTAAAGCCTCAAACAATTTTGCGAGTTGATACTAGGGTACCGAGGAATCGCACCATCGAGAAATACCTAGTCCAATGGGCAGGATATCCGCAAGAGGATGCGACATGGGAAGACGCCGACAAGTTCAAGAAGTTATATCCGACCTTTCCCATAACTCATGAGGACATGAGTTGATTTTTACAATGTGAGAATGTAACGAACCTAGTGGCTTAGACTAACTTATAATCTCATGTTCTAGTCAGTATCGGATTGTGCAAATCATTGTGATATGTTCTGTGGGTGCGTTGGGGGGCGACATTTAAAATTACATAAGAACTTTAGCTAAGGTGATTTAAAACCTTAATAAGTGGAATTCAAAAAGTGTGAGCACATTAAATCGGGGGAAGGGCAAATCGTGGCTGCCAGATAGCGGGAGGATTCCGCTCAGAGATGCATGTGGCATGCCAAGGCACCATCTGGCCTGATCCTGGGATTGATCTTGCCAAGTGTTCATGGGGCAAAGGCATTTAAGAATAGAGGAGTTGGCCAGATGGGCAAAAGGAGGAGGGAAGAGAATCGGTTGGGGCTGAGCAAATTGGAAGCAGAGCAAGAACTAAGAGTCCAAAGCTAAAACTCAGGTGGGGATTTGATCTATGTCACGATTTTGCAGCCTGATTGGGATCGAATTATGTAGAGTTGGGTCTCTGAAGCATGCCGCCACCTGCCTGTAAGCCAAACTCCAGTTCATAATAACAATTTGTCATGCCCATTTGCTCTGTGCTTCCAAATCCGGCAGACCTTGCTTGAATTCGACCATCCGATCTTATGAACTTAAGCTTGCTTCGGTCGGTTGTGTAAAAATAATCCTTCTGTCTGCCTCTCCACTGCCGTGGTCAAGTTTGTAAATCCGTCTTCTCCTCTGGGTCCTACTCTAGAGATAATACTTTGCACCCTGAATGTATTTTGGAGATGAATTTCTGCCTGGGGCGAGCCTACAGATCCAATCGGCCAGGCCAAAAGGGCCGCTGTTGGGCGCCCACGATTTGGTTACAGTCATTTTCTAATTTCTATTGAAGGGGGATACCAGGATCCGGTATCCCCAGACCTTTAAAACCTTATTTTAAAGTTAAAGTTTAAAACCTTTAAGTTGTTATAAAGTTAAAGCTTAAAACCCTTTAAGTGTTCTTATCAATTGTAGTTACCTTCTACCAACCGCTAGGCAAACATACCTTATGAGACCAAGATTCCATTGAATGTTGTTGCCAGTTCCGTAGTAGGGAAACGATCCACCGGGCCGGTGTGTATAATGTGGGATGTTTATGCGTGCATAAAAGATTGCTCTATAAGTATGCATGGGGTATGGGGCACCTTACGGAATTGCATTATGTATCTGAGATGGTATTATGGATATGGTGCACTTGAATCAAAGAATGTTGTGCATTTGCATGCAACGGCCCACCTTCGGAGGGGTGGGGTGGCCGTGTAACTCCGCATCCGTGCCAGATGGCCTGACGGATGAGTTGAACCCTGTACGTACAGATCGAGAGAGTGGTCTCCTTGGGTTCGCCACCCAAGGATTACGCTTGGCATGTAGTATGCATGGAAAATGGGAGTTCTATAATGTGCTAACCTTGCAGGGGAGTATCAACGTAATCACGTATTATTGTTTTGCATGAATGTGAAGATCCCAATGTCTCTCCCCACTTAGTCCTTGTGGACTAACCCCGGATGTTTGTTGTGTTGTAAGATGGCATGTCCTGAAGCCACCATCGTGTTGGACCTAGACTCTTTTGTCACCTGGTGGTTCAACGAGACTGAGAATGAACCCGCGTTAATGTCCAAGGAAAGAGTATACGAAATCATCATGGCATTGTTCAGGGAGTTGTATTATGCGCAGAGGCAACCCCAAATTGCGGCCCAAGACCCAGAGACGGATGGGGAATCTTCCGGGGATAGCTCTAGCGACTCCTCCTCGGTCACTTCCGAGGAGGGGGGAGATCAAAGGGCCAATTAAGCATGGGTGATGGGGTTGGCTTGGGTTTTTGTATATTATGGGTGTATTGTGAAGTCTCCTTTATATGTGTGGCCTGGGGCCTGATGTAAATGATTTGATTGTAACCTAAACTCTATGAATAGAGGTTCTGGATGATTTGATTGTCTCTATTCGAGTTATCTAGTGCAACGGCCTAGGCCAAGGGGCTAGGTCCGTTTCATAGTACTAGTTGGATAGGAGAAGACATTGAGAAATGCATATTAGTACTGAAGCTGTGGATAAGAAAGTTGATCCATATGGGATCCATGTGCTTAATCTCTATCTGGTCTATGAGAGGCCATATGTTGTAATTCTTCCTATCTGTTAATACAAAAATTTCTTTCCTTCAAAAAACAAAGAAGAAGATATGCATTTAAGATTCTAATGAATTCACCCTGTGATGACAATAAATTAGTGGATTATGACATTTAACTTGAACAAATAAAATTTTGGGATTTACTTTTGTTGTAGATTGTTGAACAGCTAGTAGACAACTATACGTTAGGAGAAGGACTGTGAAATTATATGAGACTATATAGCAATGTTGATTGATCTAGCTTCTACTATTATATTGATTTCTTCTAACTTAATTTTTGACACTCAAGTTTGGAGACTGATATGTTGAAGCTTGGATTTTACTTCTGATCTTCTTGAACCATAATAGATACAATAGTATAGTATATAATTGATTAACTTTGAAGTCTCTAATTGATTTTGGTAAGTAGGCCCATATAATACTTGACTTTTAGAATTTACTTTCGCTTTCGTAATTGTTAGAAAAATGAGGTCATTGCATAAGAGTGTGTCATGTGATATTCGAGCACATAAGGGGATTAGTGACCACATTTTGGCTCCCCTAGGCTAATGAGGATTCATACAAGCATTCATGAGAAGCAGTGGCAGTGAATGCAAGAAAGAAAAGCTCTGAAATTGAAAAGTGGCGGGCAGGTACTACCCTGAGGTTGCTACGCCCGCCAGAAATCGCTTGGTACCCCCTGCCCGCCACTTAGGGTTTTGGGTTGACTGGTCAACGGTCAAAGTCAACGACAGCTGGAACTTAAGGACAGCAGGGCATCCTATTATCTAGGCAAGTTGGAAAACTTTCTATATGAAGGGCATGCACGATTTGACAAGTGGATATGTCCAGATTGGCAAGAAAATATTCATATATATAGGGATGATGGGGATAGATGGAGGGATCGGTTGCAGATGAAGTGATAGGTGCGGGTTGGAAGAGGCAGAAGCTTATCTTTGTATACTTGAGTTCATATCCTAAGCTTTGATTCTAACATTTGGTATCAGAGCACAGGTTGGGAGATATGTCTAGCCGTTTTGGAGCTGGATTGTTGGCAACAGTTGAAGTTTACAAAGGAGGGCCTGGTTTCCAGATCTGGAAGGATGCTGTGAAACATGTGTTGGAAGTAGAAGACTTGTGGGATCTTGTGGATCCTACTGCAGGTGTTGCAACCACAGTTGCAAGTTCCAGTGTTGTTAATGCCTCTGCTGCAAAGGGACAGGAAGGAGATGCTGCCAGTAGTGAAGAAGTTACCTCTGGAGAAAGCAGTGGAGCTAGGGGTCGATCTAGTTTGGCCAAAGTGAAAGAGGCACAAGGGATCATTGCTTCAAAGGTTAGTCCTACAATTAGGCTAAAATTGAGAAACAAGAGTCCTAGGGAGATGTGGATGTTTATGCTAAAACATTATGAAGAGAAAACCTCATCACAAATAGATTTATTGGATAAAGAGCTCAGAAATCTTAAGTTACATGATGAGGATGATGTTTCAGACTTTTTTAACAAGTTTGATAATATAGTGGCTGATCTTAGTGGGGCTGGAGTAGATCTCACTGAGAGATATCAGGTTTTAGCAATTGCTAGAGCAATTGTAGATAATGATCAGCTGAGTTTATTCATAAGAAACATTGCTAAGAACAGGGAAGAGGCTGAAACAATTATTAGAACAGAGGTGGAGCAAAAAAGGGTTGTAAAAGGAGTTGAAGAGGAAACTGAAATTTTGTATGCTGGTAAGAGACAAGATAAAATCATATGTTATTTTACTGTCATGAACCCGGGTCATGTCAAAAGTAATTGTCCTAAGCTCAAGAAAAAAAGAGTTTCTTGCTACACATGTGGTGGTCAAGGCCACTTGGCATCTAAGTGTCCTACTCCAAAGGAACTTGGAAGAGGTAGAGGCAGCTCTAGCAGAGGTAGAGGTGCATCAAGAGGTCGAGGGAAGGCAGGAAATCTGGTGGTGTTTTTATTGCACAAGAACATGAAGAAGGTGAAAAGATTGTTGATGAAGATGAGGTAAACTTGCTGAATTCGATTGTTGAAAATAAGAACAATACTAACAAGTTATCTCATGCTCTTGTAGTTGATAGTGGAGCTGAAAGATCAAGAGTCCACTCGCTCATTTGCTTAAAAATTTGGAACAAGGAGAAGCCAAAAGTGTGCAAGTAGGAAATGGAGCCTTGCAAAAGATTGAAGGAAGGGGATTATTGCAGCTATGGGATTTGCAAGGAAATATAGTGAACATTAAAAATGTTTTTTGTGTGTACCGAATTATCAAAAATCTTATATCCAAGTAGCTTAGTTGATTTGGGTTCTGAGTAGTGTTTGATGATGTTGGTTGTAACATATGGTTGAATAATGAAATTAAGTTTCATGCTAAGCGAGTTGGTAAACTATTTCAGTTTGAGCATGTCGATGATTTACCTTGTCAAATGTTGATGCTGTCAGAATTTGAGATGTGGCACAATAGATTAGCACACACTCATGCAAACAATCTCAAGTTATTAGCAAAGAAAGGATTCATCGAATATGAAAATGAGGAAAAAGGGCATATATGTGAAGGATGCATGCTAGGCAAAATTAATAGATTGCCTTTCCTCAAAGCAAAGAAAAGAAGTAAGGAAATACTGGAATTGGTTCATACTGACTTGTGTGGACCTTTGAATGTCAGAGGTAGGACAAGCAAAAGGTATTTTATCATATTCATTGATGATTATACCGAAAATGTAAATGTTACTTGCTAGCCAACAAATCTCAAGCTTTGATAGCCTTCAAACGGTTTGTTGCTGAAGAAAAAGGCAAGCAGTAAGAAATTAAAGTGCATAAGATCCGATAGAGGGGGAGAGTATCTTTCAAGCTAAGTTTAAGAGTTTTTGTATTGCAAATGGCATCAGGAGACAATTAACATGTAGATATCAGTCCCCAACAAAATGGAATAGCGAAGAAAAAGAAGAAATAGAACGCTTTTATGAATGCGGTCGGTCAATGATTAAGAACGTTGGATTACCAAATTATTTATGGGAAGAAGCTTTATTGATGTAGCCAATACCATACAAAATAATTTGCCTTCATCAAGCTTGCAAGGAATATTCCTGATTTAATGTGGTATGGAGAAGGTTCAGAAATTGATTATGAAAAATTTAAAGTTTATGGTCTGCCTGGCTTATGTTCATAAACCGGATGAACTCGTGAAAAGCTTGATGCCAAAGTCGAGATTGGTTTTCTTGTAGGCTATGATAGCCACTCGAAGGCTATAGAATTTTATTCCGTAAAATAAAAATATTGTGATTAGTAGGGATGTGATATTCGTGAAGATGTTTTGTACAAACATAGACATCAAGTTCAAAAGGAATTGCCTACTCCTCAAGCTTCACAGATGACAAATAATCAAACTGATTATGAAGAGGAGGAGGAGGATAAAATAGATGGATTAGCCGCAGATCAAATACCTCAAACTCGGAGATCCGGAAATTCAAAACGTAAGTTCTTGAAGCGGAGATAAAGCACCAGAGAAGAAGACTCGAAAAGAGGAGAACGAAGCACAAAGGCGCAAGATGAAATTAAATTTGACAAAGAAGTCTATGGAAGAAATCCTTTAGGTGGGGAGCAGAAGATTGGAACCGCGCAACAAATCAAGCAGAGGATGAAATTGAACAGATTATGGCAATAATTGAAGATATTGAAATACCCGTAAGCGGTTTGAGCAGGCCTTAGAAAGTGTTAATGCGAGAAGAATGGAAAAAGGCTATGCATGATGAGTTAAGCTCTTTTGCGAGATACTCATACTTATGATGTTGTTGAGCAAACCCTTGGACAAAACATAGTTGGCGATAAATGGATTTTTAAAATCAAAACCAATGCAGATGGTTCACAAAAATATAAAGCACGTTTAGTGGCTCGGGGTTTACTCAAAAAACAGGGGACAAGATTATGATGAAACTTATTCACCCATAGTAAAGCTCACTAGCCTAAGGGTATTATTAAGTTTGGCCAATGCTCTTGACTATGAAATCCATCACATGGATGTGAAAACAGCGTTTTTAAATGCTATACTAGAGGAAGACATCTTCATGAAACAGGGCTCTGGTTTTGAGAAAGGAAACAATTTGGTTTGGAAATTGAATAGGGCAAGATATGGTTTGAAGCAAGCTCCAAGAGAATGGTATCTTTGCATAGACACTTTTTAAGAGAGCAAGGGTTTGAAAAATTTCAAAATGATGGTAACTTATATAGATACAAAATAGAAGATAAATTTTGTATTATAGCCTTGTATGTAGATGATCGCATCATGGTTGCTAATTCCACTCAAGTTCGAAGTTTGCAAAAATATTCTACAAAGACCTGATTCAAGATGACGGACTTAGGGCCCTTGCAAAAATTTAAAGGGAATTGAGGTGATTAGAGAGCAGGAAAAAACAGATTCTTTGAAACTAAAACAAAAAGGGCATATAGAAAATATGCTTAAAAGGTTCAATATGCAACAAGCTTTGTCTTGTCAAAACTCCAATTGTACCAGGCCATCATTTAACTGTAAGTTCTGAGGTTGATGCAGATGAACTGGAGTACATGACACAGGTCCCATATCGTGCTCTAGTAGGGTGTTTACTGTACTTGAGCAACAGTACTAGGCCGGACATAACCTATCTTTGTCAATATCCGAAGCGTAAGATGCGGCAATCACGAGAAGGTTCACCGGTTGGCTGCAAAAGAGTATTAAAATATCCGAAAGGAACTCAAGATTATGGGATAACTTTCAATGATAATAATCTAGAAATGTATGCCTATTGGATCTGATCAAGGTAGGGGTGATCAAACAGAAAGGAAGTCTACTACAGGTTATGTGATTTTTCTTGGAGGAGGCACAATAAGTTGGAGAACCAAGAAACAGTCTGCTATAGCCTTATCTTCAGCAGAAGCTGAATATGCAGCCTCATCTCTTTTGTCCAGAGAAATAGTTTGGCTCAGAAGACTTCTAGAAGAGTTGGATATCAAACAGATAAATCCTACAACTATCTTTTCTGATAGCCAAAGTTGCATTGCAATAGTCAAAAATCCAGTTGAACATGAGAGAACTAAACATATTGAGTTAAGCTTGCATTACATCAGAGATCAAGCAGCAAAGGGCAATATCCAAATGATGTATATCAGAACTGACAAACAAATAGCAGATGTTTTCACAAAAGGGCTTCCAGAAAGTAAGTTTACAGTTTTTCAAAAGCAGTTAAAGGTTAATTGCTTATGCAATGAAGGAGGAGTGTTAGAAAAATGAGGTCATTGCATAAGAGTGTGTCATGTGATATTCGAGCACATAAGGGGATTAGTGACCACATTTTGGCTCCCCTAGGCTAATGAGGATTCATACAAGCATTCATGAGAAGTGGCAGTGAATGCAAGAAAAGAAAAGCTCGAAATTGAAAAGTGGCGGGCGTGTACTACCACGAGGTTGCTACGCCCGCCAGAAATCGCTTGGTACCCCCTGCCCGCCACTTAGGGTTTTGGGTTGACTGGTCAACGGTCAAAGTCAACGACAGCTGGAACTTAAGGACAGCAGGGCATCCTATTATCTAGGCAAGTTGGAAAACTTTCTATATGAAGGGCATGCACGATTTGACAAGTGGATATGTCCAGATTGGCAAGAAAATATTCATATATATAGGGATGATGGGGTTAGATGGAGGGATCGGTTGCAGATGAAGTGATAGGTGCGGGTTGGAAGAGGCAGAAGCTTATCTTTGTATACTTGAGTTCATATCCTAAGCTTTGATTCTAACAGTAATTGATCTTATCATAGAGTCGATTGTGTTTTCGACTTCATACAGACCCTATATATGACCTTGAGTTCATGTTCAACTCTTTTTCTTGAATTTACTTTTCCTTTTTAAAATTGATTTTACAATAGACAATATAGCACCCTAAGTTTAGCGTAGGATGCATTCTAGACTATAGCAACTTTGTACTCATTGAATGTGGTAAAATTTAAGCCATGCACATTTTGCTGAGGTCCATGGTAAGTTGTTTAGGATTATCAACTAGGCTTTATGGTTTATGGGATATAAGATTTAGGATTTAAAAATAAGGATTCAATGGTAAGGCAAAGGAAGCATAAAGCTGTCATAAACCTGCGCAAAAACAAGGGAAAATGTGCAATAAATATGCTGAAACAATGGAAATACTTGATAGATCAAAGAAGAATATAGGGGTTTGAGTAATAACTCATGCATTAAGTTATAACATACAATTAGATTTTATATGGTACATTTATAACCCTCACACTCATGACGAACATCTAAACATTAGATCCCGAGCAAATTACCAATTACTATCATGCGTAATGCTCCAATTATTATCAATATGAAATGTACATATTTCATTGCCTTTCTTCATATGTAGCTCTACACTTTGTAGAGACTTGGACACATAGGGTTTAGGTAATATAGGAGAATATCAAATGAATATTGCATAATCCCTGGGATGCTTCATAGGAGCCTAGGATTGAATGGAATCTTCATGAAGTTTGACAAAATTTTAAATGTAATGGCAATGAATAGTGGATCATCTTTCACACACTGTTCATGCAAATTAACTTACTGCGTTTTGAAATGCTACACGAGCAAATGACTAAAAAAAAAATATAGCCGGTTATGGTTGTGCATTAACAGGGTTTCTTTGCTTAAAGTTTTGCTAAGTAATATTTGGAATGATATTACTTGCAAGAATGTTTATGGGCCAACATATACTGAACCTTCATGATGAAGTTACACTGGTGGCAAACATCTACGTTCATGAGTTTGGAAGCTATAATTCCGTGAGGGTACCATGATGGTACCATGGGGGTACCATGAAGGTACCATGTAGCATTGTTTAGTAGTTGAAGTTTGGAAGCTATAATTTCATGAGGATAACATGAAGGTATTTTTCATGTAGGGTTGTTTAATAGTTGAAATTTACAAGCTATAATTCCATGAGGGACCATATTTCGTTTACCAAGTCCACCATTATGTTGAGCACATAAAGAAAATATATTGGAGCTTTATCAAGTATTTAAAGCGAGTATTTGCAATTGAAACATTAAACCTCTACAAAACTTTATATTGCAATCAATCACACAGATTGTCCAACAACTTAATGCTCATGTTCATCATCTTGCTACTTAGATAGGAACAATATTGGCCATTAAATGCATGTCAAAAAATTTAGTTATCAAGGTATCAAGGACCATCCAAACCATATCAGTTCCGTATGCTTGAAAGATAAAATAGGCTTCATAACATCCCCTAATAGCCGACAATGCAGGGTATGTATATCTACTCCAAAGGGTGTCTTAGAAAGTATCTTAGAGGATTTTGTGGAGTAAATTCTTACTTTTGAAAACTATAAGTAAAATAATATTTGAGATGTCAAGATGCACTGCTCTAGAAGTTAAGGGGGGGCTTAAAAAAATCTAGATAGAAGAGGACGATCTTCTCAATTGGGAATGATTACCATACTAACATGGACCTAAATTTCACAACTAGCAACGAAAAACAACTGCACTTAAGACGACATCAACATCAAACAAGCTGCAAGCTACTGACATACATCATGTAATGGCAAACGGTACAAATATTAATCACCCTTAGTGTTAAGGTGAATTGACGGTGCCTGAAGTAAATTGAGGTGTGTTTCCCTTCACGTTGTTTTAACGTCTTTGGAAATCTGTCTATTCTAGGTGATGGATATAAGCGTTTCTGACTTTTTTCTATGTGCACATTTGTAAGGGTTGGAAAAATAATATTAAAAAGAAATATTTTGCTTGAGCTTACCTATAAGATGTCAAATATGATTCATATGTCTCCTTTTAGACGTGTGACTTTCTGCTACAATTGCAATAATATTCTTTGTTTTAATTGACGGGGGCTAGGCTTTTCCCTCTACTACCTACTTATAATTGGTTTGTCTACTTTTGGAGTATTGTTTAGTAGCATAAGAAGATATTACACAATTTGAACAATTGCCAATATAATTCTCAAACTTCAAGTGTAACATGTGGAAATGAAGGTGACATATGCTCTATTACCTATGTATCCATTGGGGGCATCTCATAGAAGGAATGTGATCGATAACATAATACATGAACTCAACTTCGTACACTCCCACATACCACAAACCCTTTATAAAATCTCCATGAGATTTTGAATGCTAATGAAGTCTCAAGACTCTTAATGTATTTAATAATATCTTATGGAAATCCCTATGGATACCTAACGAAATCTAAAACAGCCTTGAAGAAGTCTTACGACCTGGAATCTTCACATTTGCACCGTTTTGTATCATTTATTAGGCTTTCCATTGGAAGATTTATCACCATACGACATAATTATATTAAACTACTCTCCCTTATGGATATCTTTCCCAAATATCTTAACTATCCATATAATATGGAGATTACATGCCAAAGGCTAGTGTGTCAAATACTCTTATATTTTGCTCTGTAATGGTATTGCCAAAGCTATAAGCCACAAGGAATCCCCCTCTGATTTATATTGCTATGAGGTCATCTATACGGAGAAAGCAATCGATAGAAGGGAGGCTACGATTCCAATTTATTTACATTATATTATATAAGTTGCTAAAATTTCAACAGTAATATCCACAAATGAAGGTTACATATGTTCTATTATATTAGTTACCTATCTATTAGGCGCATCTTATACCAAGGACTCTCAATCATTATAGGTACTTCAAGAAAACCGTCAGTAGTGTGAATTCTATGGTTGTTATAAAGAATGTGTTTCTATCGTATAGACATGAGAACATAAGGCACTAGCATAGGTTCCAATTGTTCATGTTTTTTAAATTGACAGGCATCGATTATTAGTGGATGGAAAGGCAAATGTTTACCCCAAGAATATTCCTCTTTAGTAACTCACTCCATGAAATATAAAGGAGTCGGGAAAGAGAAATGTTCATGGCAAAATGAGAACATCTCCAAGAGAAAGGTTCTTATAGAGTCCCCATGATCCCTAAATTATGATCTCCTTCTATATCATCTTAAGGCAATTCGTAGACATTCATCCTTTTTGCATCGTATAACTAACACAACCGCATGGGTATATAACATCCTTTATGAGATCTTAAAGAATATATACAACACTTTGAGAATATTCAGACTATGCAAGTTGATGTAGGCCGGATCTAAGAACTTAACTATAAAATGAGCTTTCAACTACTTTAATAAGAAACATAGAACTGAAGGAAATGAAAACAATGTAAGAAATAACAGTCGTGTTGAATAGCATGAGATTACGTTTGCTGGATAATAAGAAATCTGTGATTATCTTAATCTCAGACTAAGCTCAATCCTATTTGCAGACTAAGGTTGAATTCGATACTTGGATCGCTAAATTTGGCATTGAATTTCTAATCAGTCATATATCATACCATTTGATTGTAGAATGATATCTTAGCTACTGTGATTAATCTGTTCTCCTTCTCTTTCAATTAATTTGTCTCTCATGTTCCTTCCGCATCTTTGGAGAATCCCAACAAAAATAAGTAAGAAAAATTTATTCGTTCAATATACAATTCATTTTGCACAACAAGGGACTTGTATACCTTTATACATGTTTGTAACCCCGTTTGCTAAATTAATAAAAAGGGAACATTTATAAATACAGGTAAATTAGTCCCCTCTGTTCTGAGCTTACAGCGAGCTCCGCCGTAGCCAACCTCTCCGATCGGCCATATGGAGCAGCACTTCACACTGATAGCATTATCAGCGGTATTATTATTGCCCACGATTTTTGCAGCCTTGCCAGAGGTTTTCCGAGGCATTGCACCTCAAGGTTAGTTCAATGTTTTTTCTGTCGTTGCGATTTCCCAGACAGCTGTGATTATATCTGATGCATTGTTCGTAGATCTGAAATATTACGAGGGCAACATTATATGGTGCAAGGACAAGTCTAAGAGTTTTCCCAAATCGAGATTAAACGACGACTTCTGTGACTGTGTTGATGGAACTGACGAGCCAGGTTTGTGCTTTCGAGGGTTTTCAAATAATCCCATTTGCCTAACTTGGTTTGGTGCAATATCTAGGTACATCTGCTTGCCCAGAAGGGAAATTCTACTGCAAAAACCAGGGACATAGTCCACAAATTCTTTTTTCATCTCGGGTGAACGATGGCATATGTGGTTAGTACACTAAGTTATCTGATGATCCATTTACTATTTTAGTCTGTTTTCGACTGATGTTTTTGCTACTGAGGTTTACCAGATTGTTGTGATGGGAGTGATGAATATGACGGAAGAAAGAATTGTCCCAACACATGTTGGGAGGCAGGTAGAAAATCAAGGGAGCGACTAGAGAAGAAGGTAAAAACGTTTCAAGAAGGGTATAAGCAGAGAATCAAGGAAATTGATGCAGCCAGAGTTTCAATAAAAAGGGAGGAAGTTCAATTAGCTGCACTGAAGCAAGAAGAGAAAGTTGTGAAGGATGTAGCAGAGAAGCTCAAAGGTATGTTGTACATCAAATTATACAGAAAATCTTTGGGCAGATAGGTAATTTTGTTTGTGGCATCTGCTTGGAAATTTGCATTCCTATATGGCATTCTGGTGATTGTCACATCCGGAAAATGGCAGACATGAAAGCAGTGGTGATATTCGAGTTGCTAGTCATGGTTGCGCTGATATGGTGGCTAGGTTGTAGCTCTTTGCACAAGTTACGTATTTTGCCAAGGAGGAGATTGCCTTATTGAGGGCTGTCACAAAGGTTGAGAACACTGGCAGACCTTTAGTATTAGAACCATTAGCATTATCAGTCTGCTGTAACAATCTGCAAAAATTCAGTCCTTAAAAGTCTGCTTTGTCTTAACTGAAACTAGCTTTATGCTTCTTCTGTGCAGTTCAAGTGGACGAAATCGAAGCAGCAGAAAAGGAGGAACGTGAACGAAAAGCCAAGGAAGAAAGTGAACGTAGAGCAAAGGAAGAACATGAAAATAAGACAAAAGAGGAAATATTAAATACGTTTAATGAAGGACAGACAGGCGAATTGGATGTTCCTAGCACAGATGATAGTATTTCTGTAACAGAATCATCTAATGAAGAATTGATCACAGCTAATGATGAGTCAACAGATAAAATTGAGGAGGTAAAATATTGTATATATTTTACGGCATTCTGTATATTTTTTCTTTACAAGCAAATTGGTTTTATAATATTTTCTCCTTGTATCTACAACAAAATAAAGGTTCACATATACTCCTTTGTAATATCTTGTCGAAGTAGTTTTTTACTCACTGATGTACTCAAAACTCACAAATTCTGTTTATCATCTGTACATGAATTAGCTAGGGCCCTAATGATGTTTGGACTCGCGGATAAACAATGTGTATAATAAGGAAAAGCATATTTTGTTATCTGTCTTTAGATTGAAGAGGTGACAAGAGAAAATATGGATTCAAGTACGGGGCATGGAATGGAAGATTCAATTGGAGAAGCTTCAACTTTGAGCACCGAAGAAAAATCTGTAATTTTGAATCTACACCATCTCTTCCCTTGCAGTTTATTTGTGCCTTGCTCTATGCTCTCAATCTTGCCAGATTAATCTGACAGTTATATTATGGTACATTTTTATATATCATGCTATCTGTGTGGACATCAGGAGCATTCCGAGGACATGGATTCGTTGTCCAAAGAAGAATTAGGGAGACTTGTAGCTTCTCGTTGGACTGGAGAGAAGGCTTATGTTGATGAGGAGAAAGATTCAAACAAGAACATTTATGTTGACGAGGAGAAAGATTCAAGCGAAAACATTTACGATGAAAATTCTCCATCTACAGAGGGGGACTTGTCAGAAAACGAGGAGGAGGAACAGAGTTATGGTGATGACGATGATGATGATAGTTATAATGAGGCACTGGGAGAAAACAAGGAGACTTCAGATGGTTTAGGTTATATTTTCTATCCAATATTTTGCTTTATGATCCTTTTTTGTTTGCACTTGCATTATTAAGGATATAGTATATTGTAATTCCTCGCGAGTCTTAGTCAGTGTCATGCCTTACAATGTGCAGATAGTGTGGAACCGGACAGTTTTGACTCTGATAGCATGAGGACCAAATGGACTCATAAATTTTATCGCATGGGTCGAACGGCTCTTAGTTACCTGGGGTTCCGGAAGACAAGTTTTGATGTATCAGGTGGTAAATCTCCCCCAATACCACCCCAGTACCATCCCATTAAAAGAAAAAAGAAAAAGAATAAAAGCAACCCCCTATCTTTAGAGCAGCACTTGAATATTTGCATTATGCAGATGCTGCAAAGATACGTAAGGAATATGGAGAAGCAAATACCAAGCTCTCAGGCCTACGTTCTAAAATTGCAGAGCTGGAGAAGAAACATAAGTTGGATTTTGGTGAGACATGATCTTTTTTGTTTAAGTAGCTGCTTTAGCTTTTTAGGTGCTATTTAATTAATGTGGGATCATGAGACACGATGGAATAGAGAAGAAACTTTACAATCAGTAACTTCTTAACTATGTTGTGGACAGGAAAGGAGGGCGAATTTTTCTCATTTTATGGTCAATGTTTCGAGAAAAAACATGACAAGTAATTACTGCAAACCTTTTTGAGTCCCCTACTCAGGGAGTTAAGAAAGCATCTTCTTGCAGGTACACATATAAAGTCTGCCCATACAAGCATGCGACACAAGAAGAAGGTCACTCATCTACTCGACTTGGGTAAGGAATTAAGTAAATATTTTATACAGGCGTACTGTCCTATTATGTGCCAATTGCAAGGCAGAATGATACTGCTGCCAACTTTTTGACATTTACATTCAGTGGCTAGTTAGTTTTTCTGTCATATGTTTCAAATTCCAAAACTTCTGTCATAAAGGTGGATTATCACTTCATGCCAGTTTCACTTTCAGCTTGAAGGGTCCTTTGTGCCTGATGCGTGTTTCTTCTCTCAGTTGGACGTAATAGTAATTTATTTGAACTTTTATAAAAATTGATCACTAATGAAATTGGCTATTGACTGCAGAAATTGGGAGGGATTCAATAACGAGTATAAAGTTATGAGATTTCATCATGGAGATCATTGCTGGAATGGTCCTCAGCGCAGTCTAACAGTGAGGACTAGCATCTGTCACTAGACAGTTTGTTCTTGATAATAATGGTACAATCTCAGTGAGCATAATTTATTTGCAGGTGAAGCTACGTTGTGGATTGAAATCGGAGGTGACAAGTGTAGATGAACCAAGCCGCTGCGAGTATGGAAGTTGATACCTAGCATTAGTAATTTTTCTTGAGGACTGTTGCTAGTAATTGTCTTGCTTTTGGATGCTTAGGTATGTTGCAGAATTTACAACTCCAGTCGTATGTCTTGAGGAACGATTGAAGGTATGCTGCAAAACATTGCAGGGTTCTGTTTGTGTTTATAAGGGGTGCATTAAGCAAGCACACTTGGCTTTTGCAGGTCTTCCAACAACAGCTGAGTGAATTGCGTCAGCTTGAATTGGAGCATTCACAAGTGAATGATGAGCTATAGTACGTTTCAGATGACAGTTTTGTCCTGAATTTCTTAAATTATTCACACCGGCAGATTGTTTAAACATTGGGACTGGTGTAGAACATCATATCGTTGTTTAGCACCTTCATGTGATTACAGCCCCAATTATACCAGAGGATGTGCCCAGCAGTTATGTAGGTCCCTAACAATGAAATGGGATCAATACTACCGATTCTTTTTTGGACTACATTTTTCTGCAGCTTGTTCTTGTGAAAGCAAGTCAATCTGCCGTCAAATTCTAACTTCATTACTGACACTATGCTTGTCTGTTTCTTTGTTGAAAAATCTCATTGTCCCAAAATCTAGTCAGTAAAATGCTCACTGGAATTATGGCATACCAAGTTTGCGACTTTAACTTCGAGTTTCCTTATGAAGGGGCACTGAAAAAATTGCGCAGTGGTTTTGAAAGTCAACAATGTTAATTGTCAAAAACATCTGAATGGGAAATCGCCCTATACGAACTTCATTAGGACTTTCTGCTCTTTAACTTTTTGTATAACAGTGTCATGAACTTCATGGAACTTTCATGGCGCATGTCATAATCTCTCCCTCGAAATTATGCTCACCGTAAAGATGACAAGCCCAGGGAATCTCTTGGAAATTCAACGAGTAGCGAGTTCAGGGGACTCGTGGTAGTCAAAGCTCGGCCTTTCTTAGTGAGCAACACTTAATGGAAATTATTTTCTCAATACGCAACACTTATGGAAGTATTCTTTTATCCTTTGAAGACAACTTTAGTGAAGTCATCTGCACCTAGTTATTGATCCACGAGATCATCTAGCCTTAGGCAATATGTATTTTTTTAAAGGTGGTCTTATTTAATGGTCTGTAGCCAATGCACATTTTGAGCCGTCTATCCTTTGTCACAAACAAAATAGGTGCTCTAAAGGATAGACACTTAGGCTTATAAACATGAGCTCAAAGAATTCTTGCAATTGCTTTTCAAGTTCTGCTACCTTTAGCGTGCTCATTGTCTTCAAACACGAACTGAAGGAGCTCTTGCAATTGCTTTTTGAGTTTCGCTACCTTTGGCATGCACATTCTGTAAGCCTCCTTACTGCTAGGCTTATGCCTAGAGCAATCTCGCATTCTACTCCCTTGAAAGGAGGCAATTCTTTGATCTCATTTGGAAAAAGATCGTGGAATTATTTTAATTAAGCTCCTGATCTTCTTTCTGTGAAGGTATTGATGCATTATCCTTAACCACTGGCCTTTGCAGGTTATTTTGATCTACCGTTGCCGACCGTCCGATCATAACAGAATTACTTTCCATAACTCCTCGAATATTCTTTTCTTGAAGAAATTTTGAAGTTTACTGCCCTAATAATTTCCCGAATATGTGATAATCGTCCAAAGTCAGAAGATACAACTTATTTTTTTTTTTTGTTTTAAACCTTTACAGCATATATAACTCTGCAAGAGTTAGTACATTTTCAGCCTCATTGTCTGGAGACGAAACTACATCTTCATTAGAGAAATACATCAGAAATAATGCCAAGAATCGAAGATAATTAGGAAGACAAGAATCAAAACTAAGATTCTTTTACTTACAACTGTTCAGCATTTCAACAACATTTTTTGTTGTAGTTATAACATCAGCACCAGGCAAATCCATCATCATGTTTCTGGGCTTAGCTTTTGGCTCTCCAAACTGCTTCTGACCTGCTACTACTGAAGCAGATACACGAGAATGATTTAAATTTCACATCCTAACTATCTGACTAATGAAAGTAAACCATACCATTACCTTCAGATTTTCTACTGAGTAGACTGCCAAAAGCTTCTTCACCTACATCAACACATAACCCATCCATTAAGAATTGCATGTTGATGTCTTTCACAACTGAAGAAAAAAAAAACAAAAATAGCATCAGAATATATGAAACATTTGAAAGTGGAAAATAAAACACTTACCTTTATTTACTTGATGTTTGGGAGCCTTTGGGCTTTGCGTAGCTTCATCCGCATCTGACATTTCCAAAAGGCAATAAAAAGTCATATCCAGTAAAAATCAAGACTCAATAAGCACAAAGTTACTCTCATGCATTTTCTTTTTTGCACTCTTCGTCATGTGTTTCTTCATTTTCCTCTCAGGCACACTACCATGGCCAGAAGCGCTGCCACCTTCCTCATCAACTACAAAATTCCTTTTCTAAATCTTAGCATTTTTTGGTTCATCTATTTCTGTTTCCTCCTCAGACTCCTGCTCATCAGGGCTATCATCCTCCTCAACAGCACTTATCTAGTTCACTCACTTGCCCAAGCTCAACCAAAATGCATATGGCACTGATTCATCATAGCTTGCACCTAAACAATGCATGCTATGCAGCATAGACGAAAAGCAAGTTAAGTGCCACTTATGGCTGCACTTCAGCTGGACATGCATGGTGTATTCATCATTAAAATCAAGCCACACAATACACAAGTTTCAGAAAGAGAAGATACAAGAAAGTATAAATATCCATGGTGATATTGATGGCCTGCAGTTTTTTATTATTCTGTAGTACAAAAATTTGAGTGGCCTTTTTATGCCACTTTTCAATGCTTGCATCAAATGCTGCTATATCTCGTTTCAAGGCTGAAACTTCATCAACCATAGAGGTGTTCTTCAACAGAGTCTGCTGGAGAAGATCCCTTAGCAAGTGCTCCTCTGTCTTGAAAATTGCAGCTTGCCTCTGATATTCAGCATCATCTTCATATTCACACTTCAAGTCATATCTAAATTTGTATTTTTCTTCGATCGTATCTGCTAATCTGTTGCATACAACTTCAGAGTTAGCCAGGCTTCCTTCCATCCTAAGAACAACTTCTTCAACCTTGCTTAATCGCTCTCGGCCCCCCTTCATTTCCCGAAGCTTTCTGGCCATGCTCATCACACTCTGAATGTTCTTCTCAAAAGTATTTATAGGATTTTTTTTTTATCCTTTTCTTCAACTGTTGCAAAAGAAGCCCATTTCACTTGAAACTTCTTTGGGTTCACTAGAGCCTTGTTTGTGTATTGCCAAGTGAAAGCTCTTGCAAATTGTATTCGCACTTCGTGATTAACCAGCTTCTTCTTGTACACCTTGTGGATCAGTTCTGCCGATTCCACCTTGAAACCTAGTTGGACATCATTGATCTTCATTTTCCCACATTCAAGGAGACACTAAATCTGTAACCATTCTGATTCTGAAACATCTTCCAGCTTCAGCTGCTTCAGTTTCTTTCCCACCGAAGGCAGCCCACGAAATGCAGCGAATTCACACTCCGTCCTAGCAACTGGAAGCTGCAAGGAAAATAAAAAAGCTGTCAAAATTCAAGCTCTAGGAACTCAGAGCAATCAACGTTTTATGTGCCTCAGATCTGGACCTATTGCTTGACCGTACAAAAACAGAATAGGGCGCACCTTCTAACGAACTTCGACAGATAAAAAAACAGGTTGCAGCTTGTAAGCTTCGAAAAAATTGGGATGACTGGGAGGAATCCGACTCAAAAGATTTGGCGTGCACTCTGAAGCTCGTAACCCACCTTCGTCATGAACCTGCAACACCCCGCCAGACTTCATTATGTCCATATGGCCTGTCTCGCGCAAAAAAGCACCGCTGAGATGAGGTGCTTAAGAGTGCTAAAATTTTAGTTTTTTGTACACAACCAATAAAAAAAGATCCAGATCCAGATGCAAACTCCCCTCTCTCTCTCTCTCTCTCTCTCTCTCTCTCTCTCTCTCTCTCTCTCTCTCTCTCTCTCTCTCTCTCTCTCTCTCTCTCTCTCTCTCTCTCTCTCTATCGGATTTGGATGCAAACTCCCCCCCTCTCTCTCTCTCTCTCTCTCTCTCTCTCTCTCCTCTCTCTCTCTCTCTCTCTCTCTCTCTCTCTCTCTCTCTCTCTCTCTCTCTCTCTCTCTCTCTCTCTTACCACATGCTTGTAAAAACCCCTAAATGTAATTACTTTTTTTGGGAGGAGAGGAGAACAATTCTCTCGAGAAGCTTAACAGCCTCGGTTATAAGCAGAATTTTGATGTTTGCAGATTTCGAACACCATCCATTGGCCGACCGGCCGGTTCTTTGTGGGATAATTCGGATCATAGCGTTCCATTCGGGCGCCAAATGGTGGGATATTCAAGTCTGTTTTTTCTTGGTTACGTCTATGTGGGATATTTCATTTCTAGTTTTGCCTCTCTACGCTTTGAATTCCGGCGCTAAACCATGGATCGGTCATTCTTGGCATGATTGCCGTGCTTTTTGGGCTTTGACACTTTCGGTTGCATTCCGGAATCTTGTATCACGGCTACTTGCTCAACGAGCTCGAAGACCCAATGAACTGTTCGATGATGAAGTTTTTAGAAGATAACAATGGTTTGTTTTTTTGCCATCTGCAGCTTTTAATGGTGGCGGGTTCGGTGGGGTTAGAAGACCACCAAGAAGATTTTGGATTGCTCCAAGGCAAAAGAACACGGATGGGATAATATCGATAACCATGCTTGAATTGTATACGCCATCCTTTGAAGCCGATATGTGGCACCAATTTCACCGAGGATAAAGCGGGCCACATTCAGGAGACCGGTAGGTTTAATTGTGCCTTATCTCGCCAGCTCGGGATTAAAGTAAGCCCCTGTTGATCCAAGGAAAGCGATTGCTACAGGTTTAGATGTTTTCTAGCACACGGGGATATGCCCTTACATGTGGGACAGAGATTTTATGTTGGGAAAGCAACAAGGTAAAAATATACCAAGAAAGTCACGCTTTGTGTGTACCGAAGACAATGCTTTACAAGCGATTTGTTGCTATGCCTACGAGAAGGCAAGATTAACTTTCAAAGGTATTAAGGAATTTTCCATGATGTATTCCGGGTTGCCCAATATATATTTAACTTAATTGGTTAGCGGTACATCTTTTTTATGGAGGAACCCAAAAAAGGGATAATGGGGATGACTATTACAGCAGACATAAGAGGCACTCATGTCTCCTGCAAGGAATTGTGACACATAGCAGATTGTTTATAAATGTTTGTGTAACAAGAACAGGTTCAGTCCATGATTCCAACCAGTTCAAGAAGAGCTCCATCTATAATAAAATTGCCTCCAAACAAATTTTGCAAGAACAAGTGGTGACTCTGAGTGGCTCGCCCTTCTTTCTGCCCATACAAGGAGCAGGGCGGCCGAACTTGGTTGTGATCAAAGCAAGCAGCAGAAAGAGACGACCATGGTTAGGAGAAAACCAGTGGTCGATTAGTATGTAGGCTTGGTAGTACTTACTACCGTCATGTCTACTTGGTGTAAACCATGAAACAACTCAGCAGAGCCATGCATAGCCGTGATAGCAAAAGCGGCCATACCTGATCATGATTTGCAGGTCCGGCCTTGAGGATTCTCTCACAGCCTGTCATGCCACATCTGCCAATATTTTTCTAACCCTAGAATTGGTGGAAAATGAATACTTATTGAATGGTTAGTGAAAAGGATAAATGTAAAATAGTGACCATGTAAGCCATGTAAATCAAAATCGGGTAAATGAGCCCATGATAATTTGCCCAGAAACCTATGCCCACAGATTAATATACTGAAGACGTTATTCTGAGTTAATGGACAAAACATACCTTTTTTTAAAAAAACCCTGCCTCCATTCGTAGATCAGGGGGCCTGTACAGAAATGAAGATGCAGCTCTAAGGCAAAAAAGACCTAGAACTAGAATAGTTGCAGCAAGGAGAGTAGGATCCTGCTGCAACCAGCAGGCCCTACCCTCACTATGTGTTTTAACCTATGCCACTCAAGAATACAAAGATCTTAACAGAATATTAATCATATCCCTAAGGGGATATAACAGTCCAAAAAACTGGTTTTCCTGTAAAGTTGTAGTCACATACTTGATCATGTCTTTTCTGCCAAATCCATTGAGGCAGAATGCATCGATAAGCCCCTTAATATCCTTGGCAGCAGAGAAGGGGCAGGAATGAGCATAGACATATGGTAAAACTTGAGAGATAGATAACTTTTGAGGCCTGTCCATAGGGCCTATAGCTTTCAGCTTTAATAAACTTGTAGACTTCAAAGGGAAGTTTGTTTCTTTTATCGAATCTACTGAAGGAAAACATACCCCTTTCCAGGTCAGTAATCATTACGGATAGATTAAGGAAGTTAACCTTGAAGCCAAATTTGGTCTTCCCATCAAAGGCTTGACAATATGAAGTTTCATCCTTAATGGAGAGATGCTTCATGTTGTAAATTGTAAACTTAGAATCTTGTGAAAAAAATTCCTGCAGTTCACCTCCATTAATGATACTTAGATCATCAATATACCTCGAGGCATATTGAAACTTAGCAATATCTTTGATTCTGCCATTTCTAGCAAGCTTGAGAATGAAGTTCAGTTCATACCAAGCTAGATACAGATTGCACCAAGCAGGACTAGAAGCGAATCCCATAAGGATACCCTTGCACTGTCTCCAAATTTCCGAGCCACATTGCAGAAAGCAATTATTTAGCAACCAGGCATTAATTGCTTTGAATTCATTCCTGTGCAGACACCGCCATCCTGCATTCAATAAATCATCCTTTATGGTTTTGAACCATTTCCCTGTTTTCGAATTGATCATGAGGTGAAACATCTGCTCACCTCCATCCTATAGTCCCAGACAAGATCTGTTATTTCATTGATAATTTTGACAATGCCCCCTTAGATTCTCCAAGATTCCTCTAGATTCTTCCAAGATTCCCATAGATTCCCCAAGAATCCATAAAGATTCTCGTAGACTCTCTAAGATCCAATGAAGATTCCCTTAGACTCTCCAAGATTCCATCAAGATTCCCCTAGATTCTCAAAGTTTCCACCGGATTTCTAGATTCCCCAAAGTTTCTCCTCAGATGGGTGATGTTTCCCAAGATTCTACATAGATTCTCCTAGATCTCTAAATCTATCAAGATTTCCCTAGATTCTCAAGCATTCTATGAAGATTCCTCGATTCCCATAGATCTCTTGTGAGGATTCCCATAGATCACCGGGGTTTATGATACAAGATTCTCTTGAGATTTCCAAATTTTTCAAAGACTATCACAGATTCTCAAGATTCTCTAGACTTCCCATCTTATGTGGACACCCTTAGATTCTTAAAGATTCTCTCCAAGTATCCATAGATCACAAGATTCTATGTTGATTCTCCTAGATTCTCACAGATCATATGAAGATTCCCCTAGTTTACGAAAGATCGCTTTGACATTCACCTAGATTCCCTAAAGGTTGCTGGTGAAATTCCTCCTCTAGATTCTCAAGATCTCATGAAGATTCCTCTGGTCTTTTAAATTACCATAGATTTCCTTAAAATTCTAAATTCCTTTATAAGATTCAGAGTGCATGATTTTATAAAGGTGCTCTGGATTTACCCAAGATCACCAGTCCCAAGTTCTATGTGTAGATTCTATAATCCCTCCACCACAAGGAATTCTTTAAAAGGTTCTCCAAGATTCTCACAGATTCTCTCCTGCAAAGATTATGAAGATTCACTTCTGGATTCCTCTAGGTTCACAAATTCTCTTGTGGTTTCCACTGGGAGTTGGGATTCTGGCAGAAAGTTCACTCAAATTCTCTCCATTCATACTTTGGAAGATTCCTAAATTTCTTGTGCATAGATTTGGTTAAGATTTGAGATTCCATTGGATTCCACTAGATTCATAAAAGATTCTCTTGTGATTCTCTTACAAGATTCCACTCTGAATTCTCCATCGATTCCCTTGGATTCTCTTAATATGCCATAGATTCCATTAGATTCTTAAGATCGATCAATTTGTCCAACTATGGCCGGAGCGGTGCCTTGAAAGCACCACTCATTGGCTCTGGAGGAATCAATGAGCCCGCAATCAGACCCCCTCTGGTGCAAGTTCTGAGCCTTTAGTCGCGATTAGCCAAAATCCATCCAGCCGTAACGCCTCACTACATTTTTATCAGCCAGGATACCTCACCTGTTAAAAAATCTATAATTTAACCCAAAAACTTTTAATGGCTAGGATTTATCGCGCGTCCAATGGCTAGATGCATACCAATCTGCCAAGAAACCTTCCTTGCACCTTCGCCTTACAAAATCAAAGGTTATGATTCGCCTTCCCTTTGATCCCAGGCAGGGGTGCATGCCCAATGCATGCCCATGCATGTTACACATCTAGTGGTAGGATTGCTTCAAATTAGGCGGTCCGGATGATGGAAACTTAGCGATGTGAGATGTGATCAAGACATATATATAAGCAGTTTCGATACACTACATTTTTTATTTTCGAATTTTAGATTGCATGATGTCGCGCGTTACACCGCCGTTTTCATTTCTCTCCTCTACCGATGCGCTGGCGTGGTGGCGGAACTTACGGCGGTTAGAGCCACTTTGAAGGCGGCGGGCAACCCCAAACCGAGGCCCCGGGTGGTGGGTGTTAGTCAATCGTTGGGCGGTTGTTTGATTCATCATGAAGAGCGACACGCAATATTATGAAGATCTGAATAGCAATATGCCACTGACAATAACAACATTTGCCCATTTTCATGTGTTCTTGGTGTATCATTTTGTGCATCTTGAGGTGAACGTTTCCCTTTCTCTCCAAAGGCAGAGGGCCTTTCAAGCGGGAGGCGGCGAGGCGGCGGTAAGAGCGGGACCCTTCGAGCATTTTCAAAAAAGATTGAAGAGGCCCGGTTTCTGGCGTTTGCGCCATTTTAAGGACCCGAAATTAGCGGTGTAAGCGGCGGTATGATGAGGAGGCGCAATCAGCAGATGATGTCATTGCGGTTGCCGCCATTTACACCTGGCCAGGCGTGTTGCCAAATTGATCAGCCAATTTTGCAGCTCTCTTCAGCGATAGCCGGTCGCTGGCTCGTGTTGCGGGTTTATATAATGAATGCTACGTGGCGCCATCTCTATTGCAAATTGAGCGAGAGAATGTCGAGATTGTATGACGGTGAACAGAAACGAAGAGATTGAATTTAAATATATGATCTACTTGGCTATGTCCTCGATATACACGATAGGCGCCTCTTGATGCTTGAATGTCACAAATTGACATTAAGAATGGGATGTGATAATTGGTTACCTCAGCGAATTGCCGAAGCATGCCTTCTTTCACTGCATTTATTTTTGTAGCATCCCATGACTCTTTAGAAATGCATGGCATGCACAAAAGTATATATTTTGCATATCCGGGGTGAATTCTGAAATTGTCTATACAACTTCCCAAAGCATTGGTGAAATAAGATGTAAAGTCTGGTCGGGGCAAGCCCATGTTGTCATCCCACTTTCCAAGTACGGAAAGCAATATATGGTGTTCTAGAGTGTTAATGTGGTTGGGATAAACGAGGTAATTTGGGCGGGGCCTTAAGTACCAAGGAGGTAGTCTAGACATATAATTGTTGTTACGCAGAAATCACCAAGAAAACCATAGTACAATAGATCAATCTTAGAACGGAATACGGAGGTATGCTGGGGTACGTGGATGGCCAAAATTCATGTTGGAGATCCTCAAAGGTAGCAATAGCGTTAGGACCACAGCCAAGCGCCACTTGTGATTGTAATTGTTTTCCAACAACAGGCATGATAAACTCAATGGCCGGTGGATGGGATGAATCAATGGCGACAACAAAGGGGAATCATTGTATTGGGAGTGAACACAACCCATTTTGGTATCTCAGCGCTGGTGTCAGCGAGAACTGACGTTACCTTACCAAGTAACCTATATTTGGCATGGAACATTGGTGCATCTGACAAAGGAATGACATTATAGCTTCACCACGTGCGAATATAATAATATTAATAATAACAATAATAATAATAATAATAATATATGTAATAATAATAATAATAATAATAATGGCAATAAATAATAATAATAATAATAATAATAAAAATAATAATAATAATTGATTGATTGATTCCACCGCCGAGACCATAAATGGCCATGAAAGCGTTGCATATATGCTGTTAAACATTTTATGTAATTCCGACTCTTTGGGGTAAAGCACTTTAGTTTTGGCTCGAAAGTTGTGCTGGGGTGATGTGTCGACAACTGTCTTGTAATATAGCATTTTCTTTACGCATAGCATTTCGCTACGTTTAAAGAATACATGTATC